>OZ012613.1:8718786-9918786 GCA_963942555.1 Aleiodes leptofemur
GCTCACTGGCTAATACATTCGAGAGGTCAAAGTTAGTAACAGGTGGCGCAATCCATAACTGTAACACCATACCACTGGCCTCATACTTCAGAGTTATACATCCTGAAATTCACTCTTACAATACTCAATACTTGTAATACAATTTTACGAAGAGTTTAATGAAAAAACCAAAAAGGAGTGAAAAGAGCAGATGAGAATTTTCTTCTTCCTTCACTGTTACAGTGCCTACACCGCCGAGCACAACTCCAGGTCCACTCACCACAGAGTCATCGAGGAAAGGTAATAAAACAGAGAATAGGGGAGACCGGGGCAAAACGAACCGGGTTATAGTTTGAGAGTTGAAACCTCCACGAAATAATTCGCAAAAAATCGCCAACTATGTGGGCGCATAATGGAGTAGCTTGGCAATTTTTCAAAAGTTTTTTTTGCGAAGTGCTTCACTTCGAATAAAATTCTTAAATTATTTAACCCTGGGGGCTTATTTTGCTCTGGTCTACCTCAATAACAATTTAGATCAGGATGTTCCATGCCTAAAAAAATCTGATAAAGTTGCTAAACAACCAAATTATTCAAATATTGTGAAATGGAACAGTTTTTCATACAACCATCCAACTGACGTTGGACGTTTGAAATTTGATTGATGAATTTTCAATCAATCATTACACGGAGTAAGATATTATTTTTAAGAGAGGGGAGTTGAATTTTTCCATTAACTCTAGACTGGTCACCCTGGGAGCGCGGTGCCACGCTCCGCTGTTTCTATTTTTCTATGATTAGTCAGTTGGGCGGAAAATTCTGAAAAAATTTGACTTTCATCATGGGAGGGTTCAATAAACTGTGATATTTTTTGGATTACATTTTCTGCAGTTTTGATGAAGAAATAAAATAAATTCTAGGAACTGACGAAATTTCTCTGAAACTAAATAAAATTGTCCAGTGAGCAACGTTGCCGAAAACTCGCTAAATGCGCTCGGGTAGTGTAGAGGAATTCGGCAACGTCGCAGCTGAAATACCATGACAGTACAACGCTCGTCATTTGACCAGAGTCGTTACTCATAGTGACCAGTTTAGAGTTAAATGGGAGAGATTTTGAGGTGCGTTTTTCAGAACATCTTGGGGTCTATTTTCAGGAACACCTTGACGTGCACTCTGAGCAACTGCACTTCGAGGTCTACTTTCAGGAGTATCTTGAGGTAGACTTCCGGAGATATTTTGAGGTGCATCATCCCAGAAAATCCATCTACATATACCCATCAGTGATAGATTGATGGATTTTCCCGAAGTGAATACCTCAAGGTGTTCTTGAAAGGGCATTTCAAAACTTCTGCCATTCACTGAAAACATTTAGACTTACCTGTTTTTAAAATAATCTCTAGCTCCGTCTAATTATCTTTGAAGGAGAGTATCGGGATTGAAACACTCACACATCGACTATATTTGTATAAACAGCTGTTCAATTCTACAAAATTCGCTAAATTTTTTATTGACGTGGGATCTCTGGATCTTAATCATAACCAACTTTTCAGTAGTTAAGAGTCAAATAGGACTAGTTGATTGTTTATTTTGTTAATCTTTGGAGAATAATCCGCCTAGACCTCTGAAATATTTAAAAAAAATGAATTACCCGAAAGTGACTTATCCTGTTTTACCTCTTCACTACTGACTTATAATACAAGACTTCTTTATTTTTATATTTTTCCCTTGCACTGTCCTATCTTCAGGCTGGGATATGGAGCTGAACAATTCAATAGATGGAAATCCAAGTTCATTGACCGTTCAGAATGGAAAGTCCACGAAGACAGGTAATGGCAGTGACTTTTGTATATATACATTTTCTTCGACTTATATTTATTTCTCCTTTTCTTTCTCCCTCTTTATACTTGCCCCTTATGAGAATGATAAATATTTTGAATATAAAAAAAGTATAGCCATGATATTTTCATAATATTCATGTATATATTGAATATAAAGAAAATAGATAATAATTTGGCGAATTGGAGTATTCTAGAATAATGAGATATGATTATATATTTTTTCAATCTAAGAAGAGGATGAAAAATGAAAACCAACTAAAACTGGCCCTGTACTCGGGACTCGTCGATTGCATCAATTCTCAACTTTGTGTTATATTTGTCTATATTTTAGATTCTTTCAAATATCCATAGCATATTTCTCAACAATAACCAGCCAATAATAATATAATTCACATTTGTTTTCTGAATATTTATTAAAGTGATCGGGGCAAAATGAATTAGGGTTTCTCTAGAGTGGAGGCTTTTGTAAAAAAATCTGAAAAAAATTAAAAACAATTTCCAGCATGGCTACATTATTCAGTATTTTTTTCAAGTTTTCCCGGGCTTCTGGATGTTAGATATCTGCATGTGCACAATAAATACACTGTGATTAAACTTTTTAAATATGAAATTTATTATTATTGAAAATATATGTAATGCCCATTCCATAGTAAGTAGAGAGAAAGAGAAATATACATATATGTATATATAATATCAAACATTTCTTAATCACCCTCATAAAGTTTCCATATTCTATAAAATCTTGAAGGTAGATAATCACAAGCACAGCTTGACTATGTGGCTTCGAGGCAATCGGGCGCACCGACCTTAAACGACACAAGAAAGTTTAACTTGTGTGAGTACAGAGGCAAGAGTGTGTGTGTGAGAGAGAGAGCGAGAGAGAGAGAGAGAGAGAATATGAGTAGGAAGAGGCGGTTGAGAGCCATGGGGGTTTAGTTTTAGAATGACGAGGAAGAAGAGCACAACGGCTGTGAAAGGGCAGAAGTGAAGGGGAGGGGGGGGGGGGGAGGATGGTGAGGTGGAGCATAACGCAAAGCCATGGTGTATCTACTCATGTACAAGAGCAGAAGTGTTTGGGAAGGGGGAGCTTGGTGACATCAATATTTCATGTATGCTAACACGCCAGAACTAATAATGCTCCAGCCTGAGGAAGGCCCAAGAATAATATTCAACATCCACGCCATACATACACAGGGATACAGTGTGTATACACGCTCATCCATCCAACTACTCTATGTACCATACAATTCTACTCTTCTCTTATTTTCTAACAGCCATGATGTGTACTCATGGACAGAAATCATTGTTGAGCTCTCAACAATTTCGTAAGCTCTTGATTGCATAGTTTCGAGATGTCATTGACTTTAGAATTTCATCTATTGTTCTGCTCTAAAAGTTAGACAATTGCTGTTATTATGACTGTTATTATTCCTTTTGTTGAGCATCGTAAAATTTTGAGGAAAACTCGGAATCGTAAGGAATTTCCATTTCCCAACTTAGTGAATAGATTCGATAAAGCTCATGACCGCATGTGAAATTGGAGCAATACATAAAAAAATAGAATTGATGAAAACAACGACTTACATTGCTATATTTCAACTTAACATTGAATATTTCTAAACAGCTCAAAAGTGTTTGTTACTACACGAAAATTGTAATTCCATAAATTCTGAGAGCTATGTTACGGCCACAACCCGAGAAAAACGTGGATTTGAATAATGTTTCAATGGAGGAAATAATAGATTATTCGTAGTAATCACGGTTGTGGCTGTACCCAGAATAAAAAATAAGGAATCGGTTTGCTGCGTAAAACACTGAAGTGTACCGATGTCTGAAGGACAGAGGTTTTCGGACAAAATAAGTTTATTCAGAATTATATGTTATGTTTTGTAATTTTCATCTAACACCAAATAATTTATTTGAGGATAAATCAAACGTCTAATTTGAGTCAATGCGATAGAGGAAAATTGTAATCGCTTCAGCGTAAAATTGAACTTACAGTTGGAATTGAAAGAAACTAACAACGGTTTATGGTTGAAGTTGAACTGTTGGAATTCTAGTGGATGTTGCTGGTGATGTCGATGACTCTCTTGTTGTGCAATTGGCCTGATGCAGGATACTGGATTCTAATAGATTCAGTTCAGAATGCTCGAAAGATGGTTGTTGGTTCATTGTGGAATGACCCAAACGTTTCTTCTTAAAAATGCTTCTACGTTACTTTGAACTAAAGACTTGAACTTTATTCCAAAAGTATGAATACTTTAGTTGATCAATTATAATTTGAGTGGAGTAACATTTTAGATAGAAGACTAGCTGCTGGAGATGATAGCTCGGACAGAGTAACGTTGTTGACTGCATACTTGTTACTGAAGGTGAAGAGTCGTGTGCTGATCACCTTTTATAGCAAAAGCTGGTCGCATTATACACAGGTCCTTATCTAATCCGAAATTTTCCGTTTCTTCTCAGCATCGCAGTTTCCTGGAGCTAGAGGTTGTGAATAAGTCTCGATGGTTGTAAATTGCCAGATGATAAGGCGAACGCACTAGGCCTTTCGCTCTTGATTCGGTCATCTCCTCTGTGCAGTGTCACTAATCTCGATCTCTGGTGTCGGCTGGTCTTTCATCACTAACGCAGAGAGATGTTAATGAAATTTATAATTTTGCGTTAAGTGACACACGTGGCGTCAATTGTTCGCCTGTAATAATTTCAATCTTTTTCACCTCTTTTTATTATATTTGTTCTTCTTACTCATTGTCAAGCAACGTGATCAAAGCGGCAATGAAACTGAGAAGTTCTCAATGTATGACTTTCATCATTTCTATTTTTTCATTCTTGTTTTTTCCTTATAAGTTTTCCGGGATCGCAACAGCTATCACAATCGAATAGCGGAAAAAAATGGAGATTCGCTTGAGATACTCCTCTAATAGGTTCTCACACCCCTAAATGGTGTCGTGAAGTCATAGTTCATTTTAGAGTGTTCAGAAAAAGACAATTTGAACTTGTTCTTATTTCAAAAAAAATTATTTTACTTGAAGAATAAAATATTCATTTTGATCAATAATGTAGATATTTTTCTCAAGAATTCCTGAATATCTTTTATTCAATTAGAAGAATCATGAGTTAACTCAATAGAAAATGATTCCATTTGGAGAAATGTTTCGGAAGAACAAAATAATAAATGTTAATGACTTCTTTTTACTTGGAGTGGCTAGTCAGGATATGATGAGGTGCTTGCGGATTTTCTGGGACTTGGGACTTTTCAAATAAAACAATCGCACGAATTTATAATAACGAACACGTAACTTTATTTCCTTAATATCTCAGTCATACTTTTCACTCATCACTCGCGCTCTTCCCGAAAACGACTAAATACTCGAGGTCTTTTCACACACACACACACACACACACACACACACACACACACACACACACACACACACACACACACACACACACACACACACACACACACACACACACACACACACACACACACACACACACACACACACACACACACACACACACACACACACACTCATCCCCTTCTCATTACTTTTATTCCCACCTCGTTTTCGTGCCTTTAACATAAATGTTTTTAAATCAAGCGAATTTCCTATGAGCAGAATCTTCGATATTTTTGATTGCCGACCAATTCATTCCATTCTCACTAGTACTGGTGCACTATTTAGTGGATATACGAAAATAGAAAGAATAGAATGTCTGTGAAGTCCGATAGAAGCGATGAGAATGGAGATGAACAATGGGAGAAAGGATGAAATTACTTGTAGAAACTACTGCGACAACGTTGTACCTTGATACAAGTTGGTATCCGTCGGAGAAATGGTTTTCGCTATTCGGGACACTACCGTTGGCACTAAACGGAAATGGAGGTGAGGTTTGTAATTGGCGCAACATCTGTGGTTTGCGGGGCGGCATTAATGTTTGCTCCCTCGTACAAACCCGCTTATAAACTCACCCTCCATTTTCTCCCTCCATCTCTTTTGCTCTCTCTCTCGCTCTAGCTATCCCCATCTTTATATGTATACTTCTCTCCTTCGTTCTTCTGAGATCCTCCACGAATCGACTGAGTCCGTTTGTGAGTTATATGTATATCAGCTACCACAAAGTATTCAGTCAAATAAATTTGAGGTTTATGAAATGTGAGGGGAAAAACTGGAGAACGTTCAGACATCACTTTCCAGCGAATTTTGAATGTAAATGCTTTAATTTCGTCTTTCTTCAGTTATAAAGGGAGGGAATATTCTGATGTGATTTGGGTGATCCTCCCATTTTATAGTGAATCGATAAAATAAGTCGATCATCTTTGAGATCATTCTGTAGCGAATATCTTTGAAACTGCAGCGGGATAGTGAACTTTTTTCAAAGCCCTTATTGTAGAAAGAATTAGAGCTACGAAGAAGATCTTTACGAAAATTACACTATTCTGGTGAGTTGCGAAAATGTTTATAAATGACTAATAGCCAAATGAATGGATTCATTTCGTTTTCCTTTTTCTCTACTGAATTATGGGAGACCGGGAAAAACTGAACCTCTGGATCAAAATGATATAGAATTTTTTTTCGGAGTGGAGGACTTCATGGAAGAATCTGGAAAAAATTGAGAGAATGTTCCAACATTTCTTCATTGTTAGGTGATTCTTCAAAATACATTCATAAGGATCTTCATTCTAAAAAAAGAAACAGATTCATTTTGCTCCGCTGGTCTATTTTGTCCCGATCCCTCCAATTGACATTTCTACCTTTTGAGGTACTTTTTAGGGTAGGGAATTTATAATTGAGATTATTCCGCAACTTCAAGATTTCAAACGTCAAAGATTTCCACGAAAAATGTTTTTATCAAACCATCAACTCAGAATGGTTCTCTCTGAAACACTTGACTACTCAAGTGAACAGAACAGAACATTCTTCTTGACACTGACTCAACTTACAATCTTAAAGTTGAAAAATCCTTTCAACCATAAATTCGTTCGGGTCTCCCCAACAATCACCAGACTTACAATTCTATGATAGTTCAAAAATCACATTTCGGAAGAGATCGAAAATGTCCGAGTGAAGGTTTAAACTTGTTGTGTTACTCTACAGATTTGAGTGGAAAAGTTAGGTAGATAGTCAGCCATGACTATTACATTCCGAGCCCAACTATCATCGAGCATAGCCGAGTGGTTCGGCTGTCTGACTAGACTAATGGTTTTGAAAATAAGAGAAAGTTGGCTTAGATTTCCATCCTGTTAAGAGGTAGCAGGGGCACTGAACTCATTGCAATTGCACATTCATTCTGTAGTGAAGACATGAAATAGAATGAGTCATTTTTTTAGAGAATATCTCGGAAACTAAGCAGAACAGGGCAATTTTGCTCTAATTCTTTTTTGTACGGAATTTGGAGACCTATAGAAAAAGTTTTGGTAGGAAATAACGTTATCATTAAGTTTCTAGGATATTCTCAACGAACTAAAGACAAAAAATAGACTTATTCTGTTTCACCCCTTCGCTACTGAAGTGTTCGCTCCTCTTTATTGATTTAAAATAAAAGTGTGTGAGTCCATATTTCGTTTGAAAATTAATAACTCTGAATGAAAAATTATTTTTCGAATGCAATAAGTGCAGTACCTCCCACGACTTCTTAACAAGATAGATTTTTCTTCATATTGAGTTGATTTTTTTTTCCTCAAGAAAAAGTGTCGTTCAAGTGGTGTAGGTACACACATAAATGAATAAGTACATTTGCCCTACTCTCAGGTACTAGTTCACCCATATTTCCTTGATCCATGAATCAATATGTGTGTGCACGTGTGCTTGAAGTTTGTTGGCTCAGTTGGGGTACAAGGAGAAAGTCAATGCATAAGGAGTTGGTAAATAAAGGTAGTACTCTGATGTTACTCAGGCTCATAGGAATAGATATAATGATCACTACCATACATTAAAGGCACGAGAGTCAGTACTATTCCAACTGTGGCATTTTCCCGAAGACCCAATTTACTTTGTCAACATGTGCATTCGTGGAAATCCATTGATGATTAAATATTTACCGGAAGTATTTGCTATGTGATTAATTGCATGATGATAATTCAAAATTCAAGTTTTCCTTCGTTTTAAAGGGAGAAAAGCACAGAAAAGCGGTATTTAATAAGATTAAATAATTTGGTGCAATTTATACCAAAGATATCTAACATTAATAATCGTAATAGTATGCAGCTGGTAATCAGGATAATAATAACTGTTTAATCGTGTATCGCGAAGGCCAATGAGATTTTAATTATCGATAGTGGATCATGAGCCACGTTGAATTGCCAGTTTACCATCGCATTCACTATATATTAACAGCTTCAAAGAGTCAGAGAAACCAAACAAAACTGTCGATAATCAAAAATAAATGAAAATTAACTTGAAATTCATTCGTTCACTGGTCTTCGATTTGTATTAATACTGCAACATTTGAAAAATATTCATTCTTCTACTCTGAACAATCATAAATCATTCAGGGTTTATTAAAAGAATGTTTTAAGAAATATTCAGCGTATTTGATCTGATGATAGCGGAGTTGGAAAGGAAGGTGGAGGAACATTTCTAGTAGAGGGGTTTAAGGTAGTACCGCCGGTACTAAATTGATCGTTCCGGAGAATTCTGAAATTTGGTACACTCGTAGATTATGATAAGATAATGATCTAGTTAAATTTTTAGAGGGCTAGCGAGATCGAGTCAAAAGATATTGACACTTGAAATTTCACGACTTTAACATTGAGCCTTATGGGAAATCGCACATCTTCTCATATTTTACAAAACTGACCGTTTCGATTTGAATAAAAAAAAGTGCAGTGATATAAAATTATATCTAAAACATTTTAGAACCTTGAAAATACAGGTTCCGAGCGTGTGATAGCAGTAATTAGTGAATAACTATGAAAACTGTACTTTTTTAATGTTCTTTCTCTCTCTTACTCATTCGGAACGCTATCTAGTGTGTAAACACTGCATGATTCAAGCGAGATACTATAACCACTGACTAGGGCAGTATCGGCGGTACTACGTTAAGGCGAACTGTCAGAGAAATCAAAGGGCAAAATTAATCATAAAAAAATTCTCAAATATTGTCGGATCAATTTGAGACTTATTTGCTAAATTTCAAGGAAATTCACTCGACCAGGTCTGAGTAATTCATTATCAAAATTCGCTATTTAACATGAGCTCTTGTGTGTCACCGTTTATGCGTTCCTCCTCACAGCTTCGAAATGCAAAACTCGTATCAAATTTTTGAGATCTATGCTACTTAATTCAGAAACAATCGATGTATAAAATTTCATGAAATTTTACTCGGTCAGTTTTTAAAAACTGCAGAACGAAAAGAGAAAAATTTCAGTGGACCCTATTTAACACGGACAACCCTAGAGGTTAGTTTTCTCATTTACTTCGTTCGTGTGTAGCTCGTCTCTGTGTCCTCTATCACCGCTTGCTTCAATTATAGGAAAGAGAAAAACAGAAAATTTAAAGTGGAATGAATTATTTTATTGCTCTCGATCTCTTCATATGTTCAATTCGTAATCAACATGATTGAATCAAAAAGAAATCACGAATAATCAAGAAATTCAATCAAATCCATTGATTTCTTTCACCTTCTGTTTCTTAACCCCGCAATTCTGCTTTTAATTCTCATAAATTTCCTAGTTCTTCTCCTAGTTCTTGTAAATTACTTCACTGATGAAAAAAAAAGTATTAAATTTTTTTATCATTATATCAAAACACATCAATACATGTGCTATTGGAGATTCTCATTACTCTTCTTTCTTTATTAGAAATAATAATGAAAGAATGAAAGAACAAAAATCACATGACAAAAATCTTTGAAAAATTCAGTCGCAGCTTCTATCACTTTGAAGTTCCATTTCTTCATCGCCATCTGATGCAATTGCCTCTTCGATTGGTATATCATCGATAAAATCATTATGTGGACGTTTAGCTGAACTTTTATTTGTTAACGGTACAATACGTATTACTTGTAACACGTGATCTAATTCATAACACTCAAAACAAATTTAGTGATATCAATTGAATCAAAAGAACAAAGGAAAATAATAGTGAGTAAAAAATGACAAGAATCCCAAGAACTAAAGCTGTGCGAATGAGCTTTCAAATAAATTTATACATAAAAATTGGATAAGACAACAAGCAGGGGCCCCACTAATTGTGCGTAATTTAAACATCGTACATTTAATATTCTGTCAATGCAATTGGCAGATAGCTTTCGAATGGATTTTTTAATTTTCAATCTACCATCATCGATCTGTGCGTAGAATGGGAAAACCGAAATAGGCCTCATAGGGTTAAGCTCATCCCAAAGATGATGAATTGAATAGTCTTGAAGATATAGCTTGCTTTTTCGGATGTTTCTATGCTAATATCTAATAAACTACTGGACCGATTTTGCTCAGTGTCAATACCAAAGTTTGTGCGCTGATATACAGCAGATGTATAAACTCACAAAATTTGAGGTCTCTAGCTCAATTATTTATTAAGTTATAGAGGTAGCAAGATTTTCACAAAAAATTTCTCGAAAGTTGTATACTGGATAAATTAAAAATCTGAGCTCCTGCCATCCTGGGGGCTGAAGATGAGCTGCTCATTAGCGCGCATCTTTCCGCTGAGTGTGGACGCTGAGATTTTATTCGTCATCGAGAAAAGTAAAAAAAAAAGATTTTTCGCCATTTTCATTTTTCTCAGGAACTATTGGGCTGATTCAGCTAAAATTTCGGCGAATGCTTGGGGCATACATACCAATCATACTGTCAAATTTTCGGATCGCTAGCTAGCTCTGTTTCCGAGTAAAGCCGACAATGCGTCATCACATACCCACACACAAACATTTTTCAAAAACGGCGATTCTTGACGTTTCGGGTCACTTGCATCATATCATGATGAAATCTCAAAATCGAAAAAAATCACGATCACATAGCTTCCATTCGGGAGCAAAATGACGACACCAGAACCATTCTTGCGAGGCTCCTCGAATTTAGAACACTCTGCAGCAGGCTACTGTTCAAACTTTCAGTTAATTGCTATCCCGATATAATCAGAGAGTGTATTTTATTTATGTTTCTTAAAATATAATTATTCCGTGCTTAGTGAATCATGTCTAATGATTCCTTCCATTAGACCAAACACCTCCTCCTTTCTTGTCCCGCTGCAGAATAGGAGTCGTGCGGAGAATAATTGCCGTATCCAGAAATCGGTATTACTGGGATTTACAACTCCAGAAAGATCATCGCGTCAATACCCGCACACAGTGTAACTGGTGTGAATTTTAATTGAAAGAAAAAAAATTGGCCCAGTTTCGATGCACATAGCTGAAGAAATACCTAAGGGATTTCGAAAATATTGTACTTCGTGTGATTGGCTAACATTTGAATGATGAAGTTCAATTTTTGACAAACAAAAACCGGCAATCTTCTATTAATAAAAAATGTGCAAATCAATTTTTTGAAAATCCCCTTGGTATTTCTGTTCGAAATGGTGTTTTCAAGATACTGTAACAAATTCAAATGAAAATAATGAAAGTTATTGGAGTTATGCTGCGTGCCAATTTGGAAAATCTATGCCCGTATTCTGGAAGAACTATAGTATATTACACCACAAGGGCAGAAAGTTGTACGCAGTGCAGGGCATTCAACATTCTGCCCGCGTGGTGTATACGATTTTTCTCCATGCCCGGCCGAAAGTACGTTCACTGTTTAAATTTCTTTAAGTGACATAACCATATTTTACTGAATATTGATGCCCGCCCCAACATTTGCAGCACGAGCGAAGCGAGTGCTGCTGGTCGGGGGCAGGCATCAATACTTACTTTAAACATCTTAAAAAATTAGTACAATCATCCATTTTCAAGATATATCAATTTATCTGAAAACTTTATATCCTCGTTTTTCTTTTCAATTCAAGTGCCTCTTTCACATTGGCGTTTTAAAAGGTAATTATGCAGAAAAGGGGCCCACGGATAAAATCAAAATTAAAATAAGTCAATATTGGTGGCAATTTTTTTCACAATAAATAAACAAGATTGTCACTCACCTGTACCGCTCTTAGCTTTACCCAGGACCAACGGCGTGGACGTGGCGGTGTTTCTGGTCCCACAACACAGAACACTAACACTACTACGGAACTTTTTTCATGTAATGAATTATATAAATAAACACCACCGTCCTTCATACGGCATTAAAAATTTTCAATTTAAATTCATAAACAAAATAACAACACCTTATAATCCAAAAGTAACAACACGAACGGCACAAGTGAGTGGTACAATCACTGGTTTAAATTCAAATTCGGAAAAACAATGGTGATACACTCGAAGAAACTCTCAATTCTCTGGTCGTACGGGTATCTCCTTTTGAATAAAAATTCACACATATATCCATCCAGATGTTCATTTTTGTTGCCATATTTTGGTAAAGAGTCCTTCACGTCTCTCCAGCTTCTCTCGATATTTTGTGTGTGGGCTCCTGTGTCTGGGTCCACAAAATTGACGGAGTGGTTGACTGTCAGATGTTCATAGCCCTCTTGACCTAATCTATTATATGCTCTCCACAAGTCAGACATGATGGTAGTACCTGGCAATATCCAATCTTTGATAACTCTCATCAACGTAGCTGCACTTCTATCCTGTACTTTTGTGATAAAGAGCTTCTTAGAACCACGTTCGATTCCCCCGAAGATCCACTGTCCTTCAATATGACGACCTCTGTGGTATTTGGTGTGACCAATTTTTGATTCGTCCACTTCTACAATTTTACCAACACCACCAATTTGGGTTGAGGTTTCTTGACACCATAAAACCAATACCTCTCTAATGAAATTCGACCAATCAACAACAGTATTTGACGCGAGTTCCAGCTCATTCATCAAAAATTCTTGGCGTGGTGGATTCATGTATAAGTAGAATCCAATTAATAAACATGCTTTATTAATTGGAATATGTAGCTTGGAGAACCACGATCCATCAAATACACTTAATTTTGTTTCACATCGTCTACCATTGTTATTTTCACCTCGTCTACCTCTTCTGCAACGAAACATTTTTATTCCTTCATAGTAAGTCATTTCACCATTGCAATTAGGGCACAATGCATTTCTTATCAAAATGTTTCGCTCTTGGAGATACGCGATAACTGTTCTTTCTTCTCTACAAATTTCGGTCCACTCTAATAATTTCATTTTCACTTGTTGACTCAATAACAGCAAAATTGCGAATAACGGTGAGATGTGCGATATCAATTTCATGGCTTTAATCTTCATGTTGATACAATTGGACCTCATGTAAACACTATTCCCAACACTTTTATTGTGAAGATTATCCCCCCCACGACGAGAGAATCGATTGAAAGACAAATTTAAAGTATATAGATTTTTACGAGTAATTCAGGAAATTTAATTTTGATTTTCTGGTAGATGGGCCGCTTTTCTGCATAATTACCTTTTAAAATATATAAAAACACTCCGCCATATAACGGATTGTTGCGTAATTATAATTAACCCAAAACATGTGATACATCGTTGGCGAGAAGTCCTTCTAATCCTCTCATATCAGTTTGAGTGAAAAAATTAAGAAACACAGAGGAGAAATGTCAAGTGACAAAATCGATTGACATGACAGAAATCCAGGTACTCCATCGCATTCATTGGAAAATGATGGAAATGATAAAGAGTGTTTGTTACCGGAAAAATCATCAAAATCTTTTATTATCTCTTCTTCGTTTGGGCTATCATCTGATGAGAATGTTTCATCAATTTTTCTTTATTTTTTTCATTAATCGTAATGTTTAATACCAATTCTTGAATTATATTCACTGACACATATAAACAAACTCATTTCAAGTGAGCTCTGAGGTTATGTGTCGAAGTGAGTTAGACAGCAGTAACGAGAGTCTCTGTATCGGGTAACGGCTCGCGTGTAAATTTTTCTTCCTGCTGTGGTAGAGGGCGCGCGTGCAGTGCATGAAAGTTAGACTTTCTGCTTCGAAATCGATGCAGGAAGAACGTACTTTCGGCCGAGGCATGGATAAAAAGTAGTTTTTGAAGCAAAAAAAAATCGATTTTTCGAAAATTCTCCAGTGTTGTAACCCTTTAATAACTATTTTTTTAATCAGGTATACTCATATGAGACTTAGTTCTACTATTGGTTTCCACTTTTCCTGAGTCAACTCCTGCTGAGCATCAATCCGTACTTGTCACTAGTACTTTTTTTTTCAGTGAATGGGTTGTGTCCTGGTATATCAAAAACATGCATAATAATGATATTTTACATACACTGAGAATGATTATTTTGGTGATAAGTCTGTTTATGTTAATATAAATAGAGACATAAATTGATGTGATGAATCGATTGAATTATAATAATTAATATTGCTAAGGTCAAATCAGATTTTCTCTGATCTACATCGTCTTTACTGTTTGGTGCTTAATCATTCACGCCTGCAAAAATTATATTTGTATCACGGAAACTCTCCTCTATCCACTCATCCATTTCTTCCTCTACTTTTGAAATTACCAGGTCTCTACAACCACCCATTTTACCCTCACCTACGAATAATCTGATCTCTTTTTTACCGACATTCTTACGAAGTAGATTGATGACACAATTACGAAAATTATCGATGTCTAGATGATGAAGTGTCTGTTCCATTTGTTCATCAGTAACCGATTTACCCAAAAAGTCAGCTATCTTCTTGATGACATCTCGCGAGTCCTATTTTCATTTATTATTTGTGATTAAAAGATTGAAGGGGGAAATATGGCAAAATGGACATTTTCATTTGGAACAGTGTCTCAGGGCATTTCTGATGGTTCCACTGAAAAGCTGAGGAAATCTTCGATGGAAAACACGTGACAGAATTATTCTTTCACACCTTGGGCAGAAAGAACTAACTTTCTTCCCTCGCTTCGCTCGGTCAGAAACGTAGTTCTTTGCTGCCTCGGTCCCAAAAATAGTATACACACCTCGGATTGTCAACCTCGACAATCATTTGGCACCCTCGCTTCGCTCGGGAGGCGAATAATTGTCGAGGTTAACTTCTTCCCGCCCTAGGTATGTAATATACTATTTTGAATTTTCAGAAAAGTACATTCTTCATATTCCTACTTAGAACCGTTTACTTGGAATTACCATTTTGTTCCTTCAATTGGAATTCCCTTCTATATAATTAATGTGAGAAAAATCTTCCAGTGGCGATCCCTCATTGAGGAACATAGTAATACAGATGTAATACTAGGCCTCCTCTACACCTGCAGAAAGACACTGGCATTAATCATAGAGATCACTCAATATTCTCAAATATTCGAGTTTCTAATTAATGACGTTCTATTAATCTTACGAAATTCGTAAGGATTCATTACAATCGCTACCAGTTTCGGAGAGCCTTTGTCTGATTGTCGGAGATCGCAAAATTCTATCCCAGGTAATGTAAACATGCTGGAGCATCTTCTCATATTTTTAGATTTTTTCATGAAGTCCTTCATTCTGAAAAAAATTCTTGGATCATTTTATCCCAATATCCTCATATTTATCAAAGATTTTTGAAAAACACAATATTTCCAATAATTTCCACGAGATGGTCTTTGAACGACATTATTCTTCATTGTTGAACTCCTTTTCCACTTCAAATTTCATGTTAATATCATAGTACCCGCTTCCGTTTCCACCACTCCATAACCTATTCAATGATCAGAGGAAGTCCCTCAGAACAGTCTCTATAAGACCGTTGATATCTGCAAATTCACTGAAAACCATATTCAATGGAAGCCTATTTCATCAGAACCTATCTCTGTTCGCCTTATTAGTTCCACAGATCTTCACAATTCAATAACCTCGAGTCCGATTGAATCAGAGCTTTGAAACATTACTATCTGTCCTCACCACGATAACTAGCTATATAGTATATTCCCTTTTGGGCTTAACTCAATGGAGAGAGGCTGAGAGGCCAGTAGCAGAGGGTTACGTTGAGGCTTTCTATGCCGCTTGGACACAACCCAAAACCATGCTCATACCAGTGGCACAACAATGACTCATATTGTATAACCAAGGTTGGAGAATCACCTCTCCCCTTTGCGTGCCTCTCATCTTGCATGTACGACGAGAGAGAGAGAGAGATCCTCACACGAGTCCCTTCGAGTTGACACACGTATCAAATGCGGCTCCTCCCTCACAGGGAATCGCGCGAGCGTCTACAACAGTGCCCTATGTCATCGCTAATGTTTGACCAAAATTTACATACGCGTATATGACCCATACCAGGTTAGATGAAGGAAATGAGAGAGACAGATAGTGAATTTCTGAGGTGCTTTGATCTTTGTTCAACACAGTAGATTGTGCATGTACATGGGACTATTCAAGTAGTGTACACCGCAATCGGCAATTATCTTGACCAAAATGGGCGCTATTGTTTAGCTCAAGGCTCTACTGACATTCACCACTCGAGCTTTTGAATTTGTGTCAATCGAATTTCGATGTTATATAATAACCACTATGACCTGTGTGTTTCATTGATTCTCAAGGAGAAATAAAGGGGTTTGGGAGAACTTTCTAGGGGATCGTAGTGGAAATGATTGTGATTACTCAATGATTCAGTTGAGAAAAGTTGAAATGGGTCGATTTTTTAAATAATAATTTTCTAATCCCAGACTTGTCATCATAAACGATACAACGACTCTGATCGAACGATGAGGGACTCCCTGGCGGGTTATTCCGGCGGCGACGTTATTGAGTCTACTCTATACTGCCTGAGCACGCTTAGCGAGTTTCCAGCATCTTCGCTCGTTGGATGACTTCATTTAGAAAGAGAAAAATTCTACTAAGAAGCTCGGGGAAAAATTCGACAATTTTTTTTTCAGTGAAGGCATTCATTAAAGAATTCGAAAAAATTCAACGACAATATGGACATTTTCAAGCATCTCTACAATTTCTTCAGTTTTTTTTTGTGAAGACCTTCATTCCCAGATAGAATTGGGGTTCAATTTCAACGAAGTTTGCAGAAGTTTTGAAAATAATCAGCATAGTTGCTTCCGGTGCATTTTTTCTTACCAATGCACTATTAAATTTCATTAGACATGATATTCATTGATCGGAGTATCGATATCAGGGCGCTAAATAGCATACATGCATTTCGAATTACCAAATGAAGGACCATAATCTTGATTACGAGGAGTCTGGGGAGACGGCAAATCTCATGTGTGTTGTCAATCAAGTTATTGGATGAACTAATGGAGAGACCACAATTCTCAGTTTAGAGCCAAAGTAACGTTCATTAAACACTGCGTCAAGAGACAGTGTATATTGAGAATAACGATAATTTTGATAATGATTTCATTCAAAATTGCTCTGACGAATAATACGAAACTTACCTCTTGATTCGAAAATAAAATGACGGGATAGAACAGAGCACGAGACAAAATAGAATGATGGTTTAAAATATTCATATTTCCAACATTCAGTTCATCCTTTTTAAGTGAATATTCCCGACTAGAAATTTTGATCCGGGTCTCATCTGGACCTCATCAAGCTGGCCTGACTCCGGACGTCAGGCCCTCGCTTGGATGCCTTATCCAGTCCAAGTCTGGGCTGTAACGCACTCATCATGTCAGAGCCTGACTTGGATCGCTAACTCAGGACCGGATGACGCATTCCAGATCAGCGCCAGATGAAAAATTCCATACATGATCCAAAAAGCTATGATCATTAATTAATAAACTTGATAAAAAAAAATATATTATCTATTCACTTTCAAGTAATTCATCGTTGTATTTTCACGTGAGATGACATTGTTTACTGGAATTAGCGATTTTAAATTAGTAAATTAATTTGCACCTGAGTAGACTCGATCCCGGAACCTTCTGCACACTAAGCTGACCCGCTAACCACTAGGGTACAGCTCAGTTATAGCATCAGTCGGTCTGATCATCTACATGAATTCCTTCCATAGGGATATTAATAATTTTCAGAATTAGATAATAAATCTGTGGGAAACTCAGAATAAGGGGTGTTTATGATAAAGTTAATAAAGATTAATAAACATCAGGGGAACCTTATCTGGTCCTGATCATTTTCGGATCAGGACAAATTGATCAGACTCAGATTTTTTCACAATTCCCGATCAGGTTCTCTAGATCCGGGAGATGCTGGGGACGGACAAGGCCAGTCCTATTAGAGTTAGGGTTCTCTCTGAAATTCTTTAATCAGACTATCCTGATGCAATACTGATCAAAGCCATCTTTGATCAGTCGTGCCCACGCTATACCGGATCTGAATTTGATCAGGCGTGCCTATCTTATGCCTGATCGAGATTGCCATATTCACTCATGATCCGGATTTGATCAAGCGTAATCATTGCAAGCCTGATCAGGATAGCCATATTCACTCCGGATCCGGATCTGATCAGAAACAACCACGGCGTGCTTGATCGGGCTAACTGTCTTCATTGTGAATTTGTACCAAGTGTGACAGCAGGCGTGTCAGACGAAATTTCTAGTCGGGTTATTGTTCTACTGAAATTAAATACTAGGGGAGACTGGAGTTAGACCTGGATTTTCGGAGTACAATGATCCAGGATTTTCTTTATAAGCGGAGGAGTTCCCGAAAAAGTTTAAAAATAATTAAGAAGATGGAATTTGTTAATTTCATCAATTCTTTTCATGAAGACCTTCACTTAAAAAAGAATCCCGGACATTTTGCCCCGGTCTCTCTTATCGACCTCTCTAGTTTTCATCTCTTCACTACTAAATTCGAAATTATAACCAATAACAGATTTCATTCTCAATCATTCCATACGTCTCTTCGCCCGTAATAAAAAAATCGAGTGACTCATTTTAAATTTCCATTGTATCCCTAACAAAGAAAAGAACCGATAACATTTACCATTTAAAGTTGCGGTTATGTTCTGCCTCCATCATCAATTAATAATTCCTCCGTATCTAACCGGCTCTCGTCAGAGAACCGGAGATGAGTATTTGCATTTTTGAAGCTTACGAAAGTATACATGAGAGAAATGAATATTGAATAACACCGTAGATTGTTGAATTTCCGAAACAGACTACTTGTAAGGGGCCACGGGGAAGGCAGGAGAGGTAAGAGGGTCAGATTCGTCGAGAGCCAGAGGAACTACGGGTGAATGCCCCAGAACTGAACTTTGGAGAGTTTACCTTGTATAAGTTTATATTCCAGTTACCTCTGGAGCCTCTCTACTATCTCATTCACTCTGTTGATGCTCTTTCACGTTGACAAAACCCTAAACATCTTGAAATTGAAGAGAATTCTAATGACAATATAACTGCGTGAGCACTTTGTCATTACACATATTTCTCGGGTCACTTGGCGGATAATCTAGAATAAAATTCAACAGAGCTACTATCAAAAAGCAAGTCTGACCTTAGATCGTGTTTTCTACTTGCAGGTAACAAGGCGCAGTCTAATCTCAATGAAGTCGATAAATCAGAACAAAAATCTGGTGAAATTGATGGAAAGAACACTTACAATTGGCCACCTGATCATGGTATGTGAAATTTTAATATTTATGATTAATTTATTATTAATTTCGAGAAGAATTAGAGAGTAAAATGGTAGATTGACATGAAATCGAAGAGGTTCTGAACATCCAGCGGGTATGCGACAAAATTGATGGAATAATTATAATGTGTTCATGAGGGAGACTTCGGCAAAATAGACCTGTGCTGTAAAATGATTCTGGAGTTTCTTTTGAAAATGACGGCCTTGACGGAAAAGTTAAAAAAAATTGACTAACAATGTAGGCATATTGGAGCATCCTCTCAAATTTCATCAGATTTTTTTGCATTCGTTCACTGCGAAAAGAATTTCTAGATCATTTTACCCCTGAGAACCACTTTGCCCCGGTCTCGAGTGAGACGTTCTCAATGGTAGTATGCAATGCGGCTATTGTTTATAACAGAGTGCCTTTTCTAACAAAGTGAAGAAAAGGCAAGTGTGAAAGGAGAGGTATAATCCCTCTACAGTCGTCACTCATTATAGTCACGTCCTCCCCCGCTTAACTGCGGATCCACACGTATTTAATTCTCTTTGGACCATTCATATACGCACTAAGGGACTATTACACGTAATTTCCCCCCAAGCTCGTATCCCTTGAAATCTATATCCTCATCAAGCACCTGGGAGAAGACTTTGCTGGATGAAGGTCACAGAAAAAGAACTATTAGCAGGGAAAGACCGGAGTAAAATGAACCAGATTTTTTTTTCGGTGAAGGCCTCGAGAAACAAACACAAAGAAAAGCCAGCAATGTAAAAATAAATTCTAGTCCTTTTTGCTCTGCGGTTCAGATTTGCTCGAAATAATTGATTAAAAAAAAATTCAAGCGTAAGGCAACACCATTACGAATTACCTGCAACCTTTAATTCACAAAATAACGCTTTGCCTCAGACAATAAAATAAGTGGTGATTTTTTTTGAATCCGCGCATTGTAGAGTGTATTACAAATTCCTTAAGCAAATTGAGAATCTCAATCTCTTACGGATATTCGAATAAAAGACGAGCATTTCCTTCCAATGCCTTTTCATCGTCAATTGACCGCACCATATTGAATTTTTTTTCTCCCAAGCATATAACTCCTTACAATGAGTTTTACAGCGTATGTTTATTCTCGATCGCTTAAGACTATCATTGGCCTATTTTCAATTACGATCATCCAATTACTGCCTTATTCGACCCATGTACGAACGAGTCTCCGTAGAAATAATCGAAATTGAATATATCTTCGACATTCAAACATTTTAATTTTCCTACCTCTCATCTCAATCCTCTGATCTCATATGAATCAATTAATTCACTTCTTTAACCTGTCAATATTGATCTGCCAATTGTGCAAAATTATTCAGAGCACCTCAACAACTAAAACTCCGAAGGTCGAAAGTATGGAAATGTTCTCAAGTACCTTCATCAATAATCAAACGAATTTCCCAATATATATATATATATATATATATGAATGTAAGCGTGGTTTGTCCATGTGTGCCGCTATAACTCCGTAGTTCAGCCCTACAGCTCTATGGGGGTTATATGGCACAGTAATCTTCCATCTCTCATCGATGAAGAAGGTTTCGGTGTGGAACTACAGGGGTTGGGTTCAGAAATATGAGCGTCAAGATAGAGCATTGCATCGATGGACTCCTCATGCAAAGTCGGTGAAAAGAATGATCCGAAATATTCTAGGAGGTTCGAAAATGTTTGAGAATGCTATGGAATGATCTAGAATGTTCAAGACATGTTGTAGAATTGTCTACAATATTCCAGAAAGTCCAGACTGTTCGAGGATCTTCCAGACTGTTCCAGAATGTCCCAAAAGACACTCTTGAAGGGACTTTCGGTTCCAAAGTGTTCGAGAATATTCTAATTCTGTACACATTTGATAGAAGCCGGCTGAGTTTTTTCGAGCGGAGTGAGGACAGCTCCAGCTAGCTGCTCCATAAACTTCCAATGATGATGAAGAAGGAGTTTGATGCAAAACGGACCTACATGGACAATCATTGAATTCGTTTCCGGAGTGAAGGTCTGCATGAAAATTTTTGATAAAATTTTCCAATAATGAAGATATACTGAAGTATCTTTCCAATTTTTCCATAAATGACTTCACTTCGAAGAAAAATCCGATTCATTCTGCTCCAATCTCTTGTAAAAATCCAAAAATCCCAATGCAAAGCTCTAAAGGTGAGAGATCTAACTCATGAAATGTTTAAATAAGCTGACGAGTTATGCAGAGACCATAATAACTAATGCACAGTGGCTTAATCGGAGCTTTCCGACAAGTTTCATCAAAAGTTTCCATTATCCTTTTTCCCTCCATCTTTGTTCAACCCAGACTGAGGAACTTGCCGAATACCGTTTTTCCACCCACGAAAATTGTAGATGAGTGAGGAATTTGCCGAAGGGGGCTTTAAAACTTCAACCCAGTGCAATTTCATTCACATCCGCAAACATTTTAAAATCCTGATGGATCGATCAGTTGAGAACTTTGTAAAGTAGTTCCTAACAATTGCATTTATATTCTTAAAAAATTTTCAAGAACCGTGAAATATTCAACTTTTATTTTCTCGGGTGAAATATTTTTTTCTATCCATTAATCTTCAGTAAAAAAATAAAAACGGAACATCAATTTGTATTGCAAATTTTTTTTTTCTCTATATTTTTATGATTTTTATTTCACTGAATTTCTTTTAGAGATAAAATCATCTTGATAATTCATTTTTCTTTGTAGTTGTAACTATCTGTTCGTGATGAGCTCAGGTGCAACGATATAATTGCTAGAGACGAGGAAACGAGAAATACCTGAGCTAGATAACAAGGTGAAATCTCAGACTGTCGTCTCGAATCCTTTTACCATCGTTAATATATTCTCTATTTTTCATATATTTTCTCATTTAATTTCTCGTACAGCCATGAATCTTTGTAAATAAAGCTAATTATATAGTGACGCTTACTCAATAGAATTGCAATGAATCAAGCGAAATGCAGGAGCACGCTCATAAACGTTTCTAATTGAGGTGAAATGGGTGAAAGAGCGCAGGGAGCCGCATCGTGACTCGAAACTCTACGTGAAAGCGAAGAAATAAAAGAAATAAAAGAAATGAGAGTTGAGTAAAGAAATGTAGGAAAAGAAAGGTGAAAAAAAAGAAGGTGAAATGAAAATGAAAGAAAGTTGAAAAAGACGAACTGTGGTAACACGAGCGAAGGATAAAAAGAATGATGAGAGAAGCAGCAGACAAAAGTTGGGGAGCACGAAAGTCCCGCGGGATGCCTTGGGGGTTACTTCATTCTATCTCACTCATTTATTTTTTACTCCCACTTCTCTCATTTTTATCATCCAACTAACTCATAGATTCTATAGAATGAAGAGAGAGAAAGGGGGAGGAAGAAAATGCATTTTTTTGTGCATAGAATTCAGTTTGAGCACTACTGTTTCGCATTTCTAATTACTGAGGAATGAGGAGGATTAAAAAATTGAAAAAAGTTAAGACTCAAAAAATTACATTGTGCTAATTTCATTGTGCATGATGAGAACAGTCCTCGGTATATTCTCTTTTTTTCCCATGTTCAAATGAAATGAGCTTGAAAAATTTTCATATTCTTATTTGAAACATGACGGACATTATTCTGGAACTTATGAAAAATTAAAACTGAATAACATTGAATTAATTTTATCTTGAAATGTATAATCATTCTTCTGTAAAGTTTTACTTTTAATAACTTCAGAAACTATGAAATAAATGGAAAACTTTAGCCCCAGTGAAATTCCCCTAATCACTCTGATCAATGGAAATTCATAGATATTGTATTTACCTCACGTAACTAGAGTTCCTTTCAGCTTCAAAGGTTCAATCAATAATTTCCATTATTTACACAAAGAACCGAAGGTTTGCCTTTGTAAATTAGGAAAAACTGTGAACACTATCTCTCAACATTTTCTTGGTTAAAATTCAAGGAGAGTGAGTCACGTTTAAGCCCTACGGGATTTAAGGAAGTAAATAGCCGGCTATTTAACCACGAACAGATGAATTTTATTATGTTAAAAACTTAAAACTTTACTTCATAATACTCTTTTGTTTCAGACGCTGCTGTTAGATTATCCAGAGTGACATCAGTAGTCTTAACGTTCGCTCTAATTGCAACGTGGATTATTCGATAAATAGACATTGAATTATTAATTTTAGTGCGTGTATATTGTTTGAGAATATTTGGTCTCAATGAAAAAATAAGAATTTTATGGAGAAAGAAAATGGTTAAATGAAACACAAAGACTGAGACTGTGTAGTTAGCGCTGTTTTTAAAATAATGAGAAAAAAGAGAGAATTAAATTATTAACTTGATAAATCGTGCCAAGAGCATTTACAATCACTCATCAATTATTGAGGTGTGAGCGAAATTCAATTAGTGAGATATAATTAAATTAATTAACAGTACTGGAGATAACTGAACATCATTTGAGTAGAATTTGTGAATTCCGAGCTGAGGGTCGAAGATAAAAACACTGTTGCTGGATATAGGGAATATCGACTCAAAACGGATTTGCGGGGTCACATCAAGATTCTTACAGAAAATCTGGAAAAAATGGGCGAATGGTTCAGCATGTCTATATTGTTGAACAATTTTTGCAAATTTTTTCATGGAGGTCTTCACTCTGAAAAAAAGTCCAGTTCATTTCACCCTGCAGGTCCGTTTTCTCACGCTCTCCCCTGCATCACTGTACTTGTGTCTCTTGCACTTTCTTCACGGGGACACAACTATTTTTACACTCACGCCATGAGCACCATGCTGCCCTGAACTTTAGTACAAATTTAGTGGAATTAGGAAAATATCATTTCTAATAATCTACAAGAAATTATTTCTCTGGATGGAAGAATGTTTTGTTGCAAATTATTATCTGATAAATAGACTAATATATTTTTAGAAATTTCGATTCATTCTTTTTTTCGATTGACAATTATGAATCCGTTTTGTTGAGATTGAATTATTTGAATGAAACAATTTTCGGTTCAATTACGTCAAAAAATACTGAGGGAATAAATTATGTTGCAAAGGATAAATTGAAGGAAAACTGCTGAAATGGAACAATTTAATTCCAGCAATATGTATTTTCCCACTTTTACCTTTTGTCTGCTAAATTTCTAAGATATGAGTCCCAACAAGAATTCACTCAGCTTATGTAAACAAAGATTTTATATTCAAAACGGAATAAATTTATTGGAACCATTTCTGTTAATTCCACCAAATTTTTCTCTCAATATAAGTCTTCAAATCACAATGGAAATGAAAAAAAATGAATAAGAAAAATCAGTTCCATGTTCGAGAATGTCATCTCCAAAGTATCTGCATCTTCTCCAAACTCTGAAATACAGCGCAGTGCTCGTCGCGCGAAGACAATTCCTCTGCCTTGTTCTGAGATGTCTCCTAGACCAAGTCAGATGATAAAAATAATATGATAGAGGTTTAAAAAAAACAGAAAATGATGAATGCGACGTAAAGGATGAGAATTGTTTTTGCCATTTATTACCGAAAAATCGCCGCACAAAGATGTATCATCCACTCAGCCCCAGCTAGGAATCTGATTGAACGATTGGAATCCTGATGATTAATCAGGAAGTCGTAAGTTAACTCCAGTACCGCTGATAAATTAACATAATGTGCTAAATTAAGTATAGACAAAAAAGGCGATCTGAAAAAAAAAGAAAAAATTATTGTCCACCGAGTGCAACGACTGTCGCTTTCAATGTAATATATTGTGTAACGTAATGTATCTCAAAATGAAAATATATATATTGAAATAATGATAAGATAAATGAAAAACGTAAAATTTCAATGATATCGCTTATTTTGATTGCGTTCAACATATGTCGTCGAGGAACAGTAGATTTTCGATTTTTTTTGTTCTTCTTTTCTCAAGGAGAGCACGAATCATTCCAGATTATGAATTATTCTTTAGTATTACTTCATTCTCAAGAATGTCAAAAATTTCATAAACTTATCTTTTTTATTTTCCAATATTCATACAATTTCTTTTCCTCCCGTACTTCACTTCTCCAATATGTACTACTCCAGAACCCATCTGTATGCTTGAGATTAAAACGTCAGATTCACTTTTCTCTTGACTAGTCTCGTTGACTTACTTTTTTTCTTTTCTTTCTTTCCTGACACGAAGAAAAGCCGGGACAGCGAGAAAACTTGCTGAGAAAATGAAAGAAATATATGAAGATGAAGGGTGAAAATCAATATTAGGTGGAAGATAGATACAAATAAATGTGACGAACATATTCGCTTGAATAATTTCAAGAGTCTCATCGAATTAAAATACTTGAATTTCTGGAATAATTTAAAGGGTTTGAAATATTTAGTGTTAACGAATTATCCTAATGAAGTATTACAGGAGCTGGTTAAAAATGAAAATCTCTCGATCCATGCACACTTCATGTAAGACAGTAAATCTGTAAATATAGTTGAAGAATTAATATTTAAGATGTAATTCAATATTTCCGCTGGAGTTCATCACTTTTCTATTGAGTCTTGAATTTACTCGAAAGTAACAAAGTTCACGTATAAATTAAAAACTATGGATGAAAATGAGGCCTCTCTCTCTTTTTATAATACAAGAGAAAAAATAATCACTTTACCGTGGAATTATCGGGAGGTATGACGTCCAAAGCAATCATGCAGCATTGATCCGACTATCTCATGGGGTTCAGACTTTCAAGGTGATGATGAACTAAAGAAGAAAAATTGAAAGAAAAAAGTTAGAAAGCTTGATTTACAGCATTAGATTCATTGAATTGTGATTGCATTAATTCTATTGATAACTTCCTTTCCTAACTTTCATCTGTGTCTAAAGGAGTGTTTTTCGTTCTTTATACGGTAAAACCATCTGTATCTACCTAAAGTTAATTCTTTAAAATTGCTAATGGTTCTATCCAATTCACTCATGTATTCTGTTTACTTTGTGTCTCCTCGGCCAGGATTTCCTCTCCTTATTAATTATATCCCTTAAAGAAGGACTCTGAAGGACTAGGGATTGCACGCTCATTTCGGGAAACATTTCAGTAGCGAGGAAGTGGAATAGGATAACTCAATTTTGTCCGCCAATTATTTTTCGAGAATATCTTGGACACAAAAGGAGCCAGCGAATTTTCAGGAATTATCTTTTTTTTTGTAACTCATGAAATTTTTTTGGAAAAATATCTCATCTAAAATTGTGCATTCTCCCTTGGCCCCTGACCTATTTTCTAATAATATAGGCCTGAAACCATCTCTAGCCAAATCGTTACATTTTGAGTCGAGAAGTCCATACTTCTTCATTCTTTTTGAATAAAATAAGCACTTACAAACGCATTGTAATACCAATGCATTCAATACAAAAACCCATTTATCTCTCTGCGCTGCGGGAGTAAAAATGAGTGGAAAATAAGTTGACTTATCATGTTTTATCTCTTCACCACGAAGTGTCAGTATATTTAAAGTATAGCCCAGCTGCTTGCATATTTTTGGGACATCGGCATTGTACTAGTTGCATATTACTCCCCTCCGTCCTTTCACCTTTAATAGAATATCTATATTTTTAATTCATCAAATTAATATTAATCGAATCACCTGTTATTTTATGTATCAATCTTCTCTATGAATAATTTCCTGCGGCCCTCAGAAATTTTACTGAATTTTCTTCATAATATTATGGGAGACATTTTTTAAAATTATTATTATTATTATTATTGACCATTAAAACCGAACAGGTTTATTCTGCGATATGTATTGAGGAATAAATTTACAAAAAAAAGAGAGAAAATATATTTATATACATATAAATACATATGTGCTGGAGGAAAAAATTTGCAAAAGTTCCCAAAGACGTTGGAATGTTAGAGGACATCGCATTTTCTCTTAGATTCTTCAGCAACGTCTCCCGCTTCGTAAAAAATATCTAGATAATTTTGTCCAGATCTCCCCTGAAATATATCCATTTATTTTGATCAATTTTTCATAATTTTTCCTCTTCTTATACATTTCTGTTAATCTTCATAAGATGATTATTATTTTCATCAAACCTCAAACATGAAAATAAAATCCGAAAATATATGATGAAAAAGATGAGTTTATAAATCGTGATAAAGGTCTTGCGAAAATAATTCTCCACGATAAGATTATAAAATCCAACTCAATGCATTTATAATAACATTTCAAGAAGCATCTAGTCGCAAATAGAATTTTGTAATGAAATATCAAAGACAAGAGCACTGCAGAAAGCGTCTCTCAAATAATAATAATGATGATTCGTGCTCAGAAATAGAAATGATATGACAAAAGAAATAGAATGAGAAAAGAAAACAAACCTCGTGCATCTGTAAAAAATTTAATATACATTCAGCATCACAAGAGTATTCAAAATGCAAAGTATAACTATCTGAAATTTTAGAAATTTTAATGATATTGTGCAACTGTATAAATATTTCGTCTGTGAGAGATAAAACCAGACACTAGAGAGAAAAGAGATTAAAATGAGAAAAAAAAAAACGTAGGGCACAACGAGCATCGCCGGAATAAACTCGAGCTTACGGCACTTTTGCGCCACGATTTATCTCAGGAAGAAAAACAAAAACAAAAAAAATTAAAAAAGAATAAAAAATAACGGATAAAACTGCTCGATGCTTCCTCGGAACATTTGCTAATTGCGGAATGAAAAGAAAGAAATAAGGAAAAAAGAAGTAAATTATTGAAGATTGTGTGCAAATAAATGAGAAAGTAATTGAACAGAAGATAAGTGGAGTAATGGCAATGATCAAGGGAAACGTGTACACAAGTGGCTCATCCTCGTACTGTACGAATGGACATCTATTATGCAACAAAGTGGGTATTACCTCAGTGCAACAGGTCCATTTGGTACTAGGAAACATCAAGGGGGCTAGAAGTCGTCTGTTACGGATTAAGGATGTACAGATCTTGTGTTCTAGTTCTGAGCTCGGCCACAAGTGTCTCCCGGGCGTTTTGGGGTTGGAGCTGTCTGACTTTTTGGGCTTCAGTGGAAAAAATCATAAATTTTGTTACAAAAAAGTGAGAAAAATAATCATCCCGAACAGTAACACTGTAGTATGTGGACGATACGTAATAAATTCATTTGATATAATCGGAAATGATCGTCTTAAATTGAACAAAATGTGATATTCCTAGAAAATAAATCGAGATTAGACCTAGCAAAAATTATGGGAATCTACGTAAACATTAGCATGACAAGAATTACCAATTCAGTAGTGGAAAAGTAAAACATGACAAATCGAATGAATTAACTTGAAAAGTAAGCAAGGTAGGGCAATTTTGCCTTGATCCTCTTTTTTATAGATTTTGAATTTGAAGTGAAGGACTCCATCGAAAAATTGGAATGTTTTTTTGAAAATGTATCTACATTGTTGCCTAATTTTTTCCATTTTTTATGAAGGTCATCACTTCGGAAAAAGAGACCTGATTCATTTTGCCCAGCCAATTCGTTTTACCAGATCTGACGTGCCTATTTAATATTTCTTCATGGAAATAACTAGAGATGCGAAATTACGGTAATTTTTGAAACGCGTCAGGCCAGTGGTAAACTCACCATTTCCTAACCGTTTCTGACCTGACCGTTCATTCTCGTTGCTAAATGACCGTCATTTTTTCGGAGTGTCAGTAATAAAATCAGGTGATCAGAAATCCATCTATATAGTTGCAAAGTTACCGTCATTCCTTCAGACGGTCAGTAATAAAATGAGCCGATCGGAAATTCGTCATTTTGAGCTCCGGTCATTTTCTGTCATTTTTCTATTTTTTTCTTGTTTTTACTCTTAACAAGCAAAGAATGAATGGATCCTGTATTAACGAAATTCCTTTATTAAATCTTACATACTGATTTACGTACTGAAAAGGGAGAACAGACCAATCGATTCACTCTCATGTTCTTTCTTACTAAAATATCTCTGAAACTGAGCGAAATAGCGAGATTTTTGAAGGGACCTTTTTGTAGCTGTGATGCTCTTCTATCAAAAAATTTCCCCAAAAATTTCACTATTTAGCTCAATTTCTGAGATATTCCTGATAGATAAATGGCAAGAAAATTCACTCATCGTATTTCATTTCTTCACTACTGATTTATACTTTTCAAAGTTTTCCATTCAATTTTGTATATAAAACTCTCTATATCTCTTTCATATATATTTCTTCATATAAACTATGAAAATTATTTCAATCAAATATCATGGAACAAAGTACTAGTGAATCTTTGAATAAATTGTCGAATTATATAAATTCATTCAGATGAAAACTGACCGTAGTAAAATCAATGAGTCAGCTTTATGACACGACACTCTGTCACCTTTTTTTACCAAAACGGTCAGTTACCAGTAAACTTATGGTAAACTGACCGGTCATTTTTTCGTCGCATCTCTAGAAATAACCGCTCATATCTTCGAGGATTGCGTCAGAAGAGCCTCGACTCGTAATTAATTCCCATTCAAGCCTTCATAGAAGAAAAAATTAATTCATCAAATTCTTCGAAAATACACAAATCCATTTTTTTTTCCCAAACATTGGAAAATATTGTTTTCCGAAAAATGTCTGCATAGTCTTGATTAACTCTCAACGAAATAAAAAATTGAATTTTCTCGCATTATCTTTATTTGGTAGATTTTTCAGCTCCTTCATAAATTTCAATCGAATAAATCTCCTAATCTTCAAGATTTAATCACCAATTGCCTTCAATTATTTTGTCATTCAAGACCTAAGAAAGAGGTATACGTACAGTGCACTTGATGATCGAGGTGAACAGAAAAAAGCGTGATAGAAATAAGAATAGAGAGTTAAGAAGTTGAAGGGGATAGAGAGAATGGTACTATCACTTTTAGAAGGACCACTGAACGTTCAAGAAGTACTTAAAGCTATCTCAACTGAATACTTGGGCTATAATCTCCACTTAGCCGCTCTTTTTCACGATCAACGATAAACTGGATATATATGGTTAAATAAAAGCCTTTGTTTCAGTGACGTTGTAATTTCCAGGGAGATAAAAATTGTCTGTAATAGAGCAAAATTAATAAATATACTGCTACATTGCGCTCAGAATATTAACATATTGAGAGATAAGAAGGCAAAAAAATTGAAAACAGATGAAAGAAGAAAACAATAAAAATAGGATCTTGTTTGGAGAATATTTCTGACTATTTGACCAATAATAATGAGGAAAAAAGGAGTAATGAATCAATTTTGTAAATAACGAAATAAATATGTAAGGTAATGGATAATATGTATGTAGGTCACAACCATGTATTTAGCTTCTATGGATAGTCATTACTTTTAATGGAAGAAATGAAAATTTATGGATTTTTTTGGTTAAGAAAAAATATTTTCAAGTCGATTTGATGCCGTGCATGATAAATGAATTAAATTAATTTTGAGGAGAGTATAGAGTTCTATGAAAATGCTTTTTTCATCAGATAAAATTTTCTAATTATTTTCTGCATTGGTTAAATCGAATGAGATGAAAATTCTTTTTCTTTAAATGATAATTTATCTTACTGTCTGAAAATTTTAATGAAATTATATAATTGGTTAATTATCCTGTGCATAAGAACTGATGAATAACGCAGTAATGCTGATGAAAAAACAATGAAGAAGCTCAAGTATGAATTAAATCATGTATTCCATTTTTTTCCATGAATTCATCATGAAAAAGAATAATTCATAGCTCATGGCTTTATTGGTTGGAAAGAGATATTATTTCGATCATTCAATTTTTCATTTTCATTGAACTCTTGATATTTACGAATGCAAATGATATTACTTAAATAATTATTCTCTTCCAATATTCAATCCAGCTTCTTGGGAACGGAAAAATTATCCTAGATCTTACAGGTCATATCAATTTACAGAATTTATTTAATATTTGAATGTTTGGATTAATTCAATTTCGTCTTCAATAATAAGGAAATTCTTCATCATTGTGATTATGTAATCAGTTAATTCTTCTAACGTTCAAATGGAAAAAGCATCTTTGTAAAATTCACAATAGTATTTATAATATATATATATTCATATATGATAAATGATATAACTAGCAGTAATGGCTGAAATATGGAGTAATTATATCATTATATTGTATGTTAAATGATAATATATTGATATATTGTGCTTTGCGCCGTTGAGCTGAATGTTATTACTAAAAAACAAAGGATATGATCAAAGGAACTTGAAAACAAATTGAGTAAAATTAAATGAAAGACTAAAATGAAATTGAATATAAAGCATAAATCCACAAAGTATTATTACTCATTGAATTTAATCCTCCAGTACCTAATTGAGTGTCTCGTCACGTAATTAAAGATAAAGTGATTATGGGAAGGATTTGTGTTATACAAAACTTCTGGAAACAGTCAAACTTCAATGCTTTGAGTAAGCCATTGGATGGGTCTCTATCTATCATCGTTGGATTTTCACTTCATTGATGTTTCATAAGAGGTAAGTAGCTTTGCTGAATTCGAATTTATTCGCTGCAGTCTCGAATCGATGAGTTCAATTTGTCTGAATAATTTCTTCCTCTTTCCCCTTGATTCAAATGGTTTCATATATTTCACGCAGCTGGCGAATTTTTTTGCTTAGATATTGAGAGAAACCGGAACAAATGGACCGCTGGTCAAAATGATCGAGGAATTTTTGTTTTAATGAAACTCGCGAAAAATAATCGAACAGAACTGAATGAGTGCGTCAACATATCTGCATTGTTGGGTAATTTTTTTCAATTATTTCATAGAATCCTCCATTATCAAAAAAAAATGCCGATTCTTTATGCTCCACAAGGCCATTTCGCCCCCGTCTCTCCTATGTTGATTATTATGAACTCGGCTGTGAAACTCGGAATTGTCAGAATTAGCCCCTTTCGTCAACTATTGTCCCTCATCAAGAAAAGGGATGATCTTTTACGTAATCTATAAAGTTTTCTGCAAAAGAGGTTCCTGAAAAATTTATTCGAATCAATTCGTTTCGACGATTTCTCTGAGGAAATGTGCAGGGAATTTTTCGATTTATCTTGTTCTACTATTTTACAACTGAAACCAATTTTTCAATCGAAGTTTACGTGAAAACTATTGGGAATGCGAGGAAAAGTTCCGAGCGCAAAGTATTCTACTAGAACGGGCAACTTTGATATCCAGTTTTCTTTCGTCTCTCAATTATTCATGGTGATATTCTATCGGTGTAGAAACGCAGATAGTGGCTAAGATCAAGTTTCAACAGTGAATATTTCGGTACATAATTGAGATGTGAGGTAAAACTGACAGTAGAGGAGACCGGGATAAAATGGACTTGTGAGGCAAAATGACCCAGAATTTTTTTTTGAGAGTGAAGGTCTCTACTCAAAAACTTGAAAAAAATACCCTACGATGCAGAAATATTGGATCATCATCTCAATTTTTTCAGATTTTTCATGGAGTCCTTCGCAATAAAGCAAATTTTTGGATCATCTTTCTCTGGTTTCTTCTATCAAATCCAGTGACTGAGAAGAGACACATTTCAATTCATTTCACATTCAATAGATGCAGCAAAGTCAATAAGTAGATAATCAACAAAAAGGAGATATCGGCCAGAATGGAGCCGTAGAAGAGATAATTCCGGAGTTTCTTCCAGAATGAAAGAGTTAGTGGAAAAATGTAAAAAAAAACAGAAGATGCATAACTATGTCTACATTATGGCGTAATTTTTCCAAATTGTTTCGTAGAGACTTTCGCTCTAAAAAAAATCACGGTTCATTTCGTCCGCAGATCTAGTTTGGCCCAATCTCCCCTACAAGTTTTAGATGAAAATTGCGAATTTTTAATTTTTGTACTCATTCGACAAAAAAAAAGAAGAGAAATATTCAAATGATCGCAGAAATCATGGAAAAACTAATTGAGGCGTGAACAATCCTCACTCAATGAAAATTCTGTTTGAAAAAAATATGAAAATTGTTGTTTCGCTTCAATAAATTAATCTTTTAATAATCATCAAATAATTCATGACATACTGAGCGCTTTTTACTAAAAAAAAGCGATTGAACTTCACTCGCCGTGGGAAAATTACCGAGGTAATATTATTATTACCTATAGATTTATATCTCTATTGTACAAGCTTAATATTTCATAGATTCGCTCCTATTCGCCCAGACTTTTCATACGCAAAAATTAAAAAAAAAAATCACCGAGGGCACTTCATGCCAAATTTGTAAATTGACTTTCCTCCCCAGGTCGTTTTTCTGGGAACCTAATTTTCAGCGTAACGGACTTGTAAATTCGTGAAGTAGATGAAATCGAGGCAAACTGATCCAGAATTTTTTTTTAAGAGTGCAGGTCTCTACGAAAAAAATTGGAAAAATTATCCAACAATGCAAACATGTTAGAATATCTCTCAATTTTTTCAAACTATTTCACAAAGTCCTTTACTCCAAAAAAAATTCCAGATTATTTTCCCCCGCAGATCCATTTTGCTGCGACTCCCCCAATTTTTTTTCGTGTTTTCATGAGTTCATTTGGTAAAATAAAAAAGCTTGGTTCAATGAAAGCTCATTTTTTTCAGTATTCTTTGTTCTCTTGTATCCATGAATAGAACGAAATGATTGCAGTATCTTTATCCTTACTGAAAGCCTACCCAATTACATTGCTTTTTTTTTACCATTGTCCAGAATCGTCGAACTTTCAATCTGCAGCTGATTAAAAGTCAGCGGACCATACATTTCAACTGTGATTGCAACCGCAATATTCTCCTCTTTTTTTCCTATCCTATTTATTTTTAATTTTAATATTTATTCCCATTATCCCTCGATGCACAGAAATTAATATCAGAATAAAGAGAGATGAAAATTGCCCCAACGTTCAAGCAGAAAGATACAGTGATTCATAATAATATTGACAGGAGAATAATGTTCGTCAATAATGAATACCATAAAACTCGATGAATGTGTAATTGATATTATTTGCATGCGTGACACCACAATAAAAATATGATTCAACGTAATAATCCCTAGACTGTTCACCCTATTCAAGATTCCCCCGGTTCAGCCTTTTTTATTGTTTCATGATCGATCGATCGATCATTTATTAAAGTGTTCAACAAACGATGATATTTTTTGACGAACGTATCCTGCTAAGCTGATGAAGAAATAAAATAAACGAAGCTGACATTGTTCAGCGAAACGTCGCGATTTGACAATAATTGATGTTGTTAATTAATTTTCCAAATTCCCTATGAACAACGAGTATTTAAATAAAATAAATTCTAGTAGCTGGTGAAATTTTCTCATGCCAACTGAAGTGATCCGGTGAGCAACGTTGACGAAAACTAGAGAAACGTGCCCAGATGGTGTATAGTTAATTCAGCAAAGTCGCAGCCGAAAGAACACGCCAAAGAATCTTTCATCACCTGACCAAAGTCGTTACGTCGCTTGTGGCCCACATTAGCAAGAAATATATTGCTATGAATATATTTAATAATATCGGCTTAATAACGGGTGATATAATGCGGCAAAAACATATGTGATTTTCAATATATTATGTAATTATATACATAATTATACTGTTCCAGTTATATAGATTTTGATATTCTATCATGTAAATTTCTATATCTGAGTTATTTGATATCAGAAAACGCGATAGCGTTTTTCAGAAAACGCGATAGCGTTTTGCGCCATCAGAAAACGCGATAGCGTTTTGCGCCATGTGTACGTTTATAAACGTGCACAGCGCTATATATACATTTCCGATTAGAGGGTTTTTCTTTAATTTTTTAATTGAGCCCTTTTCTCCGTCACAAAAAATACTGCATGTCACACGCAGCATTTCAGTGGAAAATAAACTTTCAGATATAAAAAAAAACAATCCTGTTGTTTAAAAAAAAATATTTTTATGTAAGCCACGCCCCATCCCGACGTTTTTAAGTAAAATGAAAAGTCGGTGAGACATTTCGTTGTAACGTTGGCTGCACTGACTATCCTATTCTCTGGCCAATGAAATGATGACAAATATTGGCATCATTGTTGTTTCAAGGTAGAGAACGGCGGCAAATACGATTTCAAAGTAGAGAGTTTTCGATTTTAAAGTCGTGGGGGGTTAAACGCATAAATGGTGACACATAAGAGCTCACGTTGAAGAACAAATTTGGATAATTAATTACTCGGGATTGACAGAATAATTCTCTTGAAATTCTGCACATAACCCTGAAGTTGATTGAAAAAAAAACATGGATAGATGAGAGATATTGATGAAAAAAAAATCACAGCTTACGAGCTGTGATTTTTTTTTTCATCACGTTGGAATAATTAAGTGAATCAAACGAAGAAAAGAATACAATTGACTACAGATAAATTCATGAAAAAAAAAATTACGAGAGTTTTTGAAGGTACAATAATAATAATAATTAAGAAGGAAAAATTTTGCATAAATTCTCAGTAAATTATTTAAGTCTCCTGCCAAAATTTGGAGTTATTTTGTAGTTTAGTTTTTGGGAAAAAAATATTTGAAGTCACAGACTTCACATGGGGAGATAAAAGTAGTATGGAATCTTCTATACCGCTCGTACGGTAAAATAGATTTCACGTCGATCCTATCGGCTTCCCATATCTCCCCGTGCAAAACTTGGAACTTCAAATATTTTTTTCTTGAAAACTTCGCTCTGAAATCACTCCGAATTTTGGCGGGACATCTTTTATTATTCAAATTGACTGTAAAATTTCAAAGAATTTCACATTACATGGAGTTTTATTAGCGAGATGGAGTAATTTTGCGTAAAGTCTTCTTTGCGGAAAATTTCAAGAGTTAAAAAAAGGACAAGGGGGAGAAACGTACCTCTATAAGTTCCCGAGATATTTTTAGAAAATAATTGAAAAAGAGGTTTATCTCTGCTTTACCTCTCGATTATTGAAATTTGTAGTTCTCTGAAAATATCGCGGAAACTAAGCGAGATGGAATGATTTCGCCTGGATTCGTTTTCGTCGAGAATTCTAGAATTACAAAAAAAGATTAGCACAAAATTGCTCTATTTCTCTTGGTTCCCGAGTTGTCCTAAAAGAAGTGGGAACTTGCTACAATTATAGTTATCATTATAGTTTTATCTGCTGATTCATTAGCAGGTTGCTTCCGAATGGTTCCCCTTTTTCTTAGTGAACATTTTATTTCGAATATTCTCCTAATAATAATCTGGATGGAATCGATTAAGAGCTTATTTTGAGTTTTAAGATAATTCTGTGAATTGAAATTTAACAGAATCACCTATATTTTAAAAACAAGCTGTATCGAGATTTTCTATCGAAAAAACAACATTCTCATGCAATATTAATAAAATCAAAATAACTCGAAAACTAATAACAAGAAAAATCTGAAAAAAATTCACACAGTTAGATAATATAGTGTCTCATATGATCTCTCAATCTAAATCAAATCGATTAAGATTTCATTCTAAATTTAAAAAAAAATGAAAAAATTGAAATTTCAATAAATCATTCGTATTTAAAAAAAAATTCCTCCAATGTTATCTAGTAACAATCCCAGGCAGTAGATTCTGAAAAGCAATATATGAGCCAAATTTGCAGTTTCTATCTTAATTGTTCCGGTTGTTATAGAAGTAACAACATTTTTCATGAAAAGCTATGAAAATCGACATAATTTGAAAACCAAGTATTAGAGAAATCTGAAAAAATTCACGCAGTTACAGAATATGATATCAAATGTTATGAATCAATTTAAACAAAATTAGTTGAGAAATTTTTAAAAATTAGATTTTTTGGAAAAATAAAAAAATCATCATATTTCAAAAAATATTGAATGAATTCCAAGCAACAAGGTTTCAAAATAAAGTACTTGTCACGACAAATATACAGTGAAAATATGAGATTTTGAGGCTGAAATTTTACCGTTTTTGCTTCCGGATGGAAGCTATGTAATCATCAGAATTATCGATTGTAATTTTTTTAATAGAAGATACTTAAGATGATCTAAATAGAGAGAAAATGATATTTTCAGCGCATGTCTGTGTGTGTGTATAAAACCAAAACGGTTTCATAGAAAAAGTTCATATTTTGTGGAAAACTTCCTCTCGACGAACTCAATTTTTGAAGCTTTATTTGAAGAGAATCCTATTGGTATTTTTTGAGATGTGTCCATTTTTCGAAAATCAGTTTTTAATGGTATTTCTGGAAATTATTCAATTGCTGTTATTCATACTCATATATTATCTCGAGAGTTGTATCAGTTAGATGCCTGTGAATTTTAATAGCTAATAAGCTATTAAAATTGAAAGCAAATTTTATTAAAATCAAATATGAAAGCAAATTTTTCAAAATTTGATATTATGATGATGGTTTCAAAAATTTAGTATCACTTCCATTCGGAAGCATATCGTTGAAGTATTAGCAGAAGAGCTATATCAGTTGGAAAGCAATACTATTATCCACTCGTTGAGTAAAAAAAATCCATACACATCCTCACACACACACAGAAATTTTTTCTGAATCATTTTCAGACTCTCAACACCATTTTAAGTGATGCCTTACAAAAAAATTTTAATCGAAAATTCTCACGTTTGTTAAGCTTCCATGCGGAAGCAAAAACAAAAAAAAATCACTCAAATTTGACCTCGAATTCTTTCTTTCTCAAAAGGTTTCAAGATTTCATCTCAAGAGAAATCTTCCTTTAGTTATTCTATTATCTACTTTGTTTTTTTCTACATAATATTTGGCCGAAAGAAGGTCGGTGTGGGATATTTATACAATTTTCATTATATAAATATATATATAATATATTGTAAAGAAAAAATATTTTTTTCTAGGATATGAGAGAAAATATCACGAGATTCTATGAGTCCTGCGTCCGAATATCTACTTTCTTATGATATTGTAAGAATTACAATATCAAAAATGACGCAAAAGAGATGAAATATTGGCCGACAAATTATTAAAAATAAAAAACACCGCGCCATGTGCACGTTTAAAACGTGTTGTTTGGCAGGCCAAAAACTGAACCAGGGTTGGCTGAGCAAATAATAGATGGGTGGCCAAAATAATTAAGTGGTAAATCGAAGATTCGAAAAATCTTACGCAAAAGAATGGAAATAAAATTCAATAACGGGGAACAATATAAAAGAGGCAGGGGGAAATTTTCAATTTAGCTCATCCATCTATAATTGAAGCAGTAAAGACGAAAAGATAGGCCTTTCTACGTAAGAAAACAGCTTTATCTTTCCACTATTGGTAACAATGCACATGGCGCGCCCGTTTTTTTTCAAATAGATCAAATCATTCCGTAGCGTAATGAAGACGGTGATGATAGAAAAAATCATCTAAGCAATATGATTTTACATCATTTCCCACGACCATGTATGAAAAAGAGCATTCATTCTATAGTATCGCACACTCATTAATATAAAATAGAAAAATGAGTTTGAGAGTTCAACAAGAATGACTATCACCTCGACCAGTTGTTCTCCAAATCGGTATTTGATTCATGGAAAGTTCATGGATTTATGAGAATCTTGGAATGATAAACATTTCCTCATCTGTAAATCAAGATGACTATTAGGTGACTGACATAGTCTTTATTGCGTTAAGTCATTCTACAATGATACAGAATTCTATTTGAAAAAAACCGGGCGCGCCATGTGCATTGTTACCAATAGTGGAAAGATAAAGCTGTTTTCTTACGTAGAAGGGCCTATCTTTTCGTCTTTACTGCTTCAATTATAGATGGATGAGCTAAATTGAAAATTTCCCCCTGCCTCTTTTATATTGTTCCCCGTTATTGAATTTTATTTCCATTCTTTTGCGTAAGATTTTTCGAATCTTCGATTTACCACTTAATTATTTTGGCCACCCATCTATTATTTGCTCAGCCAACCCTGGTTCAGTTTTTGGCCTGCCAAACAACACGTTTTAAACGTGCACATGGCGCGGTGTTTTTTATTTTTAATAATTTTGAAAAATACACATTTTTATTTGCAATTCATCACATAATAGTGACAGTATAGTATGGAAATAATCGAAATTTTTATTTTATATTTGATCATATATTTCATTAAAAATAAAATATATTATATTCCATCTTCTATAGCTGCACTTTATGATAACTAGATAGTTTGTATTGGTACCCCAATGTGAATGCAGTGTGATATACACCTTCAATAATCTCAAATGTTCTCATGATCCATGTAGATATTGTGGAGAGTACGTCACGTAGAGAGCCTCTTTTATAGAACAAATGATTTTTTTTTGTCTCAAAATTTTACAATTATATTCTTTCTTGCAGTTTCATGATTCTTACAAATTAAATTTTTTCAACTGATATTTCTTATTATATCTCTAAAGTATCCACGTAAAAGCCCTAAGGCTGAGGCTACGATGATTCATTTAGTGTATGTATCTATTTCGTATACGATTCTTCTTTCATGTCAATAAAAAACTTTTTAAATTAAATAAAATTCAAAATAATTCCTCTAGATCCTATAATTTATGAGATATTTGCGAAATAATTCAAAATTAATTAAAGACAACTACTCTAACAATTTGTGGTAAGTTCTTCTGCAAATGTCTTCTAAATGAGTAGGTTCAGATAGACAGTTCATGGAACCATTCTTGTTGAAAATTTTTTGATCTACGTAAAAAGCTTTCTTGATAAATTCTCCAAAACCACATAGATTCCAAGAAATTTCCAAATCATATACGCCAAATTTTTTCATTGAAGCACCACTTATACATATTATTTGATGAATCTAAATAATTTTCTAATGATGGCCCCAGATTCTCAATCATTCCAGCATAGATTTAAAGGAGCTCGAATGCCACTTTTTTATTTTCAATTTATAAAAATAGAAAAACCTTCTTTTTGCCATCCAATCATCTATTCGAGATATCTGAGCATTCGTGATACTTATGTCTCTTTAATTCTGTGGTGAAAAAACGAAAGCAGTAACATCAATATTCATTGAATGGCTGTAATAGAACTTATGAACGAGGACCAAATAGAAAGTTAACAATGCAAACGTCATTCATGGTTCATCTGCATTATACAGATGGATAAGCCTAGTAATTCGAGTTAGTTTATGTTACCTGTCTTATTTCCATACACTGTATCTGCATCGAACGTTTAATGCTATGCGCTCGTATACAGGTGAATGAGTTGCCTATCCAAACGCTCAACTAGAAGGTACATGCCTCTGGGCTCTTCAAATTTTCAAACGGCCTCGCTCCAAACCAACTCCAGGCAATCTCTATATTTTACCAATTACCATAGCCCGGAGTATTTTACATTAATTGACTCTTTTTACAGAAAGGAATAGAAAAACATTTTTTGAAAAAACATTGGAGAATTGAAAATATGTAACGAACCACTTTTCATTGAACATTTCTGTTTTAAGTGTTCTTCACTTCCGTTTCGATTATTTCCATTCGACATTATCGTTTATTTTTCGAGCTCATGGAATGGTGAATTCGAAAATTTTTCAATTCAATTTTTTCTTGCATGTGAAAATCAATCAAAAATTGTTATTAGGGGAAGTTATTTCAACCTTCAGGCTTGAAATCTTCAAATTAACCACCACTCTTTTGCAATTTCGTTGCAGTCATTCACAAATTGATGTTCTACCACCATTTCAGCAAGTGAGTTGCATTTGAGAAGTCGATCTGTCCAAGACAGGAGACATATGCACGAGCAGTTCTCCTCGTAAGATGAGAAATTAATAGAATCAATGAATATGTACATATAGGGAAGATCAGAGCTAGATCAACCTTTGGAACAAAATAATTCTGGATTTTTTTTCAGAGTAAAAGAATTTGTGGAAAAAATCTGAAAAAATTGAGAAGATGCTTGAACATATCTCCATTGTTGAGTAATTTTTTACATTTCTTTCGTAGAAGCCTTCACTCTCAAAAAAAATTTCGAATCATTTTGTCCCGTCAGTCCACTTTACCTCGATCTGCCCTATTTAAATGTACTCTCGAAACTGACCGTTATAGATTTTAGAAGTCACATAACACTGAAAGCGTCTGATACAGTGAGTAGTTGTAGTGGAGCCAGCATGCAGTGTTGATGTTTACGAGCGAATTCAATTCCCACTCGTTTCGAATGGTTTTATGGTTCTTCTCGATTGACTTTACGACTGCTACATAGAAGAGACCAGTACAAAATAAACCAGAATATTTTTCGATTGTACAGTGCCTGTACGAAAAACCTTGAGAAAATTGATGAGCACGCCAGAATATATAGATATATATAGATCTACATTGATGGCTAGTTCGTTAAAATCTTCCCTTGAAATTCCCTCTCCGAAATTAATTCTGGTTTATTCATCCCCTTAAACAGAAACTAGTTGGACACAATTATCGAATGGTATACGATGACTCGAATTCAACGCATCGATTAATCGATATTTTAAAATGATCGATCTGAAGTTGATGTGATATTGTTTTTTTTATGTCATCACTAGCGACTAGAAACGTACTCCGCACGCCTTTATCAATATATTGCCTTTCAAAATAACAATTTCCGATCTTCATTTTCAAATATTCGATTAATCAATGTGATATCTTGCATTAAATTCAAGATATCGCATGTCATTTATTCGTTCTATTTCACCTGTTCTAGTTTTAGAGGAAATCATGTGATCTTCTTAAATAAAAACAGGTAGAACAGGAATGTCGAATGATGTGCTATATCTCGAGTTTAACGCAGAATATCACATCGATTAATCGACGGTACGTCTATTGGTCAACGATTTCTAGTCCTGCCACAATTGATTCATGACATTTCATCCTTTTGTTTAATCTGTGGATTTTGGATTCTGAAAACCAAAATTAAGAACCATGTACGCATACTAAAAAAAAAAAATTCTCAATGGATTATCAACATATTTCCCCATTAACCATCACTACACATCCTGTAACTCAGCTTACAGCTCTAATTCCAAAAAAGCTTCAATGTATTATTAACATATTGTGTCATGAGAAAGGAGCGGGGAGAGAAATGGTAACAAAAGGGATGAAATGTTGCTGGAGCATAAATACCGGATCAAATGCCGCTGGATCAAACGTCGATGGATCAAAAGACTTGGAATCGATTAATCGATATTTGGAAATGATCGATCGGAAGTTGATATGCTATTGTTTTTCTTTATGTCATAAAATTATGTTATTCAAACATGATTGCTCTTTTTCAAACTGCCTATCGATAGAACTGATGCACACGCGCTTGTAACTGCTATACTGAAAAATTTGTTTTCAACAATAAATTTTGTTGTTGATTCCGATAAATTCACCGACTTTAACAATTTCTTAATATCTTAGAAAAACATTTGTTGGGGACTATTCGAATAATTGATTTCATCATTCTTACGATTGTTTTTCAATGCAGTATTACTATATTAATTCGATAAAAAATAAAAAGTAAGCTCGCAATATTCTATATATGATTGATAAGCATTATTCTGAAGATGATTATGAAATAAAAAAAATTACAGATTTGGATGGAATTCTTCTGGTTTTTTAAATTAAAATTCGATAATTAATCCGCTTAAATAACTTTGTAAAAGACACTTAACCCTCTAACGCTGAAGTCGGACTAACTCGTACCCGTGGCGCTAGAGTGGGGATAGCCAATGTCGTGCGCTCTCAGTCCCCACTATCTCAGTTTGCGAGACTCAGGCCCGGTCATTACCGTGATACACACATCTGATGGGTTCCCTCGGTGCCCCTTCCTCTGTTATTTAAATAGTCTTGAATTATCTTTTTTTTTTTTTAATTATTTCTAATGATGTAGAATAAACAAGTGGATAATAGTATTGCTTTCTAACTGATATAGCTTTTTCTGCTAATACTTTAGCAATATGCTTCCGAATGGAAGTTATTCATTCAATTTGTCAACAATTATCGTGTAATTCTCAATGGATGTTTCCATCTGATTTTTCAGATATTCTGTAATTGTCTTTTTCGTATTTATCCATTTTTTCACTAATCGATAATCAGATGTTATTCGAATTGGTTGAAGTTATTCGTTTCTTCCTGCTCTCTATTTTCAGAGATCATTTGTTTATGACGATTCGTTTATTACAACTATGACTTTTCATTGATACCCAGATGATATAATGTATCATTACTCAAGTATTATAATATAACTAGTGATAGATAAATTTGGCTTATGAATTCGTCATCCATTAAAGTATAGAACTCAATAATGGCTGAAAACAGGAATTTCTCAGGTGGATGTATTTCATGCATTTTTTTCTCATCCAGTGATCTGGCAGAACTATTAATGATTTTAATCAATGCAGCATTCTCTTCTCTATCCACTCAGAGCCTTAATACCTTCAAAAGCACTGATATAATTTTTTCGAAACCATCATAAAAATATCAAATTTTGACAAATTCACTAAAACAGCAATAACTCGAGAACTAATCATGCAAATAAGCTCAAATTTGACAGGTATCTCACTGATACGACTCTTGAAATAATAAATGAGTATAAATCAAATCAGTTGGATAGTTTCCAGAAATTCCAATAAAAACTGATTTTCGAAAAATGGACATATTTCAAAAAGTACTGATCCGATTCTCTTCAAATAAAGCTCAAAAAATAGAGTTCGTCGAGAGGAAGTTTTCCACAAAATATGAAATTTTTCTATCAAACCGTTTTACTGTAGTTGAGACTTTCATGCACATACAGACACACACACACACACACACACATACACACACACACAGACATGAGCTAAAAATATCATTTTCTCTCTCTTTAGACCATTTTAAGTATCTTCTTTTAAAAAAATTAGAATCGAAAATTCTTATGATTACATAGCTTCCATTCGGAAGCAAAAGCTACAGAAAATTGAACGTGGAAACTCAAAATTATTGACGAACAATAACATACCCGATAAAATTTCAAAACAAACAGTAACCTCATAGTAGGTACGGTATTGCTCGCCAGAGCTCACGGATACACACTAACGCAGATATGCGCCGCCTGCTTAGCAGGCCGCAGAGTGGGGGAAACGCTCATAAGCGTTAAAGGGTTGAATTAATTAAGAATAAAAAGATTCTCAATTTTTGATAAATTATTGTAGAGTTCCTACGAGTAGATATTGTAAGAGCATTAGGAATTAAATGCTGGCAGTCATAGGCCAATGGGGATAGGTTCGAGAAAACCACTGGGAATGACTGCACGAGCCTCAGCCTGACGCTACTACATCCACCTTTACTCTGTAATTCAGTCCATAGCCTGGGGCTATAACATTTCAACTCATCTACTTTTTTCTTCTCTCCATTGTGTGTATAACTGTATAACTTTTCGAGTTCAAAAGGTAAGTGCCTCCTGAATTCTCAAAGTTGACTCCTGGAAATTTCCTGAAGAACAATAATACAGTGCCTCAAACATTAAAGCATTGTTTGTGCATCAAGAAACAAATAAAATTGAGTTTCTTCAGCAGAAAATGCAATTGTCTTATTCTCCCTGGATGAATGGTGATCTTGATGAGATTTCATGTAAATTATCCTGTAACTTCTGTTTTTTAAATGAAAATTTCTAATAAAAAATATCTTTCATTAATTTCCAAAAATTATACTCACAGTATTTTTTGTAATTATTTCTTCCCACCACTTCATTACATTGAGAGAAATAGAAAAGATCAGGGCAAAATTATACAAAATTTCTTTCAGACTTTGTCAAGGACCTTGCAAAAAAACCTGAAAAGATTCGCAGGATGCTCCAACATGACTCCATTGCTGGGTAATTTTTTCAAATTGTTTCGTAAAAGCCTTTACTCTAAACAAAAATCCAGTTTATTTTGCCTGGTAGATCCATTTGCCCCAGTTTCTCCTGTATTGTGGATGAGTAATCATGTCCTGGTTATAGAATCAGGGGACGTGGAATAGATGATCCGAATGGGAAAAAAGATACGCCTTTTAGCTTTGATGACAAGAAAAGAATCGAAAAACTGCGACTAACGACCCTTTCACTCTACTGTGACTTTGTCATGTCGTACGATGCTCATGTTGCATATTTATGCAATCAAAACGTTTAAATAGTAATTGCCGGAAAACATCTCACAAAAAGTGGAATTATTGTCCCTAAAAAAACTAATTTTCTGAATACTAAATTTTCATCGATCAAAAAATAAAACGAATGGGAACATTGATTAATGTGTACTGTGACGGTAGTAAAAGGGGCGGGGGTGACAAACTCGTGGCTCCGAAACACGAAAAGTGAAAGGGAAGCATACGCATGCTCTCATTGGTCGATGGAGAGGGGGTGGGGGTAAAGCCAGTGCGTAGGGTCTGCTCTGCGAGTATAGAGGGAGCTCGCAGCACAGACCAGCTTCACAGTCATTTTAATAGGAAAACAAAAGATTATTATATACAAGGTTATAAATGCTATAGGAATGACCGCCCAACGGGAAACGGAGGTGGAGGCCTAGCAATTTATATACAAAATAACATCGAGCACTCAGAATTACCTATCAAAACAATTAGCTTTGAATCCCATGCTATAAAAATAAATAACTTAATCTTAATCTCCGCCTATCTGGCTCCAAAAACAAAACTCATAACTGAGGATCTCGATAACATATTGAAACTTGGAAACCAGATTATCATTGCAGGAGACTTCAATTGCAAACACTCGCACTGGTACTGTAGAAGAGCTAATAGTAACGGCAATATTCTAAACAAATACATCCAAAATAAACAAATCAGTCTCGCTTACCCCAATGAATACACTCTCTATCCATACAACGGGGGTTTTCCCTCAGTGGTAGACATCGCAATCATGAAATACATAACTAAGTACGATAAACTCATTTGCATAAACGAATTAGATTCTGATCATAAACCCATTTTGCTCACAATTAATAACTCTCGTGCCTCCTCCACCAAACGTCAATTTCTCAATTATAAGAAAGCAGACTGGAACAAGTTCCGCTCTCTCATAAATTGTGAAATGACAATGAATAATAAATTAAAGAACATCGAAGCCACTGAAGCATGCATTAGCAACGTCACCAGAATAATTACTAAAGCAATAGCCACCAGCATTCCAAAAACAACAATTAAAGAGATAAGAACCGAACTTCGACAAGAGATTGCCATGAAAATTAAGTTACGCAACTATTATCGGCGGAAATACCAAAGAACTAGAAATCCAATCCACGATAATTTGCGTAAATTGTTAACGAATCAAATTAAATACGAAATTACGGCATTTAATAACAAGAAATTGCAAAAAAAATTCTCGGAACTTAATATTTGTGACAACTCTCTGTGGAATGCGGTTAAATTGAGAAAGTGTAAAAATAACCAAATCCCGACCCTCCATGGAGAAAACGGTCTTGCCTTCTCCGACAAGGATAAAGCCAATGCTCTAGCGGATGTCTTCGAAAAAGTCCATAAATTAACAGAAAATTTCAGCGATCATGTCACTGAGAAAACAATTGAGTCTAGTCACCGTAAAATTGAAAGGCTCTATCCTAGGGCCTACACTGTTTTTGATATTCATTAATGATATACCGAAACATATCAAAACGTATATTGCACTTTTCGCCGACGACACGGCCATATGCAATGCATCGTGGCAGAAAGACACATCTTTGAAACATATCCAGGAACATATCAGGTTGCTGGAGAGGTATTTCATTAAATGGAAGATCAAAATCAATGTAGCCAGAACAGAAATTATTATTTTTTCTGTTCTGATCAAAATGTATAACCAAACATTTCATTTTGCAAAAAAGGTCAAATACTTAGGTCTTACACTTGACGAAAAACTCAACTTCTCCAAGCATATCAAGGAAGTTTTGCGCAAGGCTAATGCAAGCGTCAGCATCCTCTATCCCCTCATCTGCCGCAAGAGTAATATTAGTGAAAAAAATAAAAAAAACCATATACACAATGTGCATTAGGCCTATAATAACGTACGCCTCCCCGATATGGAGTAATACTTACAAATCAAACATGAAAAAACTGCAAATAATTCAAAACAAATGCTTGAGAATGATAACTAATGCTAGTCGTAAGATAAAAAATTATGATATCCAAAAGAAACTCAATCTACCTAGCATATGTGATATAATTAAGGAATACACATTTAATTTTTATAATTCTAAAATGAATGATCTCTCAATTTTAAAAAATGTTTGTAAAAGAGGGAGAAATCCATACGACAAATATAAACTGCCCCATCAAATACTACTGGAGGCTGAAAAATATGAGGAAGCTAGACTTCCCACTTGTTGATATTTGTTACGTAGTATGTAGTGATTAGTTATTAAGGAATCAAAATACAACTAATTAGGTTTTTTACAATGAAATTTTTACCTAAAATTAAGAGAATATCAGATGAAATCATAACTATATTTAATATAAAGAGAAACTAAAATGAATTCAAATTTGAGTAAAGCCAGAAGGCAGGAATCAAAAAGAAACATGTATGTTACTAAAATTATCAAGCTGTGCTGTATATAAATCCATTATAGTACAATAAACATTTACAAAAGTCAAAAAAGACCAGCTTCACTCTTCCCTCGCCAACGGTGGAAGACACCCGAGGCTCTCCAACGGTGATGAACCCGAGGAATCCCTAAAGCTACGGTGAATAGCCCGAGCGAAGCAACGGTGAACAGCCCAAGCGACATCCTGATCCTTTGCAACGGTGAATAGCCCGAGCGAAACTGACGGCGAACAGCCCGAGTGAAAGCAACGGTGAATAGCCCGAGCTACTTTTCCCTTACGAAGGCGCAAGCCAAATAAAGATACGAGAAGAGACGTCACAACGACCCAGCACCTACAAACGAGAAGCAGACCCGAGCCAATCCGAGAGCAGCAGCAGAGAACGAGAGAAGAGGAAGCAAGGAGTGGGGGTAGCGAAGCAGTGCGCCGCCGCTGACTGGTACGGGTATATAACGAGCCCACGCAGCCCAGAGGAGCCAGTCGACTGCCACCTACGGAAGGAGACTCATCAAGCAACGGCGATGAGCCCGAGCGAAGCCCTTCCCTCATTAAGCGACGGTGAAGAAGCCGAGCGAAATCCTTATTCTTTTAACAACTGCGAACAGCTCGAGCGAGTTTCCTTTTAGCAACGGTGAAGAGCCCGAGACGCGAAAGATCGACGGAATCTCCCTCAACTCATCCGCTGGAGGAAAACCCGGGTGAAGGACCATAGGAATACGACGAAGAGGGCCCAGGAGCGACATAGAGGCCATCGCCAAAGATCTTCAACGCTGGTCTCGTCCAAATATTCATTTTACGTCCAAACCATTGACGGATCAGCCAAAAATAAAAGAAAAAATTGATTTAAGCTGTTAACAATAAAATTTAATAAAGAAAAACTTGCCTTTCTTTTACATGTGTTCAATAAAGAGTTTAATAGAAATAGAAAATAAATCAGTGTAAAAGAGGATAAATGCTCCTCTAAAATATAATAATTGTTAAGAAAGAAAATAAATAATATTCTTTTGAGCATAAACTCTCTTGTGTCGACTACCTTCTTTGAATACTTTAAATATAAGTCTTTCTGGTTCGTGGACAAAGACCCATCCACTCCTTTCGTTAATTCGTACCAAAGTGGTACGTTACAGTACACTCTAAAAAAAGTATACTCGTGATAAGTAGAAATAGTACTCAAAGCCAGTGCATAGGAATCTGGGCTTGAGTAATCGTTTATACTTGTCAGGAGTATAAAATAGTCTCCTCTTAAGTATATCAGCTTAATCCAGAATATACTCATGGGAACTATAAAGTATACTTTGTGCAAGTACACTAACGTATAATTTGTACTTGTGACAAGTACCTAACTCATTCTTGAGCTGGCATCATTCTGATACTTGCTACAAGCTCAGAGGAGACTGATGGCAAGCATATTCGATCATCATAAAATATACTTGGGAGTAGGACTAAATATACTGGAGAGTAGTACTAAATGTACTAGAGAGTAGTACTAGATATACTAGAGAGTAGTACTAAATATACTTGACTCAAGTATAAGTAGTACTCATATCGAGTTTCTCCTTCTAACTTGATGTGAATATCAAATATACTTGATTTGAGTCTGAAAAATACTTTCAGCGAGAATTTTCCCTATTTTGATATTTCCCTCATTCAAGTGCAAGGACTTGGAGGTGAAGGGACCGTATCTCCAAAAATTCCCATATGAGATAAGGAAATTATTAAAACAAACAAGCAGGCGTTCCTCGCTGGGTTGGCTGCTATTTTTTCTACTTTATCCTTTAAATCGCTATTTCTTCCTTTCAGTTTCTGCTAATGAATTAGCAGGATGCTTCCGAATGGTTCTTCTTGAATTTTTTCTATCATCTCTCTCGAAAAAAAATCATATATGCTAAATTTTACATAAAAAATCACTTTTTCACTTTTAATGTTCCCTTTTGGGTACAGTTTCTGATTGTCCTACGAAGGTGAGTAGAGGCTCATTTGGAAGAGAAAAATGTGGTCTTTCAGAAAACCAAATAAAAAATAGGGGTGTCCATTCAAAAAAATCAAAAAAAATGGCATTTTTCGGATTTTTTTTGGAAATATTGAGAAAAAAATACATTTTTCAATATAATAAGCGGAGAACTTCATCTAAAAATTCGAAAAATTGAGGGTTTGTTCAGCTCATGAACACGAATCTTTTGAGCTCCGTCCCGATGAAATCGGATGAGTAGTTTGGAAGATACAGCCGATTTTCGGAAAAACTTCGATTCAAAATATCTCGAGAACCGTTCAGCCGATATGCCTCAGATTCAATCCCAACCATCTTCATCAGAAACTACATATAGTGGAGACCGGGGCAAAGTGGGGTACCGAAGGGAAGGAGAGGGTTTTCAGGGCCCAAAATTTGATATCATCTCTATTTTTACCTATTTTTTTGATTTTTCAATCAATGAAGTCACGTCGAACATGTTGAACCCATTGGGGCAAAGTGGGGTACCCAAAAAAATTTAAAATTTTATAAAAAGTTGAGATTTTATTTTTTTTCAGTAATTCATCATTCTGTTGAGTATTTGAAGCATTTTTGGGAGAGATAGTCCATTCTTATCGCAATTTGGGGCAAATCGGGATACCCAAAAAAAATTTGAAATTTCATAAGAATGTGAGATTTTTACTTTTTTAGTAATTGATCATTCTGCTGAGTATTTGGAGTATTTTTGCCAATATAGTTCGTGTTTATCGCATTTTGGGCAAAATGGGTTACATGAAAAAAAATTGAAATTTTATAAGAAGTTGAGATTTTCTTTTTTTTTAAAAGTTGATTATTCTGTTCAAAGGAAACCAAAAATGATTTCTTTTTTTTTTTTTAATTGAGCTGAACATTGCTAATTTTGCAAAAAGTGCAAATGTTTTAACGTTTTTTCTCAGCTTCATCTGTACCTAAACGGCCTGTAAATTTTGAAGCCGATCGATTGGACCGTTTTTTTCCCGAAAGATCGAACTGTTAGCAAAAATTAAAAACGCTCTTTAGTTTCTTGAACATCAATTAATGATGACAAAGACCAAAGATGTTTTTTTTCTTTATCTTTCCGTGATTCTCTGTGTGTGAATGAGGTGAGTGAGTAAGTAAGCTGTGGATGGGGTGAGTAAGAAATCACGAAAAAAGAAAATCTCCGTTCTTAATCATTAATTGATGTTTAAGAAACAAAGAAGTGTTCCTTTTATTTTCGCTACAACTTTGACCATTCGGGAAAAAAAACTATTCAACCAATTGCCTTAAAAATTTACAGGGCTTTTAGGCACATATTGAGCAAAGAAAAAACGCTGAAACCTCAGTACTTTCTGCAATATTTGCAAAATGCAGCTCGATCTTAAAAAAAACGAGAAAACGTCATTTATCGGTACTTTTAAGACCAATTTTAAGAATGAAAAAAAAATTTTCTCGTTGAAACAGCACAACACACTTACAGAGCACTGATTCAAGTTTACGAAACCCACCATCCGTTCGTTGGAACCGATATCTCGATAACAAATGTTCGTAAAGAGACGAAAATCAATGAAATTAAAGCTAAAGGATTAGGCAGAACGACTCTGACACGGGTCAAGTCAAAAAAAAAATTTAAAGACCGTGCACCATTTAAAAAAATGGAATTTTCCTTGCTTTTTTTTCTTCACTTTCATTCTTTTTCTGCGCCATCACTAATGCCCAAAACGTCATGAAGATGAACACTGGAGCATACGTTGATTTCTTGAATAAAAAAAAAAGTGCCTCAAAAAGTTGGTACCCCACTTTGCCCCGGTCTCCCCTATTTATTGATTTATCTCGTGTCCAGACGAAAAATAATTGTTTATAATGAAAACTATAAAGGTAAACAACCGTTGTCGAATAAAACCAATTATTGTCTATATTGACGCATGTTGGCTGAAGAAAATTCAACTCTAAAAATACTGCACTTCACCCCAATTTCCCTCACTCAATAAAGAATGAGAAGTCGAGCAACCATTTTTGATTAAAAAAAAAAAAAAAAGTTCCGAAAAAACAGGTACCCCACTTTGCCCCGAGTACCCCACTTTGCCCCGGTCTCCCCTACAGAAGAAATTTGAAGTCTTTAAGTCAATTATTCATTGAGCTATCGTCGTAAAACCGAGTTTTTGAAAAAAAGCACAAAAAAATTAATAACTAATAGAATAATGGGATTAAATTCATAAAAATTCGCCAAAAGTTAGATATTATGGTTGCGAATCTTGAGTAAAATTTTGAACGGGATTCGTCTCACACAAATTGAGAAATTTCAAAAGATACGATTTGTAAAAAATTGATATATCTCAGAAACCATTGGACCGATCTTGCTGAAATTTTTATGGGACATAAACTTCATGAAAACTGATATCTTGCCAAAATTTCAGATTTTTATCTCTCACCGTTCTCGAGTAATAGAGAGTCGTAAAGTCGTACATACAGACACAAATACATACATGTCTACTTTTTTTCTCATTAGGATTTCTCGACGTTTTGCATCATTTTGAGTAGTTTCCAATGAAAATTGGCATTTCGAAAAAAAATTGCGAAAACAAAGCTTCCATTCGGAAGCAAAATGCATAAGTGCGGAGATACGTTCCTTCCATTTCAACATTAGCAATTACGCCACTTACTTATTTCACTTTTTAAGTGCCCAAAGAGCGTCCAGAACACCATAAAACAATTTTGTAATGATAATCGGCGTATGCCCCCTTCACGCCAGAATTGTGAATTTCTGTGAATTTGGTACTTGCGCCCCTATAACTCTAAGGTGATGCCATAGAAAAATCAATAACGCTCTTACGTCTATTTGTTTTCAAGATTTTCTACTATTTGGGGGAAATGGGACACAATGAACATCAGAATAAAATGGCTGGAGATAGATTTTTTCTAACGATTCCATTGAAAAGTTGAGAGAATTTTAGGCGGAAAACAAGTGTCAGAACTAATTTTTTTGAATATTTTGAGGATTTGATTTTTTTCGGTCAGCATCATGCCATAAATCATAAGTATAAAAAACTATTTGTGACGAGTACAGGACAGTACTTGCTACAAGTATGAAGAAGTACTTGTGACAAGTACAAGACAATACTTGTCAGAAGTATAAGAAAGTACTCGTGACGAGTATATGGCAATACTTGTCACAAGTATTTTCCTATACTTCATGCGTGGCCGTTGTACTCATGATGAGTACCACATTACACTCATCGCTAGTATTTTTTTATACTTCTCACAAGACTACTGTACCTAAGTACTAGTTTGTGCTTGTCACTAGTATATTTTTTCTAGAGTGTATTATTATTATATCAATGTGTATATGATTTCATAAATAAATTTTTATGATTAGTTTCTAGAAATGAAAAATAATGGAAATTTCGCATCTCCAACAACTAAAATTTATGATCATGTATCTGAACGTTTCACCATTGCGGTAAATCCGCATATTCACCAAGGGTTAATCGAGGAAATTAATTAAAATGGAATTTCATGGTATGGAGAATAGATGGAGAAAGAGAGAGAGACTGAGCAAGAACAGGTGAGATAGAGTGAGATAGAGATTAGAGTCCAGAGGAATAGTGGCAGTACGCGTGTTGCAGAAAGCGCGATTACAATTTCAGAATGCCCGAATGGCCGAAAACCCAGTGTACGATAGTATAAGCGCGTGGAATCGCGCGCTCTGAGTACTCACAATCCACCCCCTCTACCATTTCTACTCCACCTCCTCCTCCTTTCAGATGTGAGGGTCAACTGCCACTCGCTGCGTATCTAACTGTCTACCCCTGGAATTCGAATTGTAATTTCTAACCGCGTGACTCTGTTCGTACAGGCCATTACTCCCCCCCCCCCCCCCCCCTCTCACCCTGAACCCCTTTATCTATTCCATCCGTGCACATGCCCGTAATCCCTCCTCCTCTTTCATTGTTTCTCCCGTTTTCTCCTCCTTAATTTAAATGAAACAATTGGTGAAAAAAGGAAAAATTAATTTCAAATTCCATTCATTTCTATCTCGCTTATCTCCTGAGTGAAAATCTGTAAAATTAATCATTTTTTTTGTTGAATCAAGAACGTACTTTTTTGATCTGAAGACCAACCCTTCGGTTGGCATTACTTTGCTCGGACAGAATCCATCAACTCCTATAAAATAAATTAGAGAAGTGAACCTTTGAATACAGAAATTATAAAGCTAAACTGAATTATCATATTTTTAATACAGGCTCGCCATTGCCTGTATATATCTAGGGGAAAAAAACAACCATGCGTAGCATGGCTTTAAAAAAAAACTCGCCAAGCACGCGTTTTTAAATTTAATTTGAGTAAAAAATATGGGTTAAGAAAGATTCGTAATCGTAGTCTAGCCCCAAGTATTCAGTGTAGGCAGGAGAACGCAAATTTCGAATTCAGTAGCAATAATCGAAAAAAACAAAAGCCAAACCAAAAATTCGAAAAACGTTCTTGGCTGTGCTCATATAGTTTGATACTGATCGCCCAGCCGAGAACGTTTTTTGAGTTTTCGTTTTGGCTTCTGTTCTTTTCTATTATTGCAACTGAATTTGAAATTTGCGTTCTTCCGCCTGCACTGAATACTTGGGGCTACACTGCAATTTCAAATCTTTCTTAGCGTACTTGTTGACATTTTTCATGCCTATAGTGGAAATTATGATCCGGGGTGATTTTTCATGAAATATCCGATGGGTGGAGACTGGAACACTGTAGTCACCGTTTCTCAACCGTAGGGCCTTATTATATCGGATATGGAGCATCCCTGCTTTATCTTTTTGATTTTCTCCCTTAAAATCAGGTAATTTGTCTTGTTTTGACGTTAAAATCTCAGCTCTATTTCTCGTATAACAAAAAAAACATACATGCTTGGGGTAGGCCCTTAAGCAAAGTCATACGCGCGTGTAACAGCCTACTGATGTAAAAAAACTTGTTCATTCCAAAAAATTTATTACTTTTAAGCTGTTATTGAAGTGGACTTTTTTTCCTCCCAAGATAAACTTTGAGGACAAAGTGCTCTCGTAATAACTAGCATTTCATCGTACTCGAGTCACGGAATTATCTTATGAATATGGAAGTTTTACTTCTCCCCCAAGGAACCATTCTCTCTCACGAATTGCCTCAATTTTTTTTTTCCTGAATATTGAATATCCAAGAATAATGAATTGCAATTAGCATCTGCATTCTTCGAGAATTTTTCTTCCCCCTATTCTGCACAGAACTCTGCTAATCGAATCAAGAATAAGGAAATTCAATTCTCTCCTTTAGAATTGTGGGAAAGAATTGTAAGGACTGTTTGTATTCAGAAGAGAAATGGAATATAAAAAAAAATGTAATTCAAATCACAAAATAAATGAAATTAATTTCACAATAAAATGAATTTCAAAAATCAAGTAATATCATCAAAACTTCTGACTTTTCTTAAGTTAAATCTAAATGTCATATTGCTGGTAGAAGCTAGTGAGAGCACGGCATTTATAGCCAACACTGTACGGTAAAGTTCCACTTCCCCTTTCTCCCACTACCTACCCCTACCGTAACCCAATGTAAAGTTGGCTCAAGGTATAATCCGGGAAAGTGGTTCTTTAGACAAACGTAAATCCGACTCTCAACTGTGGCACATGACTGCGTATACGAGCGTTATGAATTGGCCATACCACTTTGGTCCTGGCCTCGGTACCAATGCGCGTCATTAAACGCGTTCACCTCCTCCTCAGACACTTTGTCTCCCTCTTTCTTTCCTTCTGTCTCATCTCCTGTCGCATTTTGCGGTGTAAAACACGCACTGAACATGCATTGAAACAAGAGTGAATTCAGTGAATAGTGTAATCATGATTTTTTTGAAGATAATGAAACAAGATTCTTACTAAAAAACGGATGGGCTGAACGAAACTGGGGTTTCTTCCAAAATGAAGGACTGAACGGAAAATTCTGGAAAAATTCATAAAAAATCATAATATGTTTACATTATTGATTAATTTTCCTATTTCTTTCAGGGAAGCTTTCACTCAGCGACACAAATCTGCTTAATCTGTTATTAGAAGAAAAATACTTTAGATAAAAAATATGTTTTTTCAGAAAATAAAAAAAGATCGAATTCCATGAAACTAACCATCGAAGTTTCATCATCAAAATTATTCATTTTCCCCTAGATAATGAACTAAAAATTATTCACTGCAATCAATTTCCTCACTTTTGTTTCATCCTCAATTTTCCAGTTTCTATTGTGTGTAAATTTTGATGATCGTGTTGATTAAAATCGATGCATCGTAATGAAGTACGTCAATCACAATATTCAACAGATATTCGTATTATGTGCTTTAATAATGTACCACAAATAATTTCATTCATCTATTAATAGTGAAAGCTTTTCGGAATAATTGTGTATTGCCTGAAGCAATATATAGGTATCACCGGATTAATTTGATTTTTTTCCTCTTCCCTTCAATACTGTATAATTAAATTGCGAATTTTTGGAAACAATTCTGGGAACATTCTCATTAAGTGCTGAATGCAGTCAATCATTTTTATTATAAAAGTGAATAGACAGAATGTCAGGAGAAGAGAGAATTGAAACATTGGAAATTTGTAAACGATCATGATGGAAGTAACGAGCTTTTCCCAACATTGTATTGTTTTTGTTTCCATCCAACTAGGTGAGACCGGGGCAAAATGGACCTGTGAGGTGAAATGAACCGGGATTTTTTTTAGAAGTGGAGACCTCGGCGTTTTTTTTTTTTGTAAATTACCCAATAATATAGACATGCTGAATCATCTTCTCAAATTTCTGAGATTTTTCCGCAGTCTCCCACTCCTAAAGAAGTTCCTGGATCATATTGCCCCAGTTTTCTCTAACAAATTAATTCGACTTAATATTAAACTTAGATCAAATTTTCTTGATTCAATTCATTTTCCATCCATTTCAATTTTTAATGCTGGAAAAAGGATACCACAATAATTTAATTGAACATCTCTTTGTTACTTAACCCATCGAACTGAATATAAATTTGAATGATTTTATTTATCATTCACAGAAATATTCACAATTGAAATACAGTGAAAATACGGGAATGAATGATCATTGTATTCCATCTATAAAACAAATAACGGGGTATTTTCTACCTCTGAATAATGAAAATGCAGTCAATGAAAAAAAAAAAGATGAAGCGAAATATTCTATGCAGATTATTATGAGACTGACACTTTCATCATTAGTATATCGTTGCTTCAGAAACAAAGAGGCGTAAGTGTTATGCATAGCGTTTGCGCCCATTTGTTTCTGAGGTGACGATAAATATTATATACTATCTATCTATATATAGACGAATTCATAAAGAGAATTTGTTTGAAATTTCGATTGAACTATTTTTGTTGGAGAAGAGTCGCGCAGGCAACGAAACTTTTGAAAATGCGCGATAATTTTGAAGTTCAGGAAGTAATTGCTGCAATTATAAAAAATGTAAGGGACTTCTGAAAAAAGTCATTGTTTAAGGTAATCCTAGTGGCAGGTCCAAATGATCTACTTTTGTTTTTTATTTTTCTACACGGAGAAAAAAGAATAGTTATTCATCCCATTTTCACATAGGTTGAATCCCTATGTTACCATAGAGATGTTCACTAGCTGAACATAAAAAAAATTCCTATGGAACATAGGATTTCTTCCTATGTTACATAGATATTTTTCTGAGATTTTACATAGGAAAAATTACTATGTTGACATAGGAAAAATACCTAGGTAACATAGGAATTATGCCTATGTTTTTATGGAAATTTTTCCTATGTCAACATAGGAATTTTAACTATGTGGAACACAGGTATATTTCCTATATTACATAGGTGTGATTCCCATAGTAGCATAGCGATTTTTCATATGTGAATATAGGTATTATACCTATGTTTACATAGGAATTGTACCTATGTTAGCATAGGAAGTATCCCTATGTCATTATAGGAGTAATGTGGAAGAAAAATTGAGTTTGGATGATCTCAATGAGTGTATTTGAGAGGGTGGCGACTGAAAACTAATCTCACAATTCCCTGACCAAAATTAAAATACCAGGACCTACAAAGAGAATATTATTTGAATATACGTTGAAATTTCTAGTTATTCCTGAAATTAACTTTCTTATTAGAATTCAACAGGAATCCCCGGAACTGCGTTGAATTTTTAGAACTGTGACTTTAGGTTGACTTTTTTGCAGGCTTCTGACTAATCGAAAACTTCAATTTTTTTCGATTGAATAGAAGAGGGAGGGGCAAGACACCATTTTCGAATATCGATACAAGTTCGATATCGATAGAGTCGAAACTCCGATTATAAGCTAGAAAACTAGCAATTAAACGCGCGCTTTGCGCACCAGCATGAACAGCAATTGCCAAAATTTATTCTTCAATAATTAAATTTTCTATTAATTTGAGTGATTAGAGAGAATAGAATTACTGAAAATTAACTCTTCTCGATCAACATTTTCTGGAGGCGATTCACTGTCGAAAATACCTTTTTTAAAACTCATTCATTACTGTAGGACCTTATTTCATCAGATTCGGAGCATTCCCTCTCTCAGTTTTTGTCTTTCTCCCTTCAAACCACTCAGTATGCCTTCTATGGAGTCCGAACTTGCATGAAAGAAGTGGAAATTATGATCCGGGTCGATTTTCCATAAAACTTTCAATGTGTAAGAAGCATGGACCACTGTAGGTGTCTTTTTCCAGCTGTAGGACCTCATTCCATCAGATTTGGAGCATTCCCTCTCTCTGTTTTCGTCGTTCTCCTTTCAAATCACTCAATGTGCCTTCTATAGAGTCCAAACTTGCATGCAGGAGGTGGAAATTATAATTGGGCTCGATTTTCCATAAAACTTCCAATGTATAGTAACTACGGACTACTACAGGTGTCTTTTTCCAGCTGTAGGACCTTATTTCATCAGATTTGAAGCATTTCCTCTCTCTGTTTTCGTCTTTTTCCTTTCAAATCACTCAATATGCCTTCTATAGAGTCCAAACTTGCATGCAGGAAGTGGAAATTATGATCGGGCTCGATTTTCCATAAAACTTTCAATGTGTAATAAGCATGGACCACTGTAAGTGTCTTTTTCCAGCTGTAGGACCTCATTCCATCAGATTTGGAGCATTCTCTCTTTCTGTTTTCGTCTTTCTCCTTTCGAATCACTCAATATGCCTTCTATAGAGTCCAAACTTGCATGCAGGAAGTGGAAATTATAATCGGGCTCGATTTTCCATAAAACTTCCAATGTGTAGTAACTACGGACCACTGTAGGTGTCTTTTTCCAGCTGTAGGACCTTATTTCATCAGATTTGAAGCATTCCCTCTCTCTGTTTTCGTCTTTCTCCTTTCAAATCACTCAGTATGCCTCCTATCGAGTCCGAACTTGCATGCAGGAAGTATAAATTATGATCCGGGTCGATTTTCCATAAAACTTTCAATGTATAGTAACTACGGACCACTTGAGGTGTCTTTTTCCAGCTGTAGGACTTCATTCCATCAGATTTGAAGCATTCCCTCTCTCTGTTTTTGTCTTTCCCCTTTCAAATCACTCAATATGCCTTCTATAGAGTCCAAACTTGCATGCAGGAAGTGGAAATTATGATCGGGCTCGATTTTCCATAAAACTTTCAATGTGTAATGAGCATGGACCACTGTAGGTGTCTTTTTCCAGCTGTAGGACCTCATTCCATCAGATTTGAAGCATTCCCTCTCTCTGTTTTTGTCTTTCCCCTTTCAAATCACTCAATATGCCTTCTATAGAGTCCAAACTTGCATGCAGGAAGTGGAAATTATGATCGGGCTCGATTTTCCATAAAACTTTCAATGTGTAATAAGCATGGACCACTGTAGGTGTCTTTTTCCAGCTGTTGGACCTCATTCCATCATATTTGGAGCATTCCCTCTTTCTGTTTTCGTCTTTCTCCTTTCGAATCACTCAATATGCCTTCTATAGAGTCCAAACTTGCATGCAGGAGAAGTGGAAATGATGATCCGGTTCGATTTTCCATAAAACTTTCAATGTATAGTAACTACGGACCACTTGAGGTGTCTTTTTCCAGCTGTAGGACTTCATTCCATCAGATTTGGAGCATTCCCTCTCTCTGTTTTAGTCTTTCTCCTTTCAAATCACTCAATATGCCTTCTATAGAGTTCAAACTTGCATGCAGGAAGTGAAAATTCTGATCAGGCTCGATTTTCCATAAAACTTTCAATGTGTAATGAGCATGGACCACTGTAGGTGTCTTTTTCCAGCTGTAGGACCTCATTCCATCAGATTTGAAGCATTCCCTCTCTCTGTTTTTGTCTTTCCCCTTTCAAATCACTCAATATGCCTTCTATAGAGTCCAAACTTGCATGCAGGAAGTGGAAATTATGATCGGGCTCGATTTTCCATAAAACTTTCAATGTGTAATGAGCATGGACCACTGTAGGTGTCTTTTTCCAGCTGTAGGACCTCATTCCATCAGATTTGGAGCATTCCTTCCCTCTGTTTTCGTCTTTCTCCTTTCAAATCACTCAATATGCCTTCTATAGAGTTCAAACTTGCATGCAGGAAGTGGAAATTATGATCGGGCTCGATTTTCCATAAAACTTCCAATGTGTAGTAACTACGGACCACTTTAGGTATCTTTTTCCAGCTACAGGACTTCATTCCATCAGATTTGGAGCATTCCCTCTCTCTGTTTTTCGTCTTTCTCCTTTCAAATCACTCAATATGCCTTCTATAGAGTTCAAACTTGCATGCAGGAAGTAGAAATTATGATTGGGCTCGATTTTCCATAAAACTTTCAATGTCCACTAAGCATGGACCCCTGTAGGTGTCTTTTTCCAGCTGTAGGACCTCATTTCATCAGATTTGGAGCATTCCCTCTCCCTGTTTCCGTCTTTTTCCTTTCAAATCACTCAATATGCCTTCTGTAAAGTCCAAACTTGCATGCAGGAAGTGGAAATCATGATTTGGGATGATTTCTCATAAAACGTCAGATGGTTAGTGAGCTTGGATCACTGTAGGTGACATTTACCAGCCGTAAGACCTCAGTTTATTGAATATGAAGCATTTCCTCTCTATACAATTGATTTCCTTCCTCATAATCACTTAATGTGCCATTTTTGGACCTCGATCTTGCATGTCGACGACATATCAATTAGACTGGATAGTTCGTAGTTAAAACAAAATATCAAGAACGCTCGGCGAGTGTTCGCTGAAAATATCGAATTCCTTTATGAATTGCGTACTCTCAATCTCTCTCGATAGGATCCTGCTAAATTTGGGAAATCCTATCAATTGGGAATTTTTTCATTAAGATCTATTCCTCAATTTATACATACATGCTCGGGCTAGCACACCAAGCAAAGTTATATGCGCACGTCGTGCGCGGAACAGCCTAGTAATATAAAAAATACGTGTTGTTTCTTATTCTTCACAAATATATCAACAAAAATATTTACTTTGATGAAACATGAAAATCCCAAGAGGTCAAACATTTGAATCAAACTCGAATAAATATCTTAACCGTTTTTTTCAATAATCATAATACAATTAGAAGGAACTATGAATTTTCCAAAGTTCAAAATTTCCAGACACCTCTTGCAATGCACAATCCTTTTTTTTTCTTTTCTTCTTATGCCAATTTTAATGAATAATATGTTAACAGTTTTGATAATTACGTGTTACGTCAGAACTATTATTGCTAATAATTCCAAAATAGCATGGACTATTTATTTTTCCTGTTTTGAGCCTAGTTAAAAACCAATAGCTCGGGATAGGAATAAGGGAGTTTTTGCGTCTAACTGCATCCAATAGGGTGACAAGATAAAAATAACGTAAATTTTCAATAATAACTTGGCTTATATTTTCTAAATAAAAATAGTTTTAAAGATTTTACAAACATAATTATTTACATTCTTTAATTAATTCTCAAAAGGGTTGAATTCCAACTATTTATTTTCTACAATAAAATGATTTCGAAAATTTTTCAAGGATAATAATTCCGACTGTTTAATCAATTTTCCCGTAAAATTTCAATTTTAATCATTAAAAAAAATTTTTTTTTTTTTATAGGAATAATTTCATATAAAATAATATAATTTCTGTTTTTTTTTTTTTGTTATTATTATGAATCTGACAGGATTCTCTATGTTGACTTTCCCAGAATTTCATGGATTTCTCATCCAAACAATTAAATTAGAATAAAATAATAAATTTTTTTTTTTTCCATGAACTCGACAGGATTCTCTAAATTTTACATTTTCAAAATTTTATCAACTTTTCATTTGAACCCAATTAAAATTGAACAGAATAAATTTTAATAATGAATCCGACGGGATTCTCTAAATTTCACTTTTTCAAAATTTCATAACTTTTCCATTTAAACTGATTAACCTTAAATAAAATAAATTTTTGTAATAATTTTGGCAGGATTCTCTAAATTTTACATTTTTAAATTTTTATCCATTTTTCAATTAAACCCAATTAAAATGAAATAGAATAATTTTCATAATTAAATCCGATTTCATATATAAAAAAAATTATTTACCGAATACGCGACATCTGCGCGCGCAGTATCCACCGATTTTTATTCAACTTGTCCACTTACTTTTCTGTTTTGTTTCCTTTTCTCTTTTTTTTTTTATCCAATTTGCTCTCGTTTCTCTCAGTCTTTCTTTTCACAAAATTTCCAAAATAACCCAAAGAAATTGTGGTAAAGGGGGAGTAGAGCTCTGCCAACTAAAAGTATTTATTTTGAACATTTAGAGTCCGAATTTTTTGATCATTTTTTAGCCATAGCTAGTTTCAACTGTCGCATTGATTATAATGATTCCGAAATTTAACTTTATTAAGGGGAAAATATGTTTTTTGAATATCATGCTTCGAGTTAAATAGCTCGAAGTAATTTCATTGTTTTCAACAAATCAATGAATAAATTTCAGCATTTTCAAGTTTTATTTCTGAAATACAAGAGGAATAATAATTTAATTTAAATAGAGTAGAGTATCATTGTTTTGATTGAGTAGGGAGAGAGGGAACTTGATGAGAGGTGAAGAGATAATGAAATAATCGATATCTCTCTCTGTTTTCGTCTTTTCCCTTTCAAATCACTCAATATGCCTTCTATAGAGTCCGAACTTGCATGCAGGAAGTGGAAATTACGATCCGGGTCGATTTTCCATGAAACTTTCAATGTGTAGTAAGCATGGACTACTGCAGGTGTCTTCTTCCAGCTGTAGGACCTCATTTCATCAGATTTGGAGCATTCCCTCCCTCTGTTTTCGTCTTTTTCCTTTCAAATCACTCAATATGCCTTCTATAGAGTCCAAACTTGCATGCAGGAAGTGGAAGTTACGATCCGGGTCAATTTCCCATGAAACTTTCAATGTGTACTAACTACGGACTACTGCAGGTGTCTTTTTTCAGCTGTAGGACCTTATTCCATCAGATTTGGAGCATTCCCTCTCTCTGTTTTCGTCTTTCCCCTTTCAAATCACTCAATATACCTTCTATAGAGTGCGAACTTGCATGCAGGAAGTGGAAGTTATGATCCGGGTCGATTTTCCATGAAACTTTCAATGTGTAATAAGCATGGACCACTGTAGGTGTCTTTTCTCAGCTGTAGGACCTTATTCCATCAGATTTGGAGCATTCCCTCTCTCAGTTTTTGTCTTTCTCCCTTCAAACCACTCAGTATGCCTTCTATGGAGTCCGAACTTGCATGAAAGAAGTGGAAATTATGATCCGGGTCGATTTTTCATGAAACTTTCAATGTGTACTAACTACGGACTACTGCAGGTGTCTTTTTCCAGCTGTAGGACCTTATTCCATCAGATTTGGAGCATTCCCTCTCTCTGTTTTCGTCTTTTCCCTTTCAAATCACTCAATATGCCTTCTATAGAGTGCGAACTTGCATGCAGGAAGTGGAAGTTATGATCCGGATCGATTTTCCATGAAACTTTCAATGTGTAGTAACTACGGACTACTGCAGGTGTCTTTTTCCAGCTGTAGGACCTTATTCCATCAGATTTGGAGCATTCCCTCTCTCTGTTTTCGTCTTTTCCCTCTCAAATCACTCAATATGCCTTCTATAGAGTGCGAACTTGCATGCAGGAAGTGGAAGTTATGATCCGGGTCGATTTTCCATGAAACTTTCAATGTGTAATAAGCATGGACCACTGTAGGTGTCTTTTCTCAGCTGTAGGACCTTATTCCATCAGATTTGGAGCATTCCCTCTCTCAGTTTTTGTCTTTCTCCCTTCAAACCACTCAGTATGCCTTCTATGGAGTCCGAACTTGCATGAAAGAAGTGGAAATTATGATCCGGGTCGATTTTTCATGAAACTTTCAATGTGTACTAACTACGGACTACTGCAGGTGTCTTTTTCCAGCTGTAGGACCTTATTCCATCAGATTTGGAGCATTCCCTCTCTCTGTTTTTGTCTTTCTCCTTCTAAATCACTCAATATGCCTGCTATAGAGTCCGAACTTGCATGCAGGAAGTGGAAATCATGATCCGGGTCGATTTTTCATGAAACTTTCAATGTGTAGTAACTACGGACTACTGCAGGTGTCTTCTTCCAGCTGTAGGACCTCATTTCATCAGATTTGGAGCATTCCCTCCCTCTGTTTTCGTCTTTTTCCTTTCAAATCACTCAATATGCCTTCTCTAGAGTCCAAACTTGCAAGCAGGACGTGGAAATTACGATCCGGGTCGATTTTTCACGAAACTTTCAATGTGTAGTAACTACGGACTACTGCAGGTGTCTTTTTTCAGCTGTAGGACCTTATTCCATCAGATTTGGAGCATTCCCTCTCTCTGTTTTCGTCTTTCCCCTTTCAAATCACTCAATATACCTTCTATAGAGTGCGAACTTGCATGCAGGAAGTGGAAGTTATGATCCGGGTCGATTTTCCATGAAACTTTCAATGTGTAGTAACTACGGACTACTGCAGGTATCTTTTTCCAGCTGTAGGACCTCATTTCATCAGATTTGGAGCATTCCCTCCCTCTGTTTTCGTCTTTCCCCTTTCAAATCACTCAATATACCTTCTATAGAGTGCGAACTTGCATGCAGGAAGTGGAAGTTATGATCCGGGTCGGTTTTCCATGAAACTTTCAATGTGTAGTAACTACGGACTACTGCAGGTGTCTTTTTCCAGCTGTAGGACCTCATTTCATCAGATTTGAAGCATTCCCTCTCTCTGTTTTTGTCTTTCTCCTTTCAAATCACTCAATATGCTTTCTATAGAGTCCGAACTTGCATGCAAGAAGTGGAAATTATGATTCGGGATGATTTCCCATAAAACGTCAGATGGTTAGTGAGCTTGGACCACTGTAGGTGACATTTACCAGCCGTAAGACCTCAGTTTATTGAATATGAAGCATTCCCTTTCTATACAGTTGATTTTCTTCCTCAAAATCACTTAATATGCCATCTTTGGACTTCGATCTTGCATGTCGACGACATATTAATTAAACTGGATAGTTCGCAGTTAAAACAAAATATCAAGAACGCTGGCGAGTGTTCGCTGAAAATATCGGATTTCTTTATGAATTTCGTACTCTCGATCTCTCTCGATAGGATTCTGCTAAATTTGGGAAATCCTATCAATTGGGAATTTTTTCATTAAGATCTATTCCCCAATCCGTACATACATGCTCGGGCTAGCCCACCAAGCAAAGTTATACACGCGCGTCGTGCGCGGAACAGCCTAGTAATATAAAAAATACGTGTTGTTCCCTATTCTTCACCAATATATCAACAAAAATATTTACTTTGATGAAACATGAAAATTCCGAGAGCTCAAACACTTGAATCAAACTCGAATGAATATCTCAACCGTTTTTTTCAATTATCATAATACAATTAGAAGGAACTATGAATTTTCCAAAGTTCAAAATTTTCAGACACCTCTTGCAATGCACAATCCTTTTTTTCACTTCTTTATATGCCAATTTCAATGAATAATATGTTAACAGTTTTGATAATTACGAAAAAGGCAAATCATGAATTTCGCAAAGGTCAAAATTCACAAACACTTTTCCTATAATACAACACCATTATTCTTTCTCTAGTTTTTCATATTCCAAATATCTTGAAATTCTCAGAATGATAATTTTCAATATTTCTTTTTCTCTTAGAGCAGGTTATCCTATGAGTTCAACACTTTCACTCTATGATTAATTGAAATGATATTTTCACCTTTTTGAAATTACAATGAATACAAACAGTAAATTTTCCAAAGGTAAAAACTCACAAATACTTTTTACAATAAAACACTTTCATTTCTTTTCGAGTTTTCAATATTTTAAATATCTTAAAATTTTCGGAATTCTTTTTTTTCGTATTTTTATTCCTCTTATTCGAGCAGGTTATCCTGTCAGCTTTTTTATTTCGTTTGCAATTCAGAAAAAAACAACATCCTATCAAATTTCCGGTCGATCAGCAATCGATGCGATATCTCGCATTAAATTCGAGATATCGCATTAGCATTCGATAGTTCTGTAACACCTGTTTTAGTATATGGGGACTAGCAAATAAAAGCGCGCTACGCGCGCCTTCATTAATTTTTCTTCCACAAAAATAATAGCAATTAAATTGAAGGCGCGCTGCGCGCGCCTGTGGAACTTTTTCTTGCCGAAACTTCCGATTGTCATTTTTTTACATATTCGATTAATCGCATTTACATTCGATATATCGCATTAGCAATTCGATAGTTCCGTAACACCTCTTTTAGTATATGGGGATCTTTTAGTATTTAGGGAACTTCACAGAAAATATGACCCCTTCGACAAGGTTGTCGTATTGAGAAATGGTGTAAAATGGACACCCTCACTTTTTTTTAATTGTTGAAAATATCTCTGAAACAATTAGAATTAGGCAAAAATTTTCTGGAGCTTTTTTTGTTAAAAATTTGATTCTACATGAAAAAGGTCTCTTGATATTTTTTTCGATAAACCTACTCATTCCAAAGATATTTTCGGAACGATTCAGTGATAAATAATGTCACTGATTTTGGATTTAGGGGAAAGTGGGGCAAAATGGTTATTGTAATGAAACAGTGGGAGATAGAGTTTTTGTGATGACTTCATTGGGAAGCTGGCAAAATTTTAGACGAGAAACAAGCGGCGAAAATCACTTTTTGAATTTTTCGAGAATTTGATTTTTTGAGCATTTTCAACGAGTAGATAGAAGCCTCTCAATTTTGGTGAAAATTCAGTTTTTTTGGAAGATTTTTCATGCCATCAGTCGTAGTGACCTGGAACTGATTTCAAAGATGAGATTATTTCCCATCGATTCATGAGATTTTGAATTCGAAAATATCGATTTTTCGGTAATTCATCAGTTTCACTCTGCCAAATATTACAAAATTTTAAATAATTTTACCGAATTTTTTTGAATTAAATGTTGTGTTTTGATGTAGCAAGGGTCGGTGACAGGATTTCAAGGAAGACAGACCAAATCCTAATTAAATTTTACCAAAACAACGAACTTTTGTTGGAAGTGAATAACCAATTGAATCAAAAAAAAACAACAATTAAATGAAAATTGAGATTATCACCACGTTTTGCGTAACCCAAGGCCACGACGGGGACGTAGTGGTGCATAGGCCACGAAAAAACCTATCACGACCTATCCTATGCGACACTCGGGATTTTGATGAAGAAATTTATTGACTTAAACACCGCTCACCTTCATTGAGCATTAAAAATTTCAATTTTTTAACTTATAAAGAAAACAAGTACATAGAGCATTAAAATGCGTACTCTTTTCCTCTAGTCAATAAGTTGTACACATCGCGTGGAACAATATCAATCAAAAAATACCTCATACCAATTGAAACGAAAAAAAAATCGAAAAAAAAACCTCAAAAAATTTAATACGGATTAAATGAAACTTCGAAATACTCATCTGAAATTTGGATTTTCCAAAAAAAAAAACCATTCGCAGTGGTGGCAACTAACTTTTATTACAAAACACACAGTTTTGATGTTTCACTGCAGAGAACCAAAATCATACTGGTCTAGAAAAGGCTCATTTGGTTGAATTACCAGATTTGCCGTTTTCTTAAGACCATTGGTCTCTGTTTATCATTGTGTTTTCACACCAACTGTCTTTGTCAGGAAGAAATCGATTATTTCACGACTACCTCACCTCTCATCATGCGCCCTCTCCCACACACAATCAAAACAATGAACTCTACTCTCTTTTAAATTTAATATTTTTCTATATTACTCTAAAATAAAATTTGATTAAGTAAGAATGTTATATTCATTGAGTTGTTGAACACAATGAATAAAATTCAAGTTTTTAGACTCGAAATTCACAACTCCACTTATTTTGTAGAAAAATTTTTTTGTAATGATAATTTTCGGAAATCAAACTCAATGCGAGCCTAGAATAGGCGCACTGAACATGACGGATGAAAAAAATTGCAAAGAAAACAATCAAAACACTAATTTTCAGTTGGCAGAGCTATACTGCGGAATTACCGATTGTTCAGATAGTTATGCATACTTTTGTGACAAATTTTTATCATCGGCTTTTGCCCTATAGCTATGTGTAAAAACGATATTTCTGAATTCCAAACCTGATAAATCGATGAGAAATGATCTCACCTTTCATTTCAAATCGGTCCCAGATGGCTACGACTAATAGAATCAGAGATATTCCCTGGAAATTTTGTGAATCCCCACAAAAAACGAAAGGCTTTTACCCCTCTTATGTTACCCCTAAAAAAAGGAAAAAAAATGGAATTCTCAAAAGATCCAAAAACATTACTTCTGGCACTTGTTTCCCACTTTAAATTTCCTCAGCTTTCCAATGGAATAATCGAAAAGGATTTGTCTTCAATATTTTTATAAATTTCAAGATTCTTTCATAATATATGGGGAGGTTTATGCAAATATCATGAAAAAATCTTGAAATGGATGAGAATACTTAAGGTAAATTTTTTTGATGATTCCGTTGAAAGCTGAGGAATTTTCAGGTGGGATACAAGTTCTAGAAGTAATGCTTTTCAATTTTTTCAAAAATTTGATTTTTTGCGGCGTTTTCGAGGGGTAAAAATTCAGTCTTTGTGAAAATTCATTTTTTTAAGGTATCTCTGGTCCTATCAGTTGTAGCGACCTGGCGCCAATTTTTAATGAAAGGTGAGATTATTTCCTATCGATTTGAGGGGTTTTAAGTTCAAAAATATCAATTTTTTTACATAGTTTTAGGTCAAAAGCCGATGATAAAACTTCTTCACAAAAATACCCATAACTATCTGAAAAATCGATATTATTCGAAATCTCATAAATCGATGAGAAATGATCTCATTTTTTGTTTGAAATCAGTCTCAGATCATTACGATCAATAGAATTGGAGAGATTCCAAGAAAACGGAATTTCTACAAAAATCGAAAGGCTTTTTACCCCTAAAAAATCTTTAAAAAAATCAAATTCTCAAAAAATTCAAAAAAATTACTTCTGGCACATGTTTTCCCCCGGAAATTTCCTCAGCTTCCGAATGGAACCATGAGAAAAACTCTATCTTCCAGTGTGCCATTACAATATCCATTTTGCCCCACTTTTTTCCACACATAAAAACTTAAATGTATCCATTTTATCGCTTATGTTCTGTTTTACTACGAATTTCTCTGACTGATATTAAAATTCCCTGATTTTTCCCTGACTATTCCAGAACTTTCAAATTCCCTAACTTCTCAGGTTTTCCAGGTCAATTGCCACCCTGTTTACTTTAATCATTCAATCATTACTTCAATTTTCTTTCTCACTTATGAATAATTTCTATGTTCAGATAGGAGAAATTTCTATGAAAGCATAGAAATTATTCCTATGTTATTATAGGAAATTTCCCAATGTTAACATAGGAATCATTCCTGTGCTATTATAGGAATTGTTCCTATGTTAACATAGGTATTATACCTATGTTACACATTGGAATGATTCCTATATTAACATAGCAATTATACCTATGTTCGACATAGGTATATTTCCTTTTTTTATAGGAATTATCCTCATGTTTACATTGGAATAACTCCTATGTTATCATAGGAATTATTCCAATGTTAACATAGGGGAAATTCTCATAATATACAGGAAATATACCTATAAAAAATGGGTATTTATTCTATTTTCCGATAGGACTAGTTACTATAGTGACATAGTAAGTATTCCTGTGTTAACGTAGGAATTATTCCTATGTGAAAATAGGATGAATAACTATTTTTTTTTCTCCGTGTAAGTTATCAATTTTATAACATTTTACCGTTGTTAAAACGATATCCACAATAGCAAATTGTTATTGAATAATATTATAAATATTCAATATTATTCCGAATTTGGCTCACGCTGTCCCAGCATCGAGAACTGGGATTGGAGGATCCTCGAATTTCAAATATCAAGACGGCCGTCATTGATTTTTTTCATGTAATTGATTGGATTGATCGTCACTATATGTCCGGTAACATGCATTTTTCATGATTTCAAAAATTGATAGACATTCTGACGAACAAGAATACATAGGGTTATGTATAGAAAAAATCGATCTGTGCCCATAAGTTATCGCAATGAAACTGAAACTGAACCTCGTTCATCGAGTTCTAAAATTAACTTAATTTCTTTCAACAATTAATTCTGGCCTTACTTGTCCGGTAACTTTGGGTAAACTAAATTTTGAAAAAATCTCCTCGGGCTACTCTATCGAACGTGACCAAAATTGAAAAAATAAATAAATTGCCGGAACCACTAGGATTACCTTAAATCTTTCTTCAAAGAAAAAAAAATCCACAAAATGGTTCTAAGAAAATATCACAACTATTTGAAGATAGTAGAGCAAAAATAAATTTTTCTTGAGAATTGCTTTATGTTTTTAATTAGTAATCGTTCAATTCTCGCTGATAACAAATCTTCTAAAATATCGATAGTTTCCTGTGTGAATTCCCGACGTAATTCTATTTGAATTTTGTGGAAAATAAATTCAGTATCGAAAAGGTCCAACAAGACAAATTGTTTTCTTCTTCCAATAGTTTTTAGAGAATATCTCGATATCTAAACAGGATAGGGCAATTACCGGGGCGAAATGAACCTGTAGTGAAAAATGAAGCGGGATTTTTTTTTGTGAGTGAAGGCCACTACGAAAAAAATGGAAACAATTCACCAACAATGTACACATGCTGGAGCGTTTTTTCAATTTGTTCCGAATTTTTTATGAAATTGCTTTATTTGAAAAAAAAATCCAAGATCATTTCACCTCAATCTCCCCTATCACAAAATTTACAATGCCTTTCACTTCTGGATATGTAGATATATAAAATTCAACCGCAATATTAATATTCTCATTAATTGCGATATAATCGACTTTCCTGCCTCGCTTGCGGCTGAAAATTCAAAGTAAAAGATCCTCAAGTATGTTGAGAGTGTCCGTTCATGGAACAGAGGCCGTGTCTTATCATAGGCATGTCCTCCTGATCCTCACAAAATTCACGTGGCACAGCATAATAATTACCTCATTATTTCGCCTACACAGTTATCATACGGCTACAGGCAAAAAGCCTATGTTCTGCATTCTGCGTTCTGCATTCTCATGATGTATCCTGGAGATTAAAGAATAAATCAACAAATTATATGTATATATTTTGAACAGTTAAGTAGATAAGGCAACAAAGTGAAACTTTGTTCGACCTGTGCAAGAATTTAATTTTCTTGATACCAAGATAAACTCCTTTCCGAGACAGATCGGAAAGAAAATCTCCGGGAGTCTTGAAAGTTCACTCATCGAATGATAAGAAGAGGAATTGAAGTAGATAAATGAAAGTAGAGAATAAAAACAAGTAGAAAAGTAACATTCAACTTTTGGGTGAAAAAGATTAGTTGAAAATACAGAAGTTTTTACCACGTCAACGGCTCATGAGTGAAGTGAGCTTCGATTCGGGGATAATATACGAATTTTTGGGGAATTATTCACGATGTTCACGCTTAACTGATGACTCTAAAAAACAGCTGAACTTCTTTGCTTTTTTGATTTACTAGAAATGAGACCTACGATTTGCGCACGTGAATGGTTATGCGCACATATATACTGTAACGCCATATTTCTGACGTTACAATGGTTTTTCTTTGTTAGACTGGTATCGCGGTGAATATTGTTTTGAAGAATAAAAAATTAACCACCAAGACGGAAGGTCCGAGAAACGAGAGAATATGTTTTTGTTTGATAGTAAATTAATTGATTTGATTCTTTTTCCGCCTCAAATTTCCCCGCGTTTGCCGGAGTTTCTTCATCCTGCAATGGAGACGCTACCGGACGGACGATGAGTGTGAAGTTTGCCGACAATTTTTGTAGATGGCACTTTAACATAGCATCATTTGCCCGCAGATTATGCTATTTGAAAAAACCAAATTTTTTTGGATTGCCCATGGGAAAATTGGGTCGGGGTGTTTTTTGTTATCCAAATATAATGTTAATTACTAATTTGCGGATGATTTATATGAAAAGTCGGAATGGGGAAAATATTTGACACAGCATATTATGCGTAAAAATCATCCGAATGGAAAAAATAATTTTTACTTCTTCATTTTTGTTTACTTTAATCGGGCTATTTTCCATTTTTTATTTTCTTTCCCCCTACCACGCCAATTAATTGAAAAACTACAAAATTTATTGAAAATCTTTGGCATGTGATATCTCCTGTATGGAATGTCATAGAAACAAATTTCAAAAACGAAGAAATTTCTCTCAAATTTCTTTGTCGGGGTATTTTTTTTTACGCTCTATAGAATTAGAAAATGGGTGAAAAATTGAAAAAGTGTCTTTTGACCTGAAATTTTTCTTTCAATGAGAAATTTCATTCTCATGTCAAGAAAACAATTTGAACTGAAAATTTATAAACATGAAAATTCCACGAAATATAAATCGATATAATCCGTTGTAAAATATAAACAGCTCCTCTATATGTATTGAAATAGTCGTGTACAAATGTTTCAATGTGAACAGTACTATCTTCATTCGTATTGGATTCCAATTTGAGCATATAAATTCTGAAAATAAAAAGACAAAAAATTAATTAAAAAAGCCTTTTTGTTATAGCTGTTTTGTCAAAGTTTGTTTGCTGGAGTTTTTTTGACGAGGTTTTTTTTAATGAAAATTTTTTTGAAGTGCCCCCGAGTGAATTTTGTAAAGAAAAATTAAGAATGAAGAAGGTGAAATTTAACGATGTAAAAACAGCGAAAGCGATTGTGAATTGTGTGAAGAAACTCAGTGACATAGAGAAAGGGCCCACGAATCCGATGATATTTCCCCAAATTTGTGAGTATTTAAAGATCAGAAAAACTTTTAAAGAGAAATTCCGGGGAATTCTCTCTTTGGCATGGCGTATTAATCTTCGAGATTTCCAAACGCGAGTTCTAGAAGGAATTTAAAAAAAAAGGAAAAATTCCTCATCTTTCCGATGAGGAAGATGCACAAGAAAACGAATTACCTAGAAATAATTATAACGTGCACCATTCTATGCAGATTCTCTCAAGAAAGATTATTCGTAATGAATGGGTGTCAAGTAATCTACTCCATTCCAATTTGAGAGAGATTCTGCCGGAGGAATTGGGAATATCATGTTGTCTGCAATTCAAAGGGTTGAAATTTTTAAAGAATGACAACTTGCAGGATTATGCCAGTTGCAAGCAACCCAATTGCAAGCGAAAATTCAAATTTCATGGAATTCTAGAGAGTGGCCATCTTCAATTGCAGATTTACTCAACTTCGGTTGAAGGGGTGTATACTGAACCCTTAGTGTACCAGTGTCGTGTGGAAAGGAGGACAGATCGGAAAGAAAAAATAGTTCACATGAAGCCCAGCACCATGCATTGTAATTTAATCAATGGGATGAATGTCGATCTTGCTGAAAATCAGAACAATTATCAATTTGTTCATTCCCGAGATGTTCTGCGAAAGATAAAATCAGAGAAATTATCGGAGAATGATCGGCATGCTGCTGATGCAGTGGACATTCTCTTTAGAATTCGGGAGGCCAATAACGATCATCCTTATATCCGGCAATTGATTGCACCATTCACAGTTGATCTTTGCTCTCAAGAGCAAATAGAAACGATAAAGAATCGTAGGGATTTGATTTTACATTTTGACGCTACGGGAGGACTCATTAGGAAGCCTTACAGCCAATCGAAGAGGGTTTATTATTATGCTGGGATAGTGGTCATTGGACGAAGAAATTATCTAGTAATGGCCTTGATCACAAATGATCACACATCTCATTCAATCCTTTCTTTTCTCAATTTTATCAAGCACTATTGGAATGAAGAGGGAGTCATGTGGCCAGCTTTGAAAGCTACTGTGACTGATATGTCGTGGGCTAGCATTAATGCCTTAATCAGTTTCTCTAATAATTTATCCGTCGCAGATTATTTGAACAGAATATATGAAGAGTTTCAGAATAATATCCCGTGCCCAGCAAATTTCGTCCCCCCCACTTTACTTGTTATACACATTTGATGAAAATGCTTCCACGTAATTTGAGATCATTAGAATTGGATGATAAAGCAATCAAATTCGCGTTAGAGGCCATGGCACCCATCAGCCACAGTCAAAATCTAAGAGCAATGACCAACAGGGTGGAATTGTTTTTTACCATATTGCTCTTTCCCAAAAGAACGGTTGAAGTTGACAATGTTGAGCATGTTATCAGAGGCAATGGAGAAAAATACGGAAATTAAAATTGAAGAGGGAGAAGAAGGGGAAGAGGAAGAAGCAGAGTCCTGATGATTTGAAGAAGAAGCCGAATTATCAACAAAGCCCATTCTGGAGGCACTTCAAACCTGTATATGAGTTAGTTGCGAAACGCATTGAAAAATATAAAAAATGAGATAAAAATAATGCATTCGGTTCAATTCCGTTTGCCGACTACTTGATGAAGAACTTACTCCCATACGTTCCTTTTTGGACGACGATCATCACTTCAGAAAAAAAACATGTCGTAAATACTCCAGCAGAAAATCACTTCTGATTTGAAAAAATCGAACATGAGGGGAATCTAAAAATTGGGAGATTTATTGATAAATATTACAAGCAGGTACTGGCCGCGTCTAAAGAATTATCATTGAATACTCCAAAAAATCATCTGCAAACTAAAAAAACCCGTAAGAGAATGAATAAACCTGATGATCTAAAATCCGAAGAATACTGGAACAGAGGCCTAGTGAAGAAAAAAAGAAGTCATACCTATCAACAAGGAAAAAATTTAAAAAAATTTGCCGCTGAGATCACTGAGAAGAAGTTAAGATTTAATCCCAATCATACAATAAGTGATCCCAATTATTATTTTCTTGAAAATGCACCCCGTGCTCACACCATTGCATTCACTGTAGATATTTATGATGTCCGGAGGAGAAATATATGTTTATCATCGGAAGATGACGGCACTCTCTTCAATTCGCAATGGCTATCAAATTTCCTGATAGACTACTGGATGTACGCATTAATTAGGTTATCAGAAAAAGAAAATGAAGTGGCATATGTTATTTGCGAAAGAAGCAAATACCTCTTAGAGGGTGATCGTTCTAATGATTTTTGTAGTTCAATCGAAACACTTGTTGATGGTAAAAATCAAATTTTCTTGCCATGCCATGTACGCGGAAATCATTGGGTGTTGATTTATGTAAATATTGGAGAAGGTGCTATTTATTATTTCGACTCAGCTAGTAAGAGAAACAAAAAAAATGTGGACATGATGAAAAACAAAAAAATAGGAGGAAAGAAGACTGATTTCTGGCAAATTTCTGGAACCAATTTCGTCGAGTTTTATGAAAAGGTAAGCCTGAAAAAAAATGTACTAGTCTGCTGTATATGGGATGTGAATTTAATGTTGAAAACTTATGTTTTACGCACGCCGTCCGGAAAGTAGCCAGCGTGGTTTGTGGCAATTTTCTTAAGCATTTCTGAATGATTTCCTGAAACTGAAGAAATTTGAATATTTGTAGCAACAAATTAACAATATTTTATCATTTCCCACAGCTTTACCCTGATTCTACGATTGAGGGGGGGGGGGGGGGGGTAGGGTTAATTCGGTCAAAAAAAGGCATATTTTTATGAATTTTTATTGACGAAACAGTTAATATAAATGATGTTGTTCCCATGGGGTATTCTTAAGTCACATTTCAAGAAGACTCTGTGAATTTTTCGTGGAAAAATATAAAGATTTGAGCCAGTGGGAGCAACTCTTGTCAGGCGCCTCGGAAAAAAAGTGTTTTGCGGTGGACAGCGGAACTCAAGACCGGATCATCTAAAACGAAAAAAGCGAAGTGATTCCGTTTGTTTATAAGATTACCCAGGTAACCCTGTCGAGAAAATTTTTTTTCTTCACATTTTTGGATTTTTGGTTGCACTTTAAAGTCAAAAACCCGATTTTCGACTAAAAAACCAACATTCAAGCTCCTATAAAAAATACTAAAAATAAAAAAAAATGAAAAAACTCGACAGCGTTACCTCGCTGAATATGTTTTAAAAGAGTGTGCAAAAAATCAAATCGATCGGTTCAGTAGATTCTGAGTGAGAGTGTCCACCGACTTTTAAAAAGCAAGTTGTGGGAAAATCGATTTGAAGTTTGAACTTAAATTTTGAAATTTAAACTTTTTACTTACATAGAGTCGTCAATTCCGCGTCCGCACAATATGAAACTATCATCAGAGGTGTCCAGAATACGGTTCCACTCTTGTCTATGGCGACCTTCTTTGCTTGGAAGCGTAGTTTTGATTTGAGCTCGATTCTAAACCACTCATACTAAAAATGCTGTATTACCGTCAATTTTTCTCGGATCGACTTGAAATTTTCACAGAATATTCCTGAAATATGGTACTTTCACCTCAAAATTTTTCAAAAAATCGAGAAAAAAAAAATTAAATACCCTACCCCCCCCTTAAATGGAAGAGGAAGGAGTGTGCATATCCACGCCAAGAAAATGGCTTCAAATGTGGAGTCTTCGTGATCCATTTTATGGAAGAAATTCTCCGTGGAAAAATTTCTTCAATCAAAAATTTAAATCCCCAAGAGAAGCGTGAAGAATTGAAGTATCTCATTCTCAGCACATCATCTGATGTTTCTGACAACTGCCTGTACTGTGGATCTGATAGATCCGGAGGCGAGGATCCAATAGATTGGTTCTTCTGTAGCACGTGTTCCAGATGGGCCGAGTTTCAATGCCTAAGCTATTTAAATCGGAAAATTGAAGAAATAAAAGACAAACATTTTGCTTTCAATTGTCTCTCGTGCTCCAAATGACTCACCTCTCAATAAAAAAAAAATTCAAATTTCTCATTGAAAGAAAAATTTCAGGTCAAAAGACACTTTTTCAATTTTTCAATTCTAATCTCTCAATCTTTTCAATTCTCATTTTCTAATTCTATAGAGCGTAAAAAAAAAAAATACCCCGACAAAAAAAATTTGAGACAAATTTTTTCGTTTTTGAAATTTGTTTCTATGACATTCCATACAGGAGATATCACATGTCAAAGATTTTCAATAAGTTTTGTAGTTTTTCAATTAATTGGCGTGTTAGGGGGAAAGGAAATAAAAAATACCCCGATTAGAGTAAACAAAAATGAAGAATTTTTTTTTTCCATTCGGATGATTTTTACGCATAATATGCTGTGTCAAATATTTTCCCCATTCCGATTTTTCATATGAATCCTCCGCAAATTAGTAATTAACATTATATTTTGATAACAAAAAACACCCCGACCCAATTTTCCCATGGGCGATCCAAAAAAATTTGTTTTTTTCAAATAGCATAATCTGTGGGCAAATTATGCTATATTAAAGTGCCATCTACAAAAATTGTCGGCAAACTTCACACTCATGACGGACGAGGATCATAGAGGAAACTGCTGAGCCTTTATCGACGCAGTTAGCGGAAATCGATGGGCGGAGTTTGCCGTTGGATTCTCGCAGCGGACTGGAAGAAAATGAAGGACTCCAATTAATTAAAAATTAATTGATTGCGATAAATGTTGATAAGAAAAATAATTTTAACATTTAATTCGGAAATTTAGACGTTAGAAATAAATAATCATTCTTTCATAACATTATTCAGTTACCGGAATGAAATCAAAATATACCGGTGATAGAGAATGTTTCTAACGTCGTTGGATTAATTGAGGAAGAGCCACCTGTGGTTAAATTTGCGACGCACGCCAGCTTCTTTCCTCACTTTCCGTTTTGGTGTGATTTGGTCAACACGTGTTTTTATCGTTGCAAAAATTTTAAAATCATAACGCAACAATTAACGTTGCAAATTAATTGAGATTTTATAAAACAATTATTGAAAAAATTTACTAAAGATTTCGGAAGGCTGTACCGGAGATATTGGACAAATTAAAAGAAATTAACATTTGGAGGTTAATCAACAGAACTCCGGTGAGCGTGTGGATTTAATCGGTGAAATTAATAAATTTTTCGTTAGCGTCATTTAACGACGCCGGTGACCGCCATTGTCGGATTTTCCGTGGCATGGTCTACAGATTTTTCTTTTGTTAATTTAGTAATTTTTTCCTATTTTCTCGTTTCTCATATATATTTTTTAGAATTTTCGAGATAATTTTGCCGGGAAAATTAATTTTTTTTTGGAATTATTCATTTTTTTTTTTTTTGGAAGAGTGGCGCCTCGACGCAATTTCAGTTAAATAATTTTTGAAAATTTTTTTCATGATTGTTAACTTTGATATTTTTTTATTTATTTATTTCCGCATTCGGTTTTTGTTGTGTTATTTTTTAAAAATAAATTTATTCGACTGAAATAAAAATTGTCGTCGGTCGTGGAAAATACTCATAAGAATTATCGAAGCTTTAAGGTGCTTCCACATAGGGTATCAGGATTGATTCAAATATTTGACTTTATTTTATTTTTGACAAATTTTCTTTTAACGACGTTTCAAATTTGTTCGTGGTAAATTGTGTTATGTCGTGTTGTTGAAATGAGCTCATAGGACTTTTGAGTCAATCCTGAATACTTGTAAGAATAATTTTTTTTGTTATATAGAATCTTCGATGATTCAATTTTTTTTTGTTTGAGGATTTTTTTTTATAACGACAATATTAATTTGAAAAATTTTTGGAATTCAGTCACAAGTATTTTTTTTTATTGAGCAAAAATTTAAAAAAGAAACATTATCGCTCTAATTATATTAATGAACTTTAAATGATTTTTTTTATTTTTCACACTCTGTATTCCTAGTTCCACTTTCAGGTAAAGTTTTGGAACCCAGCCGCCTCTGCGGTCAATTGAAGTAATTCTTTTGTTACTGACTAGTCCGATATTCACCTGGGGATTTTATTTATGTTTTGATTATTTATTTTTGGTTTTCATCGTACAAAGGGTCATCCTGGCGCCCAACAAATTATTTTGTCAATTGCATTTGGATGTAGAATTTTTTTCTGGGCCATTCAGTTTCTCGGACTTTCTGATATTCGGTGTGTCGGAAAATACGTGACAATACATATGTGTATGAATATATACACGCAGCAGTCCTCCCGCCAACCCATAGCACCCCCTCGTAGGCCTCTCCTTTCAGGCAAGGCCAGTTTTTCTTGAAAAAAATGAATTAGCCACCTGTAATAATAAAAAAAAAAGAATTTTTAATGAATGTTTGGAAAAAGAATATGAATAATGCATCGCGTTATTCATTTTTTTTCTTGGCTCAAAAAAAATATAAAGTTTTCAAACAAGCTGATTTCATTTTGTCATCAATTTTTTTTTGAATATGTCGGAGTCTAAGCAAGATAAGACGATTTGGCATGAATGCTTTTTTTAAGAGAATTTCGAGAGCTACCAAAAGGAATTGAAAAAAATCGATTTCTCTCGATCAATTTCCAAGATATTCATGAAGAATTATGACTTTAAAAAATAAATTTGTCTGCATCCGTCATGATCATGGAAGAAATAATTTGCTAGTGAACGAACGACCTATACTATAACGAAAATATACTAGATGCAGGTATTCGGATTTTCGAAATATATCTCTGTTAAATGCATCGCTTAATGTGCGGGAACTGATGAGGCTGTCTTCATTCAAGATCATACCTATATTCTTACTACTGTCAATTATTATCGCTTGTTCAATAAAAAAATCCGATGAATTTTCATAAGTAGGAAGTTTCACTTCTGTCGCGCGTGGATTCCACGCACCCTCTTTTTATAATCTTTTGGGCGTCTCTTTCCGTCGACAAAATATAGAAGAAATTTTACAATAATTTGACACGCTGTTAATTCGACTACATTTTAAAGCGAAGTGCGTACGTACGCCCGTTGCTCATTTCCCCCCTTCTTATCCCTCTTCTGATACGCGATGTCCTTGTTTCTATTGGTCAAAATGGTTCAGTCGTTATTTGTCAGGATTCAGATCTCCATTCCATAACTAGGAGTTACTGTTTTGGCGCAATATTTTAAAGTCGACTGAATAATTATTCGTGTGATGTTAGGCGAGTTCTCATCCTGTCACAACGAGTTCTGAAATCTTTGAAAGACAAAATTTGTATCGACCAGTGACCGATGGAAGATCGACTGAGTGAACATGTCAATGTAGGTAATCAACGGGTCCGCCAGGGGGATAATAATATTAGTGGTAATAGTAATAGCAGTAAAAATTAATTTAATTCATTATCAAAATTAATTTAAAATTAACATTTTTAACATTGACAATAATAATAATTGCCAAATCAAGAAATCTGTACATAATGACATCATTAGCCCAGAGTGTTATGCAGCATAAGAACCTGGGAAATGTGTATAGTTTAGGCCCTTTGAAAAATAAGCTCCAGATTGACTTTTTATAGTCTTTTTTAACCGAATTGCAGTTAATTGGATGATATTTGATCAGTCTCCATCTTATCAGCTATGAAGTTGAAGAAATATACCTTGTACCTGATTCCGAAAACTCGGAGTGATATAAATCCAGCACGACCTTCTGCACTTTTATGAAAAATTCCCACTCCACCCAATGCTGATGATGGATTAGTTGTAACTGGTACAGTACAAATAATGGTAGTGTTGACTGTCCAAAATCATCATTCAAATGTGATCGGTAAATGCGACGTATTTCGCCTATGAACTTACTGTCTGATGCGATTTCGTTGGAAAAGGATTGATCGGTTCAAACACTAGGCTCTTCCTGTACATTGAAAATATTAGTATGTTTATGAAAAAATTTGATTGTTCGGACTATCCTTGAGTTCATAAAAATTCTTATCTATAAATTTGAATTTCTTCAATTTTAAAAGATAGCTGCTGCACAAATAATTCATAATTTTTACTGCAAATAGAAAATTGAAAAAAAAATATTCAGAATCCAATTGGTATTTTCAGGATCACAGGCTCTCATATATGAACCATCCATTACATTCAAATTTAGTGCAACTACATCTATATAATGTCCCAGATACTCCTGGAATGCTCTCCTAAAGGCATTATTATGTCGCATGCATCCTATTTCATGGAATAAAAATTTTCACATGTAATACCACAAGAGCTTCAAAATTACCCGATTAATTTTGAAGCTCGAGTGGTATTCGGGGGATTATTTTTTCATCCAAATTTGGGCCAATAGAATTGCCCCATGAGACAAATTCTCAGTTAGAAATTCAAAATTGAGAGTCACATGGATTGACAAATCGTTTGTTTTTTATATATAGGCAACATGAAAAATTTCCAGTGGAATTTCCAAAAATTTCCAGTGAAATATCGTGTAGGCGTTATTTTGTTTCGTCGAATGGTGCAATTCTATTGGTCGAAATTTGGATGGAAAAAATAATCACTTATAATACCACAAGAGCTTGAAAATTATCGGGTATTTCCCGATAGGTTCGTTGCAAACAAATGAAGGAGTCAAGTTTTTCAGGTTAAAAAATCACGAGCGCGAAGCGCGAGTGATTTTTCCTGAAAAACTTGACGACTTTATTTGTTTGCAGGGAACCTTGAGGGAAATGCCAGATAATTTTGAAGCTCGTGTGGTATTCGGGGGATTATTTTTCCGTCCCAAATGTCGGCCAACAGAATTGCACCATGAGACGAAGGTGGTTAATTTGACTGGATCATGTTTTGTTTTTTATATATAGCAACTACCAGAGAAAATTTTCAAAAAATTATCAGTATAATACCATGTAGGTTGTACCACGTGACGTCGAATGGTGCAATTCTATTGGTCGATATTTGGGTCGGAAAAATAATCAAATTAATTATCAGATCGTCATTCCAGTGAAGCGTCAGTGCTAGAGTCAAAATAGAATGAATATCTCTAGAACTTACACCATTCTACGAGGCGTGACATTAGTTAAGCCATAATAGATTGGGATAGCAATACCTCCATCCTTTAAATTTTGATATTTATACGTAACACTCAATATGACAGCGGACTTGATCTCAGCTATGACTGCCGTGGTGAATATTCGGACTAGGCGCAATATTTTTCTATTATATTTTTTTTCTATGAGCAATATTTTACAACTTCGATAATGAGTAAAATTCCAAACGAGCAGGAGCCCCACTACTTGCGCATAATTTGGACATCGTACATTGAATATTCTGCCAATGCAAGTAGCAGAAAGCTTCCGAATGAATTTCTCAATCTTACATCTACCGTCATCGATCTGTGCGAGGAATGGGAAAACCAAAATAGGCCTTAGAGGGTTAAGTTCGTCCCAAATATGTTCAGTTGAATAGTTTTAAAGATATAGCTTGCTTTTTCGGATCTTTCTATGCTAATATCTAAGAAACTGCTGGACTAATTCCACTCAGTTTCAATACCAAACTTCGTGCTCATCAGATGTATAACCTCACAAAATTTGAGGTCTCTAGCTCAATTATTTATTAAGTTATCGTGGAAGCAAGATTTTTACGAAAAATTTCTCAAAAGTTTTATACTGGATACACTAAAAATCTGAGCTCCCACCACCCCCGGGGTCAAAGATGCAGCCCTCGGACGCACATCTCCTCGCTGAGAGTGGACGCTGTGATATCATTTTTCGTCGAGAAAAGTCGCAAAAACGATATTTTGACAATTCCTTTTCCTCAAGAACTATCCGGCCGATTTAGCTGAAATTTTTGTGAGAGCTTGGGGCACGCATGACAAACTTATGGTAAAATTTTCAGATTGCTAGCTAGCCCCATTTCAGAGTAGAGCGGAAAATGCGTCACGCACACACACACACACACACACACACTTCACGTTCTTCACATTTTGGATCATTTGCAGTCATATTATGATGACATCTCAAACTCGAAAATAATTACAATTCCAAAGCTTCCATCCGGAAGCAAAAAGTGAACGGTTGGGGAGATAAACGCCAAAAAAGAACATAAAGGGAGGCTCGTGCGTATTGATCGCGATAACTCAAAAACTATTGCTTATAGAAAAAAAAGTTTCGAACAAAAAAGTTAGGAAATTTAATTTAAAAGAGAAAATGTCTCAATACTTTTTTGCGTAAAACGAACCATTTGCGAGATATCGAATTAAACGCGTTTCCAGCGATAGTGGCGCCGCTATCACTTCGGGGACGCCCCAAATTTGGAATTACACTCAGGATACACCCCTTTAACGAATGGAACCCCCCCGGTGAAGGTGATATTTTTTGTACCTTGATTCACCTAATTATTGGCCTATCTTGATTTGATGGATTCTTCACATCTCTGGGTCCTCGCATGAGGGTTAAATCTGCTTCACCAATCAGTGAGTCGAGTTTCCATACTTTTTTACCTGAAAATATGAAGATCTTAGAAAGAATAATGGCATTTTTCAAATATATCATGCATCAACATTAATTTTTAGGATTTTTTTTTGAAAATTCAACTGATTCTATCAAGGAAAATCAGAAAAAATAGAAAACATCGAAAATAGAAATGTAGAGCGTCGATTTTTTGGTGAAAGGATTGAATTTTGAACAATTATTAATGAAAATTATTTTCTATCCGAAATTCCCACGAATTCATAATGGATGTACTAGAAAAAGTGTATCCAAATTGTTTCTGTAGCAGTGTCAACTTCATTTTAGTTTTCCCCTATATTAATTGATTGATTCTTTCCTATCACCCATATCATATACACTCAGCAAAAAAATTAAGGGAACAGTAAATTTTGTCAGTTTTTTGCTCGATTTTCAAATGGCTGTAACTTCGCCAAAAATGATCGTATCAGGATAAAAAAAAATGGTTGGGAAGCTTGAAGTTTCTACTCTTGAAATTTTGAGATGAAAATTTTTTTTGACCATCCGTTATAACGAGATAAGAGGGTTCAAAGCGGGGAATTTATTTTTATTTTTTCATTTTTTCAAATTGTTCCACGGACTTCAAAAAAATTTTCTCGACTTGACCCTTATCAGGATCGTGTAGCCTGGTCTTTCAGCTTCAATTTTTTTTTTTTCCCTACCACCCTTTGTTGCTAAGATATCGTCGATTGAATCAAAAAACACCCTTTTGTCTTTAATCGTCGATATCTCAGGAACTACTGATCGCACAGCGAGCAAATGATGAGATTCGTAAACTTGAATGAATTACCTGTAAGACCCTTGCACTGCTTAATTGAGGAGAAAATTTTCTTCCACTTTTGAAATTGGTTCGAAAAAGGACCGAAAAACGAGTTTTTTTTTATTTTTTGAAAATTGCCCTGCATTTCCCGGATTTTGTGAAAATTGCAAATGTTTTAACGTTTTTCTGCAGTTCAATGTGTGCTGAAACACCCCCTCAATTTTCAAGCCAATCAGCTCGACCGTTTTTTTTCCCGAATGAACAAAGTTTCAGCAAAAATTAAAGTAACACGTTTTTGTACCTCAAAGACTAATTAATGATGATTAAGGCCGAAAATGTTTTCTCTCCGTTATTTCTTCGTGATTTTTTGTGCAAAATTTGTTAAATTCTATCGAAAAACGAAAAAAAAATAATTCAAAAACAAATCGAAAAAAAAAATTTTTTCTTTTTTTTTAGAGTTGATTTTTTTTTTTTTCAATTTTTTTAAAATTTTTTCTTAATTTCTTTTTTTTTCCCTTTTTCGATAGAATTCAACAAATTTTGCACAAAAAATTACAAAGAAATAACGGAGAGAAAACATTTTCGGCCTTCATTATCATTAATTGGTGTTTAAGGAACAAAAACGTGTTCCTTTAATTTTTGCTGAAACTTTGTTCATTCGGGAAAAAAAAACGGTCGAGCCGATTGGCTTGAAAATTTAGGGGGTGTTTCAGCACACATTGAACTGCAGAAAAACGTTAAAACATTTGCAATTTTCACAAAATCCGGGAAATGCAGGGCAATTTTCAAAAAAGAAAAAAAAACTCATTTTTCGGTACTTTTCCGAACCAATTTTAAAAGTGGAAGAAAATTTTTCCTCAATTGAGCAGTGCAGGAATCTCACGGGAAATTTATTCAAGTTTACGAATCTCATCATTTGCTCGCTGTGCGATCAGTAGTTCCTGAGATATCGACGATTAAAGACAAAAGAGTGTTTTTTGATTCAATCGACGATATCTCAGCAACAAAGGGTCGTAGGGAAAAAAAAAAAAATTGAAGCTGAAAGACCAGGCTACACGATCCTGATAAGGGTCAAGTCGAGAAAATTTTTGTGAAGTCCGTGGAACAATTTGAAAAAATGAAAAAAAAATAAAAAAAATTTCCCCGCTTTCAACCCTCTTATCTCGTTATAACGGATGGTCAAAAAAAATTTTGATCTCAAAATTTCAAGATTAGAAACTTCAAGCTTTCCAAGCATTTTTTTTTATTCTGATACGATCATTTTTGCCGAAGTTACAGCCATTTGAAAATCAAGCAAAAAACTGACAAAATTTACTGTTCCCTTAGTTTTTTTGCTGAGTGTAGTGTATCAAAGACACAAGATGAATCGCATATAAAAGTGATGAAAAATATCAAAAACTGTTCTCTAAAACTTCTCATTCTTTGTATTGAATTCAAAATGAGATTCTAACTGCTAGAAGTACTGTGTTCTAGTGATTGTGGAAAACTGAAGATTTATAGCAAAACATTTCTCGACACGTTGATTATTCCAGTCGTCTATGTGTTTGGCCAATCATAGTTTCACGCTGACGGTATATATATAGATATATAGCTACGCGGAAAATGTGGGCCATTCTCACATCATGATAAATTAGTTAATAAATATTCGACTAACGTGACATTTTTTTATTGATGAAACGGCTGATATAATTTTTTCGTTAAAAGATACATACTTGGAAGTAATTTAAAATTTCATTTATGAAGCGCGTTAACAGCTGGCGGTCGAGGTGTTTTTCTTGCTCTGCAAAATAGGCGTTAGATGAAGGGATTTCATTTATTGACTGTTGGAAAAGAAACATAATATTCTCTTTCAATAGTTTTTCGAAAATATCTTGAAAACTAAACGTAATAGCGTGTTTCTGCATTCATCCAATTTTGTAGAGAATTCTAAGAGCTGTAAACAAAGATTAGGACAAAATTGTGTATTTTTTTCTTATTTATACACCAAGAGGAATGCTTGCATGACCAATTTTTTTTTTTAATGAAAGCTTCATCTGCTTTAAAGAAATGCCTCAAATTTTATATTCGAAAAAACATTAAATTCATTCTCATTTGGTTATCCGATAATTATTCATTTACATGAGTAAATGAAAAATAAATTCTCCCATCGTTTCACGACAACTGAGTAATGTTTTATCTAACAACTCAGCAATAAGATTTCTTCGAATATTTCCTCAATTTCTCGTCTCAATCAACCCCAAAATACACATTTGTCTGTAAATTTTTTAAACCGAAGAATCACAGAAATTAGACTGATGAAAATTGAGGTAATATTGTAAAACAAAGAAGTGAGAAATTACAATGGAGAATGAAAAAGTTATTCGCTTCAGTGTTGGGTAAAAGAAAAGGGTGACCATAGTTGCAGAGAAGCTTACCCGAATAGTATGCCGCAGACAATGCAAAATTAATTATAATTAACGCTCTATTCAAGCAAGCTCTAGCAGTCTGTTAGCAAAAGAGCGAGAGAGGGAAGGAGTTTCAACTGCTCCATCTTTTTCACTCCGGTAATTAACACTGAACTCTACTATCATTTGCATTTTGTAGATTTCGTTGATGTGTTTGAACTTGTGGGTCAGAGGTTGAAAAAAAATGTATTAAAAATCAAATAGAAGACGCTGCAATTGAATTTAATGCAAAATTTCAATTTTATTCAGCTTTACTTTTTTTTTCCTTTTGTGATAGAATTAAAGCGGTAAATGTGAACGACGAATTCAACTGCAGGTGGCAGCAAACTGCAATACAATGAGGAACGTTGGAATTCACGGGTCGCAAGTTATGCAGGATTCACTGGTATGTAGTAATTAGCAGCATTGCAAGCAATCTACTCATCAAAATAATCAACAGACTTTGCTTATGATTATTTTTTTTTTAGATACAATTACCAAATTTTGTTGGGACTTGAGGCAAGTTTGCTGAACAGACAATCAATTATATTGAAAGTGGAGGAAAAAGGTAGTGGCTTTGAAGAAACTAGGGCATACACGTGAATGGGCTTTTATGGTGCTGCAGTGCATCGCAACATTAATTTTTACCGAGGAAACTCCAATCGTTACGGGTAAAACAACAAGCGAGTAGAGGAATCGTTAAAAGATATAATTTGAAAAACGTGCAGATTCTATTGAAAATATTTGGAGAACGCTTGGGTTTGGAAGCGAATATTATGACAACTTCCTTGGAGGAAATTTTGTAGGCTACAAAAAAAGGCCTTTTGACATTTTTATTTGAATTCAATAATGAAAGAGATAATTAAAAACTTAAAGTGTTATTATTTTGTCAATATCTCGAATACTATTGGACCTACAAAAATTTATCGGGAGACCTTTTTTGTAGATTATGCAATTTTCTACTATTAATATCTCTCAATGAAGAATGGATGTATCATATTTGCAGAATAATAAGAAGAGAGAATGTTTAAAAAAATAAGTTTTTATTATTTCATCAATTCCTCCAAAAGTAGTAGGTTAAGAGGAAAATATTAAGAGACGTTTTTTCTGAGAAATTTTTCAAGCTAACGAAAAATTTATCCCAACAAATTTTTGTAGACCCAATGATTTTCAAGATATTTGCAAAATGGTGAGCATTCTATATTCAATCTCACTTTAACATAGGAAGGTGGAATAGTCATCACATGGAGGCTTTTGAAATTAACGAATCAAACCAATCATTGAATTAGTCAATCGTTATTATACAAATCGAACGAATAAATTTCATGTACCAATTTTTTTCCATCCATTCAATTCATAATAATTTAAAAAACTACTCATAAAGTATCTAATTAAATTATCACTGCAGTTGAATTCTCCTTACATAGTTTTTCATAGTTGAAAGGCAAGTGGAGACAAATAAAAAAATAAATTTGACAAAGTGAGAAAATGAACAAAGTTGCTTCCCTAATTGCTACGTGTCATAGTTTTCTCAGTGAAATTCAAGTGGTAAAAAGTGTGAAACAAAATATGAGTATTTCAAAGTACACAACGAAAAACTTTTGATGTACGAGATGTGTCTGGATGGTATATTAAATTCACCATAAGAAATAATTTCAACTTCTTCGAAGATAATAAAGATGCAAATACATTTTCTTTCACGCTAGAGAATAACTCCATTGGTTTTATTTTCGTTGCTCCATTTTTTTTGTTATTCTTCTTCGACTACTTCTTCCTTGGCGGGAATGGAGTTATCGTGACCTGACAATGAATGATATATTCACTAACGTGTAAGAAAATATTGGAATAAGACGAATGTACTGAAAGCTGAAAGAGTATTTTTCATGATTCACGATATTGTTTTTGAAATTGATGCACACGCACTAATGAAGGATTCAAAAGATTGATCTACTATTGGATGTCATTTTTTTCATTTTCATTGAGAATAAATTATCGTTCAGAAACTAATCAATTCTAGTGACCGATAGTCACTGTGGGCTCAACCCAAGTGGAACTCAGTTCGAATCAATTGATTACTTTGTTACAGTTTGAGTTGAGTAGTTGTTGTCTTTATCGAAATTTGAAACTGTTCGAAATAGAATGAAAATCAGTGGAGCGCGCCTGTTCTGATGTGCATTGACCAGATGATAATGTTGATGGCAAGGAAACGGTATGGCTATTCGAACATTGAGTGTCACGCGATAGACATGCGAAATCCACGCAATATCCATGAATTTCTTGAATGAAAATCTCACAAACTTCACTCTTTTAGAGTGTATTTTTTGTGGGTTTGTGACTTTTTTGAAGTGAATATAGCATGGATATTACACTTTCAATTCTTGCGTGACTTTGAGCCCAATTATTTCGAGTGATGAATTTTCTCGAATTTTGGGTGATTTTTGCGGTAATTCAACGTGAAGTTTACATGACTTTTGCGGGACTCTTACAATACGTTGGCATGGCTTTTGAGTGAGCTTTACGTGGATACAAACCTAACACGTCAGTCACGGAATGGATGATCTCAGAAGTATATCGACGAAGGTTTGCGTAAATTTAACGTGAGTTCCACGGGGCTTTTGCGTGAATATAAACCGAAGAATTCAGTTATGGAAAGAATGATCTCAGAACTATATCAACGGAAAAGTTTCTACTTGTATTCACGCTACAAGAATCAGTCAGAAATTTTTGCGTGGATATTGCATTCATAGTTATTAATTTCGACTCTGTATCATCGAAGGAATTTCAATTTGGATTCAGACAACAGCGATCATTACATGATTCTTGAAGAGATACCGCATGTAGAGTAAATACCCGAGTCGGAAAATTTAGTCTTAGACTAACTTTGTGAGTTCATTGGTTTTTAGTCTGGATTTCAAGTCGTTTGTAAGACTGGGAATACAGCTTCAAGGACACAAACCGACGCTATTTTCGACGAGTTTTCAGGAGTATCGTCGGTATTTAGTAAACATTCCAATCGGATTCGTCGGTTTATGGCCTAAATCTTTTCAATTGAAGTAAAAAAAATCGGATGGAAAGAATAAAAATAATTGTGCGTTTGGGAATTAGATTCATATTTTGTTTTTTATTTATATTATTACACTCTGATTAAAAATATTGTAGCGTATCCCCTCTCCAATTTTACATTTTATTAAAAGAAGATAGAAGATTGCCGTAGCAACGAACTTCTTTTATTATTATTAGAGCGACTTCACTTGGAAGAGAAGATTCAATCTGTAAACATTAAAAATCGCTCTCTTGTGTCAATAAATCGCCCATTTATTTTATTGGAATTGGTTATTATTTAAAGAAGATTTACATTGGTGTCAGAAGTGGTCCGAAACGTACCTAAAACGTGCAAAAGGATTATCAACGTGTGTGTCGGTGTGAAATTGAATTGAATTAAATTAAATTAAAAAAAAAAAAAAAAAAAAAAAATTCCGGAAGCCTAATTAAAATGACGTGAATTGAAACAAAATGGAGAAATAAAAAAAAATAAATAAATACAAGAAAACAAATTCGAAATAATCCAACTGAGCTAGAATAAAATCAAATTAAATAAATCAAATTAATTAAATTGAATTAAAAAAAAAAAAAAAAAAAAAATTTCAAGTGACAGTTAAGATGGCTGAACGCCGACACAGAAGAAGGGACTCTTCAACAAATCCGACACAATCCCGCTACGGACCTCTCGCTTCCGGTTTTTGGACCGCACACCGCCCCAAATTCTAACCAAAATCCACAAGAATCAATCGACAATCCACTTCGACGAGAATTCTCCAACCATATCGAAGAGGTACAAAACAATTTACGTGAAGAATTTCGACAACAACAAGGGACACTTCAAGCAGAGATTATTAGGAACATCCGCGAATCCATCCGTCATGATCTGGAGGAACACCGCCGAACGGAGAGGGAGGAACTCCGTCGCCTTTTGAGAGCAGAAAGATCCACTACCCATCACAATATTCCAGTTGATGTCCATCGTGAAGATGAATCAGTTCATCCCCGTGCTACCCTGGATAATTCACCGAGGATTCCAGATAACTTACTCAATCTTCATTCTCCAAACATCATTATAAACAATCCTGCTTCTCCTAACCCCAATTTAACACAAGCCTTTGCAAAAAATAATTTCATCACACCAGACACTTATGACGGTACACAATCGTGGTCGCGATATCAAACACATTTTCAAATTGCCGCAGAAAATAACGGCTGGTCGGAAGTGATGAAAGCATCTCAACTTTTAACTCGATTACGTGGAAAAGCTCAATTAATATTGGAAAAAATCTCAGATAATGACAAAAAAAATTACAAAAAAATTTGTGAACTTTTAAATCACCGTTTCGATGAAAGACACCTTTCGCGAATGTATTTCAATGAGTTACAAATTCGAAAACAGAATAAAGAAGAGAGTTTCCAGGATTTTGCCGAAGAAATTGAACAGCTTGTTCGCCTTGCTCATCTCGATATGCCGGAGGAAAATCGAGATCGTATCGCGTGCCTTTCGTTTATCAATGGCATCAATGACTCTAAAATCGAATTTACTCTCCGTTCAGAACGTTTTGATTCTTTACAAAAAGCTGTTCAACGAGCTACAGAGCTCAGATCAATTTCACAATTATTAAATACCAAACGCGTCCCTAATCAGAGTTCATCTCATCGTCCTCAAGCTAACAACCGGAATCCACCATTAGAACTTAATAATCAACAATTTTCATCAAATAATCGAAACCAAGTTACGTGTTTTAAATGTGGAAAAGTCGGTCATTACGCAGATAAATGTTCCTCTGTAGGGAACAACATTCAGACGGGTAATCAACAAAGCAATCAACAGAATAATGAAAGGAATTTCAATTCTTCACAACAATTCCATCCTTATCGGAATTTTGAGAGTAGAAGACGTAATTTTCAACAAAATCATGTTCCGGGAAATAATAACAATAATGGAAATCAAAATTCAAACAATGCCTCACAAAATACGGAAAACTAAATGGAGTCAATTCGTTGGGGGACGAATTGACTCGACCAATCGCTAGAATTACTAAAAATTCTCAAATCTCAGTTGATGACAAAAAATTAATCTTAGCATTAAAAATCCAAGGAAAAGTCAACGGTAACCCTTGCTCAATGGTTGTCGACACTGCTGCAGACATTACAATCATAAACCCTAATCTTTTTCAGAACAATTTAGATGAATTGGAAGATGTCGTCAAACACATTTCAATTTTAACTGTTTCTGGTGAAAATTTTCCCTTTATTGCTACAAAAAAAGTTAATATCACTGTCGGTAACATTTTAATAAAATTAGACGTGGTTTTCGCAAAAATTGTAGACGAATGTATCCTCGGATTAGATTTTCTTCATAAAACTGGATTATTGAACGATTTTCAATCGATAATACATCATAATTTCGATATAAATGAACAAAATAAGACTATTGCAATAAAACAAACAATTCTATCGCAACTACCTTCAGAAAATATCGTCCCTTCTAATTCTATTCCTGACTACTTGACGAAATTATATGAGAATTCCTGTGAACTTTTGAACGCCGAGGAACGGAAACAAGTCAACCAATTCCTCTTACAATTCCAAACGAGTTTTTCTAAAAACTCTTCAGATTTAGGTAGATATAAAAAGACAAAACATTGCATAATAATAGAGAACTCTCCTCCTATCAAACAACCCATCCGTCCCATTCCATTCCATTATCGTGATGAGGTCTTGAAATTACTTGACGAAATGAAAAGTCAAAAAGTGATTGAGCCAAGTTGTAGTCCGTGGTGTTCTCCAGTTGTCTTTCCAAATAAAAAAGATGGTTCTCTCCGATTTTGTGTAGACCTCCGCGCAGTTAATCAAGTAACAAAGAAGGACGCAATGCCTCTACAGAGTCCAAGAGACAATTTCAATGCTAGTGCCGGTTCTAAATGGTTTTCATCAATAGATTTAAAATCGGGTTATTGGCAAATAGAATTGGAACCAAAAGATAAAGAAAAAACAGCCTTTGCATTGGGGAATGAACTTTGGCAATTTACCGTTTTAGCTTTTGGACTTTGTAATGCTCCAGCTACGTTTATCAGAGTCATGAATACTGTTCTCGAAGGCTTAATAGGTAGAATCTGTCGCATTTATTTGGACGATATAATTGTATTTGGGAAAGATTTTAATGATCATTTGAACAATCTCCAATTAATTTTCTCTCGATTGGCTGCCGCAAACTTAAAGGTCAATACAAAGAAATGTCTACTCTTCAAACGCAAAGTCCCTCATCTAGGTCATATTGTGTCGTCTGAGGGAATAAGCTGTCTTCCTGAAAAAATCACAACTATTTCAGAATGGCCAACTCCCAAAACAAAATTGGAAATGAAAAGTTTTTTAGGACTGTGCTCGTATTATCGAGAATATGTAAAAGGATTTTCCTCAATTGCGAAACCTTTATACAATTTAACTGAGGAGAAAACGGTCTTCGTTTGGTCTAACGAAACTCAAGAAAGTTTTGAGACATTAAAATCCGCCCTCTTATCCCCTCCAATTCTTGCAATACCTATTATTGGGAACGACTTCATCCTCGATACCGATGCTTCAGCTAATGCCATGGGAGCAACACTGTCTCAGATTCAGGAAGGGAGAGAAAAAGTAATCGGTTATTTCAGCAAATGTTTTAACAAAGCCGAAAAGAATTACTGCGTCACTCGTCGGGAACTTTTAGCTATTGTCAAATCAGTCGAAAATTTTCATTATTATCTGTTAGGACGGAAGTTTTTCATTAGAACTGACCATGCAGCACTCGAGTGGCTTCTATCGCTTAAAAACCCTGTGGGAATCGTTTTCCGCTGGTTAGAAACTCTTTCCAAATATGATTTCACAATTTCTCATAGATTAGGTCGTCTTCATGGTAATGCTGACAGTCTTTCTCGTCGTCCATGTACTTGCAAGAAATGTGAGAATATAAATAATCACGAAAATTCTCAAAAATTAGTTTGTCGTACAATCGTTACAATCAATGAGGACTTCAACTGGCAACAACTTCAATCTGCTGATCCCACTCTTAAATCGATAATTCTATATAAAGTTAATAATGAACAACCAGAATGGCAAGATATTTCTTACTTAGGTTCTGAGATCAAGATTTATCTCTTATATTGGAAGTCTTTAGAACTAAAAGATGGAATACTCGTTCGTCGTTGGGAATCTGTCAATCAGACAAAATTTGTTTATCAAATTGTCGTCCCTAAAGAAACTGTTCCCGAAATTCTTAGAATTTCTCATTCTTCCCCTGTTGCTGGTCATTTTAAAGTAAATAAAATGTTAGATAACATTCGTAAACGGTTTTTCTGGGCTTCCTGCAAATTCGATGTTGAAAAATGGTGCAAGTCGTGTTCGATTTGTTTCAGTCGTGATGGTCCCAAACATCGAGCCAAAGGTCAACTGCAGATATACAACGTTGGATTACCTTTCGAAAGAATCGCTATAGATATCCTCGGACCATTGCCTAAATCTTCTACTGGTAATCGATTCATTCTTATGGTTTCTGATTACTTCTCACGTTGGCCCGAAGCTATCGCACTACCTAACCACAAGGCTGTCACTGTCGCGGAAGCTCTAGTTTCTCAAGTAATTTCTCGTTTCGGAATTCCTCTGGAAATTCACTCAGACCAAGGAAGGGATTTTGAAGCCAATATTTTTGCACACGTAATGAAGTTGCTCGGAATTCACAAAACACGAACAACTCCTCTCCATCCTCAATCTAATGGCTTGGTTGAACGTTTAAACCGGACTGTCTTGAATTATCTCGCGAAATTCGTCGACGATAATCAAAAAGACTGGGACAGATGGCTCCCGCTCTTTTTGATGGCTTATCGTTCTTCTAAACATCACACAACGGAATTTTCGCCAGCAATGATAATGTTAGGTAGAGAATTGAGACTTCCTCTTGATTTACTTCAAGGTAATCCACCTTCAAATAAAACGTATGACGACATCAATCCAGCAACTTACGTTGATCAATTACAGAATCAAATGGTCGACATCCATCAAAGAGTAAGAAAAAAATTGTTCATTAAAAAGTGACAAAATGAAAAACCGATTTGATTTGAAAGTTCACATGATTTATTTGCAACCTGGACAAAAAGTTTGGCTCTTTGCCCCCAAAAGAGTCAAAAGGAAATGTCCAAAGATTCAACGAGATTGGGAAAAAACCTATGTAGTTCATTCAAATTTAAATGATGTAGTTTATCGCATTCAAAAACTCCCTAAAGGAAAATTCAAGGTAGTTCATGTAAATCGCCTATGGCCAATAGAAGAAAATATTCATCCTTAATTTATGATTGGGAACTCCGTGGTTAACGGAAAGAATTCGTGGTTAACGAATCATCAGTGGTTAACTGACTTGAGAATTCCGTGGTTAACGGAAAGGATTCGTGGTTAACGAATCGTCAGTGGTTAACTGACTCGGGGACTCCGTGGTGAACGGAAAGGATTCGTGGTTAACGAATCGTCAGTGGTTAACTGACTCGTCAGTGGTTAACTGACTCGGGGATTCCGTGGTGAACGGAAAGGATTCGTGGTTAACGAATCGTCAGTGGTTAATTGACTGGGGAATTCCGTGGTTAACGGAAAGGATTCGTGGTTAACGAATCGTCAGTGGTTAACTGACTTGAGAATTCCGTGGTTAACGGAAAGGATTCGTGGTTAACGAATCGTCAGTGGTTAACTGACTCGGGGATTCCGTGGTGAACGGAAAGGATTCGTGGTTAACGAATCGTCAGTGGTTAACTGACTGGGGAATTCCGTGATTAACGGAAAGGATTAGTGGTTAACGAATCATCAGTGGTTAACTGATGAAAGTTCATGAGTAATGGATGAATATTGAAGAACTTATTGTTTATCATTATCATTATTCGAAAAGAATACCTTGAATTTCCTTGAAATATTGCTTTTGTAGGAATTGTTGAGTAATTTGCATTATAATCACTTCAATTTCCTTGAAATACTGCTTTTGTAGGAATTGTTGAATAATTTTCATTATAGTTTTACCAATAGAAATTTCTTTCTTTGTTGAAAATTACAGATTCCAGTGTCCGGGATAGAAGAGGATTTAATGAACGCTAAAAAAAAAAAAAAATTTGTATTTGAAGCATGAGTATGAGGAATGAGAATGAATTTGATTACAACGGAATGAATGATAAAAACTCAGATTTGTATTACACAATTCTAATTAATTTATATCGAGTCATGTGAGTATGAGTGTATCGTGATTGTTTCTTCAGTGTTGATTTCTGGGAGGTTTTAGCTGAAGAAACACCTGGAGTCCTCCCTATGTGGGATCTTTTATGTCTCAAAAGCTCACGCGATTTTCGTACAATTTATTCTTTGTTAATAATTTTGCTAGTTTGCTGAAGATGTTGGAGACATGAAATATCTCAAATAACTCCAGTGGTTGTTGGGCGACAACCTTTTTCTGAAGGGGGAGTAGTGTAGCGTATCCCCTCTCCAATTTTACATTTTATTAAAAGAAGATAGAAGATTGCCGTAGCAACGAACTTCTTTTATTATTATTAGAGAGACTTCACTTGGAAGAGAAGATTCAATCTGTAAACATTAAAAATCGCTCTCTTGTGTCAATAAATCGCCCATTTATTTTATTGGAATTGGTTATTATTTAAAGAAGATTTACAATATATACTAGTGACAAGCACAAACTAGTACATGGGTACACTAGACTTGTGAGAAGTATAAAAAAATACTAGCAATGAATGTAATGTGGTACTGACCATGAGTACAACGGCCACGCGTGAAGTATAGGAGAATACTTGTGACAAGTACTGCCTTGTACTTGTCACGAGTACTTTTTTATACTTGTCGCAAGTATTTCTTTATACTTGTGACAAGTACTGACTTGTACTTGCCACAAGTATTTTGTTATACTCAAAATTTGTTGCAGAGGCATGAAAATTCATATAGAAAGAGAATAGAATTGACTGAAATCATGGACGCATGAGGATCAATGAAAAAAAAATGTTATTGAATTAATTAAGTTTTTTTGTGCGTCTTAGCCTGAGAAAAAATATGAAGAAAAAATAGAATGAACGTGATGACGCATGGTGATGGCTTTTGAAAGAATCATTTTCTAAGGAATTCGCGTTTTTCGGATGTCTCGGTCTCATTTTTTAAAAATGCGCGTTTTTCAAGTGTATCTGCAAACGCTGTAAACTTGAAAAGTTTTACAGAGGCGCAAAAATTAATTTGAAATGAGGGAAAAATTGAATGAACGTGACAAAGCATGGTGAACACCTTTTAAAGAATCAATTACCAAATTAACTTGGATTTCTCAACAATTTCGGCCCCAAAAATTTGGTTTGCCAAGCCTTGCAAACTCGAAATTTTTACGGCAGTATGAAATGCATCTAGAAAGTGGAAAAAGATTCTTCTTTTTCTCTTTCAATATACCTTTCTGTACCAAATGAGAAATTTCCAAATATGCAAGCCTTTGCAATCTAATTTTTTGAGGCCCAGCCACTTGAACAACGCGAATTCATTTGATGATAAATTTAGTAAATCATGCACGAACACTTGTATTCTATTCTTTTTTGCTTCCGAATGGAAGCATTGTTTCCGTCGGACTTTTCGATTTCGAGATTTCATCGGAATATGACTACAAATGATCGAAAACGTCGAAAAATCATATTTTTAAAGCATGTCTGTATGTGTGTGACTGTGTGTGTCTGAGTGTATTGCCATGTATCGTCATTTTCTCCGGAACGGCTATACTGAGCGGTCTCAAAATTTGACTGTATTTCCCCTCTGCGTGCACGATGCCGTCATAAAAATTTCAGCAAAATCGGTTGATAAGTTTCCGAGAAAAATCGAATTTTCAAAAAAACGTTTTTTTGAATTTTCTCGATGAAAAATTAATTAGTAGCGCCCAGTTTGGGCTATGATATTCATCTCATTAAAACTCACATTTTTTACTGTTGTCAAATTTTTCTCTGATTCTTAGTTTTGGAAATTATTTCAATTTTATTGATTTTCAGTTCATATTTTAGCGGAACGATAACTCGATAAGTATTTGAGATAGAGACTTCAAATTTCGTCAGTTTGTATATCTGATGAAGGTACAGAGTGCTATTGAAACTAGGCGAAATACGTCCAGCCGTTTCTGAGATATTTGCAAAAAATGATTTTTCTTTAAAGGCGTATTTCTCAAAAACTACGCGACGGATTTGCACCAGCTTGTACTTAAAAAATTCGTTATAATGAAAGGAATGAACTCTCTAGATTCCCAATTGATTGGTCAAGTATTGAGTTTTATTTTGAAAAAAATAACATTTTTATAAAAAATCGAAAATGTAAATTTTTCTCAATTTTTTCCCAAGAACACACATTGTTTTTATTTCATGATAATAAAATATATAATTTTCCGAATAAAATAAGACCATTTCCATCCTGATATGATGATGAGAACATTGAAAAGTTGAATCATCAAATTCAGAAATTAATTAATTCATGTTAATTAAAATGATCATTATTGGATTAGAGATTGGAAATTCCATTCGGAAGCCTACTGCCAATTGTATTGGCAGAATATTCAATCTAAGAATTCAAATGACCCACAAGGAGTTAACACCTGCTTGTTTTTCTAGGATGAAGTGATCAGTGTTCGAACTGATGTAGTTATCGAACTACTTGGGTCATTCATTCTGGAAAAAATTGGTAATCCAGCGAAATATCATTTTTTTCACATTTGAAACACACTATAATGTCCATCAACTCAAATAAAAATCCACGGAACTGTTAAATATATTAGTAATTATCAAATTTCTATGTTCGATCACTGGTGTTCAACGAGTCTTAACCGTTCGACCACTGGACGACTCACCCTATATGCATTGCCGCGCCTGAGTCAAATTTTTCAAGTGTGCAAAGCTTTGCAAACTCAATTTTTGGGGCCGAGACACTTGAAGAACGCGAATTAATTCGATCATAAGATGTTGAAGGGTGATCCTCATGCATCCCTACTCATTGTAATTTTTTCTCTTCCCATATATATATTGGGAGCTGAATACCGCCATGTCGAAATTATTTCCATCGCAACACTTCTATAGTACTTGATAACTTCAATTAATTTTTTTCTATAGAGAGGAGATTAGGGCAAGATGAATATCAGAACAAGGCTGCTAAATGGGAAATTTTTCAATATTTACCTCTGAAAGCCAGGGGACTTTCTTACGGAAATAAGTTAGAAAATACAATTTTTATATTTCTTGAAAAATTGATTTAATTAAAATCTGGAATATATATATTCACTTCTTGGCTTTTCCTGAACATTTCCATTTAAGAGTTCATTTTTTAGGCGAAGTCCATTTCACCCCGGGGATCCATTTTGTCTTACCCTCCCCTATATTTGATGCTCACATCAAATGAAAAAAAACTCGATATGAGTACTACTTATACTTGAGTCGAGTATATTTAGTACTAGTCTCTAGTACATTCAGTACTACTCCCAAGTATATCTGATGATAATCGAATATGCTTGCCACCAGTCCCCTCTGAGCTTATAGCAAGTATCAGGATGATGCCAGCTCAAGAATGAGTTGTGTACTTGTCTCAAGTACAAATTATACTTGCACCGAGTATACTTTATACTTCCCATGAGTATATTCTGGATTAAGGTGATATACTTACGAGAAGACTATTTTATACTTCTGACGAGTATAAACAATGACTCAAGCCTAGATATTCCTACGTACTGGCGCAAGTACTATTTCTACTGATCACGAGTATATTTTTTTTAGAGTGTAGCCCCGAGCACTCGGGGATAAAAATAGAAAAGCCCCGAGCACTCGGGGCTAAATAATAAAATAGCCCCGAGCACTCGGGGCAAAATCATAGAATAGCCCCGAGCACTCGGGGCGAAATAATAAAATAGCCCCGAGTACTCGGGACAAAATAATAAAATAGCCCCGAGCACTCGGGGCAAAACCATAAAATAGCCCCGAGCACTTGGGACTAAATGATAAAATAGCCCCGAGCACTCGGGGATAAAAATAGAAAAGCCCCGAGCACTCGGGGCTAAATAATAAAATAGCCCCGAGCACTCGGGGCTAAATAATAAAATAGCCCCGAGCACTCGGGGCTAAATAATAAAATAGCCCCAAGCACTCGGGGCTAAATAATAAAATAGCCCCGAGCACTCGGGGCAAAATAATAAAATAGCCCCGAGCACTCGGGGCTAAATGATAAAATATTTTTGTTTTTTCTCCGACCATCATTATGTAAATTATTTTCTTGTTGGTAATCGGCCATAGTGATCACTCCAGAATGTAATGAATTTAACACATTAACGAATTGTTAAAGCACCAACGTTTCGTCTGCTGTGCGCAGACCTCTTCAGGGTGCAGATATTTATTCTACAAAACACAATCATTGGATTTTACATTATACAATTTTACAGGAATATTTTTTAAGAACAGAGTATATAATAGAAATGCATTAAAGAATCGGATTTTGAAATCCCTTTCTTCAAAAGATATGTTGATGACATCTGCACTTGCATTCCGAAAGATAAAGTAGATCAAGTACTACGAGTTTTTAATGATCGTGATACAAGAATAAAATTCACTCATGAAATAGAAACATCTAACTCTCTACCATTTTTGGACATCTTGTTGATCAGAGAGAATAATGGGATAAAATTTGATTGGTTTAGAAAATCTGCTTGGACAGGGAGATTTTTGAACTTGAAATCAAATCACCCTTATAATCATAATATAGCGATACTTAAAAATTCAGTTGATAGAGTAGTTAATATTTCAGATGGAGAGTTTATTCTGAAAAATCTAAAATTCATAGCAACAATTCTTGCCTATAATGAGTACCCATTGGTCTGAACACTTGTTGGTCAGATTTTATCAAAAAAATAATCATCAATAGGTTGAAACAGATAGATTTGAAGAATAACAATACATTAATTGAAAAAATAGCACAATAGATATTAAAAATACTTTAATTTTACCATATTGTGAAAGAATGAATGGACCACTAAAGAAACTTCACAAGAAATATAATCAACATATCATCTACAGAATTGGTAATAAGTTGAAGAACCTGTTTACATACACAAAAGATAAAATTAAAATAGAAGAATTATCAAATATTATTTATAAAATTCCATGCGGTGATTGTAGTAAATGTTACATAAGACAAACACAAAGATATTTCATTGAAAGGAAAAAAGAACATATGGAAACAGCAAAAAATCCGAAGAATTATCATTCAGCTCTTGCTGATCATGTTGGTGATACTGGTAATGAATTCAAGTTTGAGAATTCTAAGAAATTTAATATTTGTGATAATAAATACAATAGAGACATACTTGAAATGTTTTATATTAAAAAATTCAAAGAATTGACAGTCAATTATATGACAGATAGCTTGAAATTAAATATGAACTATGATAGTATTATAAATTTTCGAAAATAATTGTGTTATGGAGATTTCATCTTGACATTTAGCTTTTGCTGAACATGTTGAGGGTGTTGATCATAGATTCTATTTTGAAAAAATCTGAGAAATTGATTGTTTGTAAGAATAAATATAATCCTGTATTAAAAAGGAGAAGAGGAGTTAGGCTATCGATGTATATCGAATATATCGAAAATGCGTAAGACCGAAACCGACGCGACATCTGGTGTCATTTATACCATTGGATGAAAAAGCGCGTGCGCAGCACAGGCGGACGCTCTCGTAGAGACAAACTTGGAATGTTTCCTATTGAAATAAGTTACATTCAAGTATATAATAGATGGTTCAAAGTTGAATTCTAAGGATAAGAGTATTATAAATTTCCAGCAAAGAATTGTGATGGAGGGAAATGTGTCAACCCTGTAATAATAGGGAACTGTGTTTATTGAGATATTTATTTGTATTAGTGAGATTTAATTGTACTTATTTGTTGATTTATTCAAAAATAAAATTTATTCAATATATATGAAAGATGGCGCAACTTGTCGATGAACAATATGAAAAGGTAGAATTGGCGATAAAAACGCAAAATAAGGCAATAACATAACCATAATCTGATCAGTTTGAGTTTGACAGTTGTAATGAGTGTTCTGAATAATGACACGAGAGAAAAAAATCTCTTGGTCAAATTCTTTGACTAACAATGACTATGAGATTTTCATAAATTGTAAGTAAATAAATAACAAAGATTATAGACTATGTTCTTAAAAAATATTCCTGTAAAATTGTATAATGTAACATCCAATGATCGTATTTTCTAGAATAAATATCTGCACCCTGAAGAGGTCTGCGCACAGCAGACGAAACGTTGGTGCTTTAGCAATTAGTTAATGTGTTAAATTCATTAAATTCTGGAGTGACCACTATGGCCGATTATCAACAAAAAAATAAATAATAAAATAGCCCCGAGCACTCGGGACTAAATGATAAAATAGCCCCGAGTACTCGGGGCTAAATAATAAAATAGCCCCGAGCACTCGGGACAAAATAATACAATAGCCCCGAGCACTCGGTGCTAAATAATAAAATGGCCCCGAGCACTTGGGACAAAATAATAAAATAGCCCCGAGCACTCGGGGCAAAATCATGAAATAGCCCCGAGAACTTGGGACTAAATGATAAAATAGCCCCGAGCACTCGGGGCTGGATGATAAAATAGCCCCGAGCACTCGGGACAAAATAATAAAATAGCCCCGAGCACTCGGGGCAAAATCATAAAATAGCCCCGAGCACTCGGGGCTAAATAATAGAGTAGCCCCCAGCACTCGGAGCAAAATAATAAAATAGCCCCGAGCACTTTAAAAGCTAAAACCGGAATTCTAGCCTTTAGAAAGGCTAAAACTGGAATTCTAGCCTTTAGATGGCCAAAACTGGAATTCTGGCCTTTAGAAAGGCTAAAACTGCAATTCTAGCCTTTAGAAAGGCTAAAACCGAAATTCTAATTTTTTAGAGGCTAAAACTGAAATTCTAGCCTTTATAAAGGCTAAAACTGAAATTCTAGCCTTTTAAAGGCTAGAACTGAAATTCTAGCCTTTCAAAGGCTAAAACTGAAGTTCTAGCCTTTTAAAGGCTAAAACTGAAATTCTAGCTTCCCAAAGGCTAAAACTGAAATTCTAGCCTTTATAATGCTAAAACTAAAATTCTAGCCTTTTAAAGGCTGAAACTGAAATTTAAGCCTTTTGAAGGCTAAAACTGGAATTCCAGCCTTTGGATAGGCTAAAGGTGAAATTCTAGCCTTTTAAAGGCTAAAACTGAAATTCTAGCCTCTTAAAGGCTAAAACTGAAATTCTAGCCTTCAGAAAGGGTGAAACTGAAATTCTAGCCTTTTGAAGGCTAAAACTGGAATTGTACCCTTTAGAGAGGCTAAAACTGAAATTCAGGGCCTTTCAAAGGCTAAAACTGAAGTTCTAGCCTTTCAAAGGCTAAAACTAAGATCCTAGCCTTTCAAAGGCTAAAACTGAAGTTCTAGCCTTTGAAAGGATAAAACTGAAATTCTAGCCTTTATAAAGGCTAGAACTGAAATTCTAGCCTTTTAAAGGCTAAAACTGAAATTCTAGCCTTTTAAAGGCTGAAACTGAAATTCTAGCCTTTTAAAGGCTAACACTGAAATTCTAGGCTTTAGAAAGGCTAAAACTGAATTTCTAGATTTTAGAAAGGCTGAAACTGAAATTCTAGCCTTTATGATGATTAAAACTGAAATTCTAGCCTTTTGAAGGCTAAAACTGGAATTCTAGCCTTCAGAAAGGCTGAAACTGAAATTCTAGCCTTTATAAAGGCTAAAACTGAAATTCTAGCCTTTCAAGGGCTAAAACTGAAATTCTAGCCTTTGGAAAGGCTAAAACTGAAATTCTAGCCTTTAGAAAGGCTAAAACTGATATTCTAGTCTTTTGAAGGCTAAAACTGAAATTCTAGCCTTTAGAAAGGCTAAAACTGAAATTCTAGCCCTTTAAAGGCCAAAACTAAAATTCTAACCTTCATAAAGACTAAAACTGAAAGTCTATCCTTTAGATGGGCTGAAACTGAAATTCTAGCCTTTAGAAAAGCTAAAACGAAAATTCTAGCCTTTAGAAAGGCTAAAACTGAAATTCTAGCATTTAGAAACCCTAAAACCGAAATTCTAGCCTTTTAGAGGCTAAAACTGAAATTCTAGTCTTTAGATGGGCTAAAACTGAAATTCTAGCCTTTAGATAGCCTAAAACTGAAATTCTAGCCTTTCAAAGACTAAAACTGAAGTTCTAGACTTTCAAAGGCTGAAACTGAGATTCTAGCCTTTTAAAGGCTAAAACTGAAATTCTAGCCTTTAGAAAGGCTAAAACTGAAATTCTAGCCTTTATAAAGGCTAAAACTGAAATTCTAGCATTTAGAAACCCTAAAACCGAAATTCTAGCCTTTTAGAGACTAAAACTGAAATTCTAGTCTTTAGATGGGCTAAAACTGAAATTCTAACCTTTAGATAGGCTAAAACTGAAATTCTAGCCTTTAGAGAGGCTAAAACTGAAATTCTAGCCTTCATAAGGGCTAAAACTGAAATTCTAGCCTTTTAGAGGCTAAAACTGAAATTCTAGTCTTTAGATGGGCTAAAACTGAAATTCTAGCCTTTAGATAGGCTAAAACTGAAATTCTAGCCTTTAGAGAGGCTAAAACTGAAATTCTAGCCTTCATAAGGGCTAAAACTGAAATTCTAGCCTTTTAAAGGCTAAAACTGGAATTCTAGACTTTTAAAGGCTAGAACTGAAATTCTAGCCTTTAGAAAGGCTAAAACTGAAATTCTAACCTCTATAAAGGCTAAAACTGAAATTCTAGCCTTTATAAAGGCTAAAACAGAAATTCTACCCTTTTAAAGGCTAAAATTGAAATTCTAGCCTTTCACAGGATCAAACTGAAATTCTAGCCTTCAGATAGGCTCAAACTGAAATTCTAGCCTTTAGAGAGGCTAAAACTGAAATTCTAGCCTTTTAAAGGCTAAAACTGGAATTTTAGCCTTTAGAAAGGATAACACTGAAATTCTAGCCTTTCAAAGGCTAAAACTGAAATTCTAGCCTTTCGAAAGGCTAAAACTGAAATTCTAGCCTTTCGAAAGGCTAAAACTGAAATTCTAGCCTTTCGAAAGGCTAAAACTGAAATTTTAGCCTTTCGAAATGCTGAAACTGAAATTCTCGCCCTTATAACGGCTGAAACTTAAATTCTAGCCTTTCGAAAGGCTAAAACTGAAATTCTAGCCTTTCGAAAGGCTAAAACTGAAATTATAGCCTTCCGAAAGGCTCAAACTGAAATTCTAGCCTTTCGAAAGGCTAAAACTGAAATTCGAGCCTTTCGAAAGGTTCAAACTGAAATTCTACTCTTCGGAAAGGCTAAAACTGAAATTCTAGCCTTTAGAAAGGGTAAAACTGAAATTCTAGCCTTTAGAAAGGCTAAAACTGAAATTCTAGCCTTTCGAAAGGCTAAAACTGAAATTCTAGCCTTTCGAAAGGCTAAAACTGAAATTCTAGCCTTTCGAAAGGCTAAAACTGAAATTTTAGCCTTTCGAAATGCTGAAACTGAAATTCTCGCCCTTATAACGGCTGAAACTTAAATTCTAGTCTTTTAAAGGCTAAAACTGAAATTCTAGCCTTCAGAAAGGCCAAAACTGGAATTCTAGCCTTTTAAAAGCTAAAACTGAAATTCTAGCCTCTAGAAAGGCTAAAACTGAAATTCTAGCCTTTATAAAGGCTAAAACAGAAATTCTACCCTTTTAAAGGCTAAAATTGAAATTCTAGCCTTTCACAGGATCAAACTGAAATTCTAGCCTTCAGATAGGCTCAAACTGAAATTCTAGCCTTTAGAGAGGCTAAAACTGAAATTCTAGCCTTTTAAAGGCTAAAACTGGAATTTTAGCCTTTAGAAAGGATAACACTGAAATTCTAGCCTTTCAAAGGCTAAAACTGGAATTCTAGCCTTTCGAAAGGCTAAAACTGAAATTCTAGCCTTTCGAAAGGCTAAAACTGAAATTCTAGCCTTTCGAAAGGCTAAAACTGAAACTTTAGCCTTTCGAAATGCTGAAACTGAAATTCTCGCCCTTATAACGGCTGAAACTTAAATTCTAGCCTTTCGAAAGGCTAAAACTGAAATTCTAGCCTTTCGAAAGGCTAAAACTGAAATTATAGCCTTCCGAAAGGCTAAAACTGAAATTCTAGCCTTTCGAAAGGCTAAAACTGAAATTCGAGCCTTTCGAAAGGTTCAAACTGAAATTCTACTCTTCGGAAAGGCTAAAACTGAAATTCTAGCCTTTAGAAAGGGTAAAACTGAAATTCTTGCCTTTAGAAAGGCTAAAACTGAAATTCTAGCCTTTAGATCGGCTGAAACTGAAATTCTAGCCTTCCAAAGGCTTAAACTGAAATTCTAGCTTTTCAAAGGCTAAAACTGAAGTTCTAGCCTTTTAAAGGCTCGAACTAAAATTCTAGCCTTTATAAAGGCTTTTAAAGGCTAACACTGAAATTCTAGGCTTTAGAAAGGCTAAAACTGAATTTCTAGATTTTAGAAAGGCTAAAACTGAAATTCTAGCCTTTATGATGATTAAAACTGAAATTCTAGCCTTTTGAAGGCTAAAACTGGAATTCTAGCCTTCAGAAAGGCTGAAACTGAAATTCTAGCCTTTCTAAAGGCTAAAACTGAAATTCTAGCCTTTGGAAAGGCTAAAACTGAAATTCTAGCCTTTAGAAAGGCTAAAACTGATATTCTAGTCTTTTAAAGGCTAAAACTGAAATTCTAGCCTTCAGAAAGGCCAAAACTGGAATTCTAGCCTTTTAAAAGCTAAAACTGAAATTCTAGCCTCTAGAAAGGCTAAAACTGAAATTCTAGCCTTTAGAAAGGCTAAAACAGAAATTCTAGCCTTTTAAAGGCTAGAACTGAAATTGTAGCCTCTAGAAAGGCTAAAACTGAAATTCTAGCCTCTCAAAGGCTAAAACTGAAGTTCTAGCCTTGCAAAGGCTGAAACTGAGATTCTAGCCTTTCAAAGGCTAAAACTGAAGTTCTAGCCTCTTAAAGGCTAGAACTGAAATTCTAGCATTTATAAAGGCTAGAACTGAAATTCTAGCCTTTTAAAGGCTAGACCTGAAATTCTAGCCTGTGGATAGGCTCAAACCGAAATTCTAGCCTTTCAAAGGCTAAAACTGAAGTTCTAGCCTTTTAAAGGCTAAAACTGAAATTCTAGCCTTTCAAAGGCTAAAGCTGAAGTTCTAGCCTTTTAAAGGCTTGAACTGAAATTCTAGCCTTTTAAAGGCTCAAACTGAAATTTTAGCCTTTTAAAGGCTAGAACTGAAATTGTAGCCTTTAGAAAGGCTAAAACTGAAATTCTAGCCTTTCAAAGGTTAAAACTGAAGTTCTAGCCTTTCAAAGGCTAAAACTGAGATTCTAGCCTTTCAAAGGCTAAAACTGAAATTCTAGCCTTTTAAAGGCTAGACCTGAAATTCTAGCCTTTGGATAGGCCCAAACCGAAATTCTAGCCTTTCAAAGGCTAAAACTGAAATTCTAGCCTTTTAAAGGCTAGAACTGAAATTGTAGCCTTTAGAAAGGCTAAAACTGAAATTCTAGCCTTTCAAAGGTTAAAACTGAAGTTCTAGCCTTTCAAAGGCTAAAACTGAGATTCTAGCCTTTCAAAGGCTAAAACTGAAGTTCTAGCCTTTCAGAGGCTAAAACTGAAATTCTAGCCTTTAGAGAGGCTAAAACTGAAATTCTAGCCTTTTGAAGGCTGAAACTGAAATTCTAGCCTTCAGAGAGGCTAAAACGGAAATTCTAGCCTTTCAAAGACTAAAACTGAACTTCTAGCCTTTAGAATGGCTAAAACCGAAATTCTAGCCTCTATAAAGGCTAAAACTGAAATTCTAGCCTTTATAATGGCTAAAATTGAAATTCTAGCCTTTAAAGGCTAGAACTGAAATTGTAGCCTTTAGAAAGGCTAAAACTGAAATTCTAGCCTTTCAGAGGCTAAAACTGAAATTCTAGCCTTCAGAGAGGCTAAAACTGAAATTCTAGCCTTTTGAAGGCTGAAACTGAAATTCTAGCCTTTAGATAGGCTAAAACTGAAATTCAAGCCTTTGGGAAGGCTAAATTGGAAATTCTAGCCTTTTAAAGGCTAAAACTGAAATTCTAGCCTTTATAAGAGCTAAAACTGAAATTCTAGCCCCTTAAAGGCTAAAACTGAAATTCTAGCCTTTATAAAGGCTAAAACAGAAATTCTACCCTTTTAAAGGCTAAAACTGAAATTCTTGCCTTTCACAGGATAAAACTGAAATTCTAGCCTTTAGATAGGCTAAAACTGAAATTCTAGCCTTTAGAGAGGCTAAAACTGAAATTTTAGCCTTTAGAAAGGCTAAAACTGAAATTCTAGCCTTTCAAGGGCTAAAACTGAAATTCTAGCCTTTGGAAAGGCTAAAACTGAAATTCTAGCCTTTAGAAAGGCTAAAACTGATATTCTAGTCTTTTGAAGGCTAAAACTGAAATTCTAGCCTTTCGAAAGGCTAAAACTGAAATTCTAGCCCTTTAAAGGCCAAAACTAAAATTCTAACCTTCATAAAGACTAAAACTGAAAGTCTATCCTTTAGATGGGCTGAAACTGAAATTCTAGCCTTTATGAAGGCTGAAACTGAAATTCTAGCCTTTTAAAGGCTAGAACTGAAATTCTAGCCTTTAGAAAAGCTAAAACTAAAATTCTAGCCTTTAGAAAGGCTAAAACAGAAATTCTACCCTTTTAAAGGCCAAAACTGAAATTCTTGCCTTTCACAGGATAAAACTGAAATTCTAGCCTTTAGATAGGCTAAAACTGAAATTCTAGCCTTTAGAGAGGCTAAAACTGAAATTCTAGCCTTTTAAAGGCTAAAACTGGAATTTTAGCCTTTAGAAAGGCTTAAATTGAAATTCTAGCCTTTCAAAGGCTAAAACTGAAACTCTAGCCTTCATACAGGTTAAAACTGAAACTCTAGCCTTTCAGAGGCTAAAACTGAAACTCTAGCCTGTATAAAGGCTAAAACTGAAATTCTAGCCTTTCAGAGGCTAAAACTGAAATTCTAGCCTTTCAAAGGCTAAAACTGAAATTCTAGCCTTCATAAGGGCTAAAACTGAAATTCTAGCCTTTCAAAGGCTAAAACTGAAATTCTAGCCTTCATAAGGGCTAAAACTGAAATTCTAGCCTTTTAAAGGCTGAAACTGAAATTCTAGCCTTTATAAAGGCTAAAACAGAAATTCTACCCTTTTAAAGGCTAAAACTGAAATTCTAGCCTTCCACAGGATGAAACTGAAATTCTAGCCTCTAGAAAGGCTAAAACAGAAATTCTAGCCTTTTAAAGGCTAAAACTGAAATTCTAGCCTTTCAGAGGCTAAAACTGAAATTCTAGCCTTCATAGTAGTATAACTGAAATTCTAGGTTTTGAAAGGCTATAACCGAAATTCTAGCCCTTAGATAGGCTAAAACTGAAGTTCTAGCCTTTAAAAGCTCTAAAATATCAATTCCAGAACTCATAAGCTCTCAAATGTCAATTCTAGAGCTTATAAGCCCTAAAATATCAATTCTAGAGCTTATAAGCTCTGAAATATAAATTCTAGAGCTCATAAGCTCTAAAATGTCAATTCTAAAGCTTATGAGCTCTAAAATATCAATTCTAGAGCTTATGATATCGAAATTGCAATTTTCTGGATATTTCTCAATATTTCGCAATTTCCCTTAATATTTCTCAATATTTCTAAATATTTCTTAATATTTCCAAATATTTCGAAATATTTCTCAAGATTCCTAGACATTTCCTGATATTTCTTAATATTCCTTAATATTCCATAATATTCCTCAATATTGCTCAATATGACTTAATTTTTCTTGATATTCCTCAATATTTCTGAATCCTCCTTGAAATGTGAATTCTAGAGCTTATAAGCACTAAAATATCAATTCTAGCGCTTGTAAGCTCTAAAATATCAATTCTAGAGCTTGTCAGCTCTAAAATATCAATTCTAGAGCTTGTAAGCTCCAAAATATCAATTCGAGAGCTTTTAAGCTCTAGAATATCAATTCTAGAGCTCGTAAGCTCTAAAATATCAATTCTAGAGCTTATGAGCTGCTAAATATCAATTCTAGAGCTCATGAACTTGAAAATGTCAATTTTCTAGATATTTCTCAATATTTCCCAATTTCCCTTAATATTTCTTAAAATTTCTAAATATTTCTTGATATTTCTAAATAATTCTTAATATTTTCAAATATTTCTTAATATTCCTCAACATTCCTCAATATGACTTAATTTTCTTTGATATTCCTCAATATTTATGAATCTTCCTTGGAATATGAATTCTAGAGCTTATAAGCTCTAAAACATCAATTCTAGAGCTTACAAGCTCCAAAATATCAATTCTAAAGCTCATAAGCTCTATAATATCAATTCTAGAGCTCATAAGCTCTGAAATATCAATTCTAGAGCTCATAAGCTATAAAATATCAATTATAGAGCTGATAAGCTTTATCATATTTCTTAATATTTCCTAATATTTCTGAAAATTTCTTAATATTCCTCAATATTCCTTAATATTTCTCAATATTTCTTAATATTTCTTGATATTTACGAATATCTCTTGAAATTTGAATTCTAGAACTGATAAGCTCTAGAATTACTATTTTAGCTCTTATAAGCTCTAAAATGTCAATTCCAGAGCTTATAAGCCCTGGAATATCAATTCTAGAGCTTATAAGCTCTTAAATATCAATTTTCTAGATATTCAGCAATATTTCTCAATTCCCTTTAATATTCCTCAATATTTCCAAATATTTCCAAATATTTCCAAATATTTCCAAATATTTCTAAATATTTCTTGATATTTCTTAATATTTCTCAATATTTCTTAATATATCTTAATATCCCATAATATTCCTCAATATTCCTCAATATTTCTGAATCTTCCCTGAAATATGAATTCTAGAGCTCATAAGCTCTAAAATATCAATTCTAGAGCTTATCAGCTCTGAAATATCAATTCTAGAGCTTATAAGCTCTGAAATATCAATTCTAGAGCTTATCAGCTGCAAATTATCAATTCTAGAGCTCATGAAATTGAAAATGTCAATTTTCTTGATATTTCTCACTTTCCCTTAATATTTCTTAATATTTCGAAATATTTCTCGATATTTCCAAATATTTCTCAATATTTCTTGATATTTCTCAATATTTCTTAATGTTTCTCAATATTCCTCAATATTCCTCAACATTTCTCAATATGACTTTATTTTCCTTGATATTCCCCAATATTTATGAATTTTCTTGTAAATATGGATTCTAGAGCTTATAAGCTATAAAATATCAATTCTAGAGCTTATAAGCTGTAAAATATCAATTCCAGAGCTCATAAGCTCTCAAATGTCAATTCTAGAGCTTATAAGCCCTAAAATATCAATTCTAGAGCGTATATGCTCTGAAATGTCAATTCTAGAGCTTATAAGCTCTGAAATATCAATTCTAGAGCTTATAAGCTCCGACATATCAATTCTAGAGCTTATAAGCTCTAAAATATCAATTCTAGAGCTTATAAGCTCTGAAATATCAATTCTAGAGCTTATAAGCTCTAAAATATCAATTCTAGAGCTCATAAGCTGCAAAATATCACTTCTAGAGCTTATAAGCTTCAAAATATCAATCCTAGCGCTTATAAGCTCTAAAATATCAATTCTAGAGCTTATAAGCTCTAAAATACCAACTCTAGAGCTTACGATATCGAAAATGTCAATTTTCTAGATATTTCCCAATATTTCTCAATTTCCCTCAATATTTCTAAATATATCTTAATATTTCCAGATATTTCTTAAAATTTCTAAACATTTCTTGATATTTCTTAATATGACTCAATTTTTCTCAAAATTCCTCAATATTTCTGAACTCCCTTGAAATGTGAATTCTAGAGCTTATGACCTCTGAAATATCAATTCTAGAGCTTATAATCTTCAAAATATCAATCCTAGAGCTTATAAGCTCTGAAATATCAATTCTAGAGCTTATAAGCTCCAAAATATCAATTCTAGAGCTTATGATATCGAAAATGTCGATTTTCTAGATATTTCCCAATTTTTCTCAATTCCTCTTAATATTTCTTAGTATTTCTAAATATTTCTTAATATTTCTTAATATTTCTAAATATTTCTTGATCTTTCTTAATATTTATTAATATTTCTTAATATTCCTTGATATTCCTCAACATTTCTCAATATGACTTAATTTTTCTTGATATTCCTCAATATTCCTGAATCTTCCTCGAAATATGAATTCCAGAGCTTATAAGCTCTAAAATATCAATTCTAAAGCTTATAAGCTCTAACATATCAATCCTAAAGCTTATAAGCTGCAAAATATCAATTCTAGAGCTTATAAACTCTAAAATATCAATTCTAGAGCTTATTAGCTCTAAAATATCGATTCTAGAGCTTATAAGGGTAAATTGTTACTTGACTGACGCAGCTCAAAAAACAGCCCCAATTCAGTTTTTCACTGCAAATTTTCATGAATATGGTATCTTTCAACTGTTAAGAGGATCGGTCACACGATTTCACGGCGGAATGAAAGAATCCTAATTAAATTTTTGGAAAAATACAACCTACTTTTTCCTGGGAAGTCTAACCCATTTAATCGAAAATAAAAACTAAATAAAAACCTGAGAATTGAGATTATCACCACGTTTGGCATTACCCAAGGCCACGATGGGGACGTAGTGGTGTGTAGGCCTCAAAAATACCTAACACGACCTATCCTATGCAACTCTCGGGATTTAGTTGGAGACATCCATTGACAAAAACACCCCCACCTCCTTTGGGCTATAAAAATTTTTAATTTCTATTTTTCCATGAAAACAAGTACATTGAGCATTAAAATGCGTACTTTTTTCTCTAGTCAATAACTTGAATGCTTCACGTGGAACAATTCCAACCCATTTATATCATGGAAAAATTACGAAAAAAAAACAAAATTCAAAAATTTTTTAGAAATTTAATACGGATTAATAAATTCCAAAAACATCCATCTGAATAAACGATCAAATGGTATTGAGTTGAGACGACACACTTAATCAAATTCTTTCACTGTCAAGTTGTTACACAGTAGAACACAGAAGACTCAATAACCAGGAGAAGGCTCAAGTGGTTATTATGCCAAAATCGCCCCACTCCTTGGTCTTCGGTCTCTGTTTCTCTTTTGTGCTCATCATCAACTGTCATTCTTATTCAATATTATCGATTTCTTTATTTTCCCAACACACCTATCATCACGTTCCCTCTCTCTCTCTGTGAGTACCGCTTCACGCTTTTTCTTTCTGCTCTCTTTTCATACGCTTTTTTCTGCTTAAAATTGCCCGCGGGCGTTTTGCTTTCCAGATAACTGCATGCTACAAATTGCAGTCCACCTATTGTGATAATAGTTCGGACTGCAACTCAAAGATCTTCCTGGTAATTACCAATTAAATATCCAAGTGAGTGGCAATTGAGGTTAGGGGACTTTGAGAATTTCATTCGGGCTCATTCACAATCAGCGACGGGTTCATCAGTAGAAATCCATGTGCCACAAGCGGTTGGAACATCAACTACGTAGCGAAACATAGCCGGTAACAGTCATCTCTACTTTGCCAAGTGTCCACATACACGCCTGCTTTCGAGTGTTTACTTCTGCCCTGGCTCTTAAAATGCTGAATGCTGCTACTGCTCCTGTTAGCTCGAGGGTTGTCACTGAATCTCCCTCTGGTGATATGGCTATTTTGATGATAATACTCAATACAATCTCCGGGCAACTAGCTGCAATGAATGAAAGAAATAAGGCCTTTGAAGAAGGCATGGAAGTGCGAATGGTGGCATTCCAGCATGAGATCTCTCAACGACTCTCAGCACTAGACAAGATTCCAGATCTTATACAGAAGGTGAATGATGTTGTGGCTGATGTCGCTGTTCTTAGCGGGCGTGTAGAGGAGGTGGAAGCTGCTCAAAGAGATTTGCGTAAAGCTGTTGAAGGTGCTGCCGTAGCTACAGATGTATCTGATGCCTCTAATGTCGTTCCAATGGTGGCTGAGAGTAGAGTGAGTTCGGTGGAGACGTCGATGAGGCAGCTTGCTAATTCTATTTCTAAGATAAATGCTGAAAGGGCTAGGATGTCGCCGAATGTACTTATCTCTGGGCTACATATTCCAGTGAATGCAGATAGCAGAGGTTTAGCACTGGCTGTTATTCGTACGGTGTATCGCTCGTGTACAGCAGATAATATACTGAGTGTAAGGCCTTTGTTTTCGGAATACGCTAAATGACCTGCTGTGACGGTGGCTGATGATGCTAGTAGGCATAGGGCCACTGAGGTGGGCCAGGAAAAGAAGTCCACTTCTTTGGTGATAACTTTGTCCTCTGGTATGTTGGCGCATAATCTCATTATTGCTAAGGCCCGTCGTGGGAACATGCTCTCTTCAGATTTGGACAATGACCTAGTGCTGGCCTCTGGAGCATCAGCACCCCTTCAGTATTCTGTCATCAACATTAACGAATTTCTACCACATGATCTGCATTAGCTTCGTAGTGCGGTGAGGAAGGCATCTAAGGAGAAGGGTTATTCTACTTTTATACGGGATGGCGAGATCTTTGTCAGGAGGAGGAAGGATGATTCTCCTAATCGCATCTCATCGCTTGATGACCTGAAAGCCTTTCTGTCGGACTCTTCTTGATACTTCCATGCTATATAATATCGATATTATCGATCATCTATTATCTTTGATCAATTTTTCTCCAATCTTCAACTCTTACTTCATAAAAAATGAATTTCCATGAAGAATTTTCTTTTTTTTTGTTTTCTTTTCTATATGCTTCTGCCATGAATGTCTTTTTCTTTGTGATTAATTGGGTTACATTATTATTATTATCATATCTTTCTATTTTATTTTTATTTTGGTTGCTGCGTGCAATGCTTCGAAATGCGCGGATTGCTGAAAAGTGCGAGTATGAATTGCTGATAATCTACTTGCGAGTATAGAAGTCTCTATAATTTTTTCTTGATCATGTATCTGTAGTCATTTGTACAACATGATGTACAGCAAATAAATCTCAATCAATCAATCAATCAATCTCTATTCAAGTCAAAACACGGGATTTTTTTCAACTTTTATCTCTAAGATTTTATTACAGAAATTTCAAAAATTCCACAAATTTATTAATCCAACTCTCACTATAGACTCATTGGGAGTCAAAAATTATGAAAAATTAGAAAAAACCCCAACAAAATCAAAATTATGACAGTTTCTATGGAGAGTCACTATAGTAACAACTTACCGCCCCGAGCACACGGGGATAAAAATAGAAAAGCCCCGAGCACTTGGGGCAAAATAATAAAATAGCCCCGATCACTCGGGACAAAATAATAAAATAGCCCCGAGCACTCGGGACAAAATAATAAAATAGCCCCGAGCACTCGGGGCTAAATAATAACATATCCCCGAGCACTCGGAGCTGAATGATACAATAGCCCCGAGCACTCAGGGCTAAATAATAAAATAGCCCCGAGCACTCGGGGCTAAATAATAAAATAGCCCCGAGCACTCGGGACAAAATACTAAAATAGCCCCGAGCACTCGGGGCTAAATAATAAAATAGCCCCGAGCACTCGGGACAAAATAATACAATAGCCCCGAGCACTCAGGGCTAAATAATAAAATAGCCCCGAGCACTCGGGGCTAAATAATAAAATAGCCCCGAGCACTCGGGACAAAATAATAAAATAGCCCCGAGCACTCGTGGCTAAATAATAACATAGCCCCGAGCACTCGGGGCTGAATAATAAAATAGCCCCGAGCACTCGGGGCTAAATAATAAAATAGCCCCGAGCACTCGGGGCTGAATAATAAAATAGCCCCGAGCACTCGGGGCTGAATAATAAAATAGCCCCGAGCACTCGGGACAAAATAATACAATAGCCCCGAGCACTCGGTGCTAAATAATAAAATGGCCCCGAGCACTCGGGGCTAAAGAATAAAATAGCCCCGAGCACTTGGGACAAAATAATAAAATAGCCCCGAGCACTCGGGGCAAGATAATAAAATAGCCCCGAGCACTCGGGGCTAAATAATTAAATAGCCCCGAGCACTCGGGGATAAAAATAGAAAAGCCCTGAGCACTCGGGACAAAATAATAAAATAGCCCCGAGCACTCGGGGCTAAATAATAACATATCCCCGAGCACTCGGAGCTGAATGATACAATAGCCCCGAGCACTCAGGGCTAAATAATAAAATAGCCCCGAGCACTCGGGGCTAAATAATAAAATAGCCCCGAGCACTCGGGACAAAATAATAAAATAGCCCCGAGCACTCGGGGCTAAATAATAACATAGCCCCGAGCACTCGGGGCTGAATAATAAAATAGCCCCGAGCACTCGGGGCTAAATAATAAAATAGCCCCGAGCACTCGGAGATAAAAATAGAAAAGCCCCGAGCACTCGGGGCAAAATAATAAAATAGCCCCGAGCACTCGGGACAAAATAATAAAATAGCCCCGAGCATTCGGGACAAAATAATAAAATAGCCCCGAGCACTCGGGGCTAAATAATAAAATAGCCCCGAGCACTCGGGGCTAAATAATAAAATAGCCCCGAGCACTCGGGGCTAAATAATAAAATAGCCCCGAGCACTCGGGACAAAATAATACAATAGCCCCGAGCACTCAGGGCTAAATAATAAAATAGCCCCGAGCACTCGGGGCTAAATAATAAAATAGCCCCGAGCACTCGGGACAAAATAATAAAATAGCCCCGAGCACTCGGGGCTAAATAATAACATAGCCTCGAGCACTCGGGGCTGAATAATAAAATAGCCCCGAGCACTCGGGACAAAATAATACAATAGCCCCGAGCACTCGGTGCTAAATAATAAAATGGCCCCGAGCACTCGGGGCTAAAGAATAAAATAGCCCCGAGCACTTGGGACAAAATAATAAAATAGCCCCGAGCACTCGGGGCAAGATAATAAAATAGCCCCGAGCACTCGGGGCTAAATAATCAAATAGCCTCGAGCACTCGGGGCAAAATAATAAAATAGCCCCGAGCAGACGGAACTGTTTGATAAAATAGCCCTGAGCACTCGGGGCTACAAAAATAGAAATTTCTCCCTCATAAAGGACAAAAATTGAATTCTACTTTCTTGTAAGGGACAAAAATTCAAGGCGCACGCTATTTGCACAATACACGCAAAAGTCACGCTAAGTATAATATACCAAAAATATGATTAAATTTAATTTAAATTACTGCGTGATGGGCAGAGGTGTGGGGTATATACTGTGTGTGTGACTTTTCAAGACAATTTGAATGGAATTTGGTATATCACTGGATAGCTCAATCGGTAGAGTACCTGGCGCGTAACCAGTTGATCCGGGTTCGACTCCCGGTGCAGGCATATCCAATATTTTTCTTGAATTGTTTTGAAATATATTGTGCAAATAGCCAGAGCCAAAATTCAATTATGTCCCTCATAAGGGACAAAACAGAAAATCTGTCCCCTATGAGGGATAACAATTGCATTCTGTCCATTATAAGGGACCAAAATAGGATTCTGTCTCTTATAAGGGACAAAAATTCAATTCTGTCCCTTATGAGTAGGGCCGGAGCCTTAATTTTCGAGAACGGCCCATTGATCTGAAGTTTGATCTAGTTGGTAGTTGAAGCTGGAAATAAATAGAAACTGAAAAATTCGAATTTTCATGACAGATACGTCAAGACATTGAATTCATTGGAAGGTTAATCTGCGAGAATTGTCACCAACAGAATAGCATAAAAGATTTACCTGAAATAAGGAAGAAAGAATAAAGTTCGTCACAATCCCCGCAGATCAAGCTTCCAATAAATTCAATATCTTGCCGTATCTATCATAAACATCCGAATTACTCGATACTAGATCAAACTTCACATCAATGGGCCGTTTTCAAAAATCAACTCTCCGGCCCTACTCATAAGGGAAGAAGCTGCAAAACCGTTCCCTATAAGGGACGATAATTTGATTCTGTCTCTTATAAGGGACAAAAATCGAATTGTATCCCTCATAAGGGATGACAATTCAATTCTGTCACTTATAAGGGGCCAGATTCTCATTTCTAGCCCCTATAGGGACCGGATTCTCATTTTCAATTCCGACAGGGGCCAGATCCTCATTTTAGCCCCTTTAGAGGTCACATTTTCATTCTCTCTAGGGGCCAAAAATGAGATCCTGGCCCTTATAGGAGCCAAACATGCGTATCTGGCCCCCTCAGGGGCTAGAAATTATAATATGGGCCCTATAGGGTCCAAAAATAAAGAAAAGGCCGTTACAGGAGCCAAAAATAAGAATATGCGCCATATTCTCATTTTTGACTCTTATAGAGGCTACATTTTTATTTACTCTGAGGGCCAAAAATGATAAGATGGCATCTCTAGGAGTCCGAGATAAGAATATGGCTCCTTTAGAGGCCAAAAATTGAAATCTGCCTCTTATGGGGGTAAAAATAAGAATTCGGCCCCTGTAACAGCTCAAAATGAAATTCTACCTCTATAGGGGCTAAAAATGAGAATCTGGCCCCTATAGAAGCTAAAAATGAGAATTTGGTCCCCGCAGGACCTCAAAATGAGAATCTAGTCCTGTAGGGGCTAAAAATGAGAATCTGCCCCTACAGGGCCTAGAAAGGAGAATCCGGCTCTTCCAGGGGCTGAAAATGAGAATCTGGCCCCTATAGGGGCTAAAATCAAAATCCTGCCCCATATAGAGGCTAATCATGAGAATACGGCCCGTATAGGGACCAAAAATGAGATTATGGCCCCTATATATTCTTATTTTCGGCCATTATAGGGCCACATTCTCATTTACTATAGGGGCCAAAAATAAAAATGGGGCCAATAGCAGATCAACGATTATTGACTTTCTGTTCGAAGTCCACGCGAAAATCCATAAATAAATCTTGTTGCGTCAATCCAAGTAAAAATTTCTTCATGAATATAGACCATAGATTCTTCATTGTACCTGCAATGCCCACGCGCTATACACTTCAAGAATTCTGTCTGGATACAAATCGAAATTCCTCTTCAAATAGAGATGAGAGAGTCTTCATTCTACACGCAATATCTACTCAAGAATCATACAATGATTTTTGTCCCCTGAATCCACGTTGAAATTTCTCCGATGATACAGCCTGGAGATTATTAACTATGAATGCAATATCCACTCGAAAATCTCTCAATAAGTCTTCCAGCGTGAATGTAAGTAGGAATTTTCCCTTGGATATAGTTCTGAGATCATTCATTCCGTGACTGAACTCTTCGGCTTATATTCACACAAAAGTTACGTAAAATTCACATTAAATTCACGCAAACCTCCGCGGATATAGTTCTGAGATTATTCATATCGTAACTGAATCCTTCGGTTCATATTGACGCAAAAGTCACGCATAATTCATGCAAAATTCATGCGAATATGAAGGCGAAGGGAGGATGTAAAACATGAAAAAATGTAACATCAAAGAAATAAATTCTATTCTATTCATGCGAATATGTCGTAAGAATCTTGCAAAGGACACGTTATTTTCACGCAAAAGTCTCCACAAATCGAGAAATTCATCGCTCAATATAATCGGGTTCAAAGTCACACAAAAATTGAGAATCTAATAACCACGCTACATCTACTTCCAAAAAAGTCTCAAATCACGGAAAAAGGGTGGCATTGGTCCCTCCAGGGGATATAGCCAAACGAGGAATACGAAAACCACGAAAAAAACACTTCAAAAAAGTAAAGTTTTTGAGATTTCCATCCAAAAAAAATCGTGGATTTTTCGTTTCTATTGCGGACACTCAATGTACGAGTAGCCACACCGGCAAGGAACGGTATTTAGCCGATGTTTGGATGAATATCCTTTGAAATGTTCATCAATAATTCGGCAGTAGAATGGTAAAAGAATCATGAAAATCCGATTTAGCAGCTTCCTTTACAATTTTTTTCCATCATTCTCGTACAAATAGAGGAGAATGGGGCAAAATGGACCGGCAAGTCGAAAACATTTGCGATTTTTCTGGAGAATGGAGAGCTTTTCCAAAAGATTTTGAAAAATTCGCTAACCTTCTTCACGTATTGTAGCATCTTCTCGGATATTTTCAGATCTTTCCACCGAGTCTTTCACTGTGAAAAAAAATAGTGAATCATGTTACCATGGAGATCTATTCTGTCCCAGTCTGCCCTATCACTGGAATGAGTGGATTTAGAAAAAATTTTGTTCGAGTATTCTTCCACTTCCGAATAGAAACTATTCAATCGTAATTTTTTTCAATTTTTTTCGAAGATTTTATCATAATATGACTGCAACTGACCCAAAATGTCAAGGAACGTCGTTTTTGCTTCCGAATGAAAGCTTTGTTTTCGCAATTTTTTTCGAAATGCCAATTTCCATTGGAAACGACTCAAAATGATCCAAAACGTCGAGAAATCATAATGAGAAAAAAAGTAGACATGTATGTTTGTGTGTCTGTATGTACGACTTTACAACTCTCTAGTACTCGAGAACGGTGAGCGATGAAAGTCTGAAATTTTGGCAAGATATCAGTTTTGATGAAGTGTATGTCCCATAAAAATTTCAGCAAGATCGGTCCAATGGTTTCTGAGATATAGCAATTTTTTAAAAATCGTATCCTCCAAAATTTCTCAATTTGTGTGAGATGAATTCCGTTCAAAATTTTACTCAAGATTTGCAACCATAATATCTCACCTTTGGCGAATTTTTATGAATTTCATCCCATTATCCTATTAGTCATTGATTTTTTTGTGATTTTTTTCAAAAACTCGGTTTTACGACCATAGCTTAATGAGTAATTGACTCAAAGACTTCAAATTTTTTCTGTACAGTGCTCCCTCTACTGATCGTGCCGAACGGGGCTCTAATTCCAGCAAAACGATCAGTAGAGCGGCCCCCACTCCATGTAGGAGGCGGGGCATAATCCGAGTGAAAGGCCGCGCGCTCTTCGTTCAAAATTTAACGATAACCTCAACGTTCGTCCCTTAGTCTACTAGTATGCATTGAATATTTTTTTCAGTATACGAAAAAAAAACTCTTTTTAAATCCTCTGAACAGCTTATTCTTTATTTGAAAACTATTCAATTACAACAATTTTTTTTTGTGATAATATTAAATTTTCCGCCACAACTTACGACTGAGAGATTCTATATAATAATCCGTCAAACTTTTTATAACATGGAGATATCCCTTTTTCCATTTCTCTTATTGCATTCAATTTTACTTAAATTTCCATATATTTTCTCTTCTTCGTTTTTTCACACATTATCAAAATTTTCTCACACGAATCACACGTTTTCACTACCATGCATGCAAACAAAAATACCCAAGGCACGTTGCCATGGTTACCGCGCATGCGCACTCGAGATGAGTAAAAAAGTGAGGGTAAAGATGAAACAGCAGGATAGGAGAGGTACGATCAAACGAGGGACGATCAGTAGGGGGAGCACTGTATATGTAGTTTCTGATAAAGATGGTTGGGATTGGATCTGAGGCACATGGGCTGAACGGTTCTCGAGATATTTTGAATTTAAGTTTTTCCGAAAATAGGCTGTATCTTCCAAACTACTCATCCGATTCCATGGGGACGGAGCTCAAAAGATTCGTCTTCATAAGCTGAACAAATCCTCAATTTTCGGAATTTTCAGATGAAGTTCTCTGCTCATTACATTGAAAAATGTTTTTTTCTCTCAATGTTTCCAAAAAAAAATCAAAAGAGCAGGTTATAGTTGCTCGCTCGCTGCGCTCGCTCGCGAATATGTGGGTTGTTATTGCTCACTTGCTGCGCTCGCTCGCGAATATGTGGGTTGTTGTTGCTCACTCGCTACGCTCGCTCGCGAATATGTGGGTTGTTGTAGCTCGCTTGCTGCGCTCGCTCCCGAATTTATAGGTTGTTGTTGCTCGCTCGCGAACTTGTAGGCTGTTGTGGCTCGTTCGCTACGCTCACTCGCGACTGCGTAGTGGCTTCAATTCACTAAGTTTCTTTTATCAATAAGTTCACGATTGGAAAACATTTCTTTTCCAACTTGTTTTTGTGACTCTGCAAACGTGTCACAAAATTAACTCCCCGACATATTCAGGGCAAAGAACTGCACGTGCCCTCTGAGTCACGATTTAGCCGGGTTCCACGTGGGATGATGGTAGAAATCCCCGAGAACCATAATTGAACGCAAATATACTACAGGAGACTCTCATAAATTATACGCTCGCAAGTTGCTCGAAATTCCCCCAATCCTTTTTTCCGTCATTCAATGGCTTTGCTAATTGTCTCTCCATTACAAAACATTCGTAGCTGGCCTTTTAAATTTCTCAGAATTGGAATCGAAGCGGCCGTAGATTGGGGACGCTCGCATACGGTTTCTTTACTTCAAATCCACAGAATTTATCCGCGGGATTCTATAATAAAGTGCAACAATAAAAAATACTTGATAAAAAAAATTATGCAAAAAAAAAGAGTCCATTTTGCCCCAGGGTCCATTTCGCCCCAGGGGTCCATTTTGCGCCGAGGTCCATTTTACCCTCGGGGTCCATTTTACCCCGTATCCATATCTTCAACTGTCCTGAAGATTTTTTCTCGGTATCTTGTCATTTACGAGATATCATTTCATTGTTTGTTAAATAAATAAAGGATGACTCCACTAAATCGATCCAAAATTCAATCAGCTCTAGTTCTCACCAATATGCATCGATCGCGATATTGAAGATCCCAATCCGATCATTATTTCGGAAGAAATCGTTGTCGGGAAAAAAATGACCACATGTAGACGAACACACACACATACACACACACATACATACACGCCCCCCCCCCCCCCCTTGGAATCGTTCTAGAAACCTCCCAAACACATGATCCAACCACTCCCCCCCCTCTCTGAAGGTCTTCGATTTCAGGGGTAATCCCTAGAACTTTCCTATCGGTAAGTTAAAAAATGCCTTTTTTCTCGATTTTTTTGAGTGGACACCTATTTTTCATTTGGTTTTCTGAAAGAACACATTTTTCTCTTTCAAATAAGCCTCTACTCACCTCCGTAGGACAATCAGAAACTGTATCTAAAAGGGAACATGAAAAGTGAAAAAGTGATTTTTTATGTAAAATTCAGTATATATAATTTTTTTCGAGAGAGATGATAAAAAAAATTCAAGAAGAACCATTCGGAAGCATCCTGCTAATTCATTAGCAGAAATTTAAAGAATGAAATAGCGATTTGAAGGATAACGTAGAAGAAATACGGATTAACGCAGCGACGAACGCCTGCTTGTTTTTTAATGTCTATGTGTGGATGTGTGTGTGTGTGTATGTGATGACGCATATCCCGCTTCACTCTGAAACGGAACTAGCTAGCGATCTCAAAATTTCACCATATGTTTGCTCTGCGAGTCCCAAGCTCTCACCGAAATTTCAGCTGAATCGGCCGAATAGTTCCTGAGAAAAACGAAAATGTCAAAGTATCGTTTTTTCGACTTCCCTCGATAAAAAATGCAATTCCAGCGTCACTCTCAGCGAGGAGATGCGCGCTTATGAACTGCATCTTTTACCCCTGGAGTGGTGGGAGCTCAGGTTTTAGTTTATCCAATATAAAACTTTTGAGAAATTTTTCGTAAAAATCTTCATACCTCTATAACTCAATGAATAATTGAGCTAGAGACCTCAAATTTTGTGAGGTTATACATCTGATGAGTACAAAGCTTGGTATTGAAACTGAGCGGAATCTGTCCAGTAGTTTCTTAGATATTAGTATGGAAACATCCAAACAAGCAAGCTCCATCTCCAAGACTATTCAATTGATTATCTTCGGGATGAGCTCGACCTTCTGAGCCCTATTTTGGTTTCCCCACTCCACGCACAGATCAATGATGGTAGATTTGAAATCAAAAATTCCATTCGGAAGCTTGCTGCCATTCGCATTGGCAGAATATTAAATGTGCGATGTTCAAATGACGCACACGTAGTGGGGTTCCTGCTTGTTGTTTTAGAATTCCATACAGGGGAGACTAGGGCAATATGGATCCCCCGGATGAAATGATTGAAAATTTTTTCTCAAACTGACATATTTTACGAAAAAAAAAAAAAAATCTGGGAAGATGCTTCAACGTCTCTACATTATCCAGTAATTTCTTCAAATTTTGTTGTAGAGGCCTTCACTCTCAAAAAAAGTTTCGTTCATTTTACCTCGCAGGTACATATTGCCCAGGTTTCTAATAATGAAAAAAAGTTATCGGAATTAATTCTGTTGAACCTCTCAATTTCCATGATATTTCCAAAATAATACGCATGAAAGTCTTCAAACTTATTCACGATTTCAGTAGTAAATCCAGTAGACAAGTTTTCTTCGAAATATCTTGAAATCTCACTGAGATATAGAAATTTTCATAAGAGCCTTTTTTATATGAGAGAGTACGGGCTCCAAAAAATGTTCTTACAAAAATTCCTCTATTTCCCTCAATTTGCGAGATATTCAATAAAAACATTCTTCAAAGTTGAATCGATTCGCCTCGTCTGCCCAATACTGAATTTTCTACTTCGCATTATTGAACGGTATCATTCCGATTATGGCTCGAAATACACTCGACTAGAATTTTTCCCTTAATTTACTCGACTCCCAACTCGAACAAAGGTCCAACGAAAAATTCAAATTCGTCGAAAGCGACGAAAAAACTCGTTAACATTCAATAATAAAGAGTTTCCCAAAATTAAATATTCTTTTGACGCACGTGGCGCTTGCGCAAACCACGTGGTACCGCTGTTACTCGTCAGGTCCGTATCAACTGCACGATAAAACTGCTGCTGACATTTGAACTAAATGATCCCGGAAAACCTTGAAATGAATTTTTCTTTGATCTTCAAACTTTATTGCATAGAAGAGATGATCATTCCTTTTTTCAAAATCTATTTGCAATGATCAGTAATCGATGATATTACTCTTCATTTGCAATACAGGGCTCTCCGTTGATACAATTAATGAGTTGCGATGCTGCTCAATTTTCCCTCTCTCATGATCACCCTGTTTTTCGGGTGTATCGTAACCATTTCTTCTGTTGATTCAACTCATGTTAATTCAAATATGCCAACGATAAATCCATCTGAGGAGATCATGGATCTCCAAGATACCGAGACACCAATTGGTGTGGCATTGTCTGGAAAATTTAGCAGGTATTTACTTGGAAATTATTTTTAAAAAACGTAAACATACACGTAATATTCTAACCTGACGAAAAATTGATATCTGACGATTTTTAGTTTTTTTTTTTCAACAAATAGATTATTTAAAAAAATGAAAAATATACACATGTAAAAAATTCAAAACACTACAAGTGCAATTTTTTTAAATATTTTTTTCACAATAATTTATTTCCTTTGAAAAATTAAAAAATTGTCAGGTCTATGTGAATTTCATTATCATTGATGAATTTATTAATTTTCTATATATCATCTTCTGCAGGAGTTATGCATATACAACTATCAAAGATAGACTACCTGTAATATTAACTGGAATTATTGATAACATGAGCAGAAACAAGGAATCTATCATCAAAAATTATGGAGAGGTGAGTAATTTACGTGAGTTCAAATTTGATTAATCAAGATTGGCTAACGTTTTTCATAGGTAGCATCTGAGGAATTGAAACTAGTCATTGGTAATTTAAGCCAACTCAGAAGTGAATTAATGACGAATAAACAATTATCAATGTTGAATTTATCCAACAGTGATAGGGATGCTGACGCTGATATTTGGAATAGATGCATCAATGATAAAAAAAATCGAGACAGCTCACCACTTACGTGGTTTATGACTGATTGGATCTTTTGTGAGACATACATGTATCGAAGATTATCGCAGATTTACATTATAACGTATGAATTTTTATTTAAAATTTCGTAAACTCAGTAGTAACAGAGGTCTTCACTAAAGGAATTATAGAGAAATATTGAAAATTCGCTTCAAATTTTTCCGCTGCTACTATCGGAACGAATAGCTCTAGAGAAAATTATCAAGTGCCTTTTTTTTCAAAAAATTTCATGGGCTACGGAGAAAAAATCTCTTACTAAATTTTCCCAAGTCTCATTGCTTCAGAGATATTTTGAGATTAATTATACAAATGTTATATAAGTTTCTCTTGTGAACATTCCAGAAAATGAGACATTTTTATTCAAATGAAATGAGTTTAAAATTATATCAATTATTTCTGATATATTTGAAACTTCAATTAAAAATTCAACTGTCTGGACTCCAATATATTCTCGTTCGTTCCTTATGACTTTATTTCCCTTCATTCATTAATGGAATAATTAATTCTTATAATTTTCAGAAAGTCATTATCTCCTCTGGATTACTTTGAGAGTCAGAAACAGAATGCTTTTACTGGTGCATTGAATTCAATATCAGATATAACAAATTTTACATTGTCTTTGTTGAATAATTCTCGAGATCACTCAGAGGACGTTAAAAGAGACCATTTCATTGCATTATTGAAATTGAATCTCTGGGGCAATCGGTAAAAATTTATTGATATTTCACTTTTCAACATTGTTACCCAATTGAATTTTCGAATTGAACATAATTATTTGTATTTTAGATGTGACTTATCACACAGTGCAGGCGCTGCAGTTGATGCTACCAGAACCTGTGGACTCTTAGAAATTCTACCAAATCTTGATAATTTTCTCTTGATAAACGACAGTCTGTCTCTATGGCATCTTCTCAATGAGAGAAAAACAAGTGATAATAGAATTATAGATATTGTATTGGATAATTCTGGTTATGAATTAATCACGGATTTGTGTATGGCTGCATTTTTAACACATGAAAAATTAGCCACGAAGATACGATTCTATGTTAAAAGAATTCCATGGTTCGTTAGTGATGTTACAATGAATGATTTTCATTGGACAATTGCAGCAATGAAGAATTCAACAAACTCATCTATTCAAGAATTTGGAAACTTGTGTGAAAATTATTTAAAAAATGGTACTTGGAGTATAGAGGTAATTTCAGATCAGCAGGAAAGTCATTTTGCAGTTGATTTAGTAGTGAAATGACAAAATAAAATAAGTTTAAAATACGACGGGTCAATTATTTTAAAAACATCTTGTCAACACCAAGATGCAAGAGAATTTATCAAAAGACTTTCTTTCTAGCTCATAAAATTCTCTACAAAAAAGGTTTACATGAAATATTCTGTATCTTCAATTCATTTTAGCATTTCACTACTCGAATGATTTATCCACGACTTTTTTCAAAAGAAAAATTCGAAATGTGACAGAAATTCTTTATTTCACAGCTTGAATCATTCTGGACAGAGCCCTATGTTTTTTCGGAGATGAAAGAGCACTCGCCTGATTTGTACAGAAAATTATCTGAGGCAAAATTAATTATCTTCAAGGGTGATTTAAATTATCGCAAACTATTGGGTGATATTAACTGGGACACAACTACTGATCTAGTAACCGCATTACGTGGTTTTACACCAAGCAATTTGGTTACACTTAGAACATTGAAAGCAGATCTCTGCGTTGGTTTACCACCTGGTAGAGCAAATGAATTAAATGATAAAGATGAAGATTGGATGATATCTGGTCAATACGGTGTGATTCATGCTTCAATCAATGCTCATGAGAATTAAATTTACTTAAATTGATTCCAATGTTTGTTTTTGATTGTTATAAATTATTTATCGTGTAAATTAATGAGACAAATCATGGGAACACAATATTAGTTTAATGAAAAATTTGCTTTTTTTTGGAATATCTGTGAAAATAATAGAAATAGAAAATTTTTTGCATCTCAAATTTCTCACAAAAAGAAAGTTCTCAAAAAATTCTCAACTCCTTTAATTTCCACGTTATTTCAAAAAAACAGAAAACAAATCTCAAAATAAATCTGAATTTTATGTATGATTTTTACAAATAAATATAAACATTAAAAATTGTGAATTCAATCACCTGTATGGATTTAATCATATTTATTATTTCCTTATTACACTTAATTATAACACAATTTCTAATGATAAATTGATATTAAGTAACTATTCAATGTAAATAGATGGTAATATCTCTTCTCCACTATAGCTTTTTGTACAATTACCTATTTTTTCATATATAATTTATATCAAATAATGCGAAGTAATAATTCTTTATGGATCTCTAAGAAATTGATTCTCAAATTGTTTCCTTCAAAAAAACAAAAAAAAATAATATAATAAAGATTAAAAACAAAATTGTATGAAAGATATAATATTCTAACTATTCGACGATTAAATTCATAAATCCAATTACTCGAATACTCATAGTACAATAAATTTGAATTTTTGCTTTCTTTCTTTCTGTCTTACGTCACATGCCTTTATACAATAATATCCATAAATCATCGTTCGATCGTTAGCGAATTTATTCCATAATTCTTCTCTTAATATTGCATTAAACATGCTCACCTTTTTCATTCTATGATTATTATGTCATTAGATCGGTATTCTTAGTAACATGATTTGTGATTTATGTTCATGTGTTATTATGTGTGTGATGATATGGAGATATGATCATCAATGTTTTTATTTATTATTTCAATCATTAAAAATAAAGGATAAAATTTTGTGCATTGATTATTTTTATCATGAGACATTATTAATAACACATTATTCTCTCGATCATATTAATGGAATGATAATTGAAAGATAACAATGCAAATACATCATCGATAATCATACTCATAAGTCACACACAGTTTCTCAAGAAAAAAAAAAGACGAATGGAAAAAATGAGAGAACGTGTGTTTCAATTGTTATCAGCCACACGGTTAGCCTACAATATACGACACTTTTTTCCGTTATTCTGATGAAATCAAATATTTCAAAATGAATAAAAGATAAGTAATAATGGATGCAGGCAGTCTCGAGTGAAAATAAAATATTGATTCATCGTAGATTGTTGGATTACAATCATTCCTTGGGCATATCCCTTGCTCGTAATTTCTTTCTCATCATTTAGCACCAATGGAATTTCAAGAGAATTAATTTCTTTCATTTCTTTTTCATTTGAGATAATTAATTCACCAAGTGGCAGTAGAGCTGATTCCAATTGATCATATACCATTGGCTAGAAGAACAAACTTCCGGTGCCTGTTAATGATAATAAAAATAAACAACAAAAAAATACTCAAAATTAATAATCAATGGGTTTTGATTCAGGAGGATTGACCAGCAATCTGATAAAATTAATTTTTCAAACTATTCTGCTCTTATAATAATGGAATTGAAAAAACTTCACTTAATTCTTTAGAAAATTGTATCTTATAATCCAATTAGGATGATTCATTCGTTAATTTGAAAAAATTAGAATATAATTGCGATTATAATTATTGTTATCAGTATTTCAATACTTTACTGCCACCGAGTTGATTCAATTGAGAATTAATTTTTCAATTTCCTTTAATTAACATTGTCTTTAATGCAAATCACACCAATAAGACACTGGGGAAACGGTTAATATTCTACCATTACACAGTTTCTTTTTAATCAATTTGAGATGGCACATTTTTTTTCAATTTTTCAAAATATTTTCGTTATGATTCAATTTCAGAATATCGATAACTTGGTCTGGGATATGATTTTAATGGACGATTGTACACGTAAACTGATACACTGTGAAAATGAATGATACAAGAAACGATTTCTGATGAAAAAAAAAAAGTTTTTATTAATTTCTTTTTTTCTTCTCGTTATTCGGAACGAATATTTGTTACCTCATTGTCACATCCAAGAATACTCATAATCTCTTCCCATTGCTACTTATTAAATGCAGCAAAGACAGCCCATAATACAGGATTGGCATTTGGCTTGGCAGCTTCAGCTTCAAAATCAAGATCCAATAAACTCCTAACTCTGCGCATTGCAACTTCATAATCATCGTCTGATAATGGTGCAAATGCATTCTCTAATACATCAGCAGCGTATGCTAATATAACAAGTGCTAATGTTCTTCTATCCATGCGACCAGCATCATTCACCCAACGACACAAAACAGCTTCTTGTATCTGCAATTAATTTTTTCAATTTTCTCGTTTAAATTTAAAGGATTATGTAAAGGCTTTTTTTGTGCAGAAAATTGAGAGCTGCAAAAAAGATTCCTACAAATATTCATGTATCTCTGTTAGATTTTAAGATAAAATGTCATATCAAAGCGTAATAGATATATTACATTTCATCAATTTGTTGACTTCAATTGCGAGTAATGATGCAATCAGGATTCCTTTCATATACAACAATTCCATTGTAAACTAATTTTAAAATCTCTCGGAAATAATGAGATTTAGGAAAAATTTTCAAGAAATCTTTTTTCTAGTTCAAAAATTCTCTTCTAAAAAAGCTTTCCTAAGGTTTGTGAGTTATCTTCTTCCACCGTTTTACTACATAGAGAATTATTCTTAAATTATCTCATGAATTGTTGCCCATCAGTTTCAGAGCCATGCAGAGGTTATCAGAAATATAAAAAAAAGTCATACTCTTCATTATGTATTGAAGAAATCGATTGGCTGATTAATCCAAATAGTAATAATGCAAAGAAACTTAAATGAACAGCACTACATAAAAATTAATTGCTCTGAACTTTAATAGATAACGTATCGCTCCCACTGAAGTGAATAATTCCGAGCTACCATTGAATATTACAAGTGTCATGTATTCGTCGAATCGAGAGTTTATAATTGAATGACAGCGTTCATTCCTACTGTGTTTAACGGAAATCAAAAATATTCTAATATTATCAACAGGAACTCTCAAGTAGAATATTGAAACACAAAATGACAGAGATAAGATAGTACTTCCTCTGATTAAACCTCAATTTCTCGACTCAACGAATTTGTGATAAAATAAATTAATAAAAATCAACAAATTATACAATTAAATAGAGACTATACCTTTTTAACAAGACGTGTTTTAGCGAGATTATCTGTCAATGGATGTGTCGTCATGTCGAACAACAAAAAATTTTGTTTCTCAGTTGTGAGTACACCCTTTTCAACTAAATTCTTAGCTAATCTTTCTCTGACATTTTTCAACTGGTATCGAAGTTTCAATGGATTCCATGTTTCACCTGTGAACAAATAGAATTAATTCGAACTCGTATCGAATTGATTGATAGAAAATTAGTATATACGAACCACTGAGATACTCAATCCAACTTTGAACTGGTTCTGGTGGTTCATATTCCTTGAGGTGTTTAAGTGCTTCATCAAGTAGTACATCACCAGTTGGTGCATCATTTTTCACGATTAATTTACGTGAAAGTAGGCTTCTCTTACGCATACCAGCTTTTTCCAATTCTACACGTCCTCTCAATCCAAGTTCAGCAAGTATACAGCCTCGTAATCCCGAGCTTATGCAGTCATTCCAGAATGATGTGTAGCCCTTTTAATGAAAAATTGAAGAAGATAAAAAATGATCAATACGTACTCAACTCTTTTCTTTGTGTATATTTTCCCAATTATTTTCAAAACGAGTGAATTTAGAGGAAAAAGAACATGAGATCATTCTTGTTCAGAATTATGTGAACTACAAAAAAGTTTCCGTGATAAATCCTTGTAAACCCCATTGTTTTCAAGTTATTTAGCAATAATTCCATCACTCCACAACTGATTTCACCGAAAATATTGTAATTAATTAACACAAACCTCTTTATCCTTGAGTCCAAGCAGTAATACTTCCTCCATAAGTGTCAATCGTGTCTCTTTATCTGAATCCTCATCAATTGTTGGATTTGAGTTGAGGTCTTTCAAGGAATTCGTATCATTGTCACCACCATAACCAGATGATTGGTCATTGTAACCACTGCTTTGATCTGGTGTACCACCTTCTTGTCTCACTCCATTGCCAGTATTGCTGTTAACAACTCTACGCCTCTGTACCAATCCGTCACTACGATTCATCGTTTTCTTTTAATAACTTAATTATCTAAATTTTTATTCGTAGTTATGTAGTTCAGTATGTGAGAGTAAGAGAGACTTTGTCTGTGTGTTTATGTGTGTGTGTGTGTGTGTATGTGACAGAGGACAGAGAGAGGAAAAAAAAAGAAAAATCACAACGCGCAAATAAAAAATTTACTGTTTACTTAAAATGTGGTATATCAGTGCCACTTCGGAACATGGATCGTAAAATAAACACGGTACTGTTGACGTTTACCCCAATACGACATATCTTTTTCCAAGATGGCCACACGGTGCAGCACGCAAACGCAGATTTCGTTTCCGCAGTCGTCTTCTAATCCCCCGTTTTCAGCTCATTTTACTTTATTCTTTAGCAGAAAGATGGCGCGAAATGTTCAGGGACACGAATGATCACTTATCGACGTATTTTCCTGGGTATTTCATTGTTATTATTGTTTTGTGCGTTTTTTTTAGGAAGAATGTCCTGATGAAATTAGCACACTTTAAAAAATTATTATTGAAAAAATATTAAAAAACTCTGTACTCAGTTTTTTTGACTTTCTACATGTGAATATTTTTTATTTTTTCATTATAATTTATATTACGGTGGTGGCCCCGGTTTCTGACACTTCAGAACCAGTTTCCGACAGTATACATAGAAGGCAACAACTATTTGCTACTTGAATGTAATTTAATTATATTAATGTATATTTGTGGCATCTTTGTTGAGCTAAACGAGCTCAGCATTGAATTTTAAGCAGTATATTGTGCATTTTTTTGAATATAATTGAGAAATTTACAGAAACTGTCAGTTACCTACTGGGGCATTGCCAGAAACCGAAGCCACCACAGTATCTTAGAAAAACAAAAGGTTTGTGAATATCTTCGAAATGAATGGGTTGAGACTCTAAACTTTTAGAGGAAAACGAGAAGGGACCTTTTTCTTAGGGAATATTGAGAGTTTCATGTGAAATTTCCGTCAACCTCACGGTTTTTGAGATATTCATGGAATATCATTTCCTTGAACTATTGTACTACAAAATACACCAGAGTTTTAAGTGTATTTCGAATTAATTGAAGATAATTAAAGGGCGTTCATATGATAATTGTATTAATTGAAAAATAATCGACATCTAATTGTTTTGTTATTCTTCTGAAAGTTGATAATAATTGGAAAGTATGTAGAAAGTTTTTTTTTTTTTTAATTCGTTGATCGTTTCATTTCGCAAAATATTTTTGCGTGCCGAGAAGAGAAGTCCTGAATTTTCCGGTTATTTCGTCTATATGGATATGAAAACTTGAACTTGAGCATCAACAATTCTAGTATCGAAAGCATTCTGCACGCGCTGTGGCGCGAATCGCGGTCAAATAGTGCCTATTTCTCCAGGGAAATAATCGATGGCTAACACGAACAGAACGGGATAAATATTTTTTTTTTCTAGTTTCATCTCTTCTCGTTCATAGAGTATATAGAGAGTTTTTATTATAATTTCTCGTATATTTTATCAGACAATGAATACGTTTTCATGCTCTCAATGTATATTCATTGTGTAAAACATTGAGAGCACTGAAAAATATGAGATGAATTTTTTATTATTTTTTTAACATTAATTCAGTCATGTCACAATGAATTTTTGAAAAATTCTCAGACTCTAAATTCACAAAATCTATTGACATTCACATGTCTTCAAATTTCTCAAGGATAAAGACTCAATAATAAAATTTATGCTCGACTGACTCGAATTCTCATTCTCATCTGTCTATCTGACTGAAATGACAGAGAAATTGAAGTGGTGCATATGAATTGCACAAAAGCATAGAACAATCACGATTCGATATCCCCCAGCTGAGTTTCATATCTCTTACAACCGCACTATCTGCAATACTTTATATACACTGGCACGTACATATACCGTGAAAAATGAGAGAAAAAAAAAACATAAAAGGGAGGATAAAATAAAGAAGAAAAAAAAAGTAGCGATAAATTTTTATTAGCCAACGGGCAATAAAGCACAAAATTACAACCCTGGATTTTTCATGCTATAAGAAGAGCAATTCGTAATGTTTGCAGTTAAGCGTTACTTGTCTCATGCACAATCTTCAATACACATTAATTTCCATGTCTTTTTAAATTTTTTAATTTTTTTCTTTCCCTCTAAATCAAATATTTATACAATAGATTAAAAAAAAACTCTATTTGGAGCACAAGACTTTAGATTGCGTCAAGTGAAAATAAAACGATAGATTGTGACTAGAATTGGGGCATTTATCAATTTCTATTTCATGTCGATGTCATTAAAATAGTACGAAGAAAAAAAATTGAATTACTGTTCAACAGTCATTGGGGATATCGTTTGATTGAGTCATACAAAATATTTTTCAACGCAAATAAAATTCAGAGTAACAGTGATAAAAAAAATCAAGTGAGTCTCTCAATGTCAGCAGTTGAATTTGCTTTTTTTTTTTTTTTTAATACTTCTTTCGACTTTTTTGAAGCGCTCAAAGAGCACGGGTGAGAGAGGGAGAGAGAATGAGAATGAGAGTGCGGGGGTGAAAGGAAGAGAATCGGGTCCCCGTTTGGCCGGTAAATGCGGGGGGTGGGAAGGGGGGTATACCGGTGGAAAGGTTGGACGAGACATTCAGTCGTTGAGGCACGCTCGTTCGTAGCGTATGTGCCTGTGGTTGTGTTGAAACGAACAACAGGAAAAGAAGAAAATATTTCTCTAATAAAAATAATTTTTAACGAAGAGAAATATACAAGTGAAGCAACTTATGGATTGAAAACATAAATAAAAGTGAATAGAATATAATTAATTTTTGACGAGGAAAAAATAACAATGACGTCGATTCGTTGACATCATTCACTAAGGTGTCAGGTAAGTTGCTTTATTTTCATTAATGAAATTTAAATAATTTCAACGTTTGACATTTGAATTACATTGATTATTTAAACTCGAAACATTTCACAAGATACATGGACATGATTATATCACATTTAATTGATCTCCAAGACCTGTGCAGGTAAAGAAGAACGTACGGAGTAATTCCTTTTCATGGGAAAAAAAAAAAGTATTCGCGTACAACCGTAGCACATAATGCAGCACTATCCCTCATTCGCCTCGATTGCCGGCTTCAGACAACTTCCCTCTCCACCCCCAATTCTCTGGCTTATAAATCCATTCTTTTTTTTTTTTCGTCTTTATTTTACTATTCCTTTTTCTTCTTCTCTCCTTCTCTCTTTCGCTCCATCTACACGTTTTTCCTTCCTCTTTGGTCTCATGCCTTTTTTTTTCTTCTACCTTCATTTTTATTTTCTCAAAACTCCCGTGTGTACAACCAGACAACACACGGATCCCAGGGCGGAGAAACAACGGGAACAATGCGCAATCATAATTATTAATTAGAAACAGAAGATGACTAGTGTTCAAGTAACAAGGAAAACAATTTCTGTGCGCTAACAATATGACATTATTAAGTATCCGGAAGAAAAAATTTAATTATTATTAAATAAAGGGATATTAAATCTGTTTTTTTCTTTCCTTTGAGTTTTATTATACTCACTCGTTGTTTCTCTCTCTCTTAACGAAAATTTCAGGCATTGAAAATCCTGTGTACCAATTTTTTTAACGACCACTTGTGAGGATTATAAAATACTTGTTAAAGAAGAGTCAAAAAATAAAATAAAAATTGCATGATACGATATATATTCAGCCAATAAAAACGTTTTTGACTGCCCAAGTACATGAGGATGAGGATGAAACACATAAACTGAAGAATGAGTACACAATTTTTGGTGAAAAATTTCGGTGTATATATTTTACGTACCGTTGTTTTTTTCACAACACAAAATTCTTCCGGTATTCATTGTTTTAACATTTATATGTTTTGTAATTTATTGATTGTGCACTTTTTTTAAAAACAATTATTTTGCAAAACATGATCTCATCACTGAGTAATTCAATCAATTTTTTTATTCATTGAATTTCCTAGTGTACTTGTTATATCATCTGAAACATGAATAATATTGTAGAGAAAGAAAAAGTAAAATTATTCACACATTTAGAATGAATTCATCACTTTTATCTCAAGCCTTACCTTACAATCAAAAGACGCGATAGTGTCTTGCGCCATGTGTACGTTTGAATGTGCACAGCGCTATATATACATTCCCGATTAGAGGGTTTTTTTTCTATCAATTAAGCCCTTACCTTCGTTGCAAAAAAATACTGCATGTCCCTTACAGTATTTTAGTGAGAAAAAACCTTTAACTTTAAAAAAAACAATCCTGATGTTTAAGAAAAAAAATATTTTCATGTATATTCTTCATATTTACCATGGAAAGAAAATTTTAAAGTCACTGAAGATAATGAAAAAAAAAAAAAAAGAAGAGAAAAAAATACGACGTAAGTCGTTAAACAATCGTGCAGCCTCCGGTAAGCACAGAGGCGCGTGTACATGGGAATATCCCAAGAACAAACATCTCATTTCGTCACTCTTTACCTCCACAATCCCCACTCTCTCCCTCTTGTGTTGAAGATACCACGTACGATAACACATAGTTCCGTGCGATTTTTTTAAAACTCATTCTTTACACTCTCATGTATTTGATAAGTCTTTTATGCCCATCGAGAGTGAAATGAGATAAGAGAAATGAGGAAAAAAAAAGTACGTGTGAATGATCGCGTGACCAAAACAACTATTGATTCGCTTGTTGAATAATTCTCGCTACTGTAAAGGGCATTTAACTTGGTGAGGTGGAAAAAAAAGAGTTTATGGTGAAGAGAGAAGAGGAGAGAGGACATAGGGCATTGTTGAGGCATCCAATAGCCTCTGAGATAGCCTGTTACATTCCTAAGATGATTCAGGTTCTGTTCAGGACAAGCTGCGCCTACGGTTACCTTATACGATACAACCGAAGACCATCGAACATTGCGTAGGATAAGAATGACCTTTCAGTCAACCGCCAATAAAGTCAAGACCGAGGCCAAGGGTGTAAACACACGTTTTTTTTTGTGTTTATTTTTTTATTTCACTCTTATAGGAAATTTTTTCGACTGTTAATAATTTGAGCGGTAAAAATAGGCGCTATCTTTGAAAATATTTGAGATAGAGAAGTTTTTCGTGACGTGAAATTTCTCTATTTTTCTTAGTTGGAATCTGTTGACAATGATGAGATGACTCATGTCGCGTTACACTATTCAATTCTCATAGGAGAGCTAATTGAACGGATTCTGTAAATTCCATCGATTCCATTGAAAAAATCAGAAAATTTCCACTCATAAATGATACAATAGAATTAGGTTTTGGTTAAATAGTTAGTACAATAATAGAGGGATAATTTAGTAAGTAATGGATTTTTTCAAAAATGTGTATGCGTAGAGAATTTCTAATTTTGAATTTTAAAAATTCAAAAAATGCCATTTATCACCGAATTAGCGACAATTTCCCACAGACTTCTGTTTACCAATTAATTTTTTTCTCTCCCTGACGGAATTACCGTCAACCATCACTCGAATTGGGTGAATCGAGCGGAGATAACGGTCGTCATCGTTTTTAACCAGTGTAATTTTACGATTCAGTTGAAAAAAAAAATGGAAAAAGAAATAAACTAGAGCACTCAAGCAAGTCTAGAAAACACGACAAGCTTGGTATTAGTCTGGATCTAGTATTACAGAGTCCTTAAGGTCAATTAAATCTAATTTTTCAAGATCTATAATTACATAAATTTCTACCTGCCTCATTTAACGAATAAAAATATATTTCACAATGTTTTTTTTATTAAAAAGAGAAACATTCAATATTAAATTTAGAAAAAAAGGGAAATAATGTAAGAGTTCGTGTCGTTATACATGCACGTCGCCAACGATCTTGCGACTCTCATATATATATATATATATATATATATTTTTTTTTCACCCGAGTGAAAGTATCTCTGTCCTGATGGCGAACGTTTAAAGACGGTCGATCGGTCAGCGTTACGCCCGGATTCCACAATTATTACAGCCTTGCCCAAGCGCCTGATCTCAGTACCTTAATTCATGTGAAATAACAAGTACAACCTGTGGGCACAAATTTGTTTATTTCTCATTCCATTGCGATAACAGGAAAAAAATTAATCCATGAGTGCTGCAGGCGCTATGAAAAAATTTGAATGAGCAAGAGCCCCAAGAATTTGATGGAAAAAAAACGCAAGAAACAAAAATATAAAATTATTGTGAAGTTTAAAGTAGCGCGTGGAGTGAAAGTCTGCACGGAGAACGAGCGACTGGTACCGATTGCCAGTGTAGAATAATTAATGGACTCGAATAATTCTTACAATCGAATAAAAGAAAAGACATTAAAATTTTCATTAGTACTCCAATAATAGTGAAAAAAAAATATTTCAATTGATTTTATGTTTAGTACCAATTTTTGTGAAAAATTCGAAAAATTGAGGGAAATATGAAAATTTTCATGGACACCTTTATTGTAGTGTGAGAATAGCTCTACAAAAAAGCTCTTTACAAGAATTTCTCTATCTCCCTTCATGTCCGAGTTATTCCCCAAAAACTTCAAGGCAGAATCGAGCGGAATAATTTTCCACTTCACTACCGATTTCGTCTACAAAAGAGCGAAAGAAGAAAAAAAAACGTTACACATGTGACAGACGTCTTCCCAACAGCTTTGAACAACGATACGCTTCGATAGCTTTTTCCAACAGAGAACAACACACGCTCGAGCTGTGCTCCAATGGTTAACCACTCTCTGTCATGAAACTGCGGCAGCATATGGGTAGAAAGACACAGAAAACAAAAAAAAACTCAGATAAACAAAAAATAAAAGAGAACAGGTATATTTATCGTGAACCCTAGGCCATTGATCCCACAATTACAATGCCATCAGCGCGGGTACCCCTCCCCCTCCTCCTCCTCCCTAATCAGATGTTTCCTAAGAGATATAAATAAAATTTAGATGGGAAATATTCACGAATTCATTTGGCACAACTGTCCTTGTCCTTGCAGCAAGTGATAACACGTCTGTCTGGGTCATTTTGGCCTTAAACAGTCATACGAGTGTTGAGAACGATTAAAGCTGTGTGTAAGGTTTTTTTTTGTTTTTCGATGATACGGGCATTGAAGAGATCGATGTTAGTAGGAAATGTTTGCGAGCAATCGGGCGTGGAGTGACCTCGATTGTTGTGGCTTTCGAAGAATAAACACCGTAGTTATTTACAATCATTTCTACGGCATACATTCCATTGATTTTTTTTTTCCTATTCTTTGAGAAAAAAATAAAATCAGTATTAATAAATCTGATATTTTCACTAGTCATTGTAAATCTAAGGATTATTCAATTTTGAAATATTCTACGATGCATAAAGATTTGCATGAAACGATTAAATCTTCGACCTTCTCAATATCGCTCATCTTTCACGTGATTAAGTCGAAATTTTCATTATGCAATGGAAAGAGTAAATAATGAAATTATTTCCGCTGAGAATTACACTCCCCTAATCCCACGGTATTACTTTTGGGTCATGGCTAGTTAGTTCAATAATTGAATTTCCGCACATTGAAAGGGAAGAATTCACAGTTATTAATGAATCGTCATAAAAAAATCATTCTCGTGATTTATTTTTGGCTTGAAACTTCCGTAGACATGATACACCTGACATAACCACGAAAAAAGAAAGAAGGAGGCATTGGGGTGGCCACACGTGTGACGTAATGCTGCTTGACCAAGAAACACCCAAGTTGCGGCGAATTTCACTCGCAGGGAAAAAAAGAAGGGAACGAAGAAAAAAAGAAAGAGAGAGAGAGAGAGGAACATTGGTTCTCTTATTGCGATTATACGAGCCGAAGTGGTTAGACCAGAAACTCGAGAATAACACTGGATATCTAGAACCCCAAGAGCCACCAACAAACAAAATGGCCGATGGTGTTCTAAAAGAGTCTCACCATAATTATTATCGGCGCATGCGATCGTTCATTAGACTTCCGGTGCAAGAACTTTTTGCAGTCGAAGAAGACATTTTTTTCTTTTTCATTTCTTTGCATTATTTTAATATAATATTTATTTTCAAAGAAAGATCGTGTTGAAGATTAGGATTATGGTTGTATCTCGCATCGTATTAAGAAACTTTAGGTATGTGAAATAATGAAGGAAATGTTGTAGAGTCACGAGTAAATTATCCTGCTGTAATCTCGAAGGTGATATGAAATTTTATCATTTGGTAGTAGTAGTTATTCTTAATTCGTAGGGGATTTCACAGTATTAGCGGATTGTTTGGAGGAATCTGAAGGGGATATTATCGTGGATAATCTGAATTTAAATATAACGTAATCGAGTGGAGACATCTTGGTTTCTTGTGAGTCATTGTGGCATAAAAGGAAAGTAGCCAGATTAGATGCTTTATTACTTTTGAGTGAAGAAGTTCGGAGAAAATTCTTTTAGAGCATGAAAATGGTCCCTTTCTTTCCAGTGATAAATAAAGTTATGGTAATTCCTTGAAAATTTGACTGTTCTTGTCACAGATTTAGAACACAATTTTGATACAGCTCCAATTCTATCAGTCGTATATTCGAAAAATCCCTCAAATTGCTGAAAGAATTTTATCCCCAATGGTTTCCTAGGAATGTCCATTTCACCCCACTTTTATACCATACAAATTGCAGTTTCTTCTATCTCTCATTCGATTAATTCTCTCTCGTTGGTTTTAACATGTGGAATTCGGATTTTTCCTACTAGCAGGTTCGAAACAAGAATATTATTGATGAAAATATCTGATTAACTTGCGAAATATCTATCTTGTTATATGCAATAAACTTTACAGATGAAAGAACACGTTGTGGAGAAATCGCAAACTCGATGTATGTTAAAAGAATTTTCATTATTTTTCGAATTTTCATTTTGCTCAAAACCAAATTCCCCAAATTTTATTCATTCCATAGGAAAGAGATGGAACAGGATCAATCTATATTTTTCGTAGTCCTTTCTTGGAGGATAGAGAGACGCCAGGGCAAAATACTCCAGGAATTTTTTTCGGAGTGAAGGACTTCATTACAAAATCTTTTGAAAAATTGGAAAAATTCTTTAACATGTCTACACAGTTGCGTAATTCTTTCGAATTTTTTCATCAAAGCCTTCAGTGCTAAAAAAACCTGGACCATCTTGCCACGGGTATCCATTGTGTCTTAATCTCCCCTATCTCGGAAACGAAGCGAGATCACGCGATTTTGTCGTTCTCGCTTTAGTTTGTAGTTTTCGAAATCAATCAAAAGGAATAGGACAACATCGCACTATCTCGCTGAATTTCTGTGATATTCTTTAAAAGGAAATGAAGTAAGAAGACTTTTTTTGTTTTCCTTCTTTGCTACTCAATTGAAAACGGAGATAACCAGAACATCTCGAAATTGATCAAAAAAACATTTCCCAAAAGAAAATAAAATAAACGGCTGATAATCCACCAACAATTTACCACTGAAATTCTCCCCCACCTTCTCTTATCACGACCGTAAAATTCCATCCAAAAAAACCGCCCATAAGCCTCCATCCAACTAAATAATAAGAAATTCCCTCTGTCATATTATTCTCAAGGTCATCTAAAGGCCACTGAACGTAGCGTGATAAAGCGCTCCGAATGAGAAAGAGAGGGCGCTGGTACTCGCGATAATTCAAGATGCTGGGACGGTCATATTGTTTCAGGGTCCGCAGTACCAGAGAGTTATATATACATTCAAAAGCGAAGGGATAACGTCCTTGAGTTAGCGTCCTTTATACACGCACACACAAATACACATACGCATAAAGCATTAAATCCCTCCAAGTGAATGTACTATACGAGAAACAGCGTTAGAGTCCACCTGGAGGAAGGTTTTACCACCGATGGGCTCTTTTCAATGCATATAAGAGGATCTGAACGCCGGGAGCATAGTTACATGGCTATTCTACCTTGGAATGTCTGGCATGTAGCTCATCAAATGGCCCTACGAAAGAAAAATAATAATAATAAAGAAAAAGGATCTCGATGACCTTGATAGTATGCTTTCAAAAATCACACCAGGATTTTTCGTCTGCGCTTGTGTTCTTGTGTGAGAGATTTTTTTTTCCTCAAGTTAAAAAAAGGGAGGACACAAAAAAAAATAATAGAATCCTTAGCTACCTGTTCGACTCGACCTGTTACTGGGGTCAGCTTTCTATCAAAAACCACCGACTACTCATTTCTTCACTCAAACCACTTTTCTTCCTTGCATTCTAAAGATTTTTTTTTCTTCTTTGTATTTTTCTCTCTGAGTCATTAATGCACTCAAACTTGGGTATTAATTGTGCTGAAAATTACCGGAGAATGTTGAGGTGAATTCTCAGAAATTTTGAAAATTCTTTGATGCATTTTCTAGGAGTTTTGAGCTGAAAGAGGAAGAGAATTTCTTTTATTTCTACACAAATAAATGTAGTGGATGTTGCTCATGGTTACACCTGCACGATTCCCTTATCGAGCTTTGGTATCGAAGAAACGAGAAATCGATCGACAGTCAAGGACGTTAACCCCGTGTGCATTGCCATCTCTAGGATCTTTGCACCTATGTTTATCTTGAGATTTGATGAAAAAAAAATGAATTTTAGGAATGATTTGTTCTTGTGATTCTTCATTGACTTCTGTTGGAAAGAAAATTTAATAACTTCCTGGGGGGAAAAATGAATTCTACGATTATTTTGTACGTGTGAATTCTTCTGTAATGCTCTTAACGATCGATCGATTAAATGGGACAGAGAGAACAAGTATCTGTTTCTTTTTATCGAGGTTTTCCAACTTTTCATGTGATCAAGTCAACTAACATGTTGTTATACTAGTTTTTCCACTTGTAATCTAGGCTTTTGCTAATACGGTCTTGGAAAGATTAGGTCGAGGATTTTGATTCTGTTGGTAGATCCTAAAGATGTAGGATAAAGAGCTGTGGAAAGAGAATTTCACTCAGTAGCGGAGAGGAGAAACGGAAGAAATCCATTTTTTTTACTACTCAGTTTTGAAGAATATCTTTCAAACTATGCGGGATAGCGAATTTTTCATAGAAAACTTTTTTGTAGCTTTGATTTTCCTCTACAAAAGAATTCTCATTAAGATTACGCCATCCCCCTCATTTTCCGAAATATTTTTCAAAAATGAATAGTGGAAACAATAAATTTATCCTGTTTTCCCCTTTTTATTACTGAATTTTAAGTTGAAATTTTTATCATTTCATTTGGATTTTTTTTGTGTTACTACAGCATGTTATTTTCTGCACTTTCTAAAATTCAATTGATTGAATTTTATTTATCCGTCTAAAATAATAATAATTTTCACGTAATAATAAAATTATTTAATTTTCTGGTCTTTCTAGTGAGAAAAATTCTGAATAAAAATACCGGGTGATTCATGAATTCCTCGATCACATAAAAGATCTCTTCTTCTGTGAACACAGAAAAACAATTAGATCGATTGAATTTTCTAAAATTTTGAAAAAATTAATATTTCCATTAACACAAAAATAATTGAAAAAACAAAAATGATAAAATATTATTATTCGCGCAAGTCCTTGAGGTGCTTGTGGTATTTCGAAGCTACTAATCATTTCTTCATTTTCTCATTTTTTATTAATCCCGGAATGCATTTTTGAGGAGTAAAAACGAAAAACTATTGAGCGCCAGACAATTTGTCATCCCATATCATCCCTATAAATGTTAAAATTTGAATGGAAAAAAAAGAATTTTTCATGGTAATTTGTATGACTTTATTTATAAAATCCAGTAATGGCAACTACGGAATTCCTACGTTAATTGCACCACGTGTATTTTCTCGAAACTTTTAATAAACCACATCGGGTATTGCTGGGATAAGTTGGAAGGATCGACTTTTGCTCCCGCAGTGAATACACCACACCGTATCGTTTTAACTAGCTGATCCGGTCTCCTATGTTCGCGTGTCGTCTCCTCTGTATCCAATGATAAAACTCGATTTGAATCTCTCTTTTTCATACAAAACGAATAATTCCAAAGAACTTGTAGATGAAATTAAATAATAGAAAGAAGAAAAAAAATTACTGCAAATTGCTTCAGAATTAATGATCCTAATTATCATCATAACCATAAAGTTTCTTGTTACTGAGTTAAAAAATTACTTTATTTAAATTACGTCTCATTTTCGTGGAAAAAAAAAAGTATTTATATTTAGCTCCAGACTGAAAATCTTTGTAATCCACAACAGTCCAAATTAACCGGATGACTTCATAATAATAAAAGAGCTAGAGAATTAAGAGAACAAAAAATCTGAAAATAATGATGATGAAAGAGACTCGTTAGTCGGGATCTCTCTCGTTTTATGAAGAACCAAATGCTCCCCTCGGGGCAGATAGTAAATGTATCCACTGGATGGAAGAAAAAGTCATCTTCCACTTCACTGTGACCATATACTCATGCTTTTTTCCATTGAAATGAAGTTTAATGTCTGTAACACCAGTTCATGGAAAAAGTAAAGGAGAAATGATTAAAAATCAGTGAATAATTTTATGAATCGGTGAAAGCGAAAGTATTAAATTTACATCAGAATTCAATTGCTGCGAGATTAATTAATAAATTAATTATTAATTTATTTAACATTGAAATTTAAATTTCTTGGTAAGAGGAAGGAAATTGAAGAAAAATATTGAGAACAGGAAACTACAATTGGTTTGGCTTTTTTACTGGTGAATTTTTATTCCATTCTTTGCTCAGTTTACATGTCACATAAGGTCGAATGGTATTCAGAGTATTTCGTATTGTTATTCTTATGTTATAAAGTAGCTGAAGTACTGCCTTTATTCTGCCTCTCTTCTTTTGCGCAATAGATGTCCAAGACACATTCTCTCCATCTGTTATTCTTTTTCTTCAACTCAGATGCCAAAAGAATTCGCAAATGGATCGCGCGGAATTGACATTAAAGTATCTTATCCCACGGCAATTTTCGTTCTTAACAACTATCGCATCTTGGAAAATTGAGGCCACGAGTTTATAAAATCAAGTCGATATTGAACAAATCTAGCGGCGAAGCAATGTCAGTTTTTTTCTTTCTTTAATAGTAATTAATAGAAATTATTTGCAGTAATGAAAAAATGGGAATAGCTTCACGAGAAAGTTATTTGATGAATATCTCCGAAACGAGTGGGGTTAGAAAAAAAATGTTGAGAGACTTATCTCGTACAGAATTCAATTCTCTACAAGAAGGATTTCCCGTTAAATCCTCTTAAACCTCATAATTTTCGAGATATTCTTAAAATAATATCCACGTGATTTTTACACTTTGCACTTAGTTTTCACATTGTGGAATTGCCTTTTAAGTTTCTATTGATTTCTTGGTTATTTGATTTCAGTGAAAGTTGTCAAATTAGTTTCTGCAGTGATCATAGATACTTGGTGCTAATGGAGAGAGCAAAAAAATTGAAGAGAACGGTTTTTCATGTATTTAAGAGGAATGGTGAAAGTTTCATTACGTTTTATTTTCAATTCGTATCGCATCTGGAATGTAATTTTTATTTATTATATCATTTTCGCTCGATTCTTCATTTTTTCATTTGCCTATTATTTCTTTTTTTCTCTCAATTTTATTTTCCCTCATTTTTGTTTCTCCTAATGAAAGAGAGTGCAGATGCTCAGAGGAGTCTTACAGGTTCTGCAATTGTGCGAGAAGTAATTACTACCACTGGGCACATATAACACTTCAGGTGCATTTCGTACTTCTTTTCAAGTTTCGTACTCAGAGTGATTAACACTGGCTATATTATACACTTTCCTATGAAGCACATGATGAAATTCATAAGCCACAGAGTGTTGGGAATTTTTCTTTTTTATTTACAATTTTTTTTTCCTTGCATTTCGCAATTTGCTGACTCAAACTTCAGTTTTGCAGGTAAATTCTATTGATTTTTCACTAATTCGAGGTCGTGGAACTCGAGACTGTTGGTTATTCTGTTTCGCAATTTGACTCTGCCTATTGTTATTAACAACTTCATTCCTCGATTGAAGTTAGTTTCCGCAGAAATTGTCGAGGTTAGGAGAAAAGTATTGGTCTCTTCAGATTGCATAAATTCGATTCATTCAGTTGCCTTTGGGAATCACTTTCTTAGAAAAAGTCGGAAGTTGAGTACTATAGTAAAATTTTCGTGAAACTTTTTTTTGCAGATTTCTCTCCCCTCTACAAAAATTGCACTATCTCGCTTAGCTTCCGAGGTATTCCTAGAAAGTTTCTCGGAAGGAAATGAAGTTGTTCCGTTTTATATCTTCACTACTAATTTTTTCTTCTTTTTGATAATTTTGAGAAGAGAAATACTTTCCGTCGTTTTTTTTTTAACTCAACTCCCTTTGAAGCATTCAATCCAGTAGGGAAAAGGCTGAAAAACAATCATTTCTACTACAGAGTTTTGATTTTACCGACCGTGTATAGATTATTTTAATTTTTCGTGACATCACTTTTTGCGGCAATTTCGGTCATATATAGGCGTTTGTTCATGAACAAACGCCTATATATGACCGAAATTGCAGCAAAAAAGTGATGTCACGAAAAATTAAAAAAATTATTTTTACTGTTTATTCTGAAGAGATATTCCAGAATCTCACCGAGATCACAAAATAGGAGTGACCGTAGCAAAATGGACTTGTGGAGCAAAATGAGCGGGATATTTTTTGGATCGAAGATCTTTCCGCAAAAAATCGGAAAAAAATAGAGTGAGGTTTCAGTATGCTTATACTGTTGGCAAATTTTTCTAAATTTTATCATAGAAGCCTTCAATCCAAATCAAGATCCGGTTCATTTAGCAGGGCGCAGTTCCGTTTTGCCCTGGTCTTCCTTATTTATGTAAGAACTATTTTTGTGGCGAAAAATCAGAGCCACGAAAAAAAATTCCTCATGAAAATCTCACTATTCCGCTCATTTTCCAAAATACAGTAGATTTTCAAATAAGTTTCCACGTCCGGCCAGGACCTCTCGTTGAAGTTCACGTTTCGTCCCTTCCCCTACTCTTACGTAGAGCATTCTCCTCTGCGCAGTTCATTGCGCTGTAAAAATATTTTGAAAAGTACATTTTAAATGCCGCGCTTCTAACCTTAATTCTGATTGGCCTGTCAAAAAATTAGAGTGAGGCAGACGGCGAGGAACTTTAATGGAAGCACCCTCAAAACTTGACCGAAAAAGGAACTTCATTGGAAGTCTACAATATTTGATTGAAAAGATTAATAAAAATGAGTCGATTATGTTAGGTCCATTTTTTCAAAATCCGGTACAAATTACACATCGTCTATTTCTATTGTTTCTAGTTGAACCGGATATGAGACACTGCTCTAAAAAAAAAAAGCCTCAAAATAAAAATAATCAAACCGGAAACATTCAGACACTGCGAAAAACCGCAAATATTAATACTTACATCACCAAATCTCAAACATTAAATTCATCAAATAAAGTAAAAGGACTTTCTAACAATCTCAGACGAAAGATTTTCTCACACAGTGTCAGCGATAAATTATAAGGATTGAAGGAGAAAATAAAAATGAATGAAAAAATTCGTGAAGCTCTATCGATCGACCATGAACTTTTACACCATACCCCACTACATGTCTTCAAGCATCGGCATGTTATCCTTGATCGAGAATTCTTCATGTTAAAAACGAAAAAAAAAAAAAAATTTATTCGATACACCGACTATGTCTGAATATAACGAAATATAATCGATGAAAAGTGAAAACATTTGTGCAGCCAAATAAGCAGTCTGGGATGAGACGCTGACACACTTTATTTATCATTGGTGAAAGTAACCCAAAACTGTTGAATCGCCCCCTCCCTCAATATCTCACTTACATCAGTGTAATCGTTTCTTCATCGTAATAATTTGCGTAACGGTATCACACAAATGCATCGTAAGAACGGAAAAAAAGAGTAAAGAAATGATATTCATGTTGGAGAATTTTTTTTTTATTCCCAAAGAAACGTAATTATATAGTGAGAGTAATAAATTTCATTCATTCATGTTTTTTCACACGGAAATTTTCACGTACAATTACTACAACAACCGGATCAAATAATTCCAATTGATAATTATAATCGATAATGAAGTAACAAACACGTTAATTTTTATTTTCATCGTCTCGTTACGGATCTTTGAGTCACACAAAGGGGGAGAGAGGACTTTATTCCAGTCTTGACCTTGATTTCCACGCTTGCTCTGAAATAACCGGAAAGAGGAGTGTTACGTGAATCGTATGGTAGTCAATTAAGTAGAGGAGAAAGAAGGAAAAAGGAGAATAAATAAGGAGTTCATACGAAAGGGAAGTTGAGAGTGATTTCATTGTTTCATTCATTTATTTTTTTTATTTTTAAGGATGCGTTGGTTCAAAGGCAACGCCGAGGCACCAAAACTCCTCAGCCTTAGTCCACTACGTGGTGATGACGACATCGATGCCGAATCTTTGCATTTGCATGGAGCAACGAGAACTAGAGGTGAGGAATTCGGTTTATTCATTGGTTAAATTTAGATATTTCTATTTAATCGCAACCGGAAAACCGAGGATTAGTAAGTCATTCTGCAAATTTTTATTCAATTTATCAGCCCGCATGAATGCGGTTTTTTCATAAATGAGTAGTAATGAGGTAAAACAAGTCTATTTTTGGAGAATATCTTGGAAACTAAACGAGTTCCGAGATAGATGAATTTCGAACGGATGAGAGTCGGAAAGTGAGACCGGGTTCTCTGTAATGATGATTCTGATTTGTTAGCTGCATGGCGAGTCACTTTTATTACAATTATTCTCTGGATCAAAATGGACTGCATGATGTTCACGCCGTTGAACGCGATAATTCTAGATCGATAACGAACTCGATAATGTAAATGAATACCCCCGATTAGCTCACAATTTATCGTCGTGATAAACCGAATGATAAGACAAGTGTTGACTCGTGAGCCATCGAACCAAGAAAGAGCCTTTTGACAATATCCTGCCTACAAGACGTCTCACATCGAACATTGACCCGAGTTCTCTAGAGTTGACTCGAAGGTGTCAGTTCGAAAGACTGATTGATCCAGTGACCCGACAGATAGATGTCCGTCTAATGCCCAAAAATAATGATCTTGACGGAAGGAAGGGAGATAACGCAATTTCATCTGAATTCTCTGTCATAGACAAATTCGAGGGCTACAAAGCAAGTCTCCATAAAATTTACCCTTTCTCGATTGATTTTCTGAATATTCTCAAAAACGTGAATAATAAATAAAATAGTCATCGTATTTTACCTCTGAGCTACTGAAATTATGAATCAGATATTTCTGATTAAAGGCTTTCATTAAAAATATCTGAAAACATTACCTAATAATAAAGACATATTAAAGCATTGTTACGACGTTTTCAAATTCTTTCGGTAAGTTTTTTCCTAATGAAAAAATATTGGTTCGTTTTTTCTCATTGTTCAATTTATTATTGAATGAGATTATTTGTATTGTATTATTGAAAATTTTGTATATTCACTTACTCCTATTAGTGTCCTCGTTCGTAGCTCTGCTGACGCCTATCAAAAATGGAATCACAGTAGACTCCCAATCAAGTTACACACATTGAAGTTCTTCTTTCGTTAATGTTCCCAGGATTCTTTCATCAAATTTTTTCCTTGGCTTCTCTACTCTAATTTCTTAGTCAGTGATCAAAATTAGGGGGTTACGCCACTGCGAAGTTTCAAGAAATCCGTCTTTTTCCCCAGTTTTTCGAAGTAGATACTTTTGAAAATGTACCTGCCAAACTTCATGTTTAAATTTTGAGAATTAAGTGAGTTATGCTTGTTTATATCTGAGCAGGTCAAACGGTAGGTGCAAACCTCTGCTGCTCCATACTGAGCATTGTCGTTCCATTCTTTCTTGTTATTATATCCCTGGCCATCATAATATTATTGAATAGAAATAGTGGAAAATATTCCTATTATGGCCCCGGAATCAATAAAATATAGTGAGTGAGAAACATTGAATATTTATTGTTAAAATTCTACAGCAAATCGGCCGAGCAAAGGGTTGAGTAGCCCTCTCCATGCTCGTGGTCACATTGGGCAACTGTGTACGCCTTTTTCTCGAAACGTATTGTGCGATAACGGTGCTCAACATAATTTTGGAATCACTTGATCGATTATCAATTTGTTTTTTAATTGTGCAGTGTTGGATGAGGACAAAACGGGAACTTTAACGAGAAGTCGTGGATGGAGGGGTGAACTTATTTGGAACTTCAGAGTACCAGAATGTCTCTACCTCTCCCATTATCCGGGAAACAGCAGACTTCCAATAAAGTTACTCTCTTGTTAAAGTTCTAAGATTCTTCCATTAAAGCTCTTCATTGGCACCCCCACTCTAATCTCTCAGAAAGCCATTCAGAATCAAGATTCGAAGCACGACACTTCAAATTCAATATAGTTGTATAGCCAGAAGGCTGAAGGCCAGCTATGCGCACGCGTAGTACAAATGAGAGAAAGCAGGTACTTCAAATGTACTTTTTGATATATATATCAATATTATGCACATCGAATTGCGCAGAGAGAAATGCTCTGCGTAAAAAAGTAGGGATAAGAACGAAATGTGAACTTGGAAAAGACATACTGATCGGACGTGCCAACTTATTGGGAAGTCGACTGTATTAGATAAAGTCCGACCCCCCCCCCCCCCCCCTACTGATCCTCGATCTAAAAAAAATCTCTAAATGCAAATAAATAAATCGAATAAAATAATCTCAAAACACGACTAACATCTCAAATTTCAAAAACGTCATGGCTTCACCTTGGGAATCGAAATACGATTCAATATCCACGGTTGTTACACATGATTTCTTCTTCTACAATTCGTTCCACTCTCTCACACACCGAAAAATAAAGAGCAAGAAATAGAGAGGGAGATACTCATCATTCATGAGTATGTGATTTAACTTGGGTAACTGAACGATATAACGTGAAGAATGAAATCGTACGGGATGTCCTGCTTCAGTACAACATCCTGCGATGCGCCTCTGCTGTGCGTAAATGCCTTTAACGAAAGATTCTCCACATTGTGCATATATATATAGATATTATAATACTACGCGTCATGCTTCACGGAAACCACACCATGTATAGCTTTAGTTAGCTGTAACTCATCGTATCGTCAACCGTCTGTCGTTTGACGATTTTCTCATTTCTTCGCGTGAGCTTCGACTGTGCGGATCATTTATTATCTGTTCCCGTAAAGAGAAAGAGTAGGCTTCTCAAAAAATAAAGGAGCTTAGCTCGTTAAAACGAATCTAATAAAATTCACTGTTAGTGCCGACGAACGGAACCATAAACGCGGAAGTTTCTTCAACGAGGATGAGATTCCTCAAGTGTAAGATTATTCTCTCTGTGATTGTTTCGGATTAGATGGTTTATTCGATGTTACGGTTCGGAGATTTTTTTTTCAAGTATTTTCACAGTTGAATAAACAAAAAGGCTTCATTTTCATCGTTGCTCTTAAGATGAGGAGAATCTGATCTGGAACATGATAAAGTTGATGGATTTCTCAAATTTGATCGCTTTCTTTGTCATAAAATTTAATTCAGTTTAATGGATTCTGAGTTATTCAATAATTCAATGAATTGACCAATAATTGGAAGATTGAAATCCTTTCTTAATTAATAAATTATTGAAAATTCGATAAGTACCTGAATGAGAGATTGTATCGATCATAATTTGGTAGCGAAAAAATAAGACAGGATGAGTTTTTTTCATGCCAGTTGCTCTTGAAGAATATCTTGCAAACTCAACCAGATAGAATAATTTTTGTGGAAACCTTTTTCTATAGCTCTGATTCTCCTCTACAAGAGAGGTCTTCACAAAAATTCCGCTATCTCGCTTAACTTCCGAGATATACTTCAAAAATGAATGATGAAAAGATAGACATACTATTTTACCTCGTTGTTAAAAATTAAACATTAAAATCTCTCCTCTCAATAAATTACATTCAACTGAACGATTTTTCTTCCTATTCACAAATTAATTATTCTTCTTTCATTACAGACATGTCACCAGTACGATGGTCCCGCAGAAAATCCTCGAGCTCAGAATCCGAGAGGAATTGTTACAATGTTCAAACCTCCCAAGTAACAACGGAAAAGTGCATCACAAAAAAGGACAAGAAAAAGATACAAGAGGAACGCAGAAGATCATGCGAGAAGCGAAATCCCCTGTTAGACAGAGTTAAGAACACAAGATTAAGTTTCTTCAAGGACAAATCAATGGAGGATGAATTTGATGAGGATGAAAAATCCCAATTCAGATCAATGTGTAATCTCGATAAGCGTAATTTAACTAGAAATGATTTTCGGCGATCGGTCTGTGAGATTGACTTGAAGAAAATCACTGAAGAGGAGAAGACTCAGGCAAAGAGAAAAAGAAGATCAAAGTCACACACAAGATTGGCGTCGCGCCAGAAATTCGATGATAGATTTAGTTTCCTGGGATTTGGTTCATCATCCTCGCAGAAATCATGCTGGTCTAAGGACGATGATGTTGATGAGAAGATAAACGAAAGCTTCCGGGGACGAAAAAGTTTGCTGAAAGATTCTGATTCCAGATCCATCGACATACTAGAAGCCGACGAGGGAGAGGGACAATTGGACGAAGGAACGCAGTTTGACAGTGTAACGCCATCGAGCTGTTTGGCAGCTAAATTTCGTGCAATGCAGGATCGTTATCTGAAGAGCTCAACTAACAGATTAATAGCGAAAATATACAGGCGCGATGTTAAAGATCGTGAAAAACGTAGACTACGTAGTTTTTCATACGGTACACTTCCTGGCCTTGAGGAATTACGTACAAATCCATTATTCGAAGATCAAGATCAGGACGATAATGACTCTGGCATCCTAGACAATGGCTCGGCAACTAGTTCTTTACTGGACGATAGATGTAGCAGTGGTGCTTCTGGTCTGATAACGAGCATAACGAGTGATACTTCACCGCCTCAATTACCACCACGAAAACCACCCTTGATCACTGATTCACCACGAACACAGGCATTGAGTGGGTTGAGTCCAGATTTAGATGCTCGAGTGATTAGAAACCCAAATAGTGCAGCTAAACCTCAGGCGAGAATGATTGTTCACAATATGTGCCTAGGGATTGAAAAAAACCCATTAAATTCGATCAATCAAGCGACTAATGATGAAGTCATTCAAGAGCACATTAATTTGAATAATGAAGTGTCATCACAGGTGAAAGAGGAGGATACGAGTAAACGACTGTCCGTCGTCAGATCTAGATCCTACACCACGGAAACAATTGTAGTTAAATTACCGAGGGAAACGTCTGATCAATCTTTAGGAATTTTCATAGCTAAAACGTCGGAGTTCAGTCCTGGATATTTGGTTGCACATGTTGTGCCTAATGGTTTGGCTGATAATGAGGGTACGTTGAAGATCGGAGATGAGATACTTATAGTCAATGGCAAGAGACTGAGGGGATTAAATATGGCAGAAGCTAGAAAAGTACTCGGCAGTGGTAGTGGTCCAGGGGATGTTGATATTGTTATATCGCGTTACACGAGCATTGAAACACCAAAAAAATTGAAAGAAAGCAGTGTCGATTATGAGAATATTAGTATTGAACAGGGACATGGAATTATCGTAGAGAATATAAATTCTCCGAAGTCACACTTCAGGAAACATCACTCTAGGCGACATCGTGATAAGAAAAATGAATCGAATCATTCGATTTCATCGGAAAAAAGTGGATCAATTGAGGGCACAACAACACAGACTGTTTCGAATTTTTGTACTTTACCAAGAAGGCCACGTAATTCAGTATCGACATTTCACACAGTTGTATTTGAAAAGGGTCCTGGTAAAAAATCACTTGGATTCACAATCGTTGGGGGAAGGGACAGTCCCAAAGGAAGCATCGGTATGTCCGTTTTTTTTGTTATATTTTTACAACTCTTTTTTATTCTGTTGAACCTGTTAGATTGGATCTAAAGAATTTTACGCAATTATTTTTAGGTATCTTCATTAAGTCAGTGCTGCCGGGTGGCCAGGCTGCTGAAGATGGACGATTGCGGGCGGGCGATGAAATTCTGGCAGTAAATGGACAAGTTTCTCACGATCTTACTCATCGTGAGGCTGTACAATTGTTTCGTAATATCAAAAGTGGTCCACTTGCACTGCATTTATGTAGGCGAGTCAAGCAACGGGACATTCCGTTAGTATTTTTATTTTAGATTTTTTTTTTCATTTAATTTCAGTGAAACTTCTGGCACAGTAGTAATTTTTTTTTGTTGCGTATTGCAAGAAGCGTGATGATAATTAGATCGCGTTTAGCTATTGTTGGGTTTGTTCAGAGGGGTTGATGGTGTTCTGTTGGTGCAATTGAAAATTTCTTTACAGAGACGAAAATCTCCATCTCGTAGAATAATGAATCAACAGTTAAAAATTCGATTTATCGCTTTACGTTTTTCTAACAATTAATTAGACTCTAACTTCTGTTCTTATTACCATTATGAATTGTGAATCATAAAATTTGTAGAGGATCGGAAATTAAGTGAATATTCGTTAAAGTTTTTTACTCGCAACTTGGAGAATTCGACATCCTACTGAAATTTCCACGATCATCAAAATTCGAAAATGGTTTCTCATCAAAATAAATTCAAAATTCACCAAACGATTCCGTCTCGAATGTGATGATTATTCCACTTTTTCAATTTTACCGTTTCCTTCTCGCCTTCAGAAGTTTTACTCAAATGCGTGTGGTGACCACACAATTTTCTTATTTATACATTATGTCCATTCATCAAATGCTAATCGACAATTTTTCATTCAATTACAGATCAATCAAGGCAAAATCTTGCGCTGATCTACTGCTAGTAGATTCTTAGTTCGGGATTATTTCTTCTAATTGTAAAAAAAACGACTACGAAAACATATAATGGAATTGTAAATAATGTAAATTTATCTCAAAATTTTTAAATGATATGTTATTTAATGTGAAATATATTAGAGAGAATTATTGAAATCCTACAAAAATTACAATTATTTATTTATTTATTTATTGTTTCTTCAACTATAAAATTGAAAGCTGCGATATAGTGATCTCTCGCTGCAACGTCATTTTCAAGATCATTCTCTCTTCTCTGTTGTATAAAATCTTAGAAAATAAGTTAAAAAAGAAAAAAAACAAAAAGAATTCATAAAAACGTGAATCATTTAAAAACAATGCTTATGGATGAAATAAATTAAATGCAACAAATATGAAGATCGATTTTCTTTTTTCTATGAGACTAGAATCTAAAAACTCAATCAGCACTTTCGGTGGGTGTTCACACGTTGAACAGTATGTTGATAATTAGTATGGCGCTGATTTTAGTGCAGTCTTTGGATACCTGAAATTATAAATGATAAAATTTACATTAAAATTAGAAATATAAAGTGAAATTGAGTTTTGAAAAATCAGTTTTCAATATACATTTAATTACGCAATGATTTTTTAAAAATTTAAGGTGAAATTGTAAACTAGGATAAGTTGATAAGTCCAAGTAGCTTCTTCTGTCAATATCTTTAAATTGGATAGATTTAGTCGAGAATATTAAGAGACCTTTTTTTTATAGAGAATTTAATTATCTACAAAAAAAGGTCAATTGCTTAATTCTCCTTAATCTCTTCGCTTACAAGATATTCGGAAAATAAGCTATACGTGATGTTGAGACACGAAAAAAATGAATAATGAATCTGCCTCCATTAAAATCAATAAGCAATATCAAATTACCTGTGCCTCCTAGCGAGTTCCAGTTCAACGACTCCCTCCCTGACAGCCTTGAAGAGCTCAATAACTTCCTGATGTGTGCATCCCCTCAATTGTTTACCATTGAGACTGAGTATTTCATCCCCTGAAATAGCCAGAGTATAAAGAAAACAAATTAATTTAATGACTAAACAAGAGCCCAATAAATTTAATAACCTGATTGCCTCAACAAGTATTTACATCATCCATTTAATAAACCCCTGCGAGTATTATACCCCGTAATCCATCAATGTCTCCTAGAGTACTAAAAAACTAAGCTGGAGAAAAGAGACGTAGGGAAGACACCGTACGCACATTTTTTTGCCCCCTCCCCTCTCTCTCTCTCTTTTCTTCTCATGCGTGATGTTTGCAAGGATCTTCGAATACTCAAAGGGTCCCTGCACCTAAGTTTCTAGGTAGCTCTTATCGTTGGGTACTTGGCCAACGAGCGCCCGTTACAGAAGCATGCAGCAGCAGTGTGCTTCTTGGATGAAAGAAGGCACGAGGAAACTGCTCTCTGTTATTCGCTGAGCCCTCGTAAAAACACAACCAGTCGGCTGTTGAAACACGAAACTGACCGCATCATCTCTTTCATGGTCACAGCTAAAGTTAAGTAAGAAGAGGAGGAGTAAAAAAAGAAATATATATACTGCAGATTCAGTCTCGAGTGAAGTGAGTGAAAGAGAAGAGAGGAAGGAAAAAAAAATGTTTTTGAGGGTGAAAAAAAAATTAAAGAAGAGAGGCATCCTTATAGAGAGGTCAATGAGGCAAAAGCCCATATTGCTGATCGGCATGGATTTCATACAGTTACAAACAACTCAGTGTTGGTTGAACTCAAAAGATCTGTTTTACACAGCGTTAAAGGGGAATGAAAGAACATGCAGAAGTAACGAAGAAAAGAGAAGAGTAAAGGGGAAAAAAAAAGCATTGAAAGAAATAAAATAACCAAAAATGTTTGTAGATGCTTGTCTCGTTTCACCATGTTTTGGATTAACAATTCTGGATATGTTACGACTTGGTGTTTGAGTGTGAATACGCGAATGATACGTGCTTGGATTTTGACTCACGTATTTATGTGCATTTGGAAATCTACAAGCTTTAACGAATAAAATAAAAGGAAACAGTAAGAAAAACCGTTCTTCTCAATTATTTATCTTCACCATCTTCGTATTTTACTTTAGAAAACGTTTTATTTTAACTTCCAAACTTCTTCTACATTCTTTGGCTTTAAATTACAAGCCCCATTGATCCAGTCCATTGCACTTCAATCACCCTCGCAAATGCGGAAGAATCATTGTGAACCAGTAATTCATCGCGTGCCAATAATACCAAAGGTAAAATAAAAAATCTACATTGGATGGAAAAATCATTGGTTATTTCTATCAGCTTCGTACAAAACGTGTAATTTAATGCTGTGAATTGTCAGTTTACTTAGTAACTTTGTCATGTCTTGATAGTTGTGTTTGATTCTATTTCCTGATGTTTTTTTTTCTTTCTCTTTTTTTTTCTTGTTACGTTAGTCACGTTCTTGACATTTCTTCGTAGTGCCCTATTAACTGTAATGCCAATTATGTGTATTTATTGTAAATATTTAATTACTCTAATTTGGTGGTAATGTGGTAGGCGGAAATATATCAACTTCACATTAAGATTATTTTCTGTAGGATTCTTTCTTTCTCTCCTGAGAGGAGGAGTTTAAGGATTTGGTAATAATTTCGCTTTATCCAATGGAACATACGACTTTCTCCACTCGAACAGCAGCTCAATAATTTTTAAGAGCAAGAAAGAAACTTCACGGTGGGCGATGGATCATTATAATCTATTCATTGGATCTCAAATTTTAAAAGTTACGAAAGAAATGTGACATGATAACATTATTTTTTGAGCAAAAAATATTGAATGGTAATAGAGAGCTTAATTTTCATAGGAATTTATTAATAATTATTGTGAAGAGTAGGAAAAGCTTCTAAAACCAATGAACTCACACCAAGTAGGGGTAAAGTACGAACGAAAGGATAATCCTCGAGAAATAATTGATGAAGTGGAAAATGTCCCTCAGGAAAGTCGAACTTTAGCAAAATTAATTGAGGAATCTTTATTGTAGACCACAAAATCCTTGCAAATGAGTCTTACTTTTTTTTTTGTTCAAGCTTCGCTTTCGAGAGCTATCTGCAAAAGAATGTACTATTCTTTCAGACTCATCCTTTTAACACTTCATTAGTGAAGTAACGTGAGGATAATGGACGAAACAATACTGTACGGAACAAATTCTGCATCTTAATACTGAAAGGCATTAGCTTTCAACGCCACTTCCCTATGCTCCCCCAGTAGAGTAAGTGTACCAATGAGTGAACATGTAGCATTGAATAAACCAAGTCTATTTTTAAATAGAATAATTGTTTCCAGTATTATTTTTAACTTTCTTCTTCTTGAGTGGAAAATTAACTTGTTCGCATTAAGGGTTTACATGGGTTTCGAGATGTCAAGAATTCAATTATTTTTTTAGTTTTTTTTCCCTATTCTCCAACCTGTTAAGAATATTGGCCTAAAATTTCAAGTCGTTCAGAGACAAACTCTAAGAGATAGAGCCTTTCAAAACTCCCCCCAATCGGTTTGACCTAGGAGTCAACTTTGCTCAGTTTGGTTAAGGCTCGGACATGAGAGGCTTGAATTCGACTCAGGCAAGTGCAGAGAGATGTTCTGGACTCGCTATTCCAGCAGGACCTCTCCTCTATGGTGCTGCAATCGACGATTCTATGAAACTCGAGAGTCAAATTCGTTTTGCAGTTTATTGCTGCTCAAAACTTCAATCGCGTTTTCCTCGAAGCTATGTTTTTGGACTCGGTGGTCACGATATCTCAAAAGCAAGTGCACGTATCCATCTGAAATTTTTCACACATCTTTTAGATACTATTGACTAGTGCACTACGAGAGGATTTTTTGTTTTTCGAATTACAACTCATTTTACAAGAATCATATATGAGCAAAATTTGACCTAAAATTGTATTTCCTTGTTTGAAGCTCTACCAAAAAAGCAAATTTGAAGTTTTTTAAAATCCCTCCCGTTGTGCACTAACTAAACTCATCTACTAATGGAAAACATTTGGTTTTTTGCTTTCAGACGAAGCGCTTTTAAGTTATCATGACCACCGCAGAAGTCCTTTTTTTGAAGTGGTCTCCGGAAATTTACTCGCAACGGCTGAATTGCAAGAATTTTTCGATGGAAAATTCAGGCAATATAGTTTAGATGTAGTTCTATGACATGTGTAGGAATGGGATAAATTGATCACTTATTTATACAAAAAAAAAAAAAGAGAAAATAGAGCTTTTTTGAGCGTCTGAAACCCATGTAACCTCTTAAATAAATGTATTTGCAGATTGAAAGTGATTATTCAATTTTCAAGGATTGATTAATTAGGGAATGATTTTGATTGTTCATTAATTGGTACAGTAACTCGGTTTCAAAGCCTGAACGAAATAAAATAATTCTCACAAAAGCCATTTCCCGTAGCAAAAATAATTTTCCCTGTTTTTTAAAATTCGAAATACTCCATTAAGAAGCAATTATGCACAATTAAATTGTTTACCTTGAAAGAGCGACTTCGATGAATCAGCTTGGCCACCAGGGAATACCCGTCTGACAAAAATACCCATTTCACCCCTCGGACTGTCTCTACCGCCGACAACACTGAATCCAAGACTCGGTTTACCAATGCCCTTCTCAAATCTTGCAATATGTTTTGTTAAATAGTGATCGACATCCTGTATTGTATCAACTGCCTCCTTTCTATTCTTTGTAATGCAAGTTAATGGAAGATAATTTGGACGTTGCCGTTGAACACTCTCCATCTGTTTATTCTCAGTTATTCTCTCCACTGATTCATCATTCTGTCTCTTATTATCTATCAGTGATGTATTTGAGAGATTCTTAGCATTCTCAAGGTGTTCGTATTCATCAGCAAAGGCTGTTGATGTATCTGTATATCCCTCGGGCACAGTTTCCTCGTATGCAGTAGTAAGTCTCACCTTGTTATCCGTAAATGATTTTAAGAATTCTTGTACTTCCTCGAGGGTCTTTAGGGTTCTCAATTCTTTCCCCTCTACTTCAACTATCTCATCGCCTAGACGAAGTCGACCGTCTCTGAAAATTGATTTTTCTCGGTTGAGTTGATTGCTACATATTTTTTGAAATTTAATACATGGAGAAATTCCAGAGAATGATACAGTTAAAAGGTGAAAGGAGATGACTCAGAAAATTTCTTTCCCATTCATTTCAAATGAAAAAAAAAAAAGAATTCTAGATTCAATTCAAGATATTGAGAGAAAAAAAAAAGTAAAAACATCGATTAATTTTTAATATCAATATATTTTTATTAAAAAAATAATCTCACCTGTGTGCAATACCATCGTGCTCCAATTGCACAACAATGTACTTCATCTCTCCAATATTCCGTTGTGCCAATCTAATGCCCAGACTCTCCTTAGCATCTCGCTTATTCAATTGCACAACTCGACATCTCCTTACCCTCTTAGGCGGTTGAATAATGTCACTCAGAAATCTCGTTTTATCCAACTGGAGTCTAACCCGATGAGCCGGTGTATTATCCACCTGTGAATCAATTTTAATACCCTGCATATTGTCAGAACACAATGACAATCTATTCGCCGAACTGTCATCATATGAGCCCTGATGTATACTTGGTAATAATCTACCAGACGTGCTCTGATGCCATCTTAATCCATCAATACCATCGTTTATATCATTAATACATCTACCAATTGATTTACTATTTTTGATAAAATGATTATTCGTTGTATCACGACAATCACTCGGTGTTGAACTTCTAATTGGTTTTTCAATTTCCGAATCAATAACACTACTAGTATCAGAACTATCATTACATTTCAGACTAATCGTTTCATTTTCATATGTCGTTGTTGATTCACCTCTGCCAGCACCATCCGAATCATAACCAGATTCATTCGAACTAACATAATGCGATGATAATCTTTGTTCAGGACATGGGGCTGAATTTCTACGATGATTTCTCATTGTCGCTACAACATCGAACTCATTCCCCAATGATGACACATCAGTTAATCTGTAATTATCAATTTGTCCATAATCTGATGCTTCGTTATTTGATTCAGTCAATGTTGGCTGAACACTGTTTCTCGTTACACGACTAAATGGACTGTAACAATTTTCATCACGTTTCAATGTATCATCAATTCTCTCCAAATTCGATGGATTCAAACTGTATCTGTCTGGATCGCATTTACCCAGGCTCGTTGATACTCTACCACCTCGATACTCAGCATATGAATTTCTAAAAAATCGCTGACCATTATTATTATCATAATTTGTTCCACTTGTTGGCTTACTACGTCTTCTACCTAGAGTCGTTGTACCGTCAAATGAATCTTCGATTTTAAGTGTTGGAAAGTGCTCCTCGGATGTTGCTTTGAAAAGACGCTCCTCTTTAGTTTGTAAAGTACCATTTTTTTCTTCTGGTAGAACCGATAATTTTGAGCGTAAAAATGCATAAGGAAAATTACATCTTTTCGTTTCTTTGAAATCACAGCTACTTGATTTTCTCAATGTCTCAGTTCTAGTGTCATTAAAGTCACAAGCACCAAAACCTGATGATGATGATCGTCTTGATGATGGAGTCAATGAGAGCTCCTCAAAGACATCGTCATCGTGATTATCAGCTAAATTGTCACAGGACATTGTCTTATCTTTTCTATTACCAATCTGCAAATCAATACCCTCGGACGGATCATCGCCCTTGACATAAGTTGGGCTTGTATTCAATTGTGATGTACTACAGCTTCTAAATAAATTTTCTTTCTCCGGCGATTTTAGCCTATCCTCAGCGCTCTGTAATCTTCGATTGGTTTTCGTAGAATTCAACATACCCGTTGAACCCATTCTGATGAAAAATGATTTGAATGGAGACGGTGATCTACGTGCTGTCAATTTCATATCGATTTTTCGATTTTCTGGTGATTTATCAGGATTATTATTATTATTCTCTTGATTATTATTGTTAACTGTGTCATCACGTTCGAATGGACAGATTGATTCTCTCGAGCTTACACGACGGAATGATTCAATTTTCTTGCTCATTCTTCGTCCCCAGACACTTAGACCTGTAAAATTAAATTTCATTCTGCTTCAGTGATTATATCGAGAAAAAAAAATTCTTAAAATTATTCTTTCAACAAAAATGAGGTAATGAAAATCGCAAATAAAATTGTCTGACAAAAAATTAAAAAAAAATTCCTGCCAACTTAATCATTTACTCAGAATCATACTTCTCAAAACTTTTTCTTTTTTTCGATTTCTTAAAAGCATTATAAAACAATTTCATGAAGTGTATAACACATTCCATCTTGCATTCTGGTACAACATTGAAAGGATAAAATGCAATGGACAATGATAAAAAGAACGAGTACTCTGTCATTCCAAAAACGTTGATATACGCTCCATTGGTATGTACACATATACAATACCACTGTGGTATATGATTGTGAAAAAAAAAAAGTATGACAAAAATTTTTATAATAAACCGGAGCAGTAACATATGGTCAGCTATTCGGCGCCCCGTATCAGGAATTAAAAAAAGGGACAAGATTAACTGGACAAGGACTGCTACCGGGTTCGTGGTATTTTTCGAGACTACTTTTTTTGACAGGAGGGGGGTGTCAAACCCGAATGGAAACTAACGGGTCACAGATATTCTCTACATGATCTTCATCCAAACTCAGGTATCGAGAACACGTGTTTTTCTTTTTTCTTTCTTCATTTCATTGACAGGGAGAAGATAACCGTTTTCTCTACGTTCAAACGCTTCAAGGGCAGAAAGATTTTGCTCCCTTTTATTTTTTCATTCATCTTCAAATGAGAATAACCGAAAAATTAGCATGTTAATTAGCATCTGGAGGAGTTCTCTTTTATCATTAGGACAAGTAACGATGTAATTTTCATAAATGAATTCCGATGCTTAATTAACGCACACATGCAACATTGCCAGTCTAAAAAAAATATAAATTTAATTTAATAGTTAACGTTGAATTATTCTTTTCATTTCAGTACGAGCAAGATGTAAATTTTAGATGCTCTCTTGATGACTTTTACGATAATTAAATAATGCATTCGCACTGAATATTTTTTTTTTCTTGAGAATATCTCGGACATTAAACGAGATAAGATTTCTTTGTAGCTCTTATTTATCGCGACAAAAAAAGAGCTGAAAAAATTTTACTATCTGCCTTAGTTTTTAAGGAAATGACAAAAAAAAGACTCAACTTATTTTACTTCTTTACACTTTTAGAAATTTTTGGAATACTCAGACAAAACTTCTAGAAATAACGAACAGAGTTTTCTGACATCGAAGTCACTGGATAGCAGAAATTTTATAAATTTTTATGAATTTTCAACAGATTTTCCAAAAAAATCTCTCTACAATTCACTACATTTTCTTAGAAAAAAAAAAACAAATTCGCAGAGGACGAACACAATTAAAACTTCCTGATCATTCGTTAATGAATTGTCAGTATTGGAAAGAAGGTATCGACAAAAAAAGTGAAAAATTTCTATAATTTGACAATATTCCTACTATCTAAAATTTCAGAAAACTCGTCTCCTATTTATTATTTCCATATTCCATGCGTATGATATAATCTCTCGTTCCCCTTATTTTCCCCTAATTTTTATCCTTCACTACTTAAGAGTTTCGTAAAAGCTTCAACATTGTCTCATTCGGATGAGTTATATGTACCAATCGGCCCTGTAACATCCGGTAAGAATGTATCCAGCTTCTAGAAGTGACGTGCGTTCGATGACTCCCTTGGAGATGTCTATTGGATATCTACACACACAGACACGCGGAGGATAGCTCTAGTTTATATATATACACACGCACAAATGTACCTTTTATATCCAGTATACACAGTGTATAAGTACACTCGTTTCACGATGTTGGACGTATGAGCTTCGTCGTAAATCTTATAAAAGACTTCTCGCGATGCCAAACTACGGACGTAATAATTTCCGGTTTTTAACGTTTCGCCGCTGCAAGTTGCGTTCTTCTCCGTCAAATGTGTTACATCAGGAATTTTCAAGTAGTATAAAAAAAAGTAAAATAAAAACAATAGGAGAGACGACAGGAAAAAAGGGGTAAATGCCCTGAATCAAGTTGATATTGATTAAGTAAAGGAATAAAGCTGTACACTCAAGATTCTATTCTGTATTTCACTCGCGACTGTGATACACAACTACTAAAATTTACACAGTTGTTTCGTACTTATAATACTATAGAAGGTATATTTTACGTTTGTGTACACTGTCGTTTCTCTTCGTATTATGAACAAAGTGAGGAGACACGCATTCACCCAGCCACGGACAATATTCTACCAAGTAGCAGAGCGTTACCATTCCCTTTTTACAAAGAACTAAAAAGACATTCAATGCACTTAGACTCGCCACGTGACGATACTGTTCATGATTACTTCGAGGACATCGTGCAGTTATTGTGGCAGGAGAGTTGGATAAAAATATTGTTAGGAAATGGCTTCTTTTTTCTCTTTTCTTTCTCTTAGTTTTTTTCTGCACTTTTACTTTTTTTTAATGATTAAAGAGAAGATGTTACTACGTTCGACCGGCTTGGTGAGTTTAATGCAATCCGGAATATCCGGATTGGCTGAAGTGCGTCTTCATATTAATTTGTTTATTTTTTTTTCATTCCTGCATTCTTCATAGCTAACTCGGTGATACGCAGGATTGCTACCGGTTTTTCAGTTAGTTAGGCTGATGGGATTTTTCGGGCTACTGAAATGGAATGAAATTGATGGATTCATTAATGGAAAATAAAAGTGTGGAATTCAATAGATTTATGAGGATTTATAGGCACTTTGGTGATGATTCAAATACGGTGAATTATTCCGATTTCTTCCAGTGAAATCTCCGGGAATCAGGGAGTTTTTAAAATTAATTATTCATTGAGTTGGAAAAAATCGACGGATTTTCATGGAAAATTTGATACGGACAATTAACGGAGATATTTTGCCCACCCACGTTGATAAATTACAATTGATTTCGTAATTTATTTGTCGTTTGTAAAAATTGCATCATCACGATTGAAGATCAATGAACTCGTGGATCATTTGCATTTGTGAGGCATTCACATGCATTTACTCAATTATGCTCTCACGGTAGGAATTTGTCACGTGGGTTACAGAGAATATATCCATTTACTTCATTATAATTTAGTAAAAATTTCTATCGTCATTCTCTACTAGTTTTCTTTTCTTTTTCTTTCATTCAAAGAAATTTTGCTTTTGTTGAATATCTCGAGATTCAAATGAGTTCTGGTATTTTTTGAGAGAACCTTTTTTGTTACTCTGATTCTCTTCAATAATTGTAGTTTTAATAGCTCAGAGGAAGCGATATTTTCACGTAACTTTAAGATGAAAACAAATGACGAGACCCTAAGGCGATATTTATAGGAATAAAAAGCAATAATTTGAATTCTAAACAATTGAAAAGTTACAACATAAGCTTAAATTTATGAGACAAATCTATATGCAGTAATGTCGCTCAATTTTTCATTGAAAGTCAATCATTTGATTATTTTTAGAGAAGACTATCGATATCAGCTAAAAAAAAACAATATTTATCCTAAGAAATTTAATTGATTTGAAAAAAAATTCTCTTCAAAAATTTTTCGATGAAAACTTCCGATTATGATTCAAAAATCAACAAAAAATGCGATATTCAACAAATTTTAATTAGCTCGAAGTTTCACTCGGGAATATTAATCTAATTTTCATTAAATTATAATTTTTCTGTACACATTTGAAGTGGATTATTCTGTAACTGAACAAAATTTGCGTGAATTTATGGAAATTCAAAGTTTTATTCAAATATTCGCTCAATGAAAAATTCAATATTCTATATTACTCGATCGAATGACCCTTCAAATGTCGATGCCTATTAAACTTGAAAAATTATTTGGTCCTTAAATTTTTCCATGAAAAACTGAATCCTAAATTTAATTCCGTCTAATGGATATGATAAGCAAAAAGACAATATCCCCCAGAAAAATTGCGTTGTTTTTAAATATAAAACTGAGCAACGTATGCATGATGAAAAAAAGCGTTCAAGATATTTTTTTCATTAAGGCTTATGCCCTAATTCTCCCTCTTATAATTCGGCCCAGTGCATCCTTTGAAAAAAATTTTTGACTTGATGAAAAAAAAAAAATAGAGACATTTACAAAGATGAATTCTCACTTGAAAATTATCACCCAGATGAGCTTATTTATCAAGAGTACTTGCATTACTTATTACTCCAGTAACTATAACAATTTATGCAATAAAATCTTTATTCTCATTTTATCACATCATCAACTCGATTTTAAATACTGATATTGAAATTTAATAAACACATTAAGTTTACATTCTCAATTTCTTCTGAACACTGCATTTTATAATTTTTCCAATACTGAGATAATAATAATGATTTTACCTCGTATTTTCTCAGGCTCATGCTCAACGATAAAAGCCGGTACAGCAGTGACAGTCTGATAATCATTATCACCACGTGCTTGTGTACCAATTCTCCCCTCATCATCAAGCATCATAGTCTGAATTGATGTAGCATCACCGCAACTTCTTCTCGAATACTTGAATCTCGAGCCACGTAATAAAGCTGAATTCAATGCCTGTTGTAATTGTAAATCATCTGATTTATTTGTTGTTACTATGATTCCTGGTGGTTCATCTAATGGAGTTGGCGGAAGTGATCCACCGAGCTCGTCAGCGCTGTGTCGTCTCGCTTTTGCCAGTCGTTTGAACATGATTTATCTGTAAAATCGTAATATATATATATTTTTTCGTCTCTCTACTGAATAGAATTTAGAGATGGAATAAAATGTGGGAATCGTTAAATTCATGAGGTTCGTATCATTTTGCTTCGTCTCGTTAACTCCGGTCAAACCTGATTCATAAGTCTATGGAATAAATAATAATCATAATGATGGATAAGGTTCTGAACTAACAAGCCGTGTCTTTGGATTATACGATCGGTGTGAATTGAGAATTAACCCTAAACTGGTCAACACAAGTGATCTAACGGCTTTGGTTGAGTGATGAGGGATTCCCCGGCGTGTTTCGTCTGCGACTTTGCCAAATCTACTCTACGTTGTTCAGGCCTGTTTAGCGAGTTTTTGGCAACGTTGCTCGGCGGACAACTTCATTTAGCATGAGAAAGATTTTCCGAGCTACTAGAATTTATCTTATTTCTTCGTTGACTTTGTAGAATTCGAAAGATATAATGATTTTTAGGACCCTTCAATGAATGAAGTTAAATTCATTCCAAATTCTGTGCTCAGTCTAGGAAATTCCTCACAAAGCAACCAGTCTAGGGTTAACGGTTGAATTCAGCAATGAAGAGATCAAATGGGGTGAGTCGAGTTTTTTTGTCATTTCTTTTTCTTTTGGAAGAGTGTCTCGAAAACCGAGTGAGATGACGCTATGTATGTCGAATTATTTTTAACAGAAAATTTTAAGAACTAGCAAAAAAAAGTCCAGATATTTACAAAATTTTCGTCTTCTCGCTTACTTTCCGAGATATTTATAGGAAAATGTTGATGGAAAAAAATTGAATTATCCTGTTCTACCTTCTTGCTACTAAATTACCATTGCGGTTTTTGTATGCATTTCCATCTATTTTATTTTTTTCGATTCGTTCGTTCGGAGACACTTGACATTCCCATGAAAGCTTCGTGCGTCTAGTCGGAGGCATTTGAACAAAAAAAAAGGGAGGAGAAGCCGGGTGATTCACAAGAGGTTCCTAAATTGCTGAGAGAAAATGTGACGATTAAGGAGGTAAATCGAGTCTTGAGAAAATTCATGGGAGTTAACGTAATTGCTTTCGCATGTTGACTGCAATCTTGCCTTACCCCAACACCCTTGTATTTGTGTGTGATCCCTCCTTATTCATTTACCACGACACTCAATATTCTGGATAAACAGTTTGGAAAAACTTGAATTTCATTTGAATAGGGGAGATTGAGGCAAATGGAACAATGGGGCCAGGATTTTTTCAGAGTGAAAGGTTTTATGGAAAAATATGAAAGAATAATCGTAAAAAGGCAGCAGAACGTCTACATTTTTTGAAATTTTTTCAAGTTCTTTCCAAGAATGTGGGAATATTTGGAACTTTGGATAATTCGTGATGAATTGAATACAAATAATTGAATTCGATCATGAATTATATATTCAGTAGTAGTGCGGTAATAATAAAGATAAGGGGTAAAATAGCATTAGGAGATGCCTTGGCAAAACAGATGTGTGGCGTAAAATGATCCAGAATTTTTTTCTAAATGTGGAATTTCAAGAAAAACAATTGAAAAAACATCATGAAGATGTTTCAGCATATCCACATTATTGAGTAATATTTTCATTTTTTTTCATGAAGGCCTTCACTCTGAAAAAATCTGGTTCATTTTGCGGTGCAGGTCCCTCTACTCGATTTTTCTTCTTAATGAAACAAGAAGTTCCTTAGAAATTTATGAAGTTCTTCCAAAATTCATTTTACTTTTTGAAAATTTATGAGTTTCTTCGGAATTTTATGAGAGTTTTCGATTATTCATGAAAATATCTTGAAAACTATGAGTTTTTCTTGAAAATTCTTGTAAATTCCTTGAAATTTATGAGTTTTTTCGGAATTTTATGAGAGTTTTCAATAATTCATGAAAATTTCTTGAAAACTCATGGCTTCTTTCAGAAATTCATGAAAATTCTCAATATCTGTCACATCATTTCGAACTGGCAATTGAATTTCCATGAAATTATGATTTCCATATATACGTGAAATGCACTATCCGTTAAATAATCAAATTTGAGCCAATTTATTCATTGAACTCTCTTAAATTGTTGGTTAATAAGAAGTCAAAATTAATAAGTTATCCAATTATCCCTCCACAGTTGGCAATTCGGATTTTGCATTGATATTCCAATTCTCATTGGATATTTCTTCAGAAATAACATTTCGAATGTCATCTCGAGTAGAATTAGAATCGTAATATTGAAACTCAATAGGCGAAACCGGAGCAGAATGAATTGGCTATTTTTTGGAATGAGACCTTCACTAAAAAATCAGAAAAAATCATTATTAGAAAGATTTCTCATCATGTCTATATATTTGTAGGATTCTTTTCTGAATTATTCAATGAAGTCCTTTATCTCGAAAAAAAATTTCGTTCATTTTGCACATCGAAATAGAATTGTCAAATTTCTTCTAAAAATACAAAATTCCATTTGTCCAAAATGATTCAAGGGTATCTGGAATTTGGAGAATCATCTGATTCACTCGATCCCGTTACAATTGACCTCATCCACACAATTTCCGGAGATTCGTCACGAGACATCACAGGATTTAATCGATAAAATTTCACCATAATATTTGAATTCACCGATTTTATTCACTTCAATCATGAACTCTTTGATTCCCACTGGCCAATTAAGTTCTCCAGTCAGTACGAAGGCAATCAACAATTTATTTTCCCTTGTCAAGGTCTCTGCCATCGGGATTGGGACACATATGTTGCCCAGTGTTTCAAGATAAAGAAAAAAAAAATTGGAGAACCGAAAAAAGAGATTAAAATACATCAGCAGAGAGACATATTTCTGACCTCGTTATTCTTTTTCTTTCACTCCCTGAATGTGCGATATATATAAAAATGTCTCTTATGTCACTCGTTCTGGCAAACTGCACACGAGATTATCTATCCCTTCTCAAAATGCCTCTGGAAACATTTCCATTTGGTTTAAAACTTTCGTCATTGAGATATATATATACATACATGAGTTGAAGAAATTGTAAAAACGTCACGTTTCACGATCGATCCATCAGGAAAAATCTGTGTGTCTGGTGAGTGAGTGAATGTGTGAGTGAGAGAGTAACTCGTTGTACCAACTGGCTGGTTCAACCGAACCCTTTAATTATCCATCTTCACGAATTCAGCCAAATGGCAGAGAGACTGCGATTTTACCAGAGTCAAAGGGGATAATCGTTTTTTTTTCTTTCATTATTGTTTTTCTTTTTCTTTTTCGAGTCTTTGAGAAAGAAATAAAATTAGTCTTTGCTTAGGGACCATCTGGCATTGGGAAACACTGCAACCGCCCACGGGACGTCGCGTGCGTCACGTTTCTCCCCAGAAAAATAGAGAATAAATGTTTGATCGATGTCTGGGTTAATGCAATAAATAGAGGAATATCAATGTGTGATTTTGAAAGAGACTCACTTTGTCTCCGATTTGAGTAGCGAGGAGAGTAGTAGGTGCACGTCCTGGTGAGACAGGGTTAACCCCCACTATTCCCCCACTGTCACCAATATTAATAGCTTGGAACAGGGAAACGGGCAAAGTTTCTGAATTTTGAAGAATTATGAATTATTATAAAACAGGACAATGATAACGATTCAACATAAGACTTCAATTATAATTACTCGGATCGCACATTTATGCCAATGATTCAAATCTTCGATGCAGAAACCATATGTAAATATTCGGAATTCCCATTTCAATGATGATTAAATTATTCGTTATTAATTATTTTCTTGCAGAGGACTTTCAAAAAGTTATGCGGTCTTGAAATATTTGATCACAGACAGACTTTATTCTCTCTTTTTTTCAGAATGACGAGAAAAATTTCTTCGACAATCTTTTCAATTATTCTATTCAGAACATATATTCTCAAATAGACGAAATTTATATATCACAGATATATGAAAAATGTTTCCCTCATATGTTTTATATATACTAATGAATGGTAACAATTGGGATTGTTTGTATGCAAGTCATATCTAATTATCATCTGAACTAGATATATTTATGTTGCATCGTATATATATATATATCTATATATATTTCTACAAACAACCGATATTCAATTGCCTATTTTTTTTTATTTCGAGAAATAAAATACTCAATTCTCAGGAATATTCAGAAGAATTTTATTTTACAAATTTAGTTGTCTTTTTTCAATATTGATTGTTTATGATGGAAAAGTTGATGTTCGAGTGTTATTTTTTTTTCAATTCTTCACCTATCAATTTAGAATTGTCGTTAACTCTAATTGAAAGAAATGTGAAATTCAGTGCGCGGTACTGAGATATAATAAGATGAACGGTCATTGGAACTTTTCCTCGGGACACCGCACAAGCTGTCATACCGAGTGCACATTCAACACATAAGCCATTTGCCAACAGGATAAAAACACAATTCCCAATTTTTCATTGTAACAAAATTTAATTTGATTGACCGCGTCTTTATAAAAATTATTTCTTAACAGCACTGTTTAATGGCGTTATCGGTCATAGCCGCCTTCGTTCATGAGTTCAACCGAAATAATGAAGAGAAGTCCCAATTTTCTTCAGTCTTATTGTAACAAATTTTTCATATACTCCCACCGTCAACCGATGGTTCTTCAGTCTGTGGCATTGATTTCGGCCAATTATGAAATGTCCTGAATCTCGATTCATAGCCAGCGTATTCTGAATGCGTCATGCTCTCTGGCTTGGTCAAGCCCAAACTGCTGAGTCTGGGTGTACTCGGGAATTGGAAATACGATGATGCACTTAGCCTGTAGTCTTCCCCATTACATCAACAGATATCTCTACTCCTTGGTGCCGATACGGGTACTGATACTGTATCAGGATCAACGCCAATTGGTACATTATCTCATGACAATTTACGTATGAATTTACAAATCGATCACAAACGTTGATGATCAGACAGCGGATTATCCCCTTCAACTAACTCAAAAATCTCAACCTCGCATTTAACGCGGAAACATCTTGGATTCGATGCGCGATAATTTTCATAAAGACTTTTCTGTAGCTCTGACTTTCCTCCACAAAAAAAGTCATCATGAAAATTGCTCTATCTCGCTTAGATTCCCAAATGTGCTCAACAAACTGATGATGGAATAGAATTGATTGATCTGAAAACTTCATAGCCGTTATGAGGAAGGTTCTTTTACAAAAATTCTTTGAGAATTAACAACGAAAAATGAGCATCATCCTGATTTATTTCTTCACTGCATTAGTTTCTCCCGAATATCTTGATAAATAATGGACGTAGACAAATATTCAAGGAGACCTCTTTTATAGCTCCATGTTTCTTCCAAAAAAAAAAGGTAATTAGAAAAAACTTCCTATCTCCCTCGTATTTTGGGATATGTTCGCAAAAACCCATATAACCAGTAAAAACTAACTCATTTTATCTCCTCACTCAATTACAGAATCGTAATTCACACTTGAAAAATAAAAAAACCCATAATTTCCTCCTATTTTCATTACCACCATAAAATTTCAGTCGTTCAAATTAAATTGAAATTCATGAACATCAAGATAAAATTAGTATCCTTTTTATTTTCTAATATTATTGCACCCTAAGACAAAATGAAATATTATTTGAAAACAAAAAAAAAATTGTGCGGAAAGTATGACCACAGAGTCATGGCCTCTCGCGAAAAAGTCGTAATACACTCACGCACCTGTCCTATGGGTAGTCGTTACGGTGTACCGCGGTTAGATTTATGTTAATCCACATCTCTTATTATAAATGTTTGCCTCTTTCTCATATTCCTACCCTACCCTATCAGCCAAGTGTGCGGTAGTTCAGCACACAAATGTGTTTCATTGGACCACACGGCCAGACACCTAACATGCACATACAAATATTAATATTAACTGTGGCTAAAAGATGCGAGAACAAAAAAAAATGAAAAAAAAAAAAAAATTACACAGAATAGTGAATAAAAACGATGCATTATATGATATAAGGGAAAGTTTCAGTTTCATAAAACAACATTTTACATGTGTGTGTCCATTTGGCTGTAGTTGTGTTGAATCCATGTGTGCACGCACGCAGAACATCAAGGTGATAATAATATATATGTCCATAATGTTTAAGACAAACTGTTCGTTGATTCTGAACACGCGATATTCTTGTTAAAATGATCTTTGATTTCTTGCAAGATAAAAGGAAAAAACGTTTTTTCTATCAAATAGGCAAAGATGAAGTCAGATCATTCACTCAATTTTTTTCAAGCCGCCTCTTTTTTTTTTTAATTCTCCATTTGGTGCTGAAATAAACAATGACATCGATAATTGTCCCGAGCAATGTTCAAGGATGTTAGCGAAGGGGATTACGATGTTGTGAAAAAATTTATAGGCGCAGGTGGAAAGAAGGTGATAAAAAATATCCTGAATAATTTGTCTGTGTTTCACTTTCCTCCGTAAAATAATAATTAAAATTACAAATTCTCATTTACACGCTTCGATGATAATAATTGAAGAAATTACGCACAATCATGATAAACATAAGAAATTTTATCATTTCCCGGAAAGATCAATCGGCATGAGAGAAAGAGACAGAAAGATCGCAGCTAGAATACGATAAAATGCGTTAGCAGAAATAGAAATAGAGAAAAAAAAAACGTTTGCATGTAACTGATAAACTGTTTCAACGTCTGCAGAAAGCGAATCGCATGAGATTATTAAACTCTGCAGTTCTTATCGCTTCGATATTTGGACGTGAACAAATTAGAGTGATTATCAAAGCTGAGGAGAGCTGGGGAGTGAAACGAGTGGATTAAAAAAAAAAAAATTAATTTATTAAAAACACAGAGAGGGTGTACGGTGGGATGCTGGGTTTGTGTTACATAGGCAATGCACCTGTTGGCAAATAACATTGCGTAATTCACGAGCCTGGGCGGCCTCAAGAATTCCGGTGTACTTTCACTCTCGTCTGTCCTCTCAAACTTATCGACTTTTCTCTTTAACGATAAAAATGAACTCTCCTTGATAGTAAAATATTCATAGTAAGAGATCGCGATTCTGCTCTTAATTTACACGAAAAAAATGGTTGAAGCACTTGGGGATAGATGCCTCTGGGGTGTGGGTACATGTGGCGACAGAGGCATGCCGCCGAAATAGCACTTACAACCTCGAAAAACGTTCTTTCTCTCTCGACACGTTTAAAGTTAGCACTGAAATTTGCAAAGCAAGTTTGAGCTGCCGGCGATGATTTCCTCTCTACGGTTTTAGTTTACCAAGTTAAATTCAACAGGACGCCGAAAATGAATATTTGCTACCGAGATACGGCGAGAGGCCCTTGGAGAACACGAGCGAGGGCGAGAGAGAAAAAGAGAGAGAGAGAGAGTGCTGGGGGAATGCCCTGAGGCTAGAGCGAATGAAAAAGAGAAGAGAAACACCGAAGGAAACGGTCGATTAACTTTTTTACTTTTCATCTTCTTATTATTCTTTTTTACATTTATTTATTCCTCTGCCAGAGAATTAGAGACCGAGAATGAAGGCAAGTGGTATGGATAAGATTGAGTCTCATCCAGTTGGGAAGATGAGCCTAGGGACCCCTCGAGGTAAAACGAGAAGGTGAGATGCAAAAGGAAGTCAAAAAGAGAGAGGATAAAAATAAAGAAACTGTAAGAATGGAGAGACAGAGAGAGGACAAGGATGTTGTATAGGCTCTTGGGGCCTCTTGCACCTGTTCGTTCCTCTTGGCTCGTTTTCGTTCCACGAATTAGAGACGATCGATGGATGAACGAGTTTAAGGATATTACTAACTCGGTGAAGATGCGAACTATTCATGTTTTGTGTGTATATCACTTGACTCTTTTTGTTTTTTTTTTTCCTTGATTCTCTATTCATTCGTGTGGGGTCGTGATTTTAGGATGCACACGAAACTAAAATTTCCGTGACGATGATCGTTCTGCATCTGTTGTCGAAAATAAGAGGGCGCTGGGGCAAATAGGAAATAAAAAAAATCAATGCCACCTGTTCTTTCCTTCGTGATGAAGAAAGGACAACAAAGATTGAAATCGTTCATTGTGTTTGATTCTGGTGAAAAACAACTCTATTGACTTGGAATTGAGCATAAATGCGTCATAAATAACGGAATTAAAATCAATTACATTAGCCAGCCTCTTGGATCATCATTTTGCATCCAAGGTTGCATAAAAACACCTTGAGAGGAATAATTCAATATGAGCATCATCAATGCAAGCGTTGAGGCTATCCTCTTTATTGGAGGGGAGAAAATGAGGGGGAGACGGGAGTAAAGAAATAAAAATACGAGAAAATAATTCTTCTACATCAACTACCTGTTGCTTCTCTTTTTTATGGATGAAATGTCGGAGTAGTCATTTTTTTCGGAACACATTAGAAAACCACAAAATCAAAAATCAACTGCAAGATATCTCTCCTTGTCTTCTTTACTGTCGTTAATATCGTCGCAAGGCATTCAGTAAAAATTCTGAGGATACCACCATCTCACTCAATGAATGTCCAAAGTGTATACAAACCCTTCTACCCTGTTTTTTTCTTCAGGCGCCAATTATCCGATCCTACGTAATTGCCCAAATATCAACCGCAAATATTACCAGCGGTTTCACCGGTCTTTATCAAAGAAACCCTTTAAGCATTCCGGCTACAAAAGTTGCAAAACAAAATGACAAAAGAAGGCTTTTTGATTGTAATTTAAGATGGATACTTGGAAAATAATGAATTAAGGATAACCATTTTTTTTTTTTGAATTACATTGTGAGAAAAGATTTTGGAGAAATATTGAGGGAGAGCAAAATATTTTATTGTGAAGTGATAAAAGGAGATGAGTTTGGTAATTGTGGTTCGAGCCTTCGCTGTAGAGAATTTAATGGACAACAAAAAAAGGTTCCTTACTGAATTCTCCAAAACCTCATCATTTCCAAGATATTCTTCAAATGATCTACAAGCGATTTTTATCCTCATCCTCCCGCTCCAACAGATATAACTCATCGAAATAAAAAAATGGATGAAGTCAAACGGGTGTAAAATAAAAGAAATAATCAAATGTCTGTCATTGCCAGACCATAACTCTCTTAAAATTGAATGTATTCATTTCCTGAATGTATGTGACTTTAACAACTCTTTCGTGGAATCAGCCCAAATATTTCCACCGCTGATTCATCCCATGAAAATGATCATAAAGTGAAAACCGAAGGAGCAAAGAATGGACATAAACAATTTACCAAAATTCTTCCAGTACTTTTTTTTTCTTGTTTATTCAACTCAAGAAATTCTTTTATATTTCCGATGCTGAGGTATGAAAGAAAGCCTTTTACATTGAACTGATGGTACACGAGTCAAACGATCTACCTCACGCGGGTTTCAGAAGCCCTCAATGCCTACCAGGGATCAAGAGAAAAAAAAAGAGAGAAAGAGAGAGAGAGAGAGAGAGCGAGGAGCTCAGTGACCCGCAGATGGAGGCCCTAGACATTTGCATTGCGATATTCGCATCACGCTTTTTCTCGCTCTTTTATCCTTCTGAGTGCCACAAAAGAATCTACCACCACCACCCCACCATACCAGCCTCTTTCTCCTTCTTCATCTCTCTATACACACAAATAAACATTCACATACGCAGAGAAACGTGTTGTATATATTAGAATGTATATTTCGTTTGTTTGTATCGTTGACGGCATTCCAGAGGGGCCCTCTGGCATTTCCTGCACGCGTCCTCCAGGCAGCCTTGTGTCCTCTTGGCGCAGACCGAAACGTTATACTACCACGTCCCGGGACGAATTCCATCCATCACACATGGCACATATACACACACATATACATTCATTTGTTTCGTCATAATTTTAATGAGATAAATTTTTTTTCTCGATGCTCCTCCAAGCGTTTTTAATCAGCCAAAAATTAATTCAGTAATGAAGAGGTAAAACAGGATAAATCGATTTTTTTGCCAATCTTTTTTGGAGAATATCTCGTAAACTAAGCGAGATAGGACGAATTCTGCTCTAATCAGATATTCTTAATGGACGATTAATATAAAAAATTAACAAACCTCTTTTTTTTAATCACAATCAATTTTATTGGAATAGAGATCATGGAAAAAGGAAGTTTCACTTGATTAAATTATTTTTCAACTATTTACGGAATTAATGAACGACGAATAAATCTCATTACAGTATTTTCCAGCGGAAATTTTCCTATTTTCACGATGAAAATAAGGAAATTTTTTTTAATTCGCTAACTCCATTAAGCCTTCAAACTTAATTTTTCTGAATAATTAAATAGCTATTCCGATATAGAGTGGCGGAGGATCAATGTACTCTCGGATATATAAGAGATGACTTCAGAAGTGTCTGATCGTGTTACCCTACAAAACCGCTCAGGTTACAGTGTTATATATCAACTTTCGGTTAATATCGGAATTCTATCATCTCGTCAATGATTTTTCATTATTAATTTTTTGATACTAAGCACATTCATATGGAGATTTTTTTCTCTCATTCTAATGATATTAATCTTCATGAAAGATGAAGAAATTCTAAAATTATCGATATTCTTCAGACACTAATAAATTCACGAATATTTGAATTGATAAATTAGCAGCATAATTAATAACGGAATTTGATTAATTAAGATTTTTTTTTCTTCGCCGATGAAATATTATAGATACCAAAGCATAAATCAACTTCTTGCTTCAACAATTACCAGACAATTCTCATTGTTTCCAAAAAGCATAAGTTGCTTCATCCTCCTGCCTTTATTTTTATCTACATCAAATTTTCATTAGACTAACAGTCATTTTCTCAATTCTAATCGTTTTTTTTCTCCTCTCCACCACATTAAAACAATCTAGATAATGATTTCAATAATGATGCTTGAATGAAAAGAAAATGAAAAAAAAGTGAAAACTTCTCCTGATAATTTTTCTCGAAGAAAATCATTAATCTCATAAATTAAAATGAAAGAAGATCTCGATAACGATATTTTCCTTCATTCCTTGTGAAAAAAACTAAAAATTATGTGCTCGAATAAATTGAGAATTCAACATTCCCAACTACATAAAGTAGAAAAATTGAATGAAATTAAATGGTCATTTTTACATCACAAAATCATTATATTTAATTAATTAATATAATTAATCTTTTGAGTTTTATGAATACATAATGATGAATCATATCTTTGAAGTTAAACTAGATCATTAAGCCAAGTAACCTTGGTTTTCTTGCCAAGTTCAGTGCACCGGAGTATAGTCGAAGATGTGTTAGCACTCGCAGCTGCCTATTCCCCCCACCTCTCTTCATCTCTTTCCACCGAAACGTTTTGCTATTTTATTTGAGTGTTTACGCTTTTACTGTACATACAGAGAAAAGCATTTTTCACATACAGCATACAAGTGTGTGGGTGATTATAAGAGCTCCTCAATATGTATGTGCGTGTGTAGGTTATAAAGATCGAATAGTTCGCTTCCACTACATGTGGAAAACGAGTTGAGATCCATTCTAGGTCTATCCTAGTTTTTGCCTAAGTCTACCGACTCAACAACACTCGAGCCATCTAAGGCCTCCAGTGTCTCTCTACCTTATACGATTATACCCTCCTCCCCCTCTTTCTCTCTGTCCCTCTCTTTCTATCAATTCCCCTGGTGTCTACTCAGCTCTTACGACTAGCGAGTCGTGTTAATCCAAACACGCTTTGGCTTCTAATAATAAAAACTCTGAATCGAAAAACGATCTTTCTCTTTTTATCCTTTTCAAGTTTTTCAATTTAAGGAATTTCCTTTTGAATTCAGGAATTATTTAGGGTCTCTTCCCTACGGTCAATGGCTCTTGTCAGATTTTTTGTCAGACTGAAGAAGTTGATGGAAAAATCTAAAGATAACTTGGAAGATACTCCTACATATCCACATTGTTGAGTAATTTTTGTTTCAATTTTTTGGAGAGGCTCTCATCTTTAAAAAAAAAAACCCGGTTGATTTTACTTGGATTCCTCCTATTTTTTACGTTTGTGATTTTTTCATTAATTTCTGCCGGATGGTTTATAGGAGAAATATTGATGGATGGAGAGAATAATACTTGGGTTGTGTAATAACGAAAATAGGAAAATATTAATTAACAGGCAGTCGTGTATTCATCTGTCTTTCTCTCTCGCGTAGTTCAATAAACGATAGTAGTCGCTGGAAATTGATAGCGACTGAAAAATCATGATCCGGAAGATTGAACACGATTTTTTCAATCGTAATCATATTTTTGCATGGAGGAGAACCAGAAATAGCCTAGAACAATCTCGAGACTAGGAAAATCCAAGAATTCAATTCTAGATTGTTTTTTATGATCACAATCTGTTGAGTGAGAAATCCTAAAAAAATATCATTTTACTTATTAAAGTGTTGAACAAACTATCATATTTTTTGAATTATATAATTAATTTTAATAAAATAAATTCTAGTAGCTACGAGGATTTTTTTCTTGCTAAATGAAGTGAGCGACGTTGCCGAAAACTCGCTGAACGCGCCCAGGCAGTGTAGAGTAAATTCGGCAACATTGCAGCCAAAATAGCACGCCAGGGAATCCCTCATCATTCGACCAGTCGTTGCGTCGCTTATAGTGGTCAGTCTCAGGTTAAGAGAAGTAATAATTCATAACTTCGATAGCACTTCAAGTCGCATTAATCTTCATACATTCCCGCTTCACAGAGAAATAAATAAAACAAAATGAAAAATACCTTCTTTTTTTCCTTCAATCATCCGCAATTTTTTACTTCTTCATTTTACACTTCATTCAACTACGGCTTCTACATGCTTTTCTTATCAAACCGTATCATCGATTTCACGTGCAAGAGAGGGAAAAGTCTCATCTGTATTCATGCATCATTTATGATGCTACCAGGAGTTGGAGAAGTTCATAAGATCTTAGAAAATAGATCGATCATCTTGAGAAGCGTAGACGAGAGTAAATGCTACCTGATACGTGCAAGTTTATTGAGGCTGAGCATACGGCAGACGACAGAAATTCACTGACCCAAGTCTACATATGAGAAACGCTCTTCCTCGGCTCATGAAAGGAAAAAAAACGTCCCTGTATGAAAATAAAGAAGGAGAAAGAAATTAAGAGATATGAAAAAAGAAAAGAAGTTTCATTTCCCGTGTAACCTGGTCCTCACTGACGTTATGCTGTTACCCTTATGCTGTTCACAACATCCGATACGCATTCGAGTCTTTTTCTTGCTAATGTCTATGTGTATCACGTACTCACTTCATGGTAAAACGACACCGTGACGTAATATTAACTTGATTAAAATTTGTTCCTACCTTTTTTCTTTTTCTTTCTTTTTTCTCCACAAGAAAAATAAAGGAAAAACCTCGCATCAAAGCTTTATTTATGAGAAATTTATTCTCTCGCGTGTGTGGTGAATTTGATGATGATTATGTGAATGGAAAAATAAATTTAAAAAAATACATGCATTTTATTTTGGATGGATAGGTGGAATTTAATGTGGAATTATGTCATGAATTCACGCGGAATTTAATGCTAACCGCGGGGTTTAATGCACTCTATCCTATAAATACGTCTCGCGCGTTTTATATTAGCATGAAATGGTGAATTTGGCGAGAAAATCCTTGGCAAGTGGAAAATTTGATAAATCATGGAAAATTCAACGTCCTAATAAATTTTTTCAGTTAAACTGAAATTGAATTCATGAGTTTTTTTTTTTAATTAGTGAATATTTTAAACGCCAGAAAAAGAATTTCGATTTTCATGATTTTGTAGATACTTTTTTCCATAGTTAAAAGAAAAGCTACAAAAAAAAGGCCTCACAAAAAATTCTCTTGAGTTTTTTTCTATACAAAAAGATTATTACAAAAATTGCTCTATCTCCCTCAGATTCTGAAAATTTTTATAAAAAATTGTCTCCTTTATTCCAACGAATTTCCACATTTCCAGTAAGATCTTCAAATCTTTTATCAAAAATAAAATAAAACCTCACGCCTCAGTTTATGAGTTTGCGTCAAATATTCAACAATATAATCTCGGGGGAAAATTTCCTCATGAGAATGAAATTTTCAACAGCCACTGATATGATATCACGTAAGAAACGTCAGATGACACCTATTACACTGTCATATCCAAACAAATGCATAAGATTTATACTACTCTATTTTCTTGCTGACATTACGTTTCACATGTTTGTATGTCCGTGCATGTGGATACGAGACACGTGCGATCGATGAAGAATACTGTTACATGCATTTAAACGTGCAAGACAGTAAAGGACACACCTGACACTGTCACTTCATCACAGATGAAGAAAAATAAACATCGTTTGCAGTAATTTTCATGGATTCGACCCTCTCGAAATTCAACGACACACCTGAGTACTACTTGGTGACCAAATAGAAGAAAAGGGTAATTTAACATTGAATTTGGAGACAAACATTCGATGATAGTCGCTCGTAAAGTTTAAATATAGAAATGGTAAAGGCGCAAATCAATAGATGAATTTCAAATTAATGTTTGGTGGATCAATACGAGTGTAGACTACAGGGCTCATAGCGACAGGTTTTCGTTTTTATTCTTTCCTATTTCTCATTCGCATCGAACAATTCTATCTTTGACCTGCTTTATTATGAAAATTGAAACTGAAAATAGATAACACGAAGTTCGTCTGGAATCGAGTTTTTTTTTAAATTCAAAATTTTATTATTCAGATTAAAATAAGAATTTTGTGAAGATTATTTTTGGAATATGTCGGAAACGAGACACGATTGAGAAGAATTCATTGCTAGAAATTTCTTGTAGCCCATCAAATTCTTCACAAAAAATGTGTCTTGGCAAATTTTCCCAAAACCACTTGCCGCAAAGATATTTGCAAAAGGAATGGACAAACTTTTTGAGTCATCCTATTTTTCTTTTCTCCATTTTAGTTGAGACCAGTTTTCTTGGAATATCTTGGAAAATAAGAGAGACAGAGATTCCTTCGTGATTACCTTTTTATTGGAGCAAAGTTGGGGTTGGTGAAATTTCATTACGAAAATTCTTCTATTTTCCTTATTTTTTGAGATATTTTCAAAAAACTGAAATAAACAAAATTATGGTTAAGAAAACATTGTTTCACTGATTATTACCGAGTAAAAGAGAAAGTTGAATATTTCCATTAGGTAATTAACAATTATTTAATCAAGAATACGTAAAATTTCATATAAATATTTTAATTCAAAATATGATTAAACTTAAAATTACTCAGACTAAACTTTACGTCAATTCAATCAAAGTTCTTCGTAACTCATGAATTACAAAATAACATCTCGTGAGGTTATTTAACTCGTATAAATGTCTACCCACGTCAAAATTAGTAGTTCAATGTAGATAAATTATAAATTGATTTGAATTCTATAACGATGAGTGTGATACTAATGCAGTGAAATCTAGTTTTCGGAATATATTGAGGAGTTAACGGTTTTCAATGTGTGCGTTGTACATTTGTGTCCTGCAGTTTTAATGAAAATTGTCGTTTACATTACCGTTATATTAAACCACAACCGTTAACAAACGACAAATCAGTGATTTTTCATTGAACTCCTCCTGTCAAATGCGTCAATTTTTTTTTCCTCTAATTTTTTGTCCCCAGGAATTAATTGAACCTGGAGCAAATATTCAATGAATGTTAAGTGATGGTGTGGAATTAATCTTTCATCCAACAACACTCAGAGCGCAGAATCTGCAGGAAAGTGTGCAGCACTGCATTGCAGTATAAACTACAGGATACACCTTTTTTTTAAGTATTTTTTTTTCGGAGGTTTATATTCTTCGACTCACCTCCACTGTTCATGGGCTTTCGCCCGTGCAGCATCGACAGCAATTTTCATTTAATATCCAATTTCCCAATTCTGTTAACGTCAGAGTTTGAAAAAAAACGTCATTGGAATTCTATTTTTTACGTTCAAGTGATTTCTTTGAATTTTGAAGCGGAAAAACTTGATAAATTCTCTGAATTTTTTCATCAATTCAATAGGACAGGTTGAAGGATATCTCGGAAATTAAGCAAGATGTTGCAATTTTCTTTGATAATTTTTTTAAATAGAATTTTTAAGAGAAAAGTTACAAAAGAAGTCTCTACAAAAATTGCGTTATTTCACTTAGTTTCCAAGATTTTCTCAAAAAAAAAACAGGTTTTCCACTAGAGAATACTAGGGTAAGCTAATCCAGGATTTTTTTCGGGATGAAGGATTTCATGAAAGAATTTGAAAAGATGGTCCAAAAAGCTTACAGTGTTGTGTAATTATTGCAATTTGTTTCGTACAGGTTTCCACTCTCAAAAAAAAATCTCAGATAATTTTGCACCACAGTTCCTTTTTATCCCATTCTCCCCTACTGAATTATCTCTAAATTCATTGAGTCAAAGTAGATTTCATTACAGCATTTTCCAGCTCAATTTTCTAAAGTCCATCAGTCTCATTATCCCTTGAAAACAAAATTTCCTCTCCAAGCCTCAATACCACTCTCGTTACAATGAATCAGTGGATAAAATATGAATCAATCGCTCAGAATAAATTCCCAACAATTCATCAATTATTAATAATTCATTTTTTTTTGCAAGTGCATAAATAATTATATTATTGCAAATGCACCTGCAATGCGCGTTGCCGATCGATTCGAAACTGATCGCTTGTTAAGTGTCATACATGGCTAAACCTCGGGGTCTCGTACCGCCTTGATTTATGCACAACGATAACGAACGTTATATGCATCTAACCAACCGTACACTCACTTCAATATAAAGCCCCTAACTATGTTTGTTGGTTAATGTGTCTGGGTATATGTGTGTATGGACCTTGTAAAATCCAAACAGGCGTCTCGATCTTTGGAAAAGTCGTGAATACAACCAATGTATATGTGGATCTTGAAGGCAGAAGAGGGGCCTTAAAAGGGGGAGAGAATTATCCCAACGTGAAAATATAGTTTTGCATTTGTACAGAGTACCCAAGATGACCTACGACTTTCCAACTCTCATAGAGTCTCTGCATATATTATTTCGTACTTCCTACTGGGATTACTTGAAAAATTCATGTCAATTAAATGACATTAATTTTATGTGTAATTTATGGTATTTCATTGTGTGATTACATGAATTTATATGTTAATTTTATGATAAATCAAAGAAACTATTGAGGGGAGAGGGGGCAAGATGGACCTATTGATCAAAATGATTCGGAATGTTTTTCAAGAGTGAAGGAGTCTCCGAAAAATTTTGAGAAAAATCATGAACAATGTTCACATACTGGCGGATCTTCTCAAATTCTTTCACCAAATCCTTCACTTTGAAAAAATCCCTGGATCGTATTGCTTCGCAGGTCCATTATGCCCCACTCACCTCTCTATTTGTTTTAATTCATCAAAATATCTTGGGAAACCAATGGAGATAAAAAATTTTCCATTCAGACTTTTTTGGTAGACCATTTTTTTTCAAAGATTCCTCTATCTCCCTTAGATTCCGAGATATCGGCTGCAAATGAATTCTGAAATTACACCTAATCGATTAGTTTTACCTCCCCTGAATTATTTCGTGAATATCTCAGAAACTATTGGATTTACAGGAATTTTCCAAAAGACCTTTTTTCGAGGGGAATCACAATTGCAAAGAGGTGATTCCAAAATTTCAACTATTTCCTTCAAATTTCGAGATATTTTCAAAAATATGTTTCAAATGATAAAAAAAACATGATAAGCCTCCGAAAGAATGCACTACGAAAACGATAAATTCCTACAAAAAACATTCGAGATGTCAGCGTTTTTAAAAAATTTTGCTTCTCCAACATTTCTTTTTTTTTCTCCATCCACCAACGAGTGTCCTCGCATAAAAAAAAGCTAATAATTCGCAAGATTGTATGGTAGACGATGAAAAGAACTCCGAATGTATTATGGTATGCAGCTATGCAGTCGGGCATGTTATGTGATTATTTCGTGGCGGCACAAGGCCACCCCACGGGTGACAGGGATATATCCTCTCTTTCTCTCTCTCTCTCTCTCTCTCGCCCCCTCTCTCCTCTCTAGCACCTACTCCCCCTACACACTACCACGTGCCTTTACTGTGTCTCTAACCCGTTCGTCCATCCGTGGATCCTTGAAAAAGAGAACTGCCATTTGAACTCAAAACAAAAGCGAAAAAAGTCCCCTGAAGATAGAAGAAAAGGAAGAAAAATTGTAAAGAAGAGAATGAAGAATAAAATGAGTGAAAAAAAAAATGTTATACACAAAAGGACGTCACGTCGATTTTCTGTACAGCCTGACCCCGTTGAATTATTGCATTTTCATCATGTGATTTACGTTTATTTGACTTATTTTCGTTTCCTTTATCTTCCAACAACATTCCATTATGAAGTTTTGAGCAAACAAATTTCGTTTTTTTTCTTCTTTTTATTGGAAAAAAACGTGAACCGGACCTCTTCACAAAATCCCTCCTGAACAAACCATAATCCTCTGGTGGGAAATAATAATCTTTTATTCTCATTTTTTTCCCTCTTCGCCAGGTTAAAAATAAATTAAGAGTCCTGGGCATCTCTTCTGCATCTGTTTACCTCAGTCCCGATAAATTACACCTAACGATAGTAGTACATAGTATTATTTCTACTGATTTCTATCAGTTGAAACATTAACATGTATTATTACAGGACTCTTAATGCATGCAAATAAATGGAGGGTAAAAGAGTAAAAAAGGATTTAAAAAGAACAAAAAAAAACCCCAAGGGTAAAAATAATATTTAATATGTTGATAGGTTGGCTTCTGCAATATTGCGACAATAAAATTTTCACATTATCACATTTTCTGATTAGTGCCAAGAAGAAGAAGTGATTACGACGTTTATATTACAGCGTGCAATAATCACATTACGATTAAATTGCCGTTAATGAAAATCAGTAGATTTTTTTTCCGCATTTTTTATCTCGTTTTTCTTTCGTATTTTAGTGTTTTTCTTTTTTTTTCTTTCAATTTATTACAGATAGAAATGCACTTGAATCGAGTGAATTACACAGAATTACTCGACCTAATCGATTTTCTAGTCTAGTAAAGAAGGAAAAAAAAAAGGAAAATTGCTATAATATTAGCGGATATAAGATACTAAACTTCAAACTTGCCACTAGCCACTGTATAAATACACATGAGCTTTTTACTTGTGTGTATGTATGTGTACACTGGTAGTTGTGATATACGAAAATAAATTTGTTCTGTGTTATGTGCCGGCATGCCAAAAGACGCTCTGAATTCTTTTGACTATACGGTTTTTTTTTAAGAGAGACCAAGAGAAAAGCAGAAGTGTTGTAAAAGAATGAGAGAGAGATTGCCAAATTAATTGACAATTTTAATGATTTGTTTACGTTTAATAAAAAAGTACTTTAACAAGATCTCCTCTGAGCTTATCGAATGACTCATTTATTTTATTGAAGTATTCACGTGGTATTTGAGTTCATTCGCCTCAATTCATAAAACTTCAAAATACCCTGAGAAAAAAGACGAAAAAAAAAAATACGGAGTGATGAAAATATTTATCACTCGAAAATTCACATTTTTCGTTAATTATAAGTAATGAATTTAGCTTTATAATTAATGACTTACCAATTTTTTGAAAAAAATGCTGATCAATAAAAGAACCCACTCATGTTTTACAAGTTAATTTTGTTAACTTCATTGATAATTATCGTTGACAAATAAAAAATAACAAATTTACACATGAAAATATTCACTGGATTAAAATAAATTGAATTTTAAAATAAGAATAATTGTTAGTTTTTTTTTCGAAGGTATATCTCGTATGAAATTATTTAATTGAACCACGAGGCACCGAGTACACGGTCGCACTGCAGGCGTGTTGTGTATAAAACGGGGGAAAAACACGGGTAGGAATAACGTTGGGAGAACTGTGGAGCGTTAGGTGGGTTTGGATCGATGTCTGTGCGCAGACTGACCGTTCCAGCTCCTCCGGGGCTCTCCTTTTGCCGCGTCTCTGTCGTTGGTAAAAAAAAAAAAAAGCCATAGTAATGTAATATACTGGGGGGGCGCGCACACGTTTTCTTCCAATAGTTTGCCCTAAGAATTTTTGTGTATTTCATTGGCCCACTTGTCTACGCCACTGTCAACTTAATGCCACATGTTTACTCATATTTAGAAAAAAGGGGGCTTTTTTTTCTCCCCCTACCTCTGTTGGCTACTTCTTTCAGTTTGTAACCAGGCGCCCCAGCGGCGCAATAACCTACTGACAAAAAACACACAGGTTGTACACTTTAAATACACCTGTCCATTGGGGGGAGAGTTTCTTCTTTTTTTTTGGCGCCAAATGGAAGCATTGAAAAATTTCATTCATGTTATGAGTTTTGTTTAGTTTTTTTTTTAGGGTAAGAATGAAATGTAAAATTTGGTGGTTCATTCTGGAATTTAGTTTTTAGAATATCTCGTCAACTAGAGCTAGTAGGGAAATTTTTGAAGGGATTTTTTTTATAGAGCCGAGTCAGAGCCACAAAAAAGGTCTTTGTAAAAAATTGTGTAAATCTGTTGGATCTCGAGATATTCAATAAAAAATTATTCTGAATACAAAATTGTCTCGTTTCATCTATTCACCACTGAATGAAGTTCTTGGCTTCTTTCAAGTTCTATTTTATTCATTGATGCTCTTATAAATCTCGAGTCAGTAGCTTACAATTAAGAATGAATTGACTCATGAAAATTCATAAATACAATTTTTGTATATTAAAGCCATTAATATCCTAGATAATTTTGAAAGATTATTCTTTTGAATAATTTTAAGAATGCGGAACTTCTGCGTTACTCATATTTTAACTGTGTTTACCATTTCACTGTTAATTATTTTTTCTGTTTGAGTAGAAAAAAAAACGAGGATAAAGAAGTGACAATTTTTTCAACACGAATGTATAATTTTCAAAACATTTAATATATTTTATCTCTCGAGAAGAAAAAAAAAACCCGACAATTGTTTACGTGATTAATTAAATATTTCTCAACTATTCGAGTTAAATTACTCGTAACTAAATGAAAGAAAAATAAAAATATTTAACAACACAACATTAACATTAACGTTCCAACAATAAAATAAATTGCAGTTAAAAAACGTTTGTAATAATGATGGGCTTCTCTCGTTTGCCACCTGTTACTAAATTCTGATTTCTACCGTCAAAATTGTTTTCAATTAAAAAGAAGCAAAAACGAAAAATTATAAACCCATACGAAACAATGATAATAATGATTGAAAAAAAAACCAGCCCATAATTTTATTCACTTGCAAGTGTTATTTTATCTATTTAGAAATATCTCATTTGGTTGAAAATGGAAATTGATGGTAATTTCCTTGTGATTTATGGAAAGCCGTTGTACACGACTTTCGCATTGTCATCTGATTCTGCGGTGCGCATCGCTCTTCACCTCAGCGCGTGTCTCATCCGAACAAAACAAAGAAAAAGGAAAAATTAAAAAAACAAACAGACAAACAAAAAGAAAATCGTTTGAATTTCGTCACACAGAAAATCGTCACGCACTATTATACTCGTAATTCGCGACACTTTTGGCGTCAACCACTCTAATCTCTCTTCATTGTTTTACATTGTCAAGCACCTGTAACAATTCGCTGAAAAGAAATGAGGGAAAAATCTCCTTCTTCAGAGGTAAAAAAATCAACGAAAATAAAGAAATGAATGAGAGAATGGATGGGCTGAGGGCATAATCAAGTTTTTGTACTGCGCAAACTCTTGCAACTCTTGGCGTGTCTAATTGACAAGCCGCTGAGTGTCTGTCCATGAAAATAATTTGATAAAAAAAATTCTCAAGTGTACTTAATTCCCTTTTATTTCCATTATTGTCCACTTTATTCATAATTCGGGCCCATCTGCACGCATACATAAATGATACATGATAAAATAATTAAATAGCAGTTAGGGATCTTTAACGATGTATTTTCGTTCATCCTTCATTTTTCAATTTTTCTCATTTTTTTTTTCTCTCTCTCTCTCTCTCTCTCTCTGTCCTTTTAATCTTTCAAACTCGAAAAATCGTGACTCCGATTCATTTCTTTTGTTCTGTCCGTGGCCGTGCATCACGCCTCACACGAGGGACACGTGTTTCAACGTCTCTCACCGCAACATTCAACGGGTATAAAATGCATCGGGGGATTTTTACATTGGAATTTTAATGTCCGGTTTGTGTTTGGTCATTTTATTCCCTTTATTCTCGTCATCGGTACATCAACGGTTGGAAAAAAAAGGTTCATTAAGTATTCGAATGAGGATACATGCTGGCTTCCGTAACTCAACTAGGAGTGGATTTTTTTTTTTTTTTAGGTTCAAACCCTTCGGCTTTATTACCGACAAAAGGATAGCGCACAATGTTTTCAGTGGTCATCGATCGATTCGATAAAACCATGGGAAATTTACAGATTAATTAATTTCACTTTTGAGAGTCATTTTTAGGTAATACTCATCGGTGTCATAAATTTTCGGGATAATTATAAATTTAATGGAGTTAGTGATGTTCTGAATGAATAAAAGTCGATAAATTCCTTGTAAATAACTTTGGAGCCAGTAGATTTTGGGAAAAACATGAGAAGATTTTTGTGGAGAATTTATAAGGCTATGAAAAATGTCGTTTGACACATTCTCCTGGTTTCGATTATTTCAGAAATATTTTGGAAATAATTGGAATTTCTCGTCAATTCAGTGATGAAAACCGAAAACACGAAACAGTAGGCTTACAAATAAGCTCACCCGTCCATCCAGGCTCTTTAGTTCAAGTTCCCGTTTTGTCCTTATCCCTACTTGTACAAAAAAATTAAGGGAGCAGAATTTTTTTTTCCAAATTTTAAGCAATTTTCAGTCGTGTGTCACTTTGCGAAAAATGATCGGATTGTAATGAATTGATTATCGGGAATTGACGCTTGAAGTCTCTACTTTCAGACTATTGAAATGGAGAATTTTTTTAGGCACTGCTTATGGCGCGATAGAATCGATTAATGTGAGAAAAAAAATCATAATTTTTTCCTTTTTTCAAAAAGGTCCACGGGTTGAAATATTTTTTTTTCAGCTCAACCAATGCGTATAACGAAGAGCGTATAGCCTGATCCTCCAGCTTCAATTTGATTTTTCTCTTTTCGCTACGACCATTTGGCATTGAGATATTGGCTGTTAAGTGAGAAATCACCCTTTTGTCTGTAATCACCGATATCTCGGGAACTACTGATCGCACAGCGAGCAAGTGGTGTGTTTTGTAATCTTGAATTTACGTTCTCCAAGCTCCTTTTTCTTTTCCGTTTTTCCTTCAATTCTTAAAATCGTTTCGAAAAAGGACCGAAAAATGTCGTTTTTTGGGGTTTTTGAAAATTAACTTGAATTTTTGTGAACATGACAAAAATCACTAATGTCTTTACGTTTTTTCTATGCTAAATATATGCCTAAACACCCTGTGGATATTCAAGCCGATCGGTTGTATCGTTTTTTTTCCCCGACTTGTCAAAGTTGTATCAAAAATTAAAGGATGAATGATTAAGGATGTTCTATACCTACCGTAAGTGGGGGTTGTGCGGCATGAGAGGGGCAGTGATTTCGTCAGTGTTCCAATCCCTGAACATGAACTATTGATTTTTTAAATTCCTCATTAAAATGATTTTCAGGGAATTATGGAACGCTGTGGGTGTTCAAATATTATATTATTATCATTACATTTCATAGATATTTTTTTTATCCTTTATTTAATTAGTTTGAGAATTATTTGGAAAAAAGCGTTGAATTCTAGGGAATTCTGGCGACACAACTTGGCAGCACTTACGCGAAATCGACAATTTTTCAAGCATTTTTATTAATTTTAATGCCAATTATTGATCCAATCGTTGTATAAAAATGAACAAATTGTGCGGGGGGTTATTTCTCACCCATATCCGAAGTTTCATCAAATTTGAACAATTTTTCGAAAAGTTTCTTAAGCTTTTGTGGATTTCCCATAAGAATCATGTTAAAAATGGTTTTTAAAAAATTTATAACTTTTAAACCAGGTATGAAAAACATCCAAAATTTTGCATACGGTTTCTTTATAAATTGGAGAACCTTAGAAAAAAATTTCAATGAAATCGTACATTTTTAAATTTTGATAAAATACCGGTAGAACATCCTTAAGACGGAACAACTTCATTTAGGATATACGACCTCGAATGTTTCGCAAAGTTACAGATGTTTGAAGATTGCTCAAAATTCGGGAAAAATTTTTGGCTCCCTTAATTCTCTTGCTGAATGTAATTGGGTAAAGTCGATTGAAGTAGAGCTCCTGTAATTTCGACTCTGCAAGAGACTCGATTCTTAGAAGTCGAAATTAGCTGAAAAACCTACGAGAACTGCCATTGGTCAGATTGTTCAAAGCCCAAGAGTGGGAAAGAATATTGCTAGAGTGGGAGAACTATTGCTCCAAAATTACATGAGTCCGACTGTACACGGAAGATCCTTGGCTAAACTGCGTATGCTTCGAATTTCGAGACTCCTTGGATGTTATTCCCGTAGCGATCCAATTGAATTATAGTTTTGCTTCTGCTAGGTGGAAGTAGGTTTGCTTTCGGAGGAAAATTCCATGAGTTTGAGAATAATCAAATAATTGAAATTGAACGTTTGCATCAGTCAAATAACTTTTTCCATTTCACGATTCATATTATGCCGTTTCAATTCTTTTTATTCGAAAATTAGGAGGTATTTTTCTGCTCCTCCAAAACTCTCAGTTTTTCTGATGAAATCACCAATTCTTATCATTTAACTGTCATAAATCTAGCCCTAAATCGATGCTGAAATCATTTCTACTTGTTTTTAGTTATTGAGAATTAATTTCCCTCGGAAACTAAGGAAAACATGATCAATTATTTGAAAAAGAGTTTTCGGTAAATAACTTTCTTGATTTTTTTTTGAAAATTACCCAAAGTGCGTGATATCGATGAGGAATGATCAGTTGACGCCAATTCGCTGTGAGCTTCATCATGTTAGGATGTTACCGAGAAGAGATATTTGCAGAAAATTGGAAATTATGAAAAATGAGAATGATAAAACTTAATTCCGAAAGCCAGAAATCCGCTGCTTCTACCTGGTGGGAGCAAAATTATAAATTGATGGAATTGCTTCGGGAATAGCACCCCTGAGTGGGAGACTGAGGAGAAGTTGAAACAAGAGATATGTCACCCGGTCTCAAAGAGTTGATACAAGAGGAGCTCTACTGTAAGCCTATTTTTCTTGTTGCTCAATTTTGAAGAATATCTCAGAAACTAAAAGAGATGATGCAATTTTAACCGGCAAAGGATTCTAAAAAAATTGCACCATCTCTCTCAATCTCCTTGGAATTGTCAAATGAATATAAATAGTAAAAAAAAAAATTCATCCTGTTTGACTCTCTTCCTACTGAATTTATCATAAATGTTTAACAAAAAAAAAATATAATAAAACTTTTTTAATCTCCTCAATTTTTCAATTTTTTCCCATAAAAATGAGGATTTACTAAAAAGTTTGCTCGTGTCAGGGCGTGAAGCAATGTATTTCCGGTAGTCACGTAGCAAAAGTGCCAAGCAACTTTTCCGAGTACAAGGTAGTTTAACGAGCTACTAATAGGATTGTGCTTGTGTGTACTTAACTTTTTCAAACTCAAATCGTTCTGGGGAAATAATTTTCAATTTTTTTTTTATCTCTCCTGGAACACCAGGTTGAACGAAAAATTTTGCCAAAGTTACATTCAATTGCTCTCTTTTGCTGTTATTTCCTCGTCTGACGACAATTACTGGAGAGTCACACATAGGCGCGGGTGAAAAAGACAAATTGATCCCGACGAATTTCATATCCACTTTGCCGTTCTGTCTGTGGCGCTTCTCTGCCACTATTCCACTTCTTTTTTCCATTCTCTTTCTCTCTCTTACACACTCCCGCTCTCTCTCGCTCTTTCACGCACATTTAATATGGTTCTGTGCTTCGCCGAATCACGGCGTGTTCTCCCACCACCGTCATACATCGAGCAACTTCACATTCTACTGAGACGATAGATTTAGCAAATCTATTTATAGATCACACACAGTGGTATCCAGAGGGTGTTATACGCCAGACGTGAAAACCAGAGAGTCTTTTAACCATGGAAGACCTCAGATCATTTAAGGTCCCAACAAACCAAATGTTTTCACGATAATTACGGATATATTCATAATAAAATGGTGTAAACAACTGGGGAAAGTAATTATAAAAACAATTTCACTTCTTTAATTTTGAAAAATTGATCAATATCGCTAGAAAAATTGGTTCGTATGTGCAACACAATCCCTATGAGAGACTCCCTGCGTTCTACCGTTTTCATTTTTGATATGATCAATGGATTGAGGGGAAAATTCTGAAAAAAAATTGAATTTATTCATTGAAGTATTCAACAAGCTATTGGATTCTTGAAATGGCATAGCCTAATGAAGAAATGAAATTCTAGTGGCTGGCAGAATTTTTCTCATGCTAAACGAAGTTGTCCGGTGAGCCCAGTTGCCGAAAACTGGCTAAACGCATTCGGGCAGTGTAGAGTGGATTCGGCAACATCGCAGCTGGAATAAGACGATGGGGAATCCCTGATTACCCGACCAAAGTCGTTAGGTCGCTTATGGTGACTAGGGTTAACCCTTTATGGTATCATGAAGGACTTCGCTGCTTCACCTGCGTCGAGAGAAATTTCGTTGGTTATTTTCACTGAAAAACCTTGAAAGATCAGTAGCGAAGCGGTAGAAAACAGGACGAATCAGTTTGTTTCAACTCATTTATTGATTTGAGAATATCTCGGAAACGAAGCGAGATAGTCAAATTTTAGGGGGAACTTTTTTCGTAGCTCTTGGAATTTGCTACAGAAAAAGGTTCAAACAAAATTGCTCGGTCTCCTTTAGCAAGAGGGTAATCACTACTAACATCTGTGCATACTAAATTTCAGATTGCAAAAATTCAAAGATTCTCAAATCCTCTGCAGACTTCATGGAAGTTCATGAGATTTCTTAAAATCCATGAAAATTGAACGAATTTCTGGAGATTCCATCAATTTCTATGAGATTGCAGAGAATGCTAGGAAATTCAAAGATTCTGTGGCAGGAGCAAAGATGTATAAAAATACAAAATTAGATTAAAATAATGTTCAACAAAATTTGAAATCTTCCATGAATCTTCTCAAGTCCTCAAAACGATTTTTCAGATATTGTCACTGAGATGGGTCTTTTGCCAGATTTGACGAGATCCATTGAATAATATAAATTCTTCGTTCAAGAACTTGAGACGTTTTGTCGGAATATATATATTCACTTTAGAATGAGGAGAAGTGCTATTTACACGTAAATCGTTTTTAGTGAGTGAAATGTCCGCCAGGTGGCGGATTTCTCTCGCAAGTCCAATATCACCAAAAAATATATAAAAACAAGAAATTGAGCGGATTTATATATGAATAATTGTTTTTGGACTGCTAATGCTCAAACGACCAAGTCCGGAGAGAATATTTGGCAATTTGGCTCTTCTACAATATCCATGTATGGATAATTTTCTATAACTTGGGATATAAAGAACCCTCAGGTTATAAAATCGATATTTCACGTCATAGAAGAATACAATTCGTCAATTTATTTACGAAACAAAAAAAAAATTATTTTAGAAAACATAAGTCCCAGAAATTAAAAAGAAATAGAAAGGAAATTCTTAACAACAAAATCCAATAGCCTAATACAATGATCTTCTTGAGGCCAGAATTCTATAGCTAGTATTGAATCCAGTTATTCCCTGATGGCAATTATCTCGATGCGTTGGATACTTACACTCAGAATTTTATTACTATATATCCATGGAACATCGTGAATATTGTGGCTCCCTGCTTTATTTAATCATTACTCACGTTCTTTCCAAGTTCTCCTTCCCTTTACACTAGAATTTTTATGTAGAAAACACTGTCACTTCCCCAATCTTGTTCGATCTCTTGAACAGAGATAAGAAACAATGAATAGTAATGATCTCAATATTATATGAATGTCAAATTTTCATGAAAAAAAAATCCAAGTTTCCAAACAGTTGCGTGCCATCTATCACCAACTATAATTGTTAATTTAGTGAAAAAGAGTAGGCTCATTGAATATAAGAACTCGGTCATCTTAGTAGAATGATGATTCGACAAAATTTCATAGAGTTTCACAAAGGGAAATTCAGTATAAGCGCGAATTTATTTTGACATTAGTTAATTGATCATTGTCTTCTCATTACGTCGCCGCCATTCTACGATAGAATGAAATATATCCCTCAACTTGAGTATGTAATCTTTTACATTCAACATTAAATTTCTTGTAAGGAGAAGATATTTGCTCCCCACCAGTTTATATTTTTTAATCATCAACCCTTGTATTCTGGAAAGTAATACACATTCCGGCATCAACAAAATCACACGCTTGACATCCATTAACAAAAGAAATAACTTTTATTGAAAGAAACAAGCGTTCCGTTCAAAGTTCTTCAAACCAGTACAGAGATTTAGTGCTGAGGAATACAGAAAGTTAGATTCTTCCTACAAGAACTCCTCTACTTGGATAAATCAGTTCTATTTTCTTGAGCTGATTATTTATAAATCCATATAATACAGCAGTTATCATCGCAATCAACGTCTTTTTCATTGCCATAGTATTTTCAACTTGGCTCAGTTAGTTTATTATTCCTTGAAGATTTTTTTTCAAATACGTGCAAATTCAACACTTACCCCAATCAGTAATCTTCATATTCCTCTCATTCACTAAATTCTTTGGACATAATCTTCAAGTTTTCGTCTATCTCCTGAAATTCAATCTTTTCAATTCTGGGATTCAATTGCCATTGCACCATTTCCTTAAGATGAATTAAACATAATTAGTCGAAATATGTGGCAATATTGAGTCAAGAAACTCGATCCTACGAAGTAGAAATACTTCTCCCTGCTGAGACTCACTTAAATTCACACTCATATTCAGTGGTCTGTTCCCCGAAAGTCATTTTCTCAGGGGCAACTCTCCTCTATTCCATTCAATATATTCACAGTCAAAAATATATTTTCTTAGCACAAGAAATTATGTTTCTCATGACTTGATATTTTTTTCTCTCAGTGTATCAACTTGACCAATTTACAATCAATTTTCAACAAAAATGGGAGAAATATTGCCCAAAAAATGATTCTTCAAAAATAATTCTAACTTCTTCAATTTTCGTTGAAAAATTAATTCATTATTTAATAAGTGATATCTTCTGAAAATAACATAAGCTCCTTTTTGTAGCCAAAAGTAGCACGCTGTGATAATTGAAACTGGAGATATTCACGATGAATTGAAAAATTAAAAAAAATCTTGAGGAATTGAATTCTCAAGTCGAACAGTCGGCAATTAAATAAAAAAAATTGTAATTCATCGTATCATTCCCTCTCGCATCTCCGCTGCACTATGATGATATTTTTCTGAATAATTTTCCGAGAAAATCGATTTCACCCCAGGAATTCATTCCATATCTATGCATACCCCCTAACTATGCAAAACAAGTTTTATCCAATTTTCCCTTTAAAAGTAATTTAATAAAACGTTCCGATCATGATTACTACGTCGCATGAACGAAGGTAAAAGTGAAACATTCGTGTACATTCTCATACCCTATTTTTGTCTACTCGTAGAACTAATTTTATCATACTAAACTTATCTACAGTGTGTACCAACTCGTTTGTTGATTACACAGCTGACTGCAGTACAATCAACTGAAAATTCTCTGCCAGTCATTCACAATTTAATCTGTTGAAAAGTAAAAATAAAAAGGCTTAAATGAAATTCTCCTTTTCACACCGGAAATAGGAAGAAAAAAAAAAGGAACTATATTCCTCCCAAATTGAGACCCCATAAACCACAATGATTCACCTTCGAGAGTAAAATTCACAAACCACGAAGAAAAAAAAAGAAATATAAAAAATAATAATTTCCTTACGTAACAAGGACTATCAAAGTATTCCCGTCCGGGGAATAAATAAGAGAACCAATTTGCAATATCCGGTGTGCGTTTTATCCCAATAAGAATCATCATAAAAACCGCACTCCTTCAACGATTTCCCCTCAATCGCAGCACCAATGAATACCCATTTCTCAAAAAAATTTATTTACCTACAGAACACAGAACGAATCGTGACAAAGTTGACTGGCCTGTGATTACATCGCAGCACATGTGCGCCATTTCTAGCATCAAAGAAAACGAAAAAAAAAAAAAACATCCTCAGGAAAAACTAGCCAAACAGCCCTCAGAGTGCCTCAACCCCGTAATTTTTATTAAAAATTCTTCTCCTCTTAATTCAATTGTTTTTTTGTCCTACGCACATCCCATTACACGTAGATACTTCATCGTACCATGAAGAGAAGCGCAGTGACGTGAATGAACGCATCCCAGAATATGTCCGGGTTTACTTATGTGTGTTCGTGCAATGCGAATGGTAAAAACAAGAGCGGTCTCTCGCTGGTGCAGTCACTGCGGGACATTGTGAAGAAAAGACGAGAAAACTGCTCCGGCAAAAAAGGACTTGAAGAGGAGGAAAAAAAAGAAAATCGAGTAAAGCAAAGAGAAATAAAAAAAAGTTGGAGAAGCGACCGTATGGCACGCGTGCCTCGAGGAACACCGGAAATTACTCGAGTCATGATTGCGATAGTAATTGTTGCACTGGATAGAAAGAGAGAGATCCACACTTCATACGGCTCATTTCTCATCTGCAGAAAACGTCCATGGAGTGTGCCCCATGATCAAGCTCATCCACACGCATCCGTTCGTGTCATGGGCTTAACAAAACCTAGTATTATACAAGAAGCTAATACCGAAGGTTATCATCAATGGTAGCTGAGGGATTCTGCCTCTCTCCTTTTGAGTTTTCTATATGGTAAACTCTCTGAGGGGAATCGTAGCACAAAAAAAGGCAGTAAAAAATGAAAAAAAAAAAAAAAAAGAGAAGCCATAGGAATCAAAACTACCGTATACCAAACGGACTCCTAGTATACCAATTATGTGTTTATCCCAGATTATTTCATGAATAAGTAGGAGAGACGTTAAGAACCCCGTAATGCGTATCATAATATACGTATGTGCTGTTATGAGATTCTTTCACGTACGTGTGCATGTCTCTAATGTGGAAATAACATCATTGAAATTAAACTACTGCTGGTTGACCTTGTTGGCACAACCTGGGGCTACTCAGGTGCACGGGTAGAGTCATTCAAAATTAAAAAGGTACACTCTCTGTTTATTAATGTATTTCGTAAAAATTTATTCAAATTAGCCCTGACAGGTTTGGCTATTGTGTCGAGTGTTAACAATGCTTAGGAACATTTTTAATCACTCAAGCCTCCTCTTTTTTTATTGAAACAAGTGTTCCACCTTACTATTGTCATGTTCTTGGAAGTTTTGAGCGTCTTTGACCTGCATTGCGTTTCAAGGAAATCTGGCAGAATTTTTATGAAGAGTTTGTAATAGTTTTTCAATTGGCAGACTTGAGCGACTGGAGGATTATTCCCTTGGGACATGTGGCAATGTTTTTTTTTCAGGGGAATAATTTGTTTCAGTGTGACCTTTTGTATTATGTAAACACCAGATACATGAAGCTGGTGATTATTGGATATTTTTCATAGTCTTGCGTCACAGTAATATAATTCATCATTTTGATACATTCTGATTCTGACTATTAATTGATTGGAATTTCCCATAATTTGCATGATGAGGTCAGCTGGAATATCAATGAATTAATTAATCTGCTTTGATTCAAAGGAATTTCTCATTAGTAGATTTCAGGAAATGTTTTGATGGAGTGATGAGGCAAAAAATTATTAAAATTTCCTACTGTCGAGACATCATGCTGACACTTGTGTTGGATTATTCGACAAAAAATATATATTTAAGTTGTGATATTAAATAAAATTTTGAATTTATTATGCAAAGAGTAGTGGCAATGTGCAGCAATTTTCTCGGTGATTTGTTAGGATGGATAATTTCATTCACCTGAGAGAACACGTCTACCGTGTTGCGTATATAAACGACTGAAGCTTAAAAACCATTATCACGAGCTTGGCTCTGCTGCGGAGTACAAGAGAGAGAGAGAGGGAGAGGGAGAAGAGTCATCCTAGAGAAGATATGCCCCCTTCCGCCTTTACGCGTTCATATTTTTCAGGTGAAATAAAAGCCGTGGACAGGCTGCGTTTAACGAGCCGATCCCCTCGACCTGCTGCAATATTTCTGAGAAAAGTTACATGTAATGCTGCTATTAAGTAAATTAAACCAATTAGACGTGACGAAGAAAGATTCCATGATGTTGGACGCACTTGATCCACGCTATGATGTTTGTGAGATGTATTATGAGTAGCACTGTACTTTTATCCTTGCATTTCGCTCATGTCAATGTGATGCTATACTTTTCCATTGATCCTGACTCTGTCATTACTATCAAAGTTATTCATAGAATCATGGTAATGATTTTTTTCCTTTCTTTTTTACATTCTTTGGAGACTTGATACTGCTTTTCTAAAGAAAAATCGAGTTATTTAATATGGCGGAAGACATGAAAATTCACTTGACTTGTGGTTTTAAAATAAATATTGTTGTCTTTTGCCGTTGAACCGGCGGAATAAAATATTTACGAGATTCCCTTTCCTCCTCTCCCCTCTATTGCTTTATACAAACAGAATCACGCGCATTTGGCGCAATAAGAACAGAGGAAAGAACATCTTGTCTTGAGAAATTATAATATCTTTGAGGTGCCCTGCAATTGAATACTTAATTTAATATTATTAAGCGGGTGCGGTTTTGAGAGTAAACCCAAGTGCAATTCCGCTAGCATTTCCGAAATCTTTCTGTATAAAAGGAAGTTGAAATGATGCTGCGATGTTAAATGCAGGTGGATCATGCTGCTGCTAAAATGGGTGAGCATCAGTTATTGTTGATATGTTATTTTTTTTTCTTGAATACATTTAATATTGGTTTTTTGTTATTTTTTATTGTTGATTTTTTTTTATTTGCAGCTGCAATTTTTAATTTTGTTCAGTGGCACTGTCTCGGCGTTAACGCGTGTGACACGACAAGCAGGATATACATACGATAGGCCGCAGGTGCCATTCACATTACCGACACCGGGTCGGCCGGAACCGCCGCCACTGCCACCGTGCCGTCAACTATCTTGTTCTGAATTGAATGGACCCAACCCGCCACCTCCGCAGCAGAATTGCATCCCTCAGCCGCCACCTTTCTGTCCTACAGCACCACCACCACTGCCACCGTGCCGTCAAATATCCTGTGCTGAATTGAATGGACCCAACCCGCCACCTCCGCAACAGAACTGCATCCCTCAGCCGCCACCCTTCTGTCCTACAGCACCGCCGCCTCCACCACCTCCTCCTCCACCGCCCCCTCCTCCTCCGCCACCTCCTCCACCACCACCTCCTCCACCGTGCCGTCAACTAACCTGTGCTGAATTGAATGGACCCAACCCGCCACCTCCGCAACAGAACTGCATCCCTCAGCCGCCACCTTTCTGTCCTACAGCACCACCTCCTCCACCACCCCCTCCTCCGCCACCTCCTCCACCACCTCCTCCTCCACCGTGCCGTCAACTAACCTGTGCTGAATTGAATGGACCCAACCCACCACCTCCACAGCAGAACTGCATCCCTCAGCCACCGCCGTTCTGTCCTACAGCACCACCTCCTCCACCACCCCCTCCGCCACCACCACCACCGCCACCGCCTCCACCACCTCCTACTCCACCATGCCGTCAACTAACCTGTGCTGAATTGAATGGACCCAATCCGCCACCTCCACAGCAGAACTGCATTCCTCAGCCGCCACCTTTCTGTCCTACAGCACCACCTCCTCCACCACCCCCTCCGCCACCACCACCACCACCGCCGCCTCCTCCTCCACCACCCCCGCCGCCACCACCTCCTCCAGGAGGACAATTACCACCACCGCCACCAGGTCCACCACCACCAATAGTTACTCCAACACCAGGAACACCACCTCCACGACCTCCTCCTCCTACTTACTTACCACCACCACCCCCAAGTGTTTCAACCCCGGCACCTACGTATCTACCTCCTTATACACCTGGTAATACATATTTTCAATCACTCAATTCACAATCACATGAGAATAAAATTTCAACCGATTTCTCTCAATAATATGCCAAATCATCGTAAAGTGCTAAAATGAAGCAGACAATTATGTTTATCATCGTGATGCCTAAAATTTGCTTTTAATATTTCCAGCTTCCGGAATAATTTAATTTCTGTGATACTATGTACATTCACTCGCATTTGGCAAATTAACAGAGAGGAATGGGTGAAAGTTCCATTCAATAATTGAATTGAGAAATACATGCTATAGTCATTTACATATCTCATTTCCGTAATATACGCAGTATCAAATTTCAATTTTCATTCATTGCCATGAGTGAGTAAGCCAAAAAAAAAAGTGATAATTATGAATAAAACATATGTCTTCATTGGAGATTTTGTTCTAAATTCAGTTCGAGTTAATTGACAATGAGTTTTTGATTAGTGCATCGTGAACTTCGTTGAACTAATTTCATTTGTGCAGTGTTATCAATCAATTTTTTGTGAAAGACATTCAAAGACTTCTGTGAGCACTTTCGGTTCAGTGATATTGCTGTGAAATTCATACAGGACGTTCTTGATTTTATACTCCTGATGCAGTATTTTGTCTTGAATTTTCATCTGATCGGTTTTTAAATAATTAACGATCAAAATTGATGTCTCATACATGAGCTCTTATGTATGAAATCTGTCTTAGTACGGGACCTTTGTTACCACCTGAGTTGGCAGCAAAGGGCTCTTGCTAAGACAGATTTCATGCATAAGAGCCCATGTATGAGACGCAATTGTGATCGTTAATTACGTTAAAACCGAACAGATGAAAATTAAGAAAAAATATTACATAATGGGCATAACATTAAGATCGTCATGTATGAATTCCACAGCAATATCACTGAATCCAAAGAGCTAACGAAACTTTTTTTTCTGTTTTTTTAACGAAATTTCTTAATATTCAATTCTCTAGTCATGGATATGTTCGTTACTGTGAAAATTTTCCTATAAATTCAATCAAGTTCAGTTCTCTGTCTGACTTACGTGTCATCGAGTAAATTAAATTCACAAACAAAGTTTACCAGTAAATTTCAACAAGCCATAAACTAGGTCTACCCAAAAGACAATTTGGGCACTGACACGAAATAACAATAACGCATTCTCGCATGTTCTAATTGACTATAAAATAAACAATTCCAACCATTCTCTAATCAACTCAATTGTCATTGACTCTCAAACAAATCTTGATCCAATCTAACTTATTATTGATTGCTCTAAAAACTTTACTAAAAGCTGCACGTAATATTGCACTGTCCATTAATGAAACTGCAGTATTAAAACTGGTAAAAACTCTTTACAATTCAATTTACGCAATCACTCATGGAACAAGTACGTAAACTTATTTAAAAAACTGTCCCGATTTTCACCTTTTCGGGACTCATTATTCACCGTTTTCTCACAAAAAAAAGACAAAAAGCAAAAAAAAACCGTATTATCTTCTTTCTCTGTCTTTGCTTTCATAAACTCAGCGTTCGCCATAACGGAGAGGGTGAGAAAACGTGACGCGCTTTGGTGAGTTATGAGTTATGGGTGAAAATACGGGTTTAAGTAATTCATTAATTCATAATTGTGTTTTTTTTTCTTTCAATATTATATTTTAGCTCCACCACCGACGCCTCCACCACAACAACCGGAGTATCGACCCCCTGTGCCTCCACCGCCACCGCCGCCGCCACCACCACCACCACGTCCGCTACGACCGTGCCCGCCAACTCCCTGTTCTCAATCGCAGCCGCCATTCAACGCGCCGCCCCGTCAGCTGCAGGGCTGCATCCCGTCGCCACAACCTCCCTGTCCACCACCACCACCACCTCCGCCGCCACCACCTCCTCCTCCTCCTCCACCACCCCGGCCACCTCCACCACCCCCGCCTCCACCACCACGTCCGATGCCGCCTTGCCCGCCAACGCCTTGTTCTCCATCGCAGCCGCCATTCAACCCGCCGCCCCGGCCGCAAGGCTGCATCCCATCGCCGCAGCCCCCCTGTCCAACATTTCCTCAACCTCTACCAACACCCTCCAGAGTACCTCTACCTCCTCGTCAACCGGTAACTCCACCACCGCCCCGTCCACCGCCACCACCACGGACTTATCTACCAGTACCACCACCACAACAACAACAGCCTCAGCCTCAGCAGAGTTGCTGTCAATCACAGCCAATTTGTTGTCAGCCTCAGCGGAGACCATCGATCAATTGTTGTCAACAACAACAACAGTCACAGCAAAATCAATACCAACAACAGCAACAACCACAGCAAAATCAATATCAACAACAGCAACAACCACGTCAACAGTACAACCCAGTACAACAATCATCGAGGAGGTATCTACCGCCGTCAGGTTGAATGAAACAACAATAACTAATAACATAATAACAAATGATAAAGCAACGTAATCAACAAAAGGATGTCTTTATTTTGTATATACATGTTGTTCCGCATTCTTTTAATCATTTTTTTTTTGTACGAACATACATAGGCTAAATATGTGACTACAATCTGTATCACAGCATTATTTCAGGTAGACATTTTGTGTTTAATGTCAGTCTCATTTATATTTAAAATCTAATTACGAGCTAAATGTCATAATTTTCCACTAATTTTTTTTTTGTTGCCTCATTTATTGCTTTCGTGCTGTTTTGTAAACAAATTATGAGTAAACTGCTGTGTACTCATTGAGTGTCACAAAAAGAAAATATTCAAATGGAAAAAAAAAAGTAAACAAAGATGTTTCCTAATCCAGTATTTTTCTACTCACTTATTGTGGTTCAAATTAAACGAATAACATTTCATAACATAAAAAAATATATGTTAATTGTGAACCACTAATTTGAATTTTACTTTCGTAGACCATATGCGACGTGTTAGCGTTTTTTTAATCTAACAGGGATAGGTCGAATAAACTTGAAAGATATTTTAAAGTGTAATGATTTATCTAATTGATGAATAATAATTTGTAACGACTGAAAATTTATTTACTTATCATTTCATCCTAACTCTGAGCCAAATGAGTTAATTGCAATGGATATTTTCCTTCATTACGTGTTTCAAGTGATTACTTTAAACATTCGATAAAGGAAAATATTCCACATAATTGATTAATGTTAATTTTTCAGTGTTACAATTATCAATCATTTTTCGTCCATATTATAAGTGAATCAAACGATTGTCAAATTCAGGAAATGAAGAAAAGATATTAAAAAATTGAAACGAATCTCGATCACACAGTCATGTAAAAAATCTTAATCGAATATCACAATTTCTGTTTTTCTAATATAAATCATTATGCGCAATCTTCTTATGACTAAATTAAATAAACGTAGCTATATACATTGTTATATTCAAATGAAAGGGAAAAAAAAATCTCTTTAGGAAATAATTCCTACCGCGTTGAGAATTCACAGAGTAAAAGAGAAAACTTGCAAAAAAACAATAACTAAATATTTTCTATTTCATTATTCCGAATCGGGTCATTCTTCTCTGCACTCAACTAATTTGTCCAAACAATCATAGGATTTCGATTGGCCCATTCTGTAAATGAATTTAAAAAATTAGAGAATTAATGTATTGAAACGCACAATTTGACCACTTTATCGGGAATATCTTTAAAACCAAGAGGGATAGAGAAATTTCTATAAAAAAATTTTTTTGCAGTTCTTCAACATACAAAGAATGTTTTCATGGAAACTCTTATATCTTCTCCAATTTCCAAAATATCCGCTACAAGTGTCAAATTATTTATCACTTCTGTAATGCACCAAAACCAATTCATATAATGATCAATGACTAGCGCCCACAAGCCTCAACAAATAGCCAATAATTCCTTGTTAATTAAGCCAAAAAGCAATGATTAACTAACCTAACGTGTTAATGACATTTTTAATGCCCAATTAATAACCGTTTATGAATCGTCTCCTTTCTGCCAACATGAAGAATCATTTTCCCTGGTTTAGCAGTTTTGAATGTCTGCAGTGCTTTGGCGTGAGTGAGTCCCTCCATCAATTGTCCATTAATTGCCAATATTTCATCACCAGCCCTCAATGTGCCCTCCTCAGCAGCCTGCCCATCAGCCATGATATCCTTAACAAAAATGCCCATTCTTCCTTTGCCGCTGTCAACACCACCAACAATTGAGAATCCCAATTTTTTTGCTGCACCTTTTTCCAATGTGACCGTCAATAAATCCATCGACAAACTTGTTGCACGACGTGTCAATGTAACTGGCGTTGAATAACGTTTTTTCATAACTTGGAATTTTCTCATTCCCGTTATTTTCTTAACATCATTGCTCTTGTTATCATCAGTTCCTTGCGTTTCATTCATAGCCAAATTCGACAAGCTCCTACCATCTTTAGTCAGTGCTCCAATGACTCGACAACTAGCTGCATCATCAGTATCTGAAGATTTCTTTGTACAAGACGTTCTCTCGTTCGATGAATCCCTCAACGTCCAAACTTCTGTGTCACTCCTCGTACGTACCAATGGATCACCCCAAGTATCACCCAGCTCTCCATCAAATGCAAATCTTGGCTCTCTAGCAATTTGTAATTCTACATAACCAACACAATTTTTTAAAGCCCCTCTAGCTTCTGATACAGTCATACCACGTACTCGACGACCACATACACGAACAATTTCATCACCAACATGAATTTTCATTGATTTAGCAGCTTCACCATTTGGATCTAATTTTGAAATAATGTAGTATGGCCTAACTGCCTCTTGGCGTTCAACGTAAATACCAAGATTGCCTGGTTTATCAACGAATATCTTCATTGTCTTCAATTCACGACGTGTCAATAGTTTTGAAGATGTTGTTGGTGGTTTTGGTATAATGACAGAACGTTTAACACGATTGTTCTGATTATCAGTTGCGTCTGATTCCATTTTTGAGCGTGATCTCTTTGGACTATAATACTGAACTGGATTTTGTGCCAGTGACTTTATCTTAGTGGCTGGTGGACTGTCTTTGCTTGGTGATGCTGCATTGTCCAGAAGATTTAAAACACTTACGTTGGAATATTTACGGGACTTAACGGTAAACTGGGGTTTTGCAGTTTTTTGAAGACTCTGGAGTTTAACAGGTGGTGCCAATGGCATTGCTTCGTCCTCGCACGTTGATGGTGATGGCTTTGATGGAGTTTTAAAGATTTCTGGATTTGGTATTGTGTTGTTATTCTGAATTATTGGTGGAACACTTGTGAAATTGTCTTCGAATGATTTTACGTCACAATCCATTAGTCGTGAGCTGTAATGCACTGTTAAGCCACAATTTTGAAGTGCCTCGAATGCCTCGTCGTCGCAACTGTCTGTGTCATCATCATCAGACATAACTGTTACGTCTGTGCGCACAGAAATATCCAAGGTGTCGTCGTGACAGTTTGTTTTATTGTCAGGCTGATTGTTGTTGTTATTACATTCTTTGAGATTTTTCTCCTCGGCAATTGAGGTTGATCCAATTTTTTGCGGGGTACTGACAGGCACCAATGGAATTATTGGCATCAGTGATAAATCAATGCCTTGGTAGTCGTCTGATGTTATGGAAAAACTGCGGGGCTTCAACATTGAGGGGACTGATTGCTCGCTGTCTGGTGAATCAGCACCTGCTCGAGTGCTGTCCGAGTCATAGCCACTCTCGTCACAGCCAAGACGAAGGTTGCACATCAAATCGTCCAAGCCTGATCCTGTATAGGATCTTCGATTCTCAACTCTGAAAACAATAGGAACTATTTTAGTATCTAGCCAAAAATTCATGGCGAGACCTTTTGTGTACTTGATTAAATTTTCTACAAAAAATCTCTTCTGAATTCAATTGATAATCATGAACTGGCAAAAAATTTGGAATTGCATCGACTTGATCTCACCATTCAAACGTCACCCGAATTCAAGTATCATAAAATACCCGGAGATGATGGCAATTCCGGTAATAATAAGTCTCGAGTGACGTTGATGGGAGGTTTCATAAATGATGTGAGAAAATTCGTGGGAAAAATTCAAGTGCAAGTGAAGATTTCTCATATCCAATTTTTTTCCTCATTTTGTTTTTCTCCTATTTGTACTTTTTTTTTCGCAAATTCTTATTATGACGATTGTTAATGGTAGACTAGTCTAGACACTTACCTTTCGTTCTCACCGTTACTCGGTCTAGCAAAGAGATTTCTCTTTACATTACTGCCTGAAGGACTTCCACGAGATTGTGACGACGAATTACTTTTGTTCAAGTCCACGGGCGTCAATTTCTTTCTGCGGGTTGGGCTAATATGAACAGACACAATAGATCATTTATTACTTTTATCAAATCTTTTCATCTTCAATTTTGATAAATTCCATCCAATTTTCTTTAATAAGAATTGAATTTCCTATGTAATTATTATTATTAAAACATTCTTGATTTTTTTTCTCATAAATTCTCCATACCTCTGTGTTTGAACAGTATCCAGAGTCTCTCGTGCCAAACTACTGCCCTCCTCTGTCTTCAAAATCTCCTGATTTTTCAGTATATAATCCAAAACTCTGTGTTGCTCTTGTAAATTGTTAATAGCACGATTCAGCTGTTCCTTTTTTTCTGCTAATGTTTCATTACGTGAACTTCTGAATTCTCTGACATGTGATACAGTCCTCAATGCACCTTCACTCAGTGCCTTTTCCATTTTGTAAAGATTCAATGCTGTTGAATCTTCCTCCTCTATTGTCAATGTTTTTGGAGAATTTTCATTGCTACCGTTGCCACGAAATAAATTTCTCAGGGACTCAACACGTGATAATCTCTTTGGTTTTGAACTCTGTGGACTCTGAGGAAAATTAATATTTCATTAATTGTGTTTTTTTTTTGTTATAGATTAATTGTGGTTAAATTTGTAATTTTATCGGAATCCAATGAAAATAAAAAGAATTTCATCGAGACTTTTTTTGCAAGGCAGAATGAGCCCTTCAGAAAAGATCTTCACAAAAAAATCGTATGTCCAATGTTTTCTAAAAATTGACTGAATTAATATCAATTTATGTAATTTTGATGATGAAGAATAAAACAAAAAAGAATTTTGATAGTAAATTCAAGTTTTTGAAAACCATCTAAAAATCAGAGTGAGATACGGAAATTTGCATGGAGTCCTGTTTTTGGAGCAGAATGGATTCTATAAAAAAGGTTGCGAGAAAGGGTTCTTTTGGGCCCTTTGCCCAATTTCCTTTTAATTAATTAATCCGGTATACCGGAAAGTCGACATTCAAAAAATTTACCAGTTAATTTCATATTTGGCTCCCGCCAGACTTTCGTTACGTTTCTCAGAATTTCAGAGTACATGAGCTAGATTGTTGTTATAAGATCCACTAGAATTGTTTCATCGAATTGGACATTATTGGTCGTCGGAGGACTTATCTAAATTGAGATAAGAAATTTTTTTTAATCGTTATCAGAGTAACAAAAATAAGAAGTGCACTGCAAATCCAGGGGTCTCGTTTTGAGACACAATGGTGGCTGAAATATGAAATTGTCGATAATGCAAGTATAGAAGTCCCCGATTTCAGCCGCCATCGCGTCTGAAACGAGAGCCCTGGATTTGCAATGCGAGGTGACGAGAAACTGTCCCGTCTAACTCACAATAATATCGTCATCCTACAGTGAGGAGGGAGTAACAAGATAAGAAACGTGTACCAATTATGCTCTTTTCGCTCTAGGACGACGATATATTATAGTTTGATTGGAAGAACTGATGTGAGGAGTGTCAGAGTCACGAAGAATGAAAAATGTGTTCTTATTCTGAACAAAATTATATTTTCATTTGTTTAAAATTATTACAGGAGTAATCATTGAAGCTGCGAGATCTGGGAGTATCGCCCTCCTTTTCCACAAAAGTCCGTTGAGAGTTAAGTATTGTCCAATTCGATAAAACGATGCCAGTAAATGTTCTAACAATGTTTTCAATCAATTTTTGACTGCATAAATTCTTTTCTCAATTGCACTTGTGCTAGTCTCAGGGTCCACCGAGGGAGTCCTCTTCGCTTACGCATTTTTTTTTTCAGGAGTGGAGGTAACCCGAATCAGCTTCCAGTGGCTGAATATTTCAGATTTCAGCTGTTGCGATATGCTCATTCATGTACTCCAAAATTCTCAGAAACATAACAAATGTCTCGCGGAAGAAAAATATGAAGTTGACTGTTATTTTGACGTTGGCGTTTCGTTCTACCTGATTAATTAGATTACATGAAAATGGGGCTTCCCACAAGGACCTTTTATTGCGAGTTCTAAAAAAGAATTCTTATCTGCAATATTCCCCAAGATATCCCCAAAAAAATGATACACCACTTCAGAACTTTGCTACTCAATTATAAAGACTATTATCATTACCGTTTCTGGTTCCTCTGGCGTCTCACATAAACTCCTTCTATTTGGACTCCATCTGCGTCTCCTACCAGATACAGAGAGTATCTCAGAACTGTCTGATCTCTTCAGTTGATCCCATCTACGTCCTACTTTCCTCCCCCACGTTGAGATACCTAGTCAAAACAGGAAAAAAAAGCATTAAAAAAAGACTACTCCAGCATTTACTTTCTCACGAATTCAATGTTCCAGTCTCTTGCATTCAATCAAGCGTGATTAATTAAACGCTGCATGAACGAAAGCTAAACTTGAATTCAAAGCAGCATGTCAATTTTTTCATCCAATAATTTTTAGAAAATTTCTCGGAAATTAAGCGAGATAGGGTAATTTCGCCATTCTTTTTCTTTTATAGGAAATTTCAAGAGCTACAAAAAAAAAAAGAATTAGGCCAAAATTACCTTATCTCGCTTAGGTTCCGAAATGTATTCAATAAACTATTAGCAGAATAATTTGACTTTTTAACCGAATGATATAAATTGAGAATTTTTGTTTTTAACTACTTTTTCTCGTTGATACTGTCGAAGTTGGTGGTGGCATTTCTTCATTATTTCTAATAATTTTCGGAGTAGAAGTTTCCTCATTATCATTAGTTTTGATAACACTCGACTCATCCTGAGAAATTGGAGTTGCTGATACTAACTGTGGACATGGATCAGTGGGTAATCTCTTGAATAAACGCATCTTGTCTGAAACAATTAAAAATAACAAAAAATTAAATTAATTTTAATCATTCTGTTGTGAGTTTGATAAATTATATGAAATTCTATAATTACAATTTACCGAGTTAATTAAAAGGAAAGAAACATTTATCGAGAGATCGGCACGCAATGATTGCCATGGATGAAATCGAGATAAACAACTGCGAAGAGATAAAAAATTATCGGTAAAATATTTTAGATCACTTTCTAGAAATTCCATTGGAGTTCAGCAATGCTTCCTATAAAACACAGTGAAATAAAGGGGAGATTTCTTTAGTTTCCGTTTTTTTTTTCCGTTCCAGGCATTACTCTAGACTTGCACACTTGACTTTTACGATCCTTCGAGCAGAAACAACTCGGAGTAAAATACAATAATTCCCTTTTTCCCCCTCAGTTCATGCTCTTTCTTGAGCACAAAAAGAAGCGGATAAAAAACCGCATAGTTTCATGAGAATTGTAATGAAAAAACTGAAAATATGTCTCATAATAATTGGTTTGCTCAAAAAAATTCTGACATTCGCCAAATGTTCAACGACATCAAATAGAAAAAAAAACACAAAATTAACCAAATTGAACTAAATTATCCAATGAAGTTTTAGAACAGGAATCATGAATACAAATGACTATAAATTTCAATCGAAAATTAAATTGACCACAGGACATAAAACCACCCGTTACAAACGTCTGGCTCTCGTTTTTTTCGACAAGGAAAAACGGGTGTGGAAGCGACTTGAAAAAAAAAGAGTTATATTAAACCCACGTATATTCTCTAGTATCTATACAAGTGCATATCATGGACATGCAACTGAACCACCTACGATCTGCAACCATTCTCACTGGCTTCTCCAGTGATTTTTTTTCTTCCTCAATTCTCTCGAAAACCCTCGCGCGTTCAAAGCTCTGTACGGTATCTCGTGCGTTTTCAAAAAAACCGGATGCAGTAATTTGAGTGTTTCAAAATTAATATCATCATGTGAGCCCTCCTCTGATTTTTTCGAGCGAAAAAAAACGCGGAGAGGGGATAAAAAAAAAATCTTCCGGTAACTTTAGGTTTTTTTTTTATCGGTTATTTTTAACGTGTGAAGCAGCATTTAAGGATTCGAACATTTTACGGTTTTAAAATGCTTTTAAAGACTCATTGATAGATACGAGAATAGAAGCTGCGGGATGCGTCTTGTCTGAATCACAGGAAGTCGAAGCTTCCGGCCTGACGTTATATTTCCGTCGCCCCCTCTGGATACAAAATACTGGCGCCATTAACATATTTTTTTTTTTATTCAAACCAACTGAAATCGGTTGTAGGTAGAAGTCAAGACGGTTTTATAATGTAGATAATACTGCAATGGAGAAAAACGTATCCGCACTCGCCCATTACATTCCGTAACGGTCCAGGATCATAGGTGATGGCCCACGGAGATGCATTACAGTTATTCTCCCCTCCGCCCCTTCGATCTTTCTCTCTGTGTATAATTCCCTTTTCCTTTATTTTTTAATGTAACCCTATAACTGCATTTAAAACTGAGGAGAGTCGGTTTCTCTCTCTTTCTTTTATACGTAGAGGCCAGTGTAATGGAACACTAGGCCGTTGCGTGACGTCCACTGGGATATCGTTCAATCGCTGTGCAGTCCCCTTTCACTCAGATCTCCCTTCTAAAAAATTATAGGTTTAAAAAAAAAAAAAAAAAAAGGATCGCTCCTTTTTTAGGTAATAAATTCGCGTTTCAGAGCCAGACTTTGTCCCCGAAAATTTTTACGGTAATGGCGATCTCACGCAGTTATTTGTGTCACGGTTCGCTTTTTGGATGCGACAGCCTGTGGCGAGGATAGTTTTACTTTCTACAATCAGCTTCAATCGGTATAAATTGATACTTATTGATTATAATTTTTTTTTTTTTTCGTTGTCCTCAAACTTTCGATGAGAAAGAGTGCATATTCTTTTTTAACAAGGAGAAATGAATAATTTACGATTGGGGAAAGTTTTAGGATATTAATTTATGATGATGGATTTTTTGGGAATTTATTCTTGTTTTAATGGGAATTATTTTTGGAAATCATAATATTATTGCAGCAGTGGAAAGTGAGGTAATTGTGTACTATAGGGGCCTTTTTTATAAAATTTAAATAATTATCAAAGTCAAATCTTCGGAAAAAAATATGGAATGCGCAAGCAGGATTTGAACCCACGACCCTCTGATTACATGTCAGGTGCTCTGACCACTGAGCTATTGCGAGTTCCTATACCTTCCTTCAAATTTTTGACCAAGATATATTACATCATTTTCGCCACCTCCCTTCCTGAGGTAATTTAAATTAATTTTGAATTAATTTTATTTGGAAAGGCCGCTATACTACACATTTACCGAAAGTGAAATTAAGGGGAAGATTTTTAAGGGAAATTGTTTATTGAGGATATTAATAGAAAGTTCGGTGGTAATTGATTCGAGAGGGGAATCGATGAAGTAAATAATCTGTGGAATTAGTTTAAATTGAGAGAAATCCAAATAGATTAGGGGGAATTGATGAACTCAATATTTAATATAGATTACTTGAGAGGAAGGAAAACTTGTTTAATGACTGAAATTTTCTTTTTAATTATAATGAAATTGTTATTGAAATTATAAGTGTTTTATTGGAAAGGAAATTTGCCATTACTAATTATCGTTGGAATATTTCAAAAACTCAACAAGTTGTTATGATAATGGAATTAGCACACATGTGATAATTCTCGGGATTTTATTGGAACAAAAAAATTATTATAAAAAAACGTTAAAAAAAATTTGAAATTAAGGTTTTTTGAATTTTTCTACATGCGCATATTTTTTAGGTTTCTATATAATTTATTTATCAAAACAAACAAAAATCCATAAATTATTAGATGTCTGCTATTTTCAGTATCATCAAGTTGTTTGTTTCTTTTTGCTGATATCTCTAAAAGGAGTGGGTTTCGAGAAAATTTACAAGAGACCGTGTTCAAAACGCAACTAAAATTACCACGAGAAGAGTCATCAATCGGTCAACAATCACCAAAATGTCCAGTGACATTTTGGAAATCCTCGAGAAACCCTTACTCATACCTTTTTCACCTTTTGGGGACATCGAGATCTCCCACCTTTTAAAATCCGCAAGGAAATTCAACGAACTTATGACAATTATCATAATTTTCTTCGTAATTGTATTAATTATCACCTCCCGATTATTCGCCACCCACTGACCAATTAACAAAAAATCGTTCAGATTCAAACAAATTTTTTTAGAGAGAATTTCGTGCTCTGTAAACGAGATCTCCTGATAAATTTCGATAAACCTCATCATTTCCGAGATATTTCCAAAATCATCTAAAAATAATCTCCAGACTCTTCCCCTATCACTCCCCACTAAAATGTATATCGTCTTTCAGCATATACTCAGATAATTCTTTGGGAAGAAAAAATAAATAAAAATAAAGAAATTACGTGCTAGAATCCACTGAATTGTATCACAAAACATCCTGAGCAAATGCTCGAGTGCGCGAAATCAAAGCACGCCCCGATTAACAAAGACCCAAGAAAGAATGAATTATCCACAATTCCTAGTATTACATTACTTTAATTTCCACTGTCACGGCCCCTGGATTTTTAAACACTCGCTCCACTTTTTACCTCATCGTAACTTTTTTCTTTTTCCCCCTCTTCCCCTCACTCTTTATTAACTTCAGCATCCAAGCCATTTTCGTTCACTCTCAACGGCATCAAACGACAAAACTCGAAGAATATTACGTAATGAATAATACCATACGTTTACGAATGCATAAGTATTCCCATAAAAGGTCGCATCGAGTACTAAAAGTCCAGAGGAAAAAAAAGAAAAAAATCGAGCAAAGAAGAAAAGCAACGTAACTTCTTTCAATTCGTTTTCTTTTCATTCCGGTTTTTCTTCCCTCACATAATCCTACACGAAGTTTACATATCCGTGGGCCCAAAACTAAGCGCCAGGTAATTCAACAAAAAAAGCTCCTCTTTTGAAAAAGCGTGGGAGACGCAAAAATCCCTTGATGCACAATCGACAGCTGTCTCCCCGTATATTTTTCATTCTTTTTTCCATCTCTTAGGAAGACCCTTTTTCGCAGGTTCCCATGGTTCCTTGAGCAGGTATGAAAGAGAGACCCCCTGAGCAGGCGTCAGGTGTGTCTCTCTCTCTCTCTTCTTTTTCCCCAACTACAAAAGATCCCTCTCTCCGCCCATCATCTTTCAACGCCTTTCTGCAACGAAAAGCATTTTCAGCTTTTCGTTATAATTAAATAGATTCGATCGAAAGGGTGCACGTTTCTTCATTGTTCCATTGCTCAGGTAAATTCCCCGCATTGTGTCTATTTAGAATCGACAAGGCAGTAGTTATATCAGATTTATCATGAATTACCATTCGGGGAAATCGTTTCTATTTTTTTTTCCCTATCATTTATTTAATAACCAGGTATACATGTTTTCCATACGGAATCTTTTGGGGAAAATTAGGTAACATGTGTTATTGTTATGATAAATCGCAGACGATGTGATTTATCATTGTTACGATCATAGAACAAAGGATATGAAAATTTTTTTCATGGGTTCATGACGTGATTTTCCAACGGACAGAATGTTTTGGGGATTGAATTAAAAAAATTTGGGAGAGAGAAAGAGTTCGTTGGCCGCTTGTCGTTCTTGCATGACATTTCGGTCTTTCCTTTCATTTTGTCTCGAGTTTTGGGATCAAGTGTCCTGGAGGAGTTACTGGAGCTTGGCAGAAGTGACGTCATCAATGGAAAAGTGAGGTATTAATTTATTCGCTTTTATTTTGCAATTTTTTAATTTTTTTGAAATAATTATTACATTTTTTTATAGGAAATAGTAGTTGATTTCTCGGTAAACGGATTTTAGCACTCAAAGAAATATTTAATTACGTAATTATACTCATTTTTTGCGATTAACATTCGTGAGAAAATGAATCGAGTTGAATTCAAGACGTGAGAAATTAAATTAGTGGGGAAGTGGTAAAGGAAGATGTATTTTAATGGCATGTTTTTATTATTTTTGAAATATATATCGAATAATGAGGATTGGGGAAATTTATCAAGAAATCTTTTTCCGTAGTGCGCGAAATTTCCGGCAAAAAAAGGGCTTGTGAATTTTTCGCAAATCGACTCGTTTCAAAGATATTTGCAAAAAAAAAAAAGTAGAGAGATGAAGAGAAATGAAAATTCCAATGAAATGATGAGAATTAGAATTTTTGTGATGATTCCATCGAAAAGTTGAGGCAATTTCCGATAGATAACATGTGTCCGAATAATTTTTTTGGTCTTTTTGGAAAATTCAATTATCTAAAAAAAAAGTTTAGAACTCCAATTTCTTATCTATTTGATCGATTTCAAATTATCTTCGAGGGGAAGAGAAACTGCAATTCTCATATATCTAATCTACCGGAAATTCCCTCTGTCTTTCAAAGAAATAAAAAAAACCAATAAGTATGAAATAATTGAAAAAGAAAAAAGCAATTATGTCAAACCATTTGTGGTCGCGAGAAAAAAATGATAAAGATAATTATTTAACACAGAAAAACGTTAATTAGCAAGATAAGTTAATTGACTCAGAGCTAATGGAAAATTGCCTCTTTTTCCTGGTGAAAAAAAAAAGTGAGAAAGAGAGACTTATCAGAATTTGCATGGCGATGCGTGAGGGATGAGTGGTTTTCTTATCTAATTCATGGTTACATGAGTAATATTCAACAACAAAACCTGACGAAATTCAATTATTCTTATTTTGCAGTATTATTTTTTTATTGCGTTCCACTTGACTCATTCATGCCTGAACCTAAAAAAAAAAAACATCAAGTGTGTCGGAATAATTGTGAAAACACTATTGATTAGCGATTTATTCTCCAGTAATTTTTTATTCAATTCGTGTAAATTTATTTGACGTTTTAGCATTATACTAAAATTACCGCAGAGACCTCAAGAAATTATAGTAAACACATTGTGCCAAGGATATTTTCACCAACTTTGTATTTAAAATTTCTTCAGACAGGTCAACAGTGTTTACATGCGCTCAATAGTATTTTTTTTTCCTCTTTCCTCGAACTCTTACAAAGAATTTTAGTGTTATATTATTCGTAGACATAAAATTGCTGCCGTTATCCTCGTAAATGGAATAAATTTTGCCAAATCACGTGTGCGTCATTTCAAATCATTCATGAGACTGGAAATTTGGTTTTAGAATAAAGGTTTTTTTTGAACAATTTTCCCTAAACTCCATAATTCCAAAGATATTCGTAAAAGATTTTTCTTCTTTCAAATTGACTCTTTCCTTCAATCATTAAATAAAATAGAGAGTCAAGGTGAAATAAAATTTATGTGAAGTGTTAAAATTTTATATTCATCAAAAATAATTTGCAATTGTGTGCGTGTTACTTTGGGGAGAATTAACCAGGTACAAACGCCAGGTAAATTTCCAGGTAACACTGGTTACTGAGGGGAAAATGCAATAAATCCATAAAATTCAGGTAACGAAGAGAAAGAGAGAGATAGAAACAAAGACAATTGTATAAAAATTTAGTACACTTTTCAAAGCTTTGTAGTAAAGTTTACAATGTAAACTTTTTAACAGTTATTCACAATTTCTCTAGCGCCAAATGAAATGAATGAAAAACAGAAGACAATGGGGATGATTCTAACTTCCTTCCATGTAATGAAGTAAATTAAAATATTATTCAAGATAATAGAGATGTTTGAATGGATTTAAAGCGCGCTCTGAATTAAAAAATAACGGATTAATACGGGAATCTGTGGTACCGTTCTTGTAACATGCTGCAAAGTGGATCCAGTATGCAGTTAACCACTCTGTGTGTTTTTAAAATGAAAAAAATCCTTTGGAGTCACGTAGAGAATGTTATTTAGATCATTGGATTTCAAAAATAGCGTAAAAAGACTTGACCTCCCGGAAATCCGTATCAGATGAAAATAAAAATTGATGGGATTAACCAGAAAAATTAATGAATAACTCTTATGAATAAACATTAACTGGTTTTTTAAAAAATTACATTTACTCGTTTTGATTTCACGTCAAGCCTTTTTAAAATCCATAAAAAGAATGTGAAAAAAACTGTTCAAAGAAATTTAAACTAAAAATAACATTAAAATGACAAAGAACTGAAGAAAGAAGTTGCTGTCTCAAATTTAAGAAAGAGAAAAATGAAATGCGAGATCTGAAAATAACCCGAACTTGAAACTCAAGTTGCAAATGATAAAATGTAGAGAATATTGTAAATGATATTTGCAAAGTAAAACATCATTGAGAAATAAAACTTTAACTGGAAAAAAAAACTGCTGATATATAAATATGAACTGAGTATCCATTTAGTATGGCCATAATGATCCCTGGAACCGGTCACCGGCTCCAAACGTTTCTACAATTACCCAAGGAGACTGTAATAACAATGTTTCCTTTACCCTTATTTCCCTTCTCTTCGACAATGCGAGAAAAAAAAATCAACATTGAATAAAAAAAAAATTTACGAGATCCCGGAAACCATAGAAATACGATACGAAACACTGAGAGTCCTCTCACCTTCTTGACTAGATGATTATATTTATTTCTCTTTAGTTTCCTCCAATTAACGTCGAACTCCAAGGCATAATCCTTAGTTCAGGAGAATTCAGTAACACTCTGTCCGGTTACTACAAACAATAGTGAAAAAAAAAACAAAAAAAAAAACTTCAAAAGTAACTAAGCAGAAGATAACTGAGAAAATAGAACCGTTCGATGTATTTTATCTTCTTTCTAATATTATTGGATAAATCCCTCGAGGGATTTTTATACGCGAAAAAAAGAAAGATTATTATTTCACGTTAACGGCGAAGATCAACGTGACCACTCACCAACGTTTCTGCCTCGATACTGAATACCACGAAGGACTGACGTTAGCCTCGTAGCAGTAAGAGCCGACAATAGCGCTCCAATGCACGTGATAATGGTAGCTGTGGTGGGGAGGAGGTTAGGAAGAAGTGAGAGAGAGAGAGAGAAAGAAAAGTATACTCTCGTTGGCCAAAGGAAGACACGAGGGGGCCCCGGGTCAGAGAGCTTCCCTAGCCTGAAGGTTGCTTGTGTGTCTTTAGTTTTGTACACCTTCACTCTATCGTTTATTATTATTTGCACTTTTAGTTTGTGTATTACAGATCAAAAGAAGAAACCTTCATAACGCCCTAGTGTTTTATTTATTCGGGTCACAGAATAGGAAGAGCCTTCTCAAATATTTAACTCGAAACACAAGAATTTCTGCAATTTCACTTGTTTTTCTCATCCTTTCAAAGCTCTTCAATAACGATTATCTAACGCATTACTACATTGTAGGGCTCTTTGTTCGTTCACATTATCGAGATGAAGAAAAAAGGACGAAATGAATATAAGAGAAAGAGAGAGAAGAATCGCTGGTGGTTGCCTTGGAGGAATATACCAGGAGCGGGACAGTGCTCCGGGGCAGTATAAAGAGACTAAAAAAAAAGAAGAGAGATACATAAAAAGAAGTACAGAGTGCTCGAGGAAGCCAGCACACAGCAAAACAGGTTCTAGATTCATTCACATCGAATGGTGAAAAGAACCCAACTTCTCGCTTAAGGCCTTGGACTCAGCAAAAAGCATCTCTTCTGAAGCTACAGTTTTATGTCCACATAGAAGTCGACCACTGAATACTTTTGTCCATAAAAATTACTGTACAATCATAGTTCCCAAATTTTTTCCTCAGCCCGAAAAAAAAACGAAATGGAAAACAAAAATATCTGCAGATTAACCTCTTATTTGTCTCTTGATTGTTTTATTCTCCCTTCCCTTTTCCTTATTCATCATCTCATTTCGATTTTAACTCCAAGGAAGGTAAATGATTATTGTGTACCAGACATAATCGTTATCTTTCCACACTAATCTGGAGTGTTGCAGCTACATATGGCCAGTTTGTTAGTGTCTGTGTTGCTTTGTGTGGGACGAGATGAACATTTGACGGGTTGAGAAATGCTACGGATATATAACGTCCTACGCATTGATTTTTTTTCATTCATCTCCCTGTGCTTTAGAAACATTCACAGTACGTGCGTGCATTATGTATTTTTATGTGTGATTATAATGAATTAAATAATTCCGGTATTCTTGATTGATATTTAAACCCATGCGATCTTTCAAATCTGTTGCAATAGCTCGCACTTCATCACACATCAATTTCTTAATCTTTATTTTCTTTCAATGGCTCATTGTCCATCTCGATTTTGTTACATAAAACTTTGCCCGTGGGCCTGATCCATCCTTGAGAATCTTTCAAATTAAAAATTCCTACAATTTCTTGCTAAAAAAAATGTCTATTTGTTTATGTAGCCGATTCAAGTGGGTTCGAACAGCTTCAATGATAATCAATCAGATTTTTTAACATCTCTGATGATTAATCCGTGATATTGAACTCTCAAAATAATGCAAATGAGTTCTATGAATAAAATTCATGTGGTCAGGTTGTTCTACACGCTTTTATAATCAATGAATATGGGCTTTTAAGTAACCTGTTTCACTGACAGGACTGAGGTATAACCTCCACCTTATGTCGTCAACTTTTTTAAATTTATTTTAATTTATTCTACTGTATGTATGAGTTTTCAATGGTTCTACTATATAGTACACAAATACAACTGCCTACGACCTGCTACCGATTATACTTTCTTGCACCTTCTTCTCTTTCAGTGGTGTATCACATTAACATCCACCCATTTCCGTTCACGAACAAATAAATTAATCAAAAAAACATCGGTACCCACGTAATCTTAAATCATTTTGTGATACTGATTGAATGTCGTGAAGAGATTAACGAATTTCTACACTATTTTTCGGAGATTATTTGAATTGTTTTGAGAGATAGATAGTGATTATGAGAGATTGTGAAATTAAAAGAAATAAAATGCCAGTGTTTGAAATTGCTTTATTGGGTGTTAGGCGTGGAGGCGAGGAAAAATTCTAGATGAAATAATCATAGTAATTGGTTTGGAGGCCACTGACCTGAGACATTCACTTAATTAGGGAGATCGAAGTGATACAATCACTACAATTAAATTAATTAATGTAAAAATACGTTTTTGGAAAATTATTACGACTATTTGAATAGAGATAATTGAAGTCGAGTTCATACAAATGAAGTGACGAATAATTGGTTTCATGAATATTAGTTAAGATATATTAATTTTCTAATTTAAAATTTCCATCGAATTTCAATGAAATTGGAGCAAATTTGTCCATTAGAAAATGAAATTTTTTCATTAAACTGATTAATCGAGATTTATGATAATCTTTTTGAAACTGATTTCATGATTGCAAAATGGAAATTTTCCGAAATGAGAAGAGTTGAGCCTGGAATCTTTGCCTAAAACAGTAGAATCGCTAAGAAAAAAAACGGAAAATGAATTGCAATACGTATTTCTATCGGAAATTTTGTCAACTTCTCAATGGAATCATCGGAAATATTCTATCTCAGAACGTTTCATTTCAATGTCCATTCTTCTCCATTTTTTCTTAATTATTATTTTACAAGAAGTAGGATAATACGACCAATAGATAGACGGTTGAGGACTAGTTGGGGTTTGTTGACGCGTAGAAAATAGGGAAAACCATGTAGAGGAACTGCGGAAGGAGCGAGGCATAGAAAAATATATAATAAATAAAGTAGGGGAGAACTAATGAAAATAGGGGAGGCACTGGAATGAAGTTCAAACTCTTAATAGATAGAGAGTAGCATATTCGCAGCACCATGATTATGAGCTTTGATCAACCGGTATGTAATCAATAGTACATTAAATTATCTGAGCGTCATAATCATAAACTACGCTGCAAAAACTAATGTTTTACAGATGTCTCAATTTGAGATATCAGTTAGAGGGAAATATCTTGAAGCTGGATAATTGAAAAGAAGAACGTTTGGAATTAGGGTACATGTTTCAAAAAGTGACAAGACATTATTTCGTATCTGCAAAATTAAGATGAATATATTCAGCTGCTTTTTATGTTTGAAATTGAACTATTTTTCAATTGTTCTGTCATTGGAGCTTGAAGGTATATGACAAAACTCAGTTGCTAAATGCTATTCAGACACATCAGTGTAGAACATTTTTCGTGTCTTAGTCAAGTATTGTAATTTTCTACACAAATATGGGAACAATAATAACGTGGATTGAATGGATAGGAAAAAATTAATTTACTAATTTGTAATCGATTTTTTCCCACCAAACAGTCTCCAGAAATTCATTCAATTCAGTTCCTATTCTATGACAGGACATGTATACATTCATAGATCATGTCAGTGAAAAATAAGATACTTTAGCGAATTCAAATATTTAGAGATAACTGAATCATCACTACCAAAGAAATCTTTAAAATGTTATAAAAGTGTCTACGAAAGTGTTTTAATGTCAAACATTAGTTTTTGCAGTGTAAAGAAGCAAGTATAAGAATCATTTAATTATATACAAAACTCTTAACTCGAAAAACTGTCTATCTTTCGGTCGCGGTCTAGCTATTGGTCGTGTTACACTATTTCATTAGTGAGTTGATGAACCAGAATAGTCGGATTGTTCATTCATTAATTCTTCAAAAATATCTCGGGTACTAAATGAGATAGAGTGATTTTATCCTCATCCTTTTCTGGAGCTTCCGAAATTCTGTGAAAAAAGAATGAGAAAGAAATTGCCCTATGTGGCTTTGTTTCTGAGATATTCCCCTTACGACCAATTCACGCTGCCCTCCCTTCGAAATGTGTTCTTCTTGCATAGTTTCAACATTGACCTTGTTCATTTTCTCAAAATTCAGTTTCTTATAATGATCAATTTTAGGTAGTTCTAAATCCCCACCCTCAGTTATCACAGGAGGGGAAATAGTTTTTCGATACTTTTAAATATCGATGTACCCATGTACATTCATTGGCTGTAATTTCAAACAATTTGTACTTTCATCTAAAATATACCAGTAGCAAAGAAGACTAATTTCGGTGACTTCAATTGATTTCAAGTGATTTCAGTGATATCAGAATTGATTTAAAAAAAATGAAATCATTTGATTTCACTGATTTCAATGACTTCACTTGATTTCAAATTGACTTCATCACGGTGTGGTGCCACGACTTCAGGAGTGAGAAACACCTCAAATTTTTATTGTAACCAATGAGAACTAGAAATTTTACTTGAACTTTGCAATCGATTTGCATCAAATTGATTGAAATAAAGGATTATTCCCTCAAATCACTGAGCCTTGAATTGCGCAAGATCAATCAGGCAATTTCGTTGCAGAGATTGTTCTCAGATCTCCAAGAACCAATACTATCCCATCCAGAAAGCAGTGAGCGGAAAAAAATCGATTTCCTTTTGTCATCAGTTATCACGGAGTATCTGCAAATCCGAGGAAGTCAGAAGTTTCCCTAGAAATCATTACTGGCTCCAATTTCCCCAAAAAAACGTAACAGTAGAAACTTCTCCAGCTCAATTACCTACAAGATACCTCATAAAAACCAATGGCAAAATAAAATCGTCGATTCATCTCGTTTTACACCACCAGCATTCTTTTTTCTTTATCCCAGTATTTTAAAACGTGAATATATTTCTCTTCTCCCAGTACAGTAATACGTTTTGTGCAGTCCCTACATACAAAATGTTACTCACGTACCATAAATAATGCCAGACAGTTCCGCATGAATGTATTTGAGAAAAGTAGTCGCAGTATAGATTCTCAGGTATACCAGTCAACTTTCGTCTCTTTCGTGTGGAGTTTTTCATTCCCATAAACGTTGAGGACCATATAATCCTCTGAGAGCCTTACCTCTTGGGGATTTCCGCCTACAATCTTTCGCCCCACAGCCCCTCGTAAAAATCCCCTGCAAATCCTTTATTTTTTCAAATTCTTTTCCCCAAAATAAATAAAAAAAAAGGAGGTATTAAAAAGAAATTAAATAAGAACAATGGCTATATAAATAAAAGAAGAAAATCAGTATTACAGTAGAAGACTTTCGTATAAGTTCACACGTCCGTTTAGAACCCTTCTCGTTAAAGTTTCATCCCCTCTGCACAGTCCACACTGAGAAACTGATTCGTTTGGCTGGAAGGAGCCTCGTTCGGTGCTAACGAATGGTACTTAGAATGGTAACCAAACTAATATTTAACGAATGGTTCGTTTAGGGGGCTTCGATTAAGGTGGGGGGGGGGGGGTAAGGGTTTACGCGTGAAGAAAAAAACACTTTTCTTACGATTTTTTTTTAGACGTATGGATTGAGCAGACTTATTGAAACCTTTTGAACATTATAAAGCATGGATTCAACAGCATTGAGTAATTTTTTATGCGAAAATATCCACAACCAAACTGGCTTTTCCAAGAACGTTTCTTTGAAATAGACGATTTGCGGTGATCACTGTATCTCAGCTGGAAATTATCAGAAATAAAAAAACCATGGAAATTTAGTCAAAGTATCATTAAATCCTCCCCCCAACGTTCTCTGATTTTTTTTTCACATTAAGGGGGTTTTCCACCTACAAAATGGCGGCATTTTTTGTAAAAAATAGCAGTTTTCACTTTAAATGACCACCAAAAATTGAAAAATGAAAAAAATAATAATCAGAAAACGTTGGGAGGAGGATTCGATGATACTTTGACTAAATTTCAATGGTTTTTATTCCTGATAATTTCCAGCTGAGATAGAGTGATCACCGCAAAGAGTCTATTTCAGAAGACGTTCTTAGAAAAGCTCCGTCACCTGCTTGTTTGTGGATATTCTCGTATAAAAAAATTACTTCATGTTGTTGAATCCATACTTGATAATGTTCAAAATGTTTCAATAAATTTGCTCAATCCATACGTCTAAAAAAAATTCGTGAAAAAAGCCTTTTTTCTCACGCGTAAAACCTTACCCCCCCCCCCCCCCCCCCCCCTTAAGGTAAGTGGACTTAATAATTCGAATTATCCAAGATGTACCGTTTTTGACGAGAACCATAAATCTCCATGAAAATAATTAAAATAAATTACTTCAACGAGGGAAAACAAATCCAAGCAAAAATGACGATTATATTAGTTCATCATAGTGCCTCAACTGCGTATCGTTAATATTTAACGAATACGCTGTTGAGTGAACCGGCTCAAGTACTCGAGAGCATCTAATATTCGTTCAATGCAGTTAAATCCGTGAGTTAACTGTTAACGAATCCTTTTCTCAGTGCAATGCTCAAAATATCGAAGGGTATCCAAAAGTACATTTTAAATGCCGGGTTTAAAGCTCAATTCTGATTAATCTACTGAATAATCGAAGGACAGGGGAGAGTGAGCCAACGAGGAATTTTAATGGGTAGAATTTTATTGTAAGTCTATTATTATGAAAAAACTTAAATAAGAACAATGGTTATGTTCAGTGGTCACTGTGGTTTAATGCAATGTTAATTACTAATGTAAGAATAAAAATATGAAAGAGGGGTTGGCAAATGGCATAACTGTCATATGAACAGGCAGGTGATGAAGAAGGTGGAGTTTATATAGACTCTTTCTCTCTCTCTCTCTCACTTTTTATTCCTCTCTCTGCTTCTCTCGTCATTGACCGCGTCAACTCGTGTCGGTCCGTCACCCTCTATGCTCATAATACCTTCCCTTCCATGCACTTATGTGTGTTGTTTGTGCGGTTGCGCATTTATAACTGTAGGAAGGAAATTGTAATTAATTTGCGGAGAGGACGTATCAACTGACCATGGTTTACGTTCCATCAAAATAATGTAATGGAAGCCACTTTGATGAGTCATTTTCAATTAGGAGAATTGTTTTATTGTGTTTTTCATGTAATCGGGGATCAGAATTACTTTTTAGGAAATAGGGCTAATGAGGTGGGGAGTTGACCGAGTAAAATGGTATAATGTCATTCGTTTTCAGCCATTAGTTTTCGAGATGATTAAAAAGCTATTGAGGGGACCATTTTTAGGTTTTTCATTATCTCGAAAACTATTGAGCCGAAGAACTCCTCGTTTGGCTCAATGGATCTTCATTTGGATTCTACCATTTTTTGGAGAAAATTAGGAAGATGCATGTCTACATTATTGGTTATTTTTTTAACGGTTCTGCCAGATTCGCCTCTATTGGTACTAAAAAACAAATGGATAATAGTATTGCTTTCCAACCGATATAGTTGTTTCTGCTAATACTTTAGCAATATGCTTGCGAATGGAGGTGATTCATTCAATTTGTCAACAATTATCATGTGATTCTTAATTGATATTTCCATCTGATTTTTCAGATATTCCGTAATTGTTATTTTATTTATTTATCGATTTCTTACTAACCGCCTAACCCAACTCCAGTACTTATGAATTCTGCCCTGAATTCAGAATACTGACCTGAATATTTGAAAACTATCATTTATATAACGATAGATAAATTTGGCTTACGAATTCGTCATCTATTCAAAACATAGAACTCAGTAATGGCTGAAAATAGGAGTTTCTTAGATGAATGTATTTCATGCATTATTTTCTAATTCAGAGTCATCTAGCAGAACTATCAATGGTTTTAATCAATGCAACATTTTTTTCTCTATTCACTCAGAGTCTCAATACCTTCAAAAGCATTGATACAACTTTTTTGAAACCATCATCAGAATATCAAATTTTGAAAAATTCACTAAAATGACAATAACTCGAAAACTGATCATGCAAATAAGCTCGAAATTGACAGGCAGTTAACTGATACAACTCTCGAGATGATATATGAGTATAAATAACATCAGTTGGATAGTTTCCAGAAATTCAATTGAAAACTGATTTTCGAAAAATGGACATATCTCAAAAAGTATTGATCGGATTCTTTTCAGATAAAGCTTAAAAAATGGAGTTCGTCGAGAAGACGTTTTCCACAAAATATGACATTTTTTTATAGAACCGTCTTGCTGTAATTGAAACTTTTATGCGCTTAAACACACTCACACACACACAGACATGCGCTAAAAATAACATTTTCTCTCTTTTTAGACCATTTTAAGGATCTTCTATAAAAAAAAATATAATCGAAAATTCTGATGATGACATAGCTTCCATTCGGAAACAAAAAACGTTTGATCAAACTATTCCATTCTTATTTTGTAGTAAATTTCACGTGTTTATCTTGTAAATCGAAGATATTTCAGTGAAATCCAATTTGGTGAACAAACGTACGGGGGTTTCGTAATTCTCGAAGGTTGTTGCTGAGGCAGGAGATCCAAAACGGGAACGCGAAGGAAAGTCTTCGGGATTTATTTAATTAAATGGATTGGCCTTCTTTGTGAATATTTAATTTGAAATAAAAACTAAAGGCAAAGGCAAATAAAGAAGAGACATGTTCCGTTGAACGAGAGTAACCTCAATGAGTTTTTTTTTCAAAAGTCCATTTATTTACTCAGAACTCTACGAAAAACGACATCCCGATGGTTTCGTCCTAATACGGACGAATGAGTCACGAGTAATGTAATTTGTGAAATCATTACGATAACGACAAGTCATTAACAGATTTGGCGTTTGAGTTTTGGATAAAATTGAACTTAATTTTTAAGCATAATGCTCTTTTGAATGAGTCAATGAGATTGTGAACGACTTCTTGGGCGTAATTCAGTTGGTGACTTTAAGTGGAGAAAAAATTACGAGTACTCAGTCAAGTGCTGTATTTTGGAGTGACGCGACGTCTCGTCTTGGCGACAGGAGTGCAACGCCACTGGGAGGTCTAGACGACATCTCATTTAATAGTGGGAAGTGGATCTTTAGGAATATATAATAAAAAATATCAATGATTTCTCATTGAATGTATTAATTCAGTTCTCAAGTACCAGAAAAAAATTGATATTTTTCTTGGGGGAACTCCATTACGAATATCTAGGAAACAAAGAGGCTTAGGAAAAATTCGCAGGTGACATTTTTTGTAAAGATTTTTTGGGTCATCAAGGGCCTCTTAATAAATTCGCTCAAGTCCTTTTTTTTGCATTCACTGTAGATTAAATAATTCAGTAGTGAAGATGTAAAACAGAATAAGTCTATTTTCCTGACTCCTTTTTTTTACAATGTTCCGAAAACTAAGTAAGATAGAACGATTTCACCTTGATTATTTTTTTGAAGCTCTTGAAGTTCTCTGCTAGAAATGAACAGGGTAAAAAAGAATGCATCTCCATTAATCTCTGAGATTTTCTCAAAAAAAAGGTCTCTTCGCTACTGTAATTGAAAAAATGAAAGTCTTTAATTGTGAAGATCTCGGGAACGGGTGGGCTTAGAGAAAAATGTCAAGAAATGTTTTTCCTAATGTCATGGGTTATAAAAACGCTCTCCAGACAAATTCACCTGAACCCAAAGATTTTTCAGATATTCACAAAATAATGTACATAGAAACTTTCGATTTATCTTGAAACTTTTTCTACTCGGATATCGAACTCTTCTCTTATTTCTCAGTAAGTACTATTTTTTCTCGCTGATACTTCCAGTTCTATTTACTGGAGCGCATCGCCGTCAATTTTGAGTGAAAGCTGATACAGGGGAAGCCGGGGTAAAACGAACTTGTGGAGCAAAGTGGACCGGATTTTTTTTTGCAGTGAAGTATTCTATGTAAAAATTCGGAGAAAAATCAGCAGCAATATGGACATAGTGAAGCGTCTTTCCAATTCTTTCAATTTTTTTTTAGTGAAGGCCTTTACGTTGAAAAAAAATCCGGTTCATTTTGCTATACAAGTCCGTTTTGTCCCAATTTCCCTTGATTTCCTCTCAAATCCATCAATTTTTGGAATTCCCCATAAATTTTAATACACTGAGACAATTTTTCCATCACTCCTCACCGAGAAGAATAAAATTCAGAAAAATAACCGAAGACTAAATTAAAAATTTAAGAACATTAAAATTTATTCTCCTTCACAACCGCCTATTCTACCTCGTCTCCCAAAAAATTACATACATATGTTACCCCATACGAATCATCATTAGACTCGTTCCTCCAACCGTACGAATTATGACAAAATGATTTTACGGATGAGCGAATTGAAAAACCGTCTGCGGGAGGCATCGCGGCCCGTTAACTCATGCAAAGAAACCAGTTAAAAATGTACTCTCTACCTCCTTGTATTCTCATAAATACACCTCCTTCTTCCTGAAGCTACTGCTTCCCGTGTATGCCTCCCCATATTATTTTCCCACCCATTTTTCAAGAGTTTGTATGAATGAACGAGGAAAAAAGGAAGGGCCCCCCGTCCAGAGGTAGGTTCCCGAGGCCGGAAGGTTTTTTTTTTTTTTGAGACATGTGTGAGGTAAATTAGGATCTTGACGATGAATTCTTCGCATTTGTGAAGGAGAATGACGCGAGACGCGTGCCACATGGTAACACGTTAGAACTATAAAAATTTCTTCTCTACGTGTGAGAGAACACAGTGTGGCCCCTGTCGAACTTCCCCATATTTATTCATCGAAGCGTAAATATTTAATGTCGTCCACTACCTCTTGCACTCTTGAGGGCCCTCGAATAAGACGTAAAACACAATTATGAGCTCAAGTGATGGCAAATGTTCTTTATTGGGGGTCCCTCCTCCCTCCGCCCTTCTTCCGCAACTCTGTATCAAGAGAGAGAGAGGGTAAATAAAACGGTGTAACGTTGAAAATGTTCACTCATGGGGCAAACGAAAGGAAACCCGTGGGAGGTCCCAAGAAAATACGTTCCGGTTATTTCACTAACACAATTCAAATGTTAACACAACCGAACTCTCTAATTTTATATGTGTAAAAATGTAAAACATTTGCCTTTTTTTAAACAATTTTTACCCCTGCCATTTGATAGTTACACGTATCTTATATTAATGTTTTCCCCTTTTTTTTTTCTAGTCTTCTTCTATTTCGTTCATTCCTGCAGATGCATCGAGGAGGTGAAACTGATGCTGGTATTCCCACGCCAAGATGCTACGCTATTCGATCACTTTCGCTTATTATCCAAAGTAACTCATTCCATTGAATATTGTGAAATGATCGTTATAGGATTAGCTGATTCTTTTTTAACTGAGTAAACTGTTTACTGGGGATGTATTAATGATTTATTTGCACTCGTTTTTTTTTAAATTATTTTTTAGGTGAAAATTTTAGCACGCACCTGCGCTCATGGCGGTTAATGTAGAGACACCTGGGAATTGACGGGGGTGTTGAGGAATTTTATTACTTGTATGAAAATGAAAATGAATGATAAATGGGAAAAATAATTAAAAAATAAAAATAAATGAATAAATAAATGAAAAACAAATATTGTTATTTTTCCCTAATTTGAGATTTGCCAAATTTCCGAAATTAATTTCCAATATCTTTCAAAATCTTCCGGGATTTTCGCAAATTGGACTATGGGAACTTCCCTTTGAAATTTTGAAATTTTCAAAAAAAATTTAATATGAAAATAAAATTGTGATGAAATTTAATTTAACACTTTCTTTAAATTATTGTGTCAAGGGAATTCTCTATTAATCGTTACAATCAAATCATCGTAGATAAAGAATTTCAATTAAGACTGATTGAAACATTATCAGTTTATTTATAATCATGTCAAAATGAATTATTAATTTTTTTAAACAATTGCTCAATAAACATTGCAGTGCAAATAAAATGAGCTTCTGGAATGTCAAACAAATGATTTTTTCCACAAACACTGTTATCATTTATCTCTGAATTTTCAGGGTATCATTTGATCAGATGAAAAATTAAAAAAATTGTTTATCTATGTAATTTTGTAAAAATCATGAGATTATAATGTAACTGAGATAATACATGTGTTTATTGACAATATATTATTATTCTCCAGGTGTAACAATTGAATTGTAGAAGATTTTTCCAGTAGATTACCTATATTGTTTCATGTGAATTTTTGTGCATTATTATTATCATTATTATTGCAATTATTATTATAGGCTGTCATCATTTGAAACGTGCAAATATATTGTTACAACTGTTCACAAAACGGACACGTGAACCACCTGTCTGAGACACCTGACATTACGTGCACATCTCTGCAGGGGTTCGAGCATTCACGTTTTGCATGAAACAATAATGGTTATTAATAGTTTTTAAAATATACATTTCTTCATGGATAATGAAAATAGTTGAATTTACGGAATTTCATGATAATGAAATGAGCACACATCTTCAAATCTTTGAATTTTTCAAACAAATAAATTATTATAAAAAAATATTTTAAAAATTCGCACTTATAGTTTCTTGAATTTTCTATATGTGCATATTTTGCAATTTTTTAAATGATTTATTCAAACAACAAAAATAACTAAAAAGTGTTGAATGTCTGTTATTTTCAGTATCATGAAATCTTGCTAATTCCATTGGAGAGCCAGGGCAATTTGTAAATTCATATCATATTCATAAATTTCATCTTCATGAATTTCTGTTTTTTAATTGATAATAGCTATGAATGGGAAAAAGTACATCCGAAATGTTATATAATATTTCTTTCATGCATTTCATAATTATATTCTTCAGTTCAGAGGCCCTTGGGGCCCAGTTGATTGAACATTGTGGCAGGTTACATCACAGCGATATTTGTAGAAAGGATTCGTGCAGAGTGAACAGTCAAATGTATTTGGCTAAATTGGAAGAAGAGAAATAAAATATCATTAGCATTAAGAAATGGAAAATTATTAGAATCATTAGTTTCAGTGAATTAGTAACACTTGTGAATCATTAAATTATCACGTAACGGGTAATTTACCTATTTCAATAATCGTGGGATTACGTTTTTCACTGAATATGAAGAAACAATGAGGAGAAATGATATTAAGTTCTATTTGCAGAAGTGAAACGCTTGAAGTATCTTTTTTTCTTCTTTAAAAGAGATTTCATTTCTTTGTATCTGGATCTTTTCGTGCTGAACATCTTTCATTTTTTTTAATGGAATTATTCACTAATGTGGATGGTATTCAAAGGTCACACTTCTGATCGATGAGATATGTATTTAGAGAGAAACTTCTATTAAAATTATGTAACACGCGGGGGTTTATTCATTACTTCTAGATGAGTTAATGGAAAATATCACACTTTAGATTTTTTTTTGAGGAGACAAAGTAATTTTCACTATTTTATTACGATCATTAAAACTGGAGATATCTACGAAAAACTGAACATTTCAGTTCTTTTGGAAAAGCGAGAAAAAGGACAAATTCATGATTTTCATTGGAAATTTCACGAACGTTTCAATCATAGAATTTTCGGAAAATCCGAAATCTTTAGATTATTTCATTGCCAGATGCCAATTTCATACTTTAATGAATAATTGAGCAAATTCCCTGCATCACTCAGAGCTCAATCAAAATTTCCTGAATCACAAGTCATTTGCTTGATGCATCTGACAACTTCTCATTTGAAAGGACAGTTATGCAATGATTACCTGTGTCTGTTGTATGCAAGGCCAACTCACTGAGTTTATGCATCCACCAAGTGGTCCGAGGCCAATTCCGAACGTCACTTGTGAAACAACTTGAATCGGTAGAAAAGTACCCGTTGTACCAGGTCCTGTACCAGGTCCTGACGTACCCGGTGGACCAGGTCTACCTGGAACTCCGGGGCCTCCAGGACTTCCTGGGCCACCGGGAATTCCAGGGGATCCATTGCCGCCTGGAGTACCTGGTGATCCTGTACCGAAGAAAGAACCAAATTAACTTTATTGACCCTAGACTGGTCAACATGAGTGACTTAACGACTTTGGTCGGGTGATGAGGGGTTCACCGCCAAGTTATTTTGTTAACCAGATAATTCCATTCAGCATCGAAAACATTTTGCCAGCTCCTAGAATCTATTTTATTCCTTCTCCAAATTTACAGGGTACGTAATTTAAACGATATTATACTTTCCTCAGCACTCCAACGATGAAAGTAAAAAATTTTCAGATTTTTCCATTCAACCGAGTGATTATAAAAGAATAAAAAGAACCTCAACTTTAAAAAGGTTGAGAGGAAAATTCTTCAAAAAATTGATTTTATTTATTGAAGTGCTTAACAAACTCTTACATTTTTCAATGACATAATCCTGCAAAGTTGATGGAGAAATAAAATGAATTCTAGGAACTGGTGAAATTTCACTAATGCTAATTGTATATTTCGCTACATTAAGACGGATTCTTTACAAATGTGAAGTTGCTGCTAATCACACGAGCTGAGGAACCCCGTCGGAACGTATTAAACAATATATTTTTCCGCACGCTACGCGTACGGTCAGTGGCACTTTCCACACGTTCTTCTTCTTATTCCATTTAACTATATCCCCATAGAGGGGCAAGTGCCATAACTTTCCACACGTTGTGCGTAAAAAAATCGTACCTAACTCGTGCGGTAAAGATTTTCAGACTCGTGAGATTACAAAACTCGCCTTCGGCTCCTTTTGCAACCTCACACTCGTCAGAAAGGTACTTTACCGCACTTGTTAGATAATATACTATTGGCAGTGATGTTACGTTTCACGAATGACGAACTATGTCTTTTTCGTGCACAAGTGAACAGAAAGAGTTTTTCTACTCAAGTGAATGGAAAGGCACTAGTCGGCACAAGGTGAATGTACCCATGTAGGGAATCGAAATAGGCCGCAATTCGGGGCAATGTCGAATTGCCGAGTTTCGATATAGGGAAACTGCATTGGTTCGAACTCCAGCCAATAATGGCATGTCACAGCGGCACGAAATCGAAAACTGAATAGGGCGTATATCGCATCCGATTTCGACCCGATATAGGATTTCGAGTTCGGCCCGAACGTCGGGCTAAATTCAATGTGACGAATTTCAACTTAGCGCTTCGATATACGCCCAATATCGAATCCCATATCGAACTCGACAGACGCTCAATAATATAAAAACAATTTTTAAACATAAAATAAAAAGAAAATTATCATTTTTTTTCTGAGATTCCCTAATTTTACATTTTTATTATTTATATTTCAATTTCAATCATTTTGAAGTCATTTTAGAAATTACAAATTTTAGTTCCCACAGGCGGTTTTGAACCCTCGATCGTCGGATGATGAAACTTGCACGCTGCCGACTGGACCATCACTCTATTCGTCTTTGATAGAATCGTACTGTCTATATGAATCTAAAAGTCATTTGATCTCAAATTCATATCGATATTTATATTGTTTATATGGATATCCTCATTGAGAGGAATATAATAACAAAAGTGAAGTAAGAACCGAGAAATAAAACTACATATTTCTCACAATGGAATATTAATTTTTTTACACAAAATTCTTCTATTTTTGAAAATTAAAGTTTTTATTTGAGTATTATTTCTTCCTCTATTGATAATCGAATCATTTAATGGCAGAAAGGAAAGATTTTTTCTTGATCAATTTTTCTATCTATTCTATTTTACATTTATTTATTATTTTTATATTTTTTTACATGTAGTTCACGAATTAATCATTAGTAAGAAGAATAATTGTAGGAAAATCAATTATGGCGTGACTTTTCAATCGTTATATTAGAGTATAAAAAAATATGAAAATTAATCAAAAAAAAAAATTATTAAAAAATAAACGATTGTAAAAAATTATTGAGCAATTTCAAGGCTGATATCGATCGGAATTCGTACTGCGGAATTCGGGGGAGCGATGTTGGAAATATGTTTGTCAAAAGTAGAGCAGCCGAACTTCGGTTACGCGAATTACGTGCGATAATCGTTTCGAATTTGTTGTGCCGATATGGGTGTCATGACTTCGGTCCGAATTTCGGATAGATATGGGGTTCCCGATATTCAGCTACTCGATATAGAATCGAATTACGATACTAACTCACCATCCCTATATACAGGGCTCGACGTTGGGAAGAATATCGGACTTATTCGCAAAACCAATATCCACGCCCCGATATTGTTTCGTACTTTGGCCTTTGATCGACTTGCCTAAAATCGTATAAAATAATTCGGCCCGAACATCGGCCACCCCGTGGATGTCGGGAAACCCTACATGGGTAGCAGCAGTATCAAAAATCGAGTTTATTGCAATGTTTATGCCACTGACCGCACGTTGTACGATAAAATGCTCTACCGTACTCGTGCGTAAAGTATTTTACAACGAATGAGATAATTCATGCATCAATTTCGTTAATGGGATCACGATTCCCTCACAAAATGGAAGTTCTCATACGAAGAACTCACATAACCTATTGACTGATAGCCTATCTTTGAATTTCTGAAAGTGAGCATATTAATTGCCACAAAGTGTCATCAAAATTTTTGTGAGTGAAAAATGAATCAGGTTTGTCATCCAGTGAATCTTAAGCTTATGAAAAATGTGTAGCTGTTTGGTGAAGAGGATTATCGACCACCTTTCCTCGAGGAAATGACATCCGTGAACGAATCGGAAAGTCGTTTCGTCAACGAAACTCTTTCGTGTGGGAATATCTCCCGCGAACGGAATGATCGTGAACGAAAATACTTCATTCGTTGACGAATTCTGTTCCCATGCGTCGAAAATAAGCCCCCTGGACAGTATAGAGGTGATTCGGCAACGTCACAGCCGAAGTTATAAACGGGAAATCCCTTTTCACCCGACCAAAGTCGTTAGGTCGTTTGGGGTGACCGCGTCTAGAGTTTACAAACGAATTTAGTAGAAAAAAGTACAGCAAGGAAATTCCATTTCTTATGAAACTAAAAATAGTAGACATCTGACAATTTTCTTTTCTCTTTTAAGAGGTTACATGGGGTTTCACGGCTTCAAAAAATCGATATTCTTTTTATTGTCTTATTAAATTCTACAACATTTCTAGAATATTGTCCTGAAGTTTCAAGTTGATCTGAGTAATAGTTCCGAAGATACAGCCTCAAGAAGTTGCGCGCTCAAGGCCAGCTGAGTTGTCACTCGAAAATTTAAACGCGTTTTTCTCAAAACTGTGTTCTCAAAGTCGGTTGTCAAGATTTTTCGAGCACTACTCAACCGATCTCGATGAAATTTTGGACAGGTCTCCCAGATACAATTTACAAGGACTTGAACGCAGGTTTTTTTTTCAATTACAACTATTAGAAGAAAAGAAATGCCGCGAAGATTTTCCCGAATTTTTGTTTTTTTTTGTAAAAATCTTTGCCAAAAATCCAATTTTTATTTCTTTCTTTTTTCCTTCATCCAAGTTCTAGTTCAAAGTCTTAACTAAAACACGTATTTTTTTTTCACTTATCCCTAGTGGATCATGCAACCGGGCAGTCAATTTTTTCACGAAATCGACCGTGATCACATGACAGTCGATTTCATGAAAAAATTGACCGTCTGATCGATTTATAGTTGATATGCAATCGCCCGATCCATCAGGGATGATGATCCTGCTAAGAATTCTGCTGTCAACGCAGATGCACCTATTTTCCGAGGGCTCGCCGATAATGACGTAACAATAACGGAGCTTTCAATATTTTTTTTTTTAAATTTCAGGAATCTTTCATTAAATGTGTATCGTCAAGACAATAAAGAATTCGAATGAAATATTTCATTTATTATCTTTTGAAAAAATTATTGAAAATAGACCTTTTTTACTGGAGGAATCCCATGTAAACCCTTAAGGAATATATTATTTGAAATAAATGAAAATATGCACATGTAAGAAGTTCAAAAAATTGTAAGTACCACTTTCTAAAATATTTCTTTTACAATAATTCATTTGTTCAAAAGAATTCAGAAAATTGTTAGATGTATGCTCATTTCATTATCATCATTTTTTGGCTACTAGTTTTTGAGGAATATCTTGGAAATAGAGCGAAATTCTCTACGGAACCTTTGTTGTAGAGGAAATGTGGAGCTATAATGGATGTTTCTACAAAAATTTCTCTATCTCTTCCATTTTTGAGATATTCCGCAAAACCTGGCTGATCAGTAAAATGAACTGGTGTTTTTGCAATCATGTTCTTTATGACATATTTCGGAAACTAAGGAAGATCAATCGATCGTCATAACTCTTTTGTACAGAAAAATCAGAGGTACACAAGAGGTCCTCACAATATTTCCTCTATTTCTATTATTGTCAAAGATATAGTAGGATTATTGAACGGATTACTTTCTTCGGAAGGCCCAAGCTGTCACTGAGTTCGGTTCAGCTTAGGTCGGAAAAAGTGAATCTTTCAATAATCGGACAATATCACATGTGAACTGATGTCAAAATAAAATCGATATTTCTACCCAAAAATGATGAACACTCACCTGGAGATCCTGGTGGACCTCGGCAAGGCTCTCCTCCCCTCGTTGTATTCACATGATTATGAATAACATTATTAATATCAATATTCGTCGTAATATTTGGAGCTGCTGCATTTCTTTTACAGTCATCAGTTGTGCATTCAGTCTCATACTGCGTGATGAATTGCCGTGTTTCTTTAGTTCTTTTCAGGCATTTTGAGTGGCATTGATGAACACAGGAAGTGGAAGTGCACAAATCGAGGCCACATTCTTCCAAGCAGTTTCTGCTGCCGCCTAATAATTTGAAAATTTGAATGAAATAAAAAAATCAATGAGAAACCTACTTTATCAGCAGAAGTAAACAAATTCAAATTGATTCGAATTGATGGCGCTGAAGTATTTTTTTCCATTCGAATTCAAAAATAAATAAACTGGTACTTACCTGATTCGTGATGCTCGTGATGTCGTTTATTTCTCGTCAAACATTTAATATATGTACGATAATCTGAGTGTTGGCACTCCAATAAAATCATGTGTTCTTCTTTTTTCTTGTGATCATCACTCGATTGATTCTCAATTTCATTATCACCAAATGCTACATCGTGCATTACTAAACTGATGAAAATGAGAATGATAGTTACACTTGACTTCATGATTGCGCTATGAAAAATCGGACGGTTACGTACGTGCAACGAGTCTTTATATTGAGTGCCATCTTATCCAGGCATTTTGCTGGTGTAAATGACCCTACCCTAGGCACTATTTGCTAATGGGATATGGGGCGATGCACTTGGCTAATATTTTAGTTAGTTTATTATTTTTTCCTTCACTCAAAGCTTTGTTTCTTCTCTTTAGTTACCCATTCTTGGCGTCTTTTTCCTGGCGTTTCACCTCGATAGATGAACAAATTTGCACTTCTTATCGGACGAACGGAATTCCCTCCATGATTACCGTATTTTTATTTTTTTTTACGTAATTTTTTTTATTCTTCGTAATAAGTCTTGTGAGAAAATGCCATTCGAGAATTCTGCGACGATAACTTGGAGTGAAAAATTTCGTTGAAGTTCTTCTCCAAATATCTCTGAAATTCTCGGAATTAGAATAAAATCAAAATTCCTTTGTTGCAGAGAAATTTATAGGCTACAAAAAAGGTATCTTGATAAATTCTCCTCAACCTCATAGTTTCCGACATATTCCCAAAATACTGCATTATTGAATGTCTTTTTAAATATCTCTACAACTTTATTGTTACTTTCTGAGTTTTTGTTTTTAAATTCTCAATAAACCAAAAATTACCTACGAAAATAATACGAGATTTATCTCAAAAATTATAAGATTTTGTTCAAGATCATTTTTGTAGCAGATTTATCTTTCCAAAAAAGCTAATTATCGAAATATTCTAATTCATCGTTTCCTAGGTATTCTAAAGAATATTCTATTTTTGTAATTTTTCTCAATGTATGATTATGCAATTTTTCAAGTGTCATGATAAAGGAGCAAATGCTTTTGTTACTCATATTTGACGTGCAAATTTTTAAATAAACCGAGACATTATGTATATATATCAACTGTGAAAAACGTACAAGGATACGTATTGCCTTGTGTACACAGAGCACCATATATACACGAGTTTAAATTATCTCTTTGTATAATCGTTGAGTCATCTTTTCGTGTGGCTAAAGAGACTCTTAGTTCATACAGTAATGCTTGCAGAAAGACTTCCTGGGGGCCCATGCAATATAAAATATCACCCATCGTGTAAACACTTGTTCATCATAATAATAAAAGCACAACTCTTAAATCTCTGTTATTAAATTCTGTCGAGAAGTTTACTCAATGTTTTTTTCATTATTACCTTTTTTTTCTTCTTTTCACTCTTTCTTTTGTTTTATTTCACGAATGAGGGCAAATTAATAGGGAGTGCCTTAGATATTTTCAGTCTGACACAAAATTACATTCAATCACGTACATTATACGATATTCAAAGCGGATAAAGATGTCATCCGTTAGTGTGTCAACAACACTCTATGAATAAATTAATAATTTTTAACAAAAAAATGTTATTTTATTGGAGAACATGTTGATGGAATGAAATACATGAATTTTACATTTTTTTTCAGAAGAAATAATTTCAGAAATAATGTAGAAAATTCTGGAAAATCTGACATAGGGAAATATCACTGATTTAGAAAATTTGGGGCAAAGGAAGGTTGTCAGAGTTAAATCGGAGAAAACTGGGGAAAGAAATGGGAAATAATTTTTAATAAATTTCGAAAATTCTGTAAAATCTCAAATAGAGAAGTATGACTAATTTTCCTTTGTGTTATAATTGTACGTGTTACATTTTTATTCTTTATTATTCATTTTCTTAAAACTATTCAAATCTGGAATCACGTTATTCATCAAGTCCAAATATCTCGGAAGCTACACGAGATACCATGATTTTGATAGGAACCTTTTTTAAAGCCCTTATTTCCCTCTAAAAAAAAAAATCAACACGAATTCTTCCATCTCCTATCCTCTCTGAAACGATAAAAAAGGTGTGAGCTGTAAATAAAATGACTTGCTTCATCACTAAATCCGACGAAAAAGGATTTTCCATGATGTACACTGTCCAGGTACTCCGCGAGATACAGAGACCCACCCGAAGCCGCCAGGAAGTTCTGTATTAATGAAATTCAAGGTAAAAAAAGGATGCCGAGTTGAGAAGTAAAGGAGAACGTGAATCCCCTGAAGGGAGAAATGGTGGAAAAAAAAAATCTGAAACCTCTCTTTTCCCCCCCATAGGTTTGAAGAGGAGTAACGGGGCCCCCATGCACACGAAGTGTGGCGATGCGGCACGTTCGGCAGATCACGAAGACAACTACACGAAGTATACTCTCTAGTTCTCTTCCATCCAGAGAGAGAAGGAGCAAGCGAGAGAGTTGGAAGAAAAAGTAAGAAAGAAAGAATGACTTTATCCATTGCCTTCCTTCGTAGTATAAATGGCCGCCGTGACCTGTACGCCAATGTGTCAAATATCATTGAATTTATCATTGTATTATATACGTGTGTCATTAAAATATAATTCAATCATTATCCTCGTCACACTATTGGCCGTTACATTTAACATCATGGCTGGATGGTTGTATTCTGTAATTTCACAGTCAAGTCTTATATTTCCGGTAAGAAAGAGACACAATAATGCGAAGAGTTTTGAGAGCGCTGCTGGTTAGTGAGCGGGATTGTGTAGTTGCCAGTTTGAGTGTTGCCTTTGCGTTGCCCACTTGTTGTGTGTTGTTCTCTTTATTATTATTGACAATAATAGATTACTTTAAATTGCTGAAGAATGAGTGAGTGACATTATCCAAACTTCTTCAATTTTTGCTGGTATGAAGAGGCTTTTGATTGAGGAGAATGATTAATATTCAATTGTGTTTTTAAAAAAACTATGAAAATTGAGTTTGAGAACCGCTGATTACGAAGCAACAAGTGGAATCTAAGGATATTCTGATTTTTCACGTTAATTTCAAAGTTTTTTAATACTTAAATTCTGATGATTTTAATGATTGGAAAATTCCCGAGCGAAGAAACTAATGGGGCGTAACTCGTGTGGTTAACTGAATAATTGACACGAGTGAATCAGCGTTCAACTGCGTCAATAGACGTCTTTATTATACGACAATACAATTTTATTTCATAGAAAATACTGCACTGTCTTGAGACTAGAGTATGTTGCCCAAGAATTTTGTGAAAAACAATCTGCAACCGGCGTGATACCGTGAACACACGAGGAGACCAACCGGAGCGGCATTACTTTCATTTTTTAATTTTTTTTCAAACTTCTTCCTTTTGCGTTCGTCTATCTATCTATCTATCTATCTCTGTCTCTCTTGCACACACGCAACAAGAACGATCGAGAGAGATTGGGTCTTTATTTTTCCTTTCGGGAGATTATGTATGGTCAGCTTGAGGTATTGGGACAGTAGGTAAAACAAGTTTTACTACGCACGAATTGTCCTTAGTAATAAATAATATACTTGAGTTTTCAAATCCCAAGTGTAAATAATATTAGACGAAATTTTCTCTCCTCATGTTTAAAATGATAATGGGAAGAAAAAAAAATCGTTGCGCTCTGATTAATCACGAGAAATTTATATAAAATGTGAGAAGGTGAAAATCCTATGAGTGATTTATTACTAAATGAATTTTTTCAGTTAATAATTTGGGTTATTGATTTAATAAAAAAAAAATGGAGACAGATTTGACGAAGAAAGAGGAAGAGGAGCATTCAGATGCCTCGTGCTGTTTAAATCTAATTGAGTATTTAAAAAATCGTAATAGAATTGGACCAGGTAGAGTGGAATTACCAGAGTGTGACTTTTTCATTGTCGGACCTCGTCGTACATTACGTATAATTCGACCAACTCAAAAGAGCAGTGAATTTTATGAAACACCGTGTGAACGGCCTGAATCAATTCACGAAAATTTTATATCACGCTGGACAAAACGTCCGCATTCATCTGGTAATTGTAGATGTTCATTTCGTCAATCATCACGGTTCAGTAAAAATGATGAAGACTGTAGTATAAAAGCTGAAATTAATCGTATTAGAACGAGTTTATGTGAAGCGGAAAAAACCGGTAAAAGTATTGATGACATTGAGAATAGATTGTCGTTGAATTTGAATAATTTAAATGCACCGGTTACGATAGAACCTAGAAGAAGAAGCCAGGTTGATCAAAAATTAGCAGAGATTGCTAATGTTGGACCAGCTACGGGTGATAGGCAGGCCGATGATCTAGCTATTAAGAACAAAATTGTCAAAGATCTTGAAAAATATATCGATGTTCTACTTGAAGAGGTTCTAAATGACTCGATGAAGTTTTTCAATAGTGCTGATGATACACTGCGGAAAAGCCGAGAAGTTTTGGATGGCAGTAAAAAATACGATTCACAGAAAACATCGATGAACTCATTGGAAATAAGCTTTGCTTTTCCTGCTGATAACTTTGATGAGAAAAAATCGGCTGTTCCATTTGATGGTTACGTCAACGAGTGTTTCATCGGCACTGCCCAAGACCCAGATTGTCTCGAATTCGATCTTAAGAAGCCGATAGCTAATATTGTTATGGACAAGTTGGACATCGATTCTGGTATCAACAGCGTTGAAACGGTCGAACTACAGCCGGAGCCGGAAATCAGCCTGGAGCAGTCATTGATGGAGATAATTGACGCCAAGTTTGGGAAAGGTCCTCTTGGTAAGAGCTGGGAGAATCTGGACAATCCGGAGAGTGACCAGAAGCAGGGGGAAGCCAATGAGAAAGAGCAGGTTCCTCAGAATTCGGAATTAACAAAAGAGGATCAAACAGACTCTGTTTCCTCGTTGAACGAAGTGATTGATCTCAAGTCCATTGAGGATTTGGATGAGCCGATAATTCAGAATAAATTCGAAGCCGCTAAATTGGAATTGAGAAGCGATTCAAGGCCCTCGACATTGAAAGACGAGCCACTCAAGAAGCCAAATGCAGTTGTTGTCCTCTGCGAAAAATTCACATCGAAATTGAGTAATTCATGCAAAACAAGCTCTGGAAAAGCGAAGAAGCCGAGGGAACCCGAGATGCGTGATTATCGAGCAACTTGGATGGGCTGCAAAGAGCCGAATCCTCTCGTCGAAGAACCAGACACTGACTCAGTAATATTCCGGCGAAATCGCAAGCCCATTATCATTTTCCTTCATGGATTTGGATCATCAGCTGATGCATTTGAACCTCAACTCAAGTACTTTACTCAAATGGGCTATCCCTGCATTGCACCTGAAATGTTGGGCCATGGCATGAGCTCAGCACCAACGCGATCATGTGATTATCATTTCGACAGACTACTCAAGGACTTTGAAGCTGTACTCCAGCATTACGCCTTCAAACCAGGGAAAAAATGTGTTTTAGTAGCTCATAACTACGGGTAATTATTAATCTATGTCTCTTTTTTTATTGTTATGAAAAATTATTATTTACTGTGTGACAATAGACGCCTTCTATTTTCTATTGTTCGAGAATTATATTTCAATTGTATTCTCGGGTGGAGATATTGGGTTTATGTGGGTAATTATTCATGATGGCGCCTCGTGCGCCTGAATAATTAAGTGGAATTTGTGAAAGTAGATTTTTTTCATTGATCAATATTAATGGAGAAATTGAGAAATATGAGGATTAGGGGAAGGAAGATGGATTTATCTAATAATAGTATATTTTGTAATTGCAATCGTTTTATTGGGAGGCCAAAGAAATTTGCTAATCATTAATTTAGAGATAATGACGATGAATGAAGACGATTCGTAAATTTTTTTTTGAAGACTTCTCACATCGTTCTGAATCCCTTTTATTGTGACAACAGAAGATGACTTTTTCCCTAACAAAAGAGGTCATTACGCAAAACACTATTTCTTACGGTTTCAAGATATTGTGAGAAGTGGAAGATCGAAAATTTTAATTTTTGAGATTTTCTTGATTTTATGAATTTTTCCGGCTTTCTAATAAAATTACTCATAACGAAATTTCGAAAGTACGTGATGAGTCGAGTCATTTGGAGGAAAATCTTCCACGAAAAAAAAATTTCTTTTCTTTTTCTAATCAGCAGCAATCAAGAGGCTATTCCATGGCTAATAACCATTGATATCGATGATTGCTATTAATTCAGTTGATTTTTTAATAGTACCCATGTTGATGAGTTAAATAATATGTATGTGACCTTACTACGTGCTAGGTCAGAGTACCGTATACCATATTAGAACGTAACAAACGTAATCTATTCCAACCGTTACTATGTACCCAAAAAAAAAAGATTGTATCAACGAGAAAACGAGTCGGCTAATTTCGTGAAACAGATCTTGTTTGGAAGCAATTACTTTGTGCACTACTGAGGCTCTTTGAAGCAATGCTATGGATCGATCTTTTATAGGAGTGATTCTCTTCCGATATGGAATTCTTCAAAGGAAATGCTAATGCGAAAATGCGCGTGAATAATTCTCCAAATATTTTCGAAAAAAAGAATATAAAGTTTTTAAACAAATTAATTTCATTTCGTCACCAGTTTGTTTTTTAATATTGCGGAAATTAAGCGAAATGGAGCGATTGATTTCGCCCTAATCCGTTTTTTGTAGAGGATTCCAGGAGATAAGGAAGACCGGGGCAAAATGGACCTTTGATGCAAAATGATCGAAGATTTTTTCTTGAGCGGAGTACTTTGGGAAAAAATCTACGAAAAATTGAGAAAATGTTTCAAAATATGTCCATTGCTGGCTAATTTTCTCAAGTTTGTCTGCGCGAGCCTTGACTTCCAAAAAATTCCGGATTAATTGAGCTTGAGATCCATTGTGCCCCAACTTCCCCTACAAAACGGATTGGGGTAAAATATGCTCTATCTCGCTTAGTTTTCGGAATATCCTCAAAAAGCTGATGAAATAAAATTGATTTGTCTGGAAACTTCATAGTCGTCCGAAAAGAGTTGATAAAAATTCAGCAAGAGACCTTTATCTGGAGTTCATGAAATTCTCTGCGAAAGATCTTGTGATAAATTTCTCTGAACCTCATCACTTACAAGACATTTTCAAAATAAACTGGACGTGATTTCCCGTTTTTACTACACTACAGAATTATTTGTGTACTCGAATAATTCAAATTATTTAGTCCATAGAAAACATCCTTCTGTTCATTGTAATTTCACTCACAGTGTGGCAATAATTCAACGCCAAAAACCTACGCTCAGATCTCATCGTAGACAGACAGTAAGGGCGGATTAATTTCGCTTGATTATTCATTACAACATTCAAGCTGCGTGGGTAGTGAAAACTACCGAACACAATTTCATTTTGCACAATCTAATTCGTTCCTTTTTTTTTCTCAGTTGCAGTTTTGCAACTGCACTTGCCGCCAAGTACGAGAGTGAGATTCATCAATTGGTCCTGATATCGGGCGGTGGTCCAACACCACTGGCACCACCGAGTAGAGAAGGTACTGGACAATTATTTTTGAGGGCAATGCTATCACCTTTGTTGATGTGTGGTCTTCATCGTGATATCATGTACTCACCACGTGGTAGACAGCATCCATACTGCGGTAATGAGAGTATTGAACAGTGGCCATCGCATATGAAATACATATTGGATGGTATGATTTGGCCAGACGGTGATTATGTTTTCCATAGAAGGATTTGTACACCTACGTTACTTATACATGGCCTCAGGGACAATAAAGTTTCACTCGTGCAGGAATGCCAAATGGAAAGGGTAAGATTCATTTGCATATCAAATTAATTAATTTTTTTACACTAATTTCATATTTGCATCGATAATTTCGATAAAGTTTTTTTTTGATTCAAAATAACTGCATGCGTCAAAGGATGATGGAATATTTCGATGATTTCATTGTTTCCTGTCATTATTTTTATGAATAAATTATGATAATTAGACAGTGTCAATGAACTTGATGGATTTTTTTTGTTCCTTTTTTCTCACTTCATTGCCTACCTGAGGAAATTTAGCTGAAAAATTGTATCAATTATCGGGAGAGCTTTTTTGTAGTCCAGAATATTATCTACAAATAATGTCTTTTAAAAATTTTTTCTATACTCATCCGTTCAAAGATATTTGTAAATTGATGTAAAAGAAATTTTTCGATTTTTCCCTGTTATGGAAAATTTATTGAAGTTTAAATATTAATTTGATGTAATTTTTTTTTTTAACAGACTGTGATGAAAGCCTTTCTTGAAGCAATACCAGCTGCTGGACATACACCAATGACTGATACTCCTGATCAAGTTAATCACATGATCCACTGTTTCATAGATTTGTGGAAAAAGAAGAAGTGGTGATTAATTTCATTGCTTCTTATTTTTTTTCTTGTAAAAGCCGAGATTCAATTGTAAATAATTTTTGTTATATTTTGTTCAATTGTAGGACTGAAGTGGCACTTACATAATTGATATTAATGAATGACTATTCCAAAGTAATGTTTATTTTTTTATTATTTTTTTTTTTCATGTAAAAGATAAGTCAAAAATGTGACTAATTATGAAATTTTAATTTGTAGTTAGATAGCGAAATAATTAGCATTATAGGCAAAACAACTCAATAGTTAATTTTATCAGAAACCAAAAATATTTGTGCTGGAAAAAAATTTAGAAAAATGAATTTAATTAGGATTAAAAATATTTTGGAGTAACTACCAAATGCCACACAGCCTTTTCTTTTCAAATAGATTCATTGACTCGTTGAGTATTTTATTATTTCTGTAAATTATGTTTCTTAATGACTACCTGATTGCGCATGTTTGTAATATGTACCAAAGATGATTTATATGAATGTTATTATTTGTTTTTTTTTTCCATCGTGTATCCTACAAATAATTCAATTATAAATTATTAATTTTTCTTTCTGTTGAATTGAAATTATTACAATGTCACAATAATCAATTTCATATTTTCATCATTTTAAGTTTAATTTGTATATTTTTCTTTGCATCACTCATTGTTCAATTATTCATGAGCCTCTGATTTAGAGGATTATCAGGTGATTTCATCCATTCTTTCTTCAATATTTGCTTCAATTGACTTAGTCGTAATGTTGGATTCTGTTCCTTTATTATTGGCATCATTCGCTCTTCAAAACTCAGATATGCAGCTCTCACACGTTTTTCTGGATGACGATCGACTTCTGGATCTTTCACGCTAGAAGAAATTCGTGAGAGTTTTATTAATCAAGTACTATTTAACAATTAGTTTCCATAAAATATTTCAGAATCTACGGGAAATAGAGAAAGTTCCATAGAAATATTTTTGTAGCCCTCATTTTCCCCATAAAGAAGGACTCTATAAGAATTTTTCTATCTCACTTAGTTTCCGAGACAAAATTTCGAATTATTTACCTCAAGATCGATAGCGCCTCGTCAATTCCATGAGCAGTTTCACCTTCTAACACAACTCTATTCAAATTCTCCTCCAGTGGTTTTTCATTTTCTTTCTTCTTCATAGCAACTTGATTGCGTTTATCAGTTGCTGCTGTTATCTCAGCTCTCGTTAATTTCGATGCTAGCTGTTTACCACCAACTTTAATTGTTGCCAATTCTTGTTCAAGAAGTGCTTTAGCCTCGGCTTTCTTCTCCAATTGTTGTAGTCGCTTTTTCTCCATTTCTTCCTTCATTATCGATCAAAATAAATATTAATAATCAGTAGTATAAATCAAGCAGTTTTGCTTGGTCCTCAGAATTCTAGAAATATCTCGAAATTTTCGGGAAATAGGAAAAATTGTGCAGAGACCTTTTTTGTAACTCCGATTCTACTCTACAAAAAAAAATTGTGACAACGGTCCCCAAGAGAAGTCCCAAGAAAGGCTCTCATTAAAAGTCAACGCATCATCGGTCAAGATAATTGTTATCGAATATTTTCTGTCTCACGTGATTTTCCTGTTTCAGTTTGGTTTACGGCGCGAGTCGCGTATTTCGGAGCCTGATGAGTGGGAGAAGGAAATTCGGATTAATGAAAACGTGTGGATAATAGTATTACTTTCCAACTGATATAGCTTCTTCTGATAATGCTATAGCAATATGCTCCCAAATGGAAGTGATACAACTTTTTCCAAACCATCATCAAAATATCAAATTTTGATAAATTCATTGAAACGGCAATAACTCGAGAACTAATCATGCGAATAAGCTCAAAATTGACAGGCATCTAACTGATACAACTCTCGAGACAATATATGAGTATGAATAACATCAGTTGAATAGTTTCCAGAAATTCCATTGAAAACTGATTTTCGAAAAATGGACATATCTGAAAAAGTCCTAATCAGATTCTCTTCAAATAAAGCTCAAGAAATAGAGTTCGTCGAGGGGATGTTTTCCACAAAATATAAAATTTTTCGGTAAAAGTGTTTCGCTTTAATTGAGACTTTTATGCATATACAGACATACACACACACAGACATACGCTAAAAATATAATCTCTATATTTAGATCATTTTAGGTATCTTCTATTGAAAAAATTACAATCGAAAATTCTGATGATTACATAGCTTCCATTCGGAAGCACGAAACAACGACTTTCCGGCAGGACGCATTAAAGAGTGGACGCTTTTTGAGAAATTTATATTCTAATCCAATTAATTCGAGTTCTGTATTTGAAGAATTAGAGTCTATATATCGTTGTTACGATTATTGTAATGGAATAGAGTAAATGTCGCGGGAAGCTTCAATTAATTAAGATAAGAAATTTTCGTTTTCTTTATCGTTTTTCTGAGTAATTTTTGATATTACTGGGCAGGCTAGTGATTCCATTGAAGAATTACTGGCAAATCTTTCTGTCCCGTGATTCAAGTAAATGCAAAATTTATGTAAAGAAAATGGATAGAATGTAACTTGCGTGAACTTCCCAGTTCAATCTCCGATATTGTCAATACTGATGGAAATTATTTTTTTTTTGTTTTCCATTAAAATCTGTGAATTTGAATCAAAATTACAGTGTTCAGTATCATTTCATGTTGAGGTCTTGAAGGCCTGAGCAGAGAAAATCGTTCCCCCCCCCCCCCTCCCCCTGGGTTAAAAGCTGGATTCGTCGTTTCCCAGATAAAGATATTGAAAAAACGATTGGCGACAAAAGGAGTGCGTGTTACACTCCTTTTAAATATAACGTGTAATTTTTTACAAATTGAAGTAAAGCGCACGTTACAAGGTCCTTATAAAAAATCCCCTATTCCTATTAGATTTCGAGATATTAACTGAAAACAGAGAATGAGTTTATTTTGGATCTTCTCATAGACAAAATTCAATTACTTGTTTCTGTTTTTTTTTCTGCATTTGCTTGTCATCATCCTCCCATGCTTTGTCCTCAGCCTCCTGAGCTTTTCGAGATGTTTCAGCCTCCTTTTGTGCTGCCTTACGAGCCCTTGCCACTACGGCTTTACTGTTCTCTCCCACAAATTTCTTAGGCATTTTCACCTGTGAAAGAAAATCAAGTAATAATCATTTTCAAGTCAATAAAATGACTACATCTCCTCACGTCTATGAAATTTTTAGAAAAATAGATTTTATCACATCATTCATCATTTCGGAAACTGAGAGAGATAAAGCGGTCCCACCACGATCCTTATGAAGCCCTTGAAATTATCTTCAAAATCGTTTTACTTCACTTAGAGATATTTCTAAAAAACTGGTGAAAAAAAGCAATTAATTGAAAAACTGCATATTCTCATTTTTTTACAATATCAATATCGCATGAAAATTCAAATTTCGCGCCATTTCATTATCGTTGGCAGGCCTGAACCAGCAAGCACATTGGTGTTACCGACAGATTGTTCTACTGAGGTTATAGCGAACTGTAAATAATTGTAATTGCAAAAGTAATGACAATAAATAATTAAGCACTCTGAAAATTCATTAATGCAGTTATTCAAAAAAATTCTTTCAATCAGAAGTATTATCACTGCGGATAGAATAATTTGCAGGGAAATGTCGAAGAAGTCTTCGAAAAAAACACCTCAAGAAGTACCTAAAAAAAAAGAGGTACGTAATTCAATTTATGAAATTATTACTCACCACTATGAATGACGGTTCCGTTAGCTCGAAATTTCGGCTATTTAATTATGATCATCTGTTATTAAAAAAGAGTGACATTTTTCGTAACACATACACTGGCCGAAGATTAACGTTACGATATGCCTCTCGCAAAGTCTGGTGGATTCTGTCTCTTTTTATTCACCGATAAGCGCATATGGCACTAGAAAATCACTAGAAACAGGCAAATCTAGAGATATCACTGAGTGGATTCTGGGAAATAAATTCAAACGTGATTTCATACGAGGAAGTAATTAAATTTTTCTCACACTAATTGCACCAATCTGGTAAAGTTTAAAACAAAAAAACTCTGCGAAATTCTGGAAGAATAGTTGATGGATTTTTGTAATACCTGGTTCCTGACAGTGTCCCAGTCACTGATAATTTTTTCAAATTTCTCAGTTATTATATTTAACTCTTCAAACCACTAGGCGGTTTCGATCGAAACCACTTTTTCATTTAAACGTTCATAACTTTGTCAAAAATCAATATATTTTTGATTTCTAAACGCCAACGAACCACAAATTTGTACTGCTTTGGAAAAAAAATTCATAGTGCAATAAATTAATAACAATTTTGTAATTATAACAATATCAACAAATGCATTTTTGTAGTAAGAATTGGAGAAAAATTGCAAATTATCAAATTATGTGAAGGTAGGCTCATAAAAAGATGGCTCGGGGGTTTTCGGGGTTGCTGATTACGAATGCGAAGTCAGATTTTTCAAATTTTTGAAATTCAAAATAGCGGATCTAATATGACGGACGACTTTTTTTTTAAAGTCGGGCCTTGAAGAGTTGAATGTACAGTATACTGTTTGATGATTGAATTTGAAAAACTAAAATAATTAAATTAAGAAACTAGCTCTAATTCGTCAGAAATTGAGCCGATTTTCAGACTTTAGTTTTCATGGTAACATGAAAATTGAAAATGACTAATTAAATAAAAATTGTAAAGTGGTACAAGGGGTTCAAAAATTCTATGTCTGTTATTTTGAAAATATGTTATAAACTATGAGGTTTATGGGGATTTGCCAAGAGATATTTTCCCACTCGTTTTGCAAATGAATCGACAAGAAATTTATTCATTCACCTCCATTTACCTCAAAACCAATTATTTTATGGCTCTTGAAAGATAATCTTGCGGGTGCATGTTTTTTGACGAGAAATCCATTTCACTCAAACTTTTTGTTGCAGGCACCAGTATCGGGTCCAGTTATCACAAACAAAGATGGAAATGTCGTCATAAAAATTCATGCGAAACCTGGCGCAAAACATAGCAACATAACAGGTGAACAATTTATGAACAAGTTAAACATTTTTATAAAGATTAGTGTTCGAATATCTCCCAAGCCATTCTTTCCTTCAGGAAAGATGTCAAGAAACTTTTTTTTTTAGTCTGAAGAATTCCTACATAAAAGATTTTCCGACACATTCCCGAGAATTCAATAGTTTTTAATCTGCGAAATAATTACCCACTTTTGAAAATGATCTTTTTTCACAATAAATGCAGAATTTTAATCGCATACAGACGATCCTATTCTGCTATCATCAAATCATTAAATAAAATCTTCAATAAATCAGAATCAGACTGAAAATTTTCCCATGAAAATTTTTCATTCTCCCTCCGCATTATAAAATATAGAAAAATAAAATTCAAGTCTCAAATATTTTTTTCATCAATTTTCTCAGATATTTCAGATGAAGCTGTTGGAATTGCAATATCCGCTCCTCCCGTTGAAGGTGAGGCTAATACAGAGCTGATTAAATATTTATCCTCAGTCCTGGGTTTGCGGAAGTCGGACGTATCATTAGACCGCGTGAGTTTCTCTGAAAATTATTGAACGTAAAATGCAAGCAATAAAGAAAATACTCAAAACGTTATTATCACTCTAGGGATCGAGGAGTCGTCAAAAATCGGTTATTATAACCGGTAGTACCGTATCAGCAGTGATGGAAAAGCTCAAAGACGAGATGAAAACCAGTTCTTGATGAGCTCTTTTTAGTGATAAAAGTAATACTCTTTATTTTTTAATCATCGCTGTAAGTTTCAATTAATTTTTCTATTACTGTACAATATAAAATTCATTAGTTCTAGCATTGATAATAGTCATTAATTAAAGTAAGCGAATTATGAATAAATAACGATTTATCATTTACAGAATATAAAATTCAGACTCAAAAAATTAAAAAATAAATATTTTCAATATTTTACTCCTGAACTTCAAAGGCTTTGTCATCGAGCCATGGTCTAAATATCGGCAGAGTTGATGGATAATGTGCACCTCTCTTTGATGGCGCAGTACCAGCTGGCGCACCTTCTTGACGTAGAGGATAAGTCGCAAGGACGATTGGTATCTGCAGCTTTATCTCCTTGTCCAAACTCTTTGGACTTATAACAAACTGAAAAGCATGAAATCATTGAAAAATTAATGAATTGTGAAGGGAATACATCGCAAAAACAATTTAACACCCTGATTGGGTAATATTACAGAATGCAAGATGATGTTCAAAGATACGATTTTGAGTTAATTTCAAAATTTCTATCTAAAATCATCAATGGTGTGCTTTTGAATACGCAATATGCTCTGTTTAAAAAAGATGCATTTACTAATAAAGTAATCGATTATATATTATTTATCATCAATTACAATTCAATAGTAAAGAGATAAAATAGTATAGGTTCTGCGTGTGCGATTATTTTTGAAGAAATATCTCAGAAATTCAATAAGATAACGACATTTTTGTGAGCACTTTTTTCGCCGTAGAAAGTCAGAGCTATGGATAAAGTCTCTTTAAAAATCTTATTTCGCTAAAAATAGAAAATTCCGCAATTTCAGGAAATGAGTGACGATTCTGCATATCTCGTGAATACTTGCACATCGCCAAGCATCAAGCTTGTTGGAAAATCGCTGAATTTATAAGATACTAAACTGTAAAATAATTTTATACTCACGTAAACGTGATAAAGTACGTTGATCAAGTGACAGCCACGCAGATTGGTTGGCGGCAGTGGTGGTACATACATTTGTTCATTCAGCCATTCTTCACCTTCGCCAGGTCGTATTTTGCCTCGTGAAACACTAGCAAGTTCTCTTGTTTCACTAGCAAGCACTTTACCTCTGCACATATACTGAATCGTTTCCGTTAATGATGCTTTCGTTGATTTCATTGTGACCTGGTGGAGAAAATTTTTGCTATTAATTTACTCATGTTTTTTTTTAAATCTTATATCTCCATGAAATCAAAGGTATAGAATTTCGAAGGATTTAATTGAAATTTTTTTTTTTAAATCTCATGAGAATTATTGAACAAATACAAGTTCTTCGAAAATTGTTCGAGTTTTAGCACAAAAAGTAAAAAAAAATCCGAGTTATTTTTTAATTTTTCCGGTTATAATCGCTGCAGCGTGATAATTTGAATATTAAATGAAAGCTGACATTATTTACCGTCGATTTCACTCATTTCCAATTCATTTTTTATGAAAATCAGGAAAATTAGCACACTAGATTCTTTTTTTTTTAAATTGATGATATCGCCGTTGATTCCCGTTGAAAATTTATTGAAATAAGTACAATTTATGGGTAATGATCTTAAGTGGTGATTAGAACCGGGAATATTCTAACTAGACCAGAATTTCAGATGAATGAAGCAACTCCAAGGCAGAAAAATTTCCGTAAGAATCTTAAAATATGGATTGAATTTTTATATGAAATATCTTTGAATGGTTGATGGAAATATTGAGGATAATCTTGATCCAAGAGCTATTGGGAAGAACCGGTATTTACAGAATTAATGATCAGCTTGGAAGATAATTCAGTAGTAAAGAGATAGATAAAACAAGATGAGTCGACTTATGCTAAGAATAATTTTGGATAAAATTAGAGGAAACAAGGGCAAAGTGAACGGGAATTTTTTTCAGTAGTGAAATTTTTTATAAGAAACATTGAAAAAATTCCCCAATAATGGAGAAATGTTGAAGCATCTTGCCAATTTTCTTCAAATTTTTTCGACAAGTCCTTCACTATTAAAAAAATTCCTGGATCATTTTATCTCGGAAGTTCATTTTGACCCGGTTTTCTGAAAGTTAAGCGAGATAGCGTAATTTTTGTGAGGATTCCTTCTTTGGTTCTGATTTTTCTTTACAAAAGATAGTTATATCAAAAAGTTCTGCATCCCACTGCCATTTCAAGATATTTTCCAGAATTACATCCAAGGAAAAATAGATGTTTCTCATGATATTCAGAAAGACTTAATTCCATTATATTGATCCTTTCTCCTCCAGAATCAAATGCCATAACTGTGATCCAACAAAATTGATCAGAGTATTTAAATTCAAGAATATGAAAGGAAAAAAAAGCATAATGATAACTAACTTTACTACGATTGCTGACAGTTGCTGAAATGCCAATGGTCTCACCAGGGACATAACCACCCCGATCAAGGCTAACTCTGCAGAATACAGGCCCACCAGAGACACAAGAAACACCCACGCGTTGTTCCACCTCCAGTCGTGCCGGTTGCTATATCGACAAATTATTACATAAAGAATAAAATCTCCATTTCAATAAATAATAAAGTGGTTGAAGACAATTTCAAAATTTTCAGCAGATTCATTCTCTAATACCTCTCATTTCTCAGAAGATATTTTTTAGAGGAAAGTTAGTCAGTTATATCAACGAAAGTATTTGGTAAAATCAAACACATTTTAAACGTATTTTTGAAGTCGAAAAATAAAATAGAATAAAAATTTTTTTCTTGCGCAATTTTGTAAAAATTGTGCTATCTTTCTTGGTTTTCAAGAGATTCTTCCAAAAATCAACTATCTATCTTAGAATTACTGATTTTTTCCATCAAATTGAATCGAAATTCTAAGAACACATCTTTTCTGATTCGACGAATAATGAGTGGCTATAAAAAAATTATTTCATGAAAAGACACATTTTTGGAGAATTATTAGAGGAATGTTTGTCATTTTACAAAATCTCTCTTTCATTATCACTGACTTATTCCAAAAACAAAAAAAAAATCTGCTGAATTCTCACAAATCATGATAAACTCACTGCCAAAATTGGTGGTTCTAGATTCAAATCAATTGGATTCATAACAATGAAAACTTGTTGATTTTTGTGTGTCAAACCACCGGGTTCACGTAGTGCAGCCTTGCAGTAATACTGTACCCATCCATGTTTACCAAGGAATGTCGATGGTAATCCAAGTGGAAGGCCCAATTTGAATGGAAAACTGTGAATTCCAGGGGACAGTAAAGACGGTCCTTCTCCTGAAAAAAAATTTAGAAAAATCCATTGAGTTCAACTATAATTTAGAAATAATGTGTAACGTTTCTTTTTTACGATCATCACTTTAATATTCGCTCAATGTAATTTATTATTCACCAGGCTCTCCGAGTAATCGCATACGAAAGTCTATGTAATTTTCCTTGTCGTATACTCGTTCTGCCCGTTGGCTTCTCAACCGGACAACACCCTCACCAATAACATGAAAGTGCAGTCCTGATACACTGAAAATAGTTGAAAAAAAAAGAACAATTGTGATAAAATCGTTGAAAAATGAGGTCGAAACTTTCAAAATAAAAAAATCGTCTTAATTTTCCGAAGAAACATAAGACTAATTGATGAATTATGATAATATAATTAGTGTGTTCTATGTGAGAAAATTATGCTCGAGCCTCATTAACTTTTCCAATGTTGCATTTTATTTAAAATTTTCATCTATATAATTAATGTAGCTTATTATGAACAGGTGTGTGTGTGTGTGTGTGAGCAGAGTGACTGAGCGGAATGCAATTATTCAACGCACGTGCGTTGGTACTCGACTCTCACTTGGCAGACGAATTATGTTTTTTTAGGTGTGCCTGAGAGAGTAAGTGAAGAATAGTATTAAAGAAAAAAACTGAAAGTTCATGAATTCGCTTCTTTTCATGAATAATCTATCAAAATTAAGAGTAATTTGAAGAGATAAACTTACTAAGCCTCATCGTCCAATTCAATCAGTACTCGTCCCGATAAAAAATGACCAGGAAAATACAATAAATTTGTATTATCAAATAGTATTAAAAATTTACTCAATTTTCGTGTCATCGTATTTGAAGTATTTTTTCCTGTGGTTTTATAATTTCAAAAGGAAACAGGTGCTCCAACAATTACGTCACTATTACCTCACTGTAAAAATTAACTCCAAACATAGAAACACAAATTCACTATTATCGCATAACCGATTTTTTATTTTTTTTTCCGTTTAGACTTATGCTTTTGTAACTGACGGTCAGCTATTACTTCACAGGAATTTGAGTCTATGAATCTTACTATATGTGTATAACACAAATTTTTATTCACTGACTTTTAAATCCCAGTGTAGATTCCATTTCTGCAGTTTCACTGATCTTTACTAAAAAATAACTGCACTTTTCATTTATTATCATGAAAAAATTGTTAAAAAACTCAGATAATGTAACAATTATCGTGAAGAAAATTGATATTAACAAAACGTTTACATTCTGCGTGTGAGAAACACTGAAGGCCTTGGTGTGTCTCGTCCTGCCCATTCTTGGTTGGCAGCTTCACTTTCGCTCCCCTACCACCTTCAAACTCAAACGTGTTCTCCAATCCGAACGTTATACCTGTTGGACAATGGTAGGGGAAAATTCAAGTCCCACAAGTACCATGCGTTTCTTTGGGATTCTTTCTCGCTACGTCATTACACTGCATACTTTATTATTCTAATTCTTGATGAAAATTTCTGTCCAGTATCTGGAGGAATCCATCATTGTTCATTGATTGCTTTTGGAGGATTTATTTTGGAATTTAGGTGAACTCGTTGCTGCTAGTGTTTCTGGGTCGATTTGACGTTGGGCTAATTTCAAGATTCCATTTATGGGTGTGGATAATTACATCAGAATGAAGATGTGTGGTTGGAACGTGAATGCATGGATGCTTTTTATTGCGTTTCGTAATTGAATATTGATGGGTTTGTTCAAGGCTAAAAACAACTCTCGAATTGGCGCTTAGAATGTGAATATTAGAATTTTTTTATAAAATTGATTGATGATAACTCTTTATCATAATTTTTTACTTCTTGTTTAATCTATTTTCTTATTCAGTTAATATATGAACAGCGAAAAGATAATACAGGATGAGATTGGGATAAGTTCGTTTTCTAAGCTATTTTGCTTTCCTCCTGAGATATGAAACAAGAAAAAAAATTAGGACGAAACGGAAACTATAACGAGAGGTCCTGGATGGGTAGCTGAACTTATTCGGAAGTCTACTGTATGAAAAAATTCGGGCTATAAATAGACATATCGTGTTAATATTCCTAACGACTATGATCAGAAATTGCAATCTTTCCACTTTCGAGTAATTGAGGTATTTCAATGATATCATCTAATATTTGAAAATACTCGTGCAATGTAAGTATTGTAGAGCTTGTCATTTATCCTGTAGAAAAATATTTTTGTCAGTTCAGTGAAAATTGTACTTTGAAGAGGAGTAGAAGGCCACTTTCTTCGATTTAAAAACTTTACTCCATCGATTAGGAATTCTTAATAAATTCAGAGGGAGAATATTAACCGATGAATTCTGGAATTACTGTTGCTGTAGCTGTACTGTTAATATTTCGCATGAAATTGTCATAAAAAACAAACATAGAGAGAAAACTAATGCTGTTTCAATTGAATGATATTTATTAATTCCCTTCTTACAGGAACATCATTATTTCATCGAAATATATTTTTACGGTTCTTTCTTGCCGAAATCGCGCTTTCAAAAATAGTGCAAAAAATTCAGGGATGTTCAGGACTCAGTCCAATAGTTCCTTGACTTTTTCTGGAGCATATTCCCGAAAATAATAAACAGAAGGACATCAACGATGTCACTGAAAGCGATAATAGCGCTAATACTCCTAGAATTTAGTTTTAGAATTTTTAATATTATTTTTTGAAGCTTATATTTTCTCCTATTGATACTCTAATTTCTCTCGTGAAATAAACACTCTTTCCTAAATCTTGTTGTTTATGAGGAAAATATTAGAATGAATGATTCAATAGTTATTATTTTGAAAAAATGTGTTACATAATTGATTATGGTTAATTGAAATCACGGTTCATTTTCCTCTTCTTCTTCATCGGTTCTTCTTCTCCTTGATGATTCTTTCTAATTATGTCATTGATGAACGGCAAAAAGCTGTACACATCGACGTAAATAGCTGGGATATCAGCCCGAATTGTGCCAGTAGAGAGTATGCCAATTAGAACGCCATCGCACACCAAACCTCCACCACTATCACCCTGAAAAGAAAAAGAAAAAGTTTGTCTCGAAACAGAAAAAGCATATCAGTATTCTATAGTAAAGGGGGAAAATGAGACCAGTCGACTTATTCGCGTAATCAGTCTTGATCGGATATTTCGGAAAATAAGCAAGATGTCATAATTTTGTGGAAACCTTTTTTAAAGTTCTGATTCTCCTGTTGAAAAAAAGTCTCTACAAAATTTGAATCACTCACTTAAATTCCGAGATGGTCCTCAAAAATAAATCACAGATAAATGGATTAATTTAATAAATTTCGAGTGTTATCGAATTGTTCAATCTTCATTTTAAATTGGAGGAAAATTATCTAGAAATTTTTTTTAGAGTGTCGAATTTCATGAAAAAAAAAATAGAAAAAATAGAGAATATTTTTCAACGTATCCGTTTTATTCGGTAGTTTTTTCAATTTTTTTTCGCAGAGGCTCTTACCCTCGAAAAAACGCCGAATCACTTTACATGAACGATTTAAGGAACTCCAAAAATGTATTTAAAAACGGGGGATAAAATAGACTTATCTGCTACTTCTTTGCTACTGAATTAGTCATTCTGAGAACGAATTTTCCATGATTCTTGGTGGGTTTTCATTTGTCCTAGCTTATTCTCTACATTATTCAAATACTATATTGTGAAAATACTATACCTTGAGTGGTGTTGATTTTTCTTGAATATCTAAAGCACATAACTCATTGTCTCTGTGAGCTGAACCTCGTTCTTTGCAAAATGAGGGCTCACCAATCATCGCTTCGTACCACAACAAATCTTTAGATTCTGCTAATGAGTTGATGGCAGTAGCACCCCATCCAGAAATTGTACAAATTCCCAGGCAAGATATATCTATAGTGGGTAGTGGAATTGCTCTGACACGTGTTCCAAGGGTCAAAGGTTCAAGCAGCTAGAAGAATTCAAGAATTTGTAATTTAGTTCGATAAAATGTACTGATGTGAAATTTTCTCGAAATTTGCAGGATATTCTCTCATTTCAACAGGCTTTCGAAATTTGCACAACACATCAATTTTATGTAGTTGATTCAGTAGTCAAGAGCAATCAGATGAGGGGATTTTTTTCTAATTTTGTTTGAAAATAACTTGAAAACTAATTGAGAGAGTGCAATTTTTGTGGAGGCCCTGTTTGCAGAGGAAAACGAGAGCTTCAGAAGAGGTTCTTACACATATCCCGTTATTTCAATTAGTTTTCGAAATATTTGAGTAGCAAACAACACAAAAATGAGGTGATTTGAGATGAAACGAAAAGATACTCAAACAATTTCAGCAGAGATTCCGCGGTAAATTTCTAAAATAGTTTTAAATTAGGTCTTTTCAATGACACTTTCAGAGAAATCTGCAACAAATTTTTCGGCTCATCTTTTTCTTCAATTTTATCTTTGATTCGCCACGACTCTCTGATAACTCTCTGATGGAGACAGATGTCATGACGTGTTAGCAACTATTGACATGAAAAACTCCCGTTGTGAAAATTGCAGTGAAAGCCCTGATTAAATCGATTTACGAATAATCCATGAAAATGATTGAATAGCTCTGAGAAAAATTCTATAAATTCACTTACTTTTAATACAGCTATGTCATTCTCATCACGATCAGTGTCTCTAAATCCAGGTAAGAAATTTTTTGGAAGATGTACTTCCTCGACATCACGAATTACAACATCATCTACTTCAAGTCGGTATGTACCGGCATAAACAGTAATTTCATAAACTGGAATATCGTAAACACAGTGTGCTGCAGTGAGAATGTGCCATTCATCAATAATGACCCCACCACAAGACTGAAGTAAATCGTCATCACCCTTCAAATACACCTGATATCTGAATCCATCACCATCTGCTATATTTCCATTCAGTATGCCTTGCGCAACTGAAATTAATTTTTTCTTTCTTCGTAATTATTTCAATTATTTTTTTTTATTATTGTAACTTACTTTCAATACTTGTAGCTAGAATTCCTAGCCATAATGATATTAATTGTGAATCCATTTAAAATTTTGAGTGTAAAATGAAAGAAAACTTTGAAGCTCAATATTTTACGTTATTTTTTCCAAGGTTTTCCATCGATAAGATTTATGATTCGTTTTCAATGTTCTAAGCTGATAAGGAGTGTATGACGTGGAGAATGAAGTAATAAACATCTTTTAATGTCAAAGAACTTGAGTTTCTCGAATCCCTCTGACTCTCGTTAAAAAATACGTATGGGAGAATACTTTACGTGAAGTTTGACAAAAAGCTGAAGTTTTACAACTTTACGGAATTGGAAATTATCTACAGATGAGTATCTGAAAAGCAATTTTCACGAAAATTGTTAATAGCACTGCCATCATCGCTGAATAAAAATAGCACGAACTATTTCCATTGGATTCAATTGAAAATACTGTCGAAAATAAATGATAATTTTATATTTTCCGTTAAAATGAAAAAATTATTGAATCATTGCGATAAAATAGTATCAATGGTTATAAAAAAAAAGTGGAATATCTCTGTGAAGAATCCATAGCATTCATGTGTCTGTTCCTTAGCTCGGCCTGTAGATAGAACGATCATAGAATGATCGATTGGTGGATGGTTCAATAGTAATCTTTGTCATTTTAATTTTTTATTTTTATTTTTACTTTTTCCAGTACTGTGCATAGATTTGTCTGCTTGTAAATCCCTTCCCATTACCCCATTCCAGTCTCCAGTTTCTAGTACTGTATAGCATTCACACTTAGGACATCGGAAAAACCTCTATGAGGAAAACCTCAGCTGGTTCAGGCATCTCTCATTTTTTCCGAGAGACTCCCGCTCGGTGTTCCCAGTCAAAGCGTGCAAATTCTTCCCCGCAACTGGGATCAAACCCGGGACCCTCGTGATATTATTGCAACGCTTAGACCATTCGGCCACACCGTCGGTTAATCTTCGTCATTTTCCCTTTTCTATTTTTTCGTTTCTCTTCCTCCTCTCGGTCCTTCTCCCTAACTTCCCTGATGAACGATAAAAAACTGTGAACTTTTATAAAAATAGCTGGTATCCTTGGAGAAGATGCACCAGTTGTCAGTATTCCTGCTAAAACTCCTGAGCATACCAAACCACCACCACTGTCACCCTGAAAAAATTAATGACAACTCTTCATTGGAATTTGGGGAAAAATCGGGAAAAATGAATCATTCAATGAAACTTCTTAGTACAAATTTTCGAAAAAACTGGGAGACCCGCGGATTTTCTATTTATATAAATATATCTAATTAGAAATATTCAGATGTCGAAGGGTGCAACAAAATTCTGATTTTTAGATCCGATTCTATCAATTTTTCAGATCTGCCAAGATCTAAATTTATATGGGGCAGGCCGGGGCAAAATGGGGTACTTTAAAGCACAGGGTCCCCGACCCATTTTGCCCCGGTCTTCCCTAATTATATCTCATTTAGATTTGGGCTATTCCGTTGTGGGGTTGTCAGGTCTTATCAGATCTGGTCATATCTACTAGCACATCTGCTTATATCTCTACAGATATGACGTCATATCTACCGAGATATGTCTGTAGATCTAATTATATCCCATTCTATCTAATTAGATAAAATTATATAAAAAAAATTTCCCGGGGACAGAATGACAAGATTTCTACTCATTTTTGTTGAAAATCTCGGAAATTAAATGGAATCGCGTGTTTTTATAAGAGCCTTTCTCTCAGCTTTCATTTAGTCCTCATGTTAGGGATTCTCCTGCAAAGTTGATGAAGAAGTATGAATGAATTCTAGGAGCTAGCGAAATCTTTCTCATGCTAAAAAAAAAGTAGTCTGGTGAGCCACGTTGCTGAAAGCTCGTCCGTCCGGGTGCTTTAGAAGGGATTCGGCAACGTTACAGCCGAAATAATATGCCAGGGAACCTCCCATCGCCCAATCAAAGTCGTTACGTCACTTAAGCCTTAAGGTGACTAATCTAGGGCTAAGATTGTGACAGGACGATTCGACTCAACGTAATATCATGCATCTGATTGTTAAAATTCAAATGAAAAGTCAACTCAAGTGAATAAATTTAAGAGAGATGATTGTAACATTCAACTCAATTATCCATTTTATAGTGTAAAATTGTCGAATATCGTTTAATTAATTGAATAAATTTTGCACTAAATTGTGAAGGCAACGAGTCAACTAGCAATAAATGTAAGTCATTGATAATTCTCTTCCAGTTTAATTCTTTATTTCTCCTTCTGTTGATATTTAATGGTCATCCCAATCGAATCTCCCTTGAGATCTTTTCTCCTTGGAAGAATTAATTCAAATATTGTTGACAAAATTATCAACTGGCGCCCAACTTAATAAAATTTTCTTGAGTCCCGACAGCTCTTGACCACGGCCGCATCGGGTGGAAGGTAAAATTGATAATTCATGAAAAAAAAAGAGCCTTTTGTCTCAGGATAGATTTTCGGAAGAATTGAGACAAAAAATGGGTGAATTGCCACTCATTTTTGTTTGATATTTCGGAAATGAAGGGAGATAATACAATTCTCATGAGAGCTATTTCCTTAATTAGCGAATTTATGCTCGATGCCCTATGAAGGTTCATCTTCATAGGATTTTCCAATCAACCATTCTATCATCTTAATTATAAGATCATCATACCTCTAGCGGTGTTGATACTTCCAAAAGATCTAGAACGCAAAATTCATTGTTTCCATGTTGTCCTCCAAGAGTTGTGCAGTACGTAGGTGTCAGAATTGTTGGTGAATACCAAGTCAAGCTCCAGGAGAAACTAGAATCGTTTGGTTTTGTAGGGCCCCATCCAGAAAAGTTACAAGTCTGCAGGGCGTGAATGTCATCTGCTACAGGTAATGGAATTGCTTCGAAACTTTGCCCAAGATTCAAAGGTCTATCCAGCTGAAATTAGAGTGCAATATCGTACTTTTCTCAATAACAAAAGAACTTAAGTTGTTTTTTGTTCGATGATTTTCTCCGCTTTTCTTTTATGATATCTAGTTTTCTTTTCAAAGTAATAAATGGTCATATGTCCCTCACATTCGCTCTTTTTTCTCCAAGTGTCCTGTTCATTTCTAATTCGTCGTATAAGATTAATAATAAACAAAGTTCGTGAATGCTGGAGATTTACCCCTTTGGTTTTTATGCACTGATAATTACGCTGCTTTGTTATTTCAAATATTACGGTATGTATGCTGGACATATGTCCTTTTTGGAAATGACAACCCCTTGACTTTCGAGCAGCGATGTGAAAGAGATTTACATATTTTGCATGAATGGAGGAAAAAAAAAGTTGCTAAATATACAGTTACTTACTGTTAATACAGCGATATCATCTTTGTCACGCTGTGCTCCATGCAGATAATTTTTCGGATAATGAATTTTCTTTATTTTAGGATAAAAAGCATTGAGATCTCCAAGATATCTCACACCAGCAAATACAATGATCATATTTGCTGTGATATTGTAAACACAGTGACCTGCAGTAAGAATGTGTAATTTGTCAATAATCACACCACCACAACGATATAATGAGGGGCTGTAGAAAAATATCTGATATTTGAAATCCTCATTTCCTGCTATATCTCCATCCAGTATTGCCTGTACATCTGAAACACATTTATTCGCACTTTCAATTCACTATGTATATGTATTATATACAGGAATTTAGTAAGGTATTCACTGACTTTGAATATTTATAATCAGAATGGTCAGCAATGACGAAACTAATTGGAAATTCATTTTTGAAATATCAAAAAAGGAAATATATGGAATTTGAAATGTGCAAAGACAAACTTCGCAGTTCACACGCGGTATAAAGTCATAAATCTCAATTTTTCGTGAAGAATTTTAAATCTTACTGGAAATTGCTTATCAGATAAAATTTCTGCTGTGTAATAAGTGTTAGACTCTATTATTCCCATCGTGGTGTTTTTTTTTTCTTATATTTTAATATTTGAACACCTGTGCTCAATCAACAGAATCATCGCATTTTTTTTTCTAACAGCGTTATAGTCATTCTTTCACTGAGATAAAAAATTGTAATATCTCGGGCGGATTTCCTTGGAATGAAAATGATTCTATAAATATAACTCTTCATTGTAATGATTAGGTATTTATTCAATCCATCAAATGATGATGTCATCTCAGATACTGTTGCAATTAATTAAATTACATTTTTTTGATAATAATGTTTGATAAGAAAATCATTTAATCTATCATTGCCTTGGAAACAAAGGGGCGTAAGTGCTATGTACAAGCAATAGTACTTACGCCTCTTTGATTCAAATGCGATGGTATGCAATTTCTCATCTATAAACTCATAGAAATTGACATGCATAGTATTCGTTGATTGTTATCAATGAACTCCTTCGATGATAATAGATTGCCGCAATTCAACTACAGAATTATCCAATGAATCAACAATTTTTTGAATCCTGTATATATTCCATTATTTTCTGAAACATCGATATTCCTGATAAAACTAGGATAAATTTTATTTATAAAGATAAATTTTCATCATATGTCCAAGAGCAATAACTGATCAATTAATAAATTGAAAAATTAAAAATTATTTGAATATTTGAAAATTTCGCGCTACTGCCTACTGCGCACCTATCAATTCCTCTAGAGTGGCAATACTTGGCTGTGTTTTACAAGCGGTCACACTCGTGCCGATTCAACTATAGTCACCGGGGATATAGCCAAATGGAATAAGAAGAAGAAAAAGAACTATAGTCACTGATCTATTTGAGTAAAACATTGCAATGACAAAGTCTGCAATTGATCAGAAAGAATACCTGAAAAAGTATTTACGTTCAGACAAAGATGTTAAGCAGAAAAAGAAAAAATCCAGAATTGGCTCCAAAACGTAAGTACATTTATTGACAATAAACATATTCCTTTCGCTGCTGCACAATTTTCTAGGTTATACAAACAGACAAACCTCTAAACATTATCACAATGAATTGAGTACACAATTAAATTATTTAAATTCCAGATAAATCATAAATAATTCTTGAATTATTATATTGCAGTGTAAAAATCATAGACGATGATATTGATTTTAACCACATTCGTCCAGTAGAAGATGGTGAATTTGACATATTAAATTCAACTGAAGATGCACCACAAATTGTTGGTATCATTGATGAACGTGGACCAGTCGATTTTGCCGATAAAAGAAGATGGAAGATAATAGCAGACGATGGTGAGGGAAATGTTGCTGTTAGCTGTAGTCAAACAAAATCACGGGATAACGATGAAATTATTCAAAAAACCACGAAGCTCTCGAAAATTGATAAGAGTAGCAGTGAAAATGGTAATTATAATAAAAATCCATCAAGAAAAACGAGAAAGGAATCTGACGATGATTTGTCCCCACTCAGGAAGACTCACAGTAAGAAAAAAACGAAGAAACATCGTAGAAAAAGTTCGAGCAGTGATTCAACAGCATCCTCGAGTTCTAGTTCATCATCTGACTCTTCAGATTCTGAAGCTGATGCAAAACGTAAAACTAAATCGAAAAAAGCCTCAAAGAATCGTAAGAATCATCGGAAAGACGTGGATTCAGACTTGAGTCCACCGAGGCCCAGAAAAAGAAAGGATTCCGATGACTTGAGTCCTCCGAGGAAATCTGAAAAAAATTCAGAAACTTTAAGGAGAAAAATGACTGAAATTGATACTGACTCCCGGCGTAAATCCCAAAAGAATTATGGGCATAAGAATGAGGACTCGGACTTGAGTCCGCCAAGGTCGAGGAGACGAAAAGACACGGATTCAGACCTGAGCCCACCGAGAAAATCTCATGCAGATTCTCGTAGTGCTGAAAGACGGAGGAACAACGATTCGGACATGAGTCCACCTAGAAAATCTAGGAGAGAAGACACAAGAGTCCCCAGAGGTGACAGAAGATTTGACTCTGATCTCAGTCCACCGCGAAAATTCAATGAATCGAGGATTCAATCATCCAGACAGAACAGAGGCTCTGATTCGGATTTGAGTCCACCTAGAAAATCTCAGGCAGATTCTCGTAGTGCTGAAAGACGGAGGAACAACGATTTGGACTTGAGTCCACCAAGAAACCGGAGAAATGATCAGAGAGACGATAGATCAGATGCTCGCTGGAGAACATCGGATTCTTCGAGACGGCATGATGATAGAGGAACACGAAGAAAATCATCTAGATGGGACGACAATCGTGAGAGAAGAAAATCACAAAGTCCCGATAATGACAGAAGAATGAAGAAAACATTAGATGGAAGAGTAGCTGGTTTGCAAGATGCCAAAGCCATGAGAGAAGAGACTCAGTCATACAAAGAGAAAGAGAAAGAAATATTCAGTAAAGTAAGTATTCAACTTTTCTTATTTCCATTTCTACTAATTAATTATGTAATGAAAAGAAAAGAACAATGAAGTTCAACAAAAAACTTTCAAATTAATATTCTTTCGTCGAATATTGAAATTCTTTCACAGAGTATTTTTTTTAATGAGAAAATTCCTCATTCTATTTCGTTGAATTTTAAAGATGAGCGCAGAGATAAGTGGTGAGGGCAGAGCTCCTGTATTACGTGACAGAAAAACTGGTAAAAGACGTAATTTAGAGGCAGAAGCTGCTGAAAAACGTGAAAAAGAGAAGAAACAAGAGGAAATTGATGAAAAATATGCCAAGTGGGGAAGAGGGTGAGTCTAATCGATATCCAATTATCGTCATATTTTCATTTACTCGGTTTAATATATAATTGACGTATAACAAATTACGAAATTTCGTAAGTAAAAATTAACTTAAACTGAAAATTAATGAGCAATTTCATTTAATGATCAAATGATTTAACAAAAAAAAATTCAAGTCGACGGATTGAATGGTACCAAATTTATTAACACTACTTCAAATAACATTATTCTTGTATTTATTTTTCATATTGATTGGCAATTTTCAGAAAAATAGTCAAAAATATCAACTTTTTAGATAACTCGATTGCATGTGATCACCATTTTTTAAATTTTTTTGTTATTTTTCGGGTTCTAAGAAGAGAAAGCGATTCATCCAATGTTTTTTTTTTGATGGTATCGGAAATAGCAGACAACTGACAGTATTCATTTTTTTTTAAACAAATAAATTATCCAAAATGAAAAAGATGAAACTGCACATGTACAAAATTCAAAAACTACAGATGCAATTTTTTAAAAATTTTTCTAATAATTGATTTGTTTCAAAAAATCGAGAAAATGGTTGAATATGTGCTAATTTCTTTACCATCCTTTTCGTAGAAGAAAATTGAAGATACAGAAAAGATTATTAATCAATTTGCTCTATCCTACTCAAATTTCAAGATATCCTCGAAAAACTAATGATGAGATAGAATCGATTTGTACGAAAACTTCATAGTCGTAAATAATCAATTCATTCCATTTGGTATCATTAAATTAGAATTCTAAGAAATCAATGTCTATTGAATAGCTACTCATCGATTAGGCAAGAGAATTGAGTTGATAACATTCAAAGTTCACCTCGGAAACAATGAGAATCGAAGAAAATTGCGTTAAATCGTGCAAATTCTATTTTTCCACAACTTGTTTTTTGTCATTGCATCTTTCCTTTTCAAATAGAATCGCCTAGTTCATTCCACATTTAATTAACTGCTGGCTTCAATTCCAAATTTTTCATTGCCAGATCAGCCAGGCTCAATCGATAATGTTAATTTAAACGTATCAAACGCTCAATGATTGATGAACAAACTCCAATTACACTATACAATATCAATGGCATAATTCATTCTGGGATTTAACGAAAATTTGGCATCTCGTTTTCAATGCTCAATTATTCCATAATATGGGAATTTTCAATACTGGGGGTGGTAAATATTAGCATTGATTGAATCAAACGCATGAGCATTGCTCAATAAATTAAAGGCAGTGGAGAAAATTACCAAAAATTCAATTCAGTGATTTCGAATGATTGATTCAGTAGTGAAGAGATACAAGAAAATAATTATTTTTAATCCTTGATTTTTGAAGAACATCTGCGCAATTGAACAAAATAGTGGAATTCTGGTAGAAATCTCTTTTGTAGCTATGATTTCCTTTAAAAAAAGCATTCTCAGGAAAATCTCCCTATTTGGCTTCATTCGTGTTAGAAAATTACATATCATTTTTCTGCACATTCCTTTAAAATAAGAGAAATATGGTTTAGAGAAAAATGTCAAAGGACCTTTTTCCAGAGAATTTCATGAGCTAAAAGAAATATCTCCTGATAAATTTCCCTAAAACTCGTCATTCTCGAAATATTTCTAAAATGAATTACACGTGATTTTCAGAATCATCTTATTTTACTAGTTTGCCACTGAATTATTAAGAATTTCGTAGGCTTATGATCTTCTGTTCGGTAGCGAATGAATCAAGTAGTAGGACAAGACAAATGATATCTGTCGCTGTCACACGCGATATCCAAATGTTACTCCACTTTCCCTCTCATTTTATGGGCCTTGAGGTGAGGTCATCGTGAACGCGATTGTAGTACGACGTAACGTAACACTAGGAGAATACAACAGTTGTTATTTTTTTTTTTCATACATTGTTTTTATTTATAATTAACACGAGAACAAATCCCATTATCTTCCTATCATTATTATTATTGAAAATCTTCTGAGCGTTGATGCTCGTAGTCAATGCATTTCTCCACCCGCCAATTCTTCGGTTCAATTGCGATTAAATAATCATTTCGTTCAAAATTTTTCAATTAAAATCAGCGAACAGTTCAAGCACCAAGATATTAATTACAAGCGTTTTTTATTGCCTCTAATTGTTACTCTCTCAGTATTTGAAGTTGACGATCCAAATTTGATTGAAATTAAATTAAAATTAAATTTTGTTTGAATCTCATTATCTTCATTGTATTTTCATTTGAAATTAGTAAAAAATATTTGAATCTTTGGAGAACCATTTTTTTTCCTTTGATATTCATCGACTTCTATTGACGAACCAACGACTTCAAGATAGAAAGAGATAAATGCCAACAGCACGATTTCTCGATAACTTTACACTGTTAAAATTTTTACACATATTGTAAAAATTTTACACAACCACAGCATTGATTTTCGAATAATTTCACCGGGATATCAATGAAATTCGTAAATTTCAGTTTAATTGTTTCTTGAAAATTTTGTAAAATCAGGAAAAAGTCAAGGAAAAATTGAAAATTCAAGTCATTTTGGTACTGCGAATATTGAGATTCATTTGAAAATTCAAGTGAGCTGTAGAATTTCCATCTTACTTCCACTCCAGTTTTATAGATTCCTTTGAATTTCCTTCAAAACTCAAAATTTTTGAATCATTCTTGCCATTAAAATAAATTCAATATCACACTTATGAAAATTCTCATGAAATTTTCAATGAAATTTCAATATTTGTTAACAGTGTATCGTAAATTACTTTTTACTTCTCCTATTCTGTGACTGATATACCATTTTTTCACCAATAATTTTCAATCCATACACAAACTTCGCAGTTTTCACGTGGAATTTGCACTCTTAAAAAATTCAACGCGCCTCACCTTCATTATAATTTTCAACACCTTCAATTATTGATATCTCGTAAACGCGACGCGGAATAAAGGAATAAATCCAGAATAAGAAATGAAGAACTGTGAGGGAAATTCCAATCGTCAATTTTACGAGAGACCCCTTACAATTTTCCTACAATGAAAAAAACGATGCATTTTCATGTAAAATGAATTTCGTTCTCAGCAGAATGGGAATAATTTTAATGCAAGAAACTATATTTATCAAATTATCGTATAAAGCATAATATTTTTAGTACATACATTCATAGTTTTTATTGTCAATTTTTGATCATCAAAAGTTTTGAAGGAAATTTTCCATCAATTTTCTTCATGTGATTCATTCATATGAATTATATGAAAATATGAAGTATTGCAAGTCTGTGCAGAAAAAATGATGATAAAATTCCAATTAAATCCGAAATTCGCCATAAAATTGAGAGTTTAACGAAAAAACAATTGCTGCAAATATTTTCCCTTTAAACTTATTATAGAATTAAATTGAAATTGGAGGGAAGATATAAGTAAAAGCTAATAATAACAAAGAAATAATTGAAAAATAAAAATTTCCCAAACTTCTTACAGAAAAAAACAAAGCTTTCAACGTTTATTGTTAGAAAAATAAATTCTTCCCTCGGTGCATGAACTCTATACAACGAGTCTGATACCCACTAATTATCCCATCGAAAAAAAAATGACAACGAAGATTTATTAACATACTTTTTATTATTGATTTAGCTTGAAGCAAGTGGACGATCACAATGAAAAACTGATGGATGATCTGTACGAGATGAGTAAACCCTTAGCAAGATACGCTGATGATGTTGACTTGGATGCGCGTCAACGAGCCACTGAGTACGCCGAGGATCCTATGTTATCTTATATAAAAGGGAAACAAATAAAAGAAGGTAAACGTGAGCCAGACGCGCCTACTTATGAGGGCTCATTCATGCCAAATCGATTTGGAATTAAACCGGGTCATCGTTGGGATGGTGTTGATCGTAGCAATGGATACGAGAAGAAATGGTTTGAAGCACGTAATGCAAAAGCTGCTGTGCAAGAAGAGGCATACAAGTGGTCGACTGCTGACATGTAAAAAAAAAAGATTTTTGTAAAAAATTTAAGAAGAAACAATTGAATAAACTATTTTTCACGAACAAGAAGTTTCTTCGTCCTCATTAAAATTGACGATCGAAGAATTTCAGACGATTAAATAACGTGTGACATTTGATGTTAATGGATAGATGAAAACAATGGACGAGAAGAAGAGAGAATGACGAGGAACAATTGGACGTGATGCGTAAGCTGGTTGCGTATCTCGGGGCTATTTCTTGAGTCAGCAGAGGACCGCCAGGCGTTTCGATCGGTTTTTTTCGTTTCACGGTGTTGAAGTGAAGACAAAAAAAGAAGGAAGTTGCGCGCAGAAAGAGAGAGAGAGAGAGAGAGAGAGTAGAATGTACAAAAAAAATATCTGAAAAAAAACGAAAAAAAGGAGTGGATTCTCGTGTGAAGCTGGAAGCACTGAACAACTACCAGTTTCCACGAGTCTTTCACACGTACAGTATACAGACGTAAATTGAATATATATCGACGCAGTCGCGACGCAAGGGCAGGGTCGTCGGCTGAAACGGCAATGTTAGAGAGTCAGTACGCCCCGTGAAGCCAACGGGACATCTATGTTTTAAACGTTATTTAGTAGATTAGAAAAAAAAAATATTTGATAGTAAGAAATAGTTGCCGGTTGTATATTGGCAATAAATATTGAATTTTTTCTTTCAAACTTCATTAATTCAAACAGAAACAAAAGAAATACATTATTTTTTTAATGAATAATACAATTGATGAATCACAAATAATGCAGAATCACGTTATTTGAATTGCATTGGTTATCTGCGATTTTTATATATTTAAAAAATAAACATTTGATTGTAAATCTCTTTTTTTATTGAAATTTTATGAAAACTTGTTGCTAAACAAATACGTCCAAATAATACAGCGCAAATATTTGATGAATTCCGTATTATTTAATGATAATATTTAAACAAAATTGTCCAGTGATATCTGTGATTTGAATTCTCAAACGACCAATTTAATTAAATCTCATTCTGTCTCTCTCTCCCGGCGTTTCTATTGAATTAGTTGCACATTAATCTCTGTAATTTACAAGGAAATTTACAACTTCCGTGGGGAAATTGGATAAGATACAATTACAACCAAATGTTAATAAGAAACTGCGGGAGTTAATTCAAACGAAAATTGTGTGAAATAATTTTAGGTAATACAGCAACGAATTTCATAGTTTTTTTTTCTTCTTCTCTCCATTGTCAAATAATATTTACAAATATGGGATGCAATACGAGTAAAGAGAGCGTACAGGCAGGAGCAGAAGACGCAAAGGAGGATATTAAGAATGGTGGTAAGTATATTCATAAATAAAAATTTTCCATGAATATATAAGAAAAATTCTGCGAGTTGCGCATTAACTCTGGAATGTTTCACTTCATTCTTAACATATATTTTTTTTCTCAGACAAAAAAAAATGTGAATTTAAAATGAAAATTTTTTAAGAGTTTCCTGTCCGTCATCTTTATTCAATTATGTATGAATTCAAATTTTTACAAGTTGTTGAAAGAAAAATCACAAGGGAATTGGTAATTTATTGGGCATTGAAACATTGTAAATATTCACTTTTTCGAGGACAGAATTGTTGTATACACAAAATAAGTTATAGATACTTGGCATATCGTGCAGTTGTTAATCAGCATTAACTTCCGTCACGTCGACATAGAGTTTAATAGATTGGTCCTGCGTGTTACGTATAATAGATACAATTCTTGTGGGCGTTCAAGACTAAGCCAATTTTCGAAAATAAAGGAAAAATTATAAATTCCAATGGTAATTGTTTGAGAAGGAATTTCTATCGTTTAATAGAATTCTCAGCTAAATCCTATGAACAATTTCAAATAGGTTGATTATGATTTTTTCATGTTATTCTATCTTTTGTAGACGGGTATGAATTGAAATGAAATTGACTTGGCGTCTCGACTTGGCACTGACTGTGTATATACTTTGTTTCATTATCGATCGATCCTGTGCTTCCGCTCATTTCAACTGTTTTTCATCCTTTTTTTTTCCCCCAGTTTTTCCTTATTTTTCTTTTATCGCTGCAAATGAGTAATGCCAAGTTACGTATTACTGTATTATATTTTTCTTTGTTCCTCAGGCTCTTGTTGTTGAGGGAATTTAGCTGCCGGTAATTTTATGAAAATAATAATTTCATCTATTATCCTTATACATCAATTTGAAACGGTAATCATAGATTCTCGATGACTCAACTATTCTTTTTATTCATTTCTCTCTTGTTCGCTGAGGTTTGGTGTTTCGTTTTCACTCAATTATGCGGATGAATGACCTTGTTTCGGATTATAATGGTCTCTTGATAGTTTTGAATGCAATTTTCTTTGTTTAATGATGAAATCCGAGATCCACTGGGATCATCTATGCAGTTTAGAGGAATATGGAATGCTGAAGCAAAATTCCAGAGTTTCATCAAAATTTATTGATGCATTCTTTTTTTGTTTTGGGCTGAGAAATTATTTATTATTTGATGGATGGTCCAGTGATTTTATTTTTTATATTGGAGATTAAATTCAGTGGAACAAAATGGATATTCCATTTGAAATATATATAATAAAAAAAAATATTATAAAACACTGATAAATTACGCGAACGTGCTGATTCAATTGGACCGTATGACATTACTTTTTCGATAATATGAATGAATTTCGAGTGCAGGGAATTCACCGAATGCTTTTCGTATTTGCTGATGATCAAAATTTTATCAAATTTTCATCAATAGTTCGCGAATTACCTTCAAGCTCTCATCGAGAACAAGAAGTTTCAGCAAGTTTATCAATATTACCAACGTGTGAACTATCTAATATCTGAACTTTCAACAGCTTCACATAAAGTTGAATATTAGAAGAGAATTTGAAAATCTCAATAATGTGCGAGTATTGGAAAAGACGAGAGTTCACAGGAATAGAATTAATAGTGAAGAGATAAAATGGAATGAAATAATCCCATTTCAAATCGAATTTATTCTTTGATAACCCAATTCAATAAAACGTAAATCAATTAATTAATTCAAATCGGAGAATTAAATTGAGAAATTAAATTTCAGGGAAAATAACTCTGAGTGATTATTAATAACTTTGGATGATTATTTTTTTTTGAAAGACATGGATAATTTTTTAATGTTAGAGAAACAATATTTTTATCAAAAATAATTCAATTTCTTCACTCTCCATTGAATCATAATATTTTAGCACAATTAAAATATGTTTTTCAAAATATACCTGAATGAAAATTAATTTTTGATTTGCTAACAAAATACGACAAAATTAATTACCATTCTGGCTTACAATATTTCATAGAAGTTTCGTATAATTTTTCACTCAATTTTCTCTCTGTGTAGAGTGAATCAGGATTTCTTTCTGTGTGGAGGGTTTTCCCCAAAATTTCTAAAAAATTCGGAAGGATGCTTCAGCATGTTGACATAATTGCACAATTTCTTCATTTTCTTCAATAGAAGTCTTTACTCCGGAGAAAAATCGGGTTCATTTTACGATATTCCCAGAAAATTCAAGTCGATCTTCAAGCAAAATCGACTTATCTCGTTTCATATCATCACCATCCAATTATTTTCTACATTTAAAATTATACCTAATTAATAATGCAAAGATCTGATGCTCAACACCTGATGAAAAATAATTCAACACTTGAATGCTAATTAATGATAACACTTTCATTTAATTTGCTCCATAAGTTGTGAAGAATTTCTAAAAAAAAACTACTTACGTCCTCGGGTTTAGCAGAAGTACAATAAGTTTTTCCTTACTTTTTATCATGATATAAACGTAACTTTTGAGCCTGTAGAAACAAATAAATCTACTGGCGTGCAAGTGTCGTAGTAAAGGAAAAAAAATGAGTCATACTGGCACTGTAGAGGAGAATGGAATGTCACGGCTTTTACTATTTTCTATGATATTTTTTTCTTTTTCTTCATTCTTCATTCGCTCTTGTTTGTTTATTATTATTATTATTATTTTTATCACTCAGAGTTGTTGAATAATGTCGGTTATATACTTGTCAACGTGCATTCGTAGTTTGTCAATGTTAGTACATTCAGTTGGACCAATTGGCTGAAAGTAGGTAACCAGATGGATAGATCTCACTTGAATGACAATAAACCAAGTGTTAAAGCCACTTTCGTTAACATCTGTAATTGAATATTGAATTACACGTAGGCAATGAATTACGTGACTGATATTTTTTTAGATATATATTCACTGCACTTTATCAAACGCATGATGTGACCGGATGCTTCATTGATAAATCGATGACGAATTCATTGTAATTGTAATGAATACGAAATTAGATTGAATTTCTTGGAATAATCACAGTCACAATTGCCATTAATTAATAAGCGATAAGAAAAATCTAGAGAGTTAATGAGGTTGATTAGAGAGTTCGAGGATTTCTGTTGGAATATGACGTGGAACAATCATTCCTGTCCAATTGCTTTCAATAACTCCTAACAATTGAGGAATCTATTTTTTTCGAGTAACGGCAATTACGAAAAATTTGAAGAAAAAAAAATCGCCAACAATTTGTTTATTCCATGTTTTTCCACGAAGGTCCTGACTTCGAAAAAAATCCTTGCTCATTATATTATATCAATTTTGAAGTAGTGGGAGATGGAAAATGCTTTTTTCTGCTATTAATTTTTAAAGAAAATCTTGGAAACTAGCCGAAATAGGGTAATTCTTTTCAGGATTGCCCTTCTTTGTAAAGGGAGATGAGACGTTACAAAAATCCCTCTATCTTCCAACTTCATCACCATTTAAAAGAAAACTTCTGAATCCTCCAAAAAATTCCTCCTTTCCTGCTTCCAACTTCTCTTTCATTCGAATTTCTAACAATGCGATTAAACTACTGAATGAAGTTTAAAAAAAGAATTGCGTGCAACGTCGTAGAGCTGACCTCGTTAACAAGATATCGCTCCAATAGATATTTATATTTATCAGAATTATTCAATTGATAAACACAAATATTTTACAATCTCCGTTAAAAAAAAGGACTTAAATAAATGGGAATGAATAAAATTTCGCTTCATGAATAAAGAGAAGTTGATTTTCAAAGTGCACTGTAGATGGGAATGTCGCGAAAGTTTTTACTCTTTTTTTTCGGGGCAGAGGAACATTCGGTATTGAACGAGTTTTGCAGAGCGATGGAACGGAAAAGAGACAGATGAAAAGAAAAGTAGAAGAAAGAAATAGTAGAGACAATTGCTTTGGAATGTTTAGGTTGTAACTATCGAATACGATGACCACCGAGTGAGTCTCTAGTATCTCTTTCTAGTAGTTACTTGGTCTAGAGTTCATTGGACGTAGTAACCATCGATTTTCTCATATTGGCGCCTAGCTTGGCATTTCCGTTGTGATGTTGACGATCAAGCTCACGCATTTAGCTCGCCCAAATCTTTCTCTCATCCACAGGAAATTTCGCTTATTTTTATTGTTGTTTGGGAGATTCATTTTTTTATGAGTTCTCATTGTCTTTATACCAGTGACTATGGGGATAGATAATAAAAGATCGAACAGAAAAGAGACTGTTACAGGATTTGGAACAGTTTGAGATAATGATAATTGAATAAATGAGCACACTTCTGACAATTTTTTTCATTTTTTCAAACAAATAAATGATTATGAAAAAAATGGAAAAATTTGAACTTATAGTTTTTTGAATTCTGTACATGTGCATATGTTTCTACTTTTCTTTAAAACTTATTTATTGGGAAAATAAAATTTACAGATTTCTGATATTTTCAGTATTATTTTCAAATAATGAATTTCATTAGAATTCTCGGAATTTTAACGTTTTCTTAATTAGTCAGTTTTTTTTAAAGCAAAAGTTTGTTACTCAAAAAATAAATGAAACCAGAGTTTCAAAATTTTAGAGGGATTATCTTCATGCAAATCCTCTTACCAATGATTTAACTGAATAGTAAAATATTCACAAACTTCAGAACAACGTATTTTAGGATGCGGTTTAAAATTTTTAGAAAAACAAAAAATAGTAAAAAATATTGGTTATTTTATTCTAAAAGAGAATACAATGTTTACCGGTGAATTTATCTCTTCATAGAATATAAAATTTCATAACCATTTCACTTGTACTTTGTTTCGTTGCTGATACTTTAATAATGCATGAACAGAAGGGAAAGTTTTATGATTTTTCTTTTGTCAAAATAACCCCAATTTCCGAATAAATATTAAATTTCCATACCGTGACGTTCCAATGTCTCTATCAGCTCTCTCATTGGTTACCAAAAATCATTCGACCAATCACAGTTGAGATTGATCCTTCGTCGACCAGTAAACAACGCATTGAAGGTAATCTGACGTCGCGTGACCTGTCGAATCAATTCCAGAAAGTAGTAAAAAGGGATGGGTCGGAAAAATCATTTGTGTATATTTTAAAAATAACTCGGGAAAAATAAGCTCTAGGAGAATTAATTAAACGACCTTTCAGTAGCTCATAAAATTCCCCACAAAAGAGGTCTCTTGAGAATATTCCCCAAAAACCATTACAAACCTCTAACGAATGATTCTTCACTAAGTTCGTGCGTGATTTCAATTTACACATTCATTTTCTGGCATTCTCTCTCCATAATCGAACAAATCAACAGCTTGGCTATTCAGCTTCGTGTGGGCTCGAGGATATACTAAGCTAAGCCGTCAAACAATTGGCGGCTACTTGGATAGGTGACCATCCCGCTTGTGGGCTCGAACCACAACCTGAGCGGGCAACAAGGAAGCTAGTGTGCTTTTCTTTCGGTACATACTCATGATGTGAAATGACGGTCATTTTGAAAAATTGTCATGTGACGGATTTATGACCGTCATATGACAGTCATGTGACGTCAAGCCTTTTTCGGGTCAGAATTTCTGTCATGATCATCAAATGTGCCACATATCATGTTATTAGATGTAAAATGACCGTCATATTTTTTTTTTCGTCACAATTTCGTCATGTTCAATCTGAGTTTTCCAATCATGATTATTTCAATACTGGTCAGGCGTCATCTCCTTAGATGTAAAATGACGGTCAGTGTTTCTTTTTGTCAGTTCTGTTACAATCCGCAATGGTCATTGATAATTCGATATGACATATTGTTTAATAAATTAGGAGAACATGTGAATTTTATCATCAACATATTTTTAATAAGCTCGTGTGAATATTATATCAACTCTTAGTAAGGCTTTCTCTGGGAGAATTTAGCGAAATTCCCATCATCAAATTTATGACGCAAATGGCGCATCATTTACTTAGATGTAATCTGACTGTTAGTTGATAATTCGGTCAGAATTTGGTCATATGACAAAAACGGTCAGAATTCAGCTCCGTCATGTGATGGTTACTGACTTGTCATATGGCCTTCACTGACATGTCAGATTTTTTGGTCACATCACTAGTACATACTTGCCCCTCTCATAGGAGATATAACCATACAGGAAAAGAAGAAGAATGTATCTACCTTGTCAGTGTCACAGAAAAGTGAACTGGGGCCCTGCATAGAGATGGGCAATGTCGGCCATTTCTCAATTGACCTCATATGACCAAAAAATGACAATTTTGTGATGGCCACATGACGTCACGAAAATTTCGAATCGAAAATGACGATCATAACTAAACTTATGGGTATCAGGAAATTTACTTTCTTTGTGATGATAAAATACACATATAGACATCAAATAATCTTCATGAGATCTCCTTCATTGGTGGCGGTCATAACCAAATTTGTAAATTAGGAAATTAAATTTTTTTGTAAAGATGAAATACATTTACAGAGATGTAAAATGATCGTCATCAAATCTCTTTCATTTGTGACGTTCATAATTTTTTAGTCTTTCATGACCATCATTCACTGAAATTTTGTGACGGTAATGACTCCGTGACATGACGTCACATGACCGTCATATGACCGTTTTCTGTAGCCCTGTAGAGTCGACCGCCTGTACCGGTCAGATTTTTTCACGGTTTCTCCTGATTCTAAACGAATATGGTACAGTAAATGAAAGTCGATTCATAAAGTCGCAGGAGGGAAGGGTTACAAGGGAGGGAGGATTGAAAAAATTGTAAAAGGCCGAAAGGTCATACAATAAATAAGTGGTTTAAAAATAAAAATTGTATCGAACAAAGAAGCAATGCACATGCGCGCATACTTGTCAACGGTCCCATGACTGAATTCGCGCGTTTTTCTCGATCGCTTATTGGACGTCTTCAGGAGTGAATAGGAAGATATGCAAATAGAGAGGTTATGTTGTATTGGGCTGTATTCTGTATTCATCTCATGGCGGTTGATATTTTCAAAATCAAATTTATAGCGCATTCTTTCCAGCTGCTCTTCGACAGCCTGAGGAATGAGAGGTCTAATATGCTAAGGTAGCAGCTAAAACGTCCAAACACTATGCAAATAGCAAGGCTGTACTGTGAATTATTCACATTGTGATAGTTCATCATAATTAAGATAAGGATTTTCCATCGATTCTGAAGCTGTCAGCTATTTTTAGACTAACGAGAATTGTTCATTTTTAATTCACAAATTCAAAATGCAATTGATATTCGCAAACTCTATTACGTGGATGAATTTATAGCACTACATTTATTAGGGTGAGAGGTAACTTGTGAGCACTCCGTGGGATTATTGGTAATATCCGACACTCGTGTGTACACATAATGTTAACTCTTTAACATCACGCGACACGCGCCTTCTACGAGTAATCGCTGGGCTAATATCATGATTGACTCACGATAGGTCGTGTCCCAGTTTACCGAAAGGTATAGGGAAAAAAGTGGCAGTTATTCGTACTGTTTTTAGTATAGAAAATGTTTACCATAAAACAGAGAGAGAGACAGAAGTTTGGCGGCTAATAAGATAATTACCTTTGAAATGTAGTAGTTTTTATGGACAAAAATTTATGGAAAAGATGTTGGTGTACAGAAAAAAGGGTTGTTCATAAATAAGGTGTCATTTTGGCTTCACTGGGATAAAAGTCAACTACATTTGATAGTAGAGCAAAACGTCCCTAGTTCTGTTCAGTGAAGAATGATTGGAGAAAATTTTTCTCTTTCAAGATAAATTATTTTTTCAATATAACATAATGAGCCAGATTCTTCTTTTTCAAATAGAGGCTTCAACGAAAAAAAAAATCGAAAAAATTCGTCAGTAAGGTGAGCATGCAGGAATATTTTCAAAAAGATTATGCCGAAAATGCCTTTTCCACGAAAAAATAGCTTTATTTGAAGTATATTATATTGTGAAGAATCGCTACCTGACGTATTTAGAAAAAAAAGCCATTTTTTAATAAATGGAGTGAAATCCACAAAAATTGTATCGATGCTCACGTACGTGCAACTGAAAAAAAAAATTTTTACGTGCAACAACGCACTTCTGTCTTTCTATTGATTTTTCTTCCAATTCATCAATAGAAAATTCCAGGTAGTTTCGAATTTCGTTTCTCAGTTTCTATAGCTCGCGGCTTTTTTGTATCCAAAATAAATGATCCTCGATAACCATACACTTTAAAAAAGTCAGAGGTAAAGTGTTTTTTCGAGGGAGAGAACAAAAACTTTTGTGCAGTCCTACCCATTTTATTTATTATTTTCTTTACAATCCAGTGTCCATCACTTGCCAAAGTAATTTCAATTGTTGACAAGTTTCTTTCGATTCATACGGCAAGATAAAAGAATAATGAAGGTCTGAAAACTTTGTTCCATCGCTCGATAAAACTCTGACTGAAATGATTTATATAAAATTCTTCAAGTAAGGTCTTCAAAAAAAAATTCTCTACTTTTCCGCGAAAAACTGAGTTACACTTTCAATGTTTGAAATCACCTGAAGCATCGACAAAATTTTCCAATCGATTTAAAGAGCAAGTGAATTTGCCGACAAATACATTTTACCACTTTGTCATGATACTTTGAATTCCATTAAAGACCAAGGTTCGCGCGCTTTCTCTAGGCTAACGGAATATTCCATTTATTGATTTTCCAATTCACAGTTGTAGTAAAACGTGGAAATTCCACGTATTCCGTCCACTACGGGTTAACGATCCCACACACTCAGAAGGTCTGTCTTTGACCCTTCCACCCTTCGAAATTGGATGGAAAACAGATTTGAAAGCAAAGTGACAGAGAGGCCATCCATCTTTCAATATAAATTCCCCTCTTCATTCCTTCAGCCTCTCATTATATCCATCGCATGATTAAATTTACGACAATCCAGTAAAAACGCGACATTGAAAAAAAAGAAGGGAGAAAAAAAATATATACTTGAATGATAATGTATTTTCAGATTAACAAGATTGCACATGTGATTTGTGAACGCCTGATAAAGCCGAGGGAAAAAAACTGTCTAGATTTTTTTTTCTCTCCAATAAAGCTGTCTGCATGATTAAATATGTTTTTTTTTGTTTTTCTCTTTGTGGAGCTTTGAAAAGAAACGTGGGTAAAAAATTTAACTTCACTCGAATTTATTATATTGAGTCGTCGGAAAAAAACATGATTATACAGGTGGAACGATGAAAGGTATAGGAAATTGCTTGGCTGATGTGTAAAGCTAAAAGCGGTGGTATTTAATACAGAAGATAATAGAACATGCATATCATCGTGATTGCTTCATTTACCAGCATGATGACGCCATAATTCGATTCTGCGGTTGAAGTAGAAGGGTAAAATCTAGTGCCGCAGTCGATAATGTAGGGAAAGCTTCCTCAGTGGTTAAAGAAAGCACGAGCTTTTATGGACTCAATCCTCCGTTACCGATGGGGGTGAAGTGACCCGCAAGTTTCTGCTTTATCGCAGCAGGTCAATCATCACCTGCTTGTCTACCTGTTTCGGATGCCGTTCCGCAGCTCATATGAGCTTTGTTCGATTTATATCAATTGATTCAGTTTAAAGCTTTTAATAGACTCAATTAAAGTCAACGATTTCTGCTCCATCGGTTGAGTAATAGAGGCTTTGACTCTTTGTGGTTTCATTCAATGAGTCAGGATAATTTCATGTCAAATCACAAAAAATTGAGAGAGATCCTTTTTTCCGTCTAATTAACATATTCTGCAAGTAGTTCGAGCTTTATTTGACTCGTGCACTGCATTCAATTATGAAATAGAGTTGAAGTCAATTAAATCTCGAGCAGTTGATACATCAAATAATAGTGACTAAAAGCTTCCGTTTCTCGGCCATTTAGGAGTGACTCACTCCCCGAAACTTCCACAGAATAAGTAAACAATGCCTACGAAAAAAGCTCGACTGTATTGACTCAAGCAAATTATCTTAAATTTGTATTTCTCTATTTTTTTCAATTCAGAGTAGCTCGGTACCTGTGCATTGACATTTTCAATGGAAAAATTTCATTGTCCATTTAGAGAATAATTTAAGTCAATAAAAGCTCCAGTACCCGTAGAATGTATTGTCACAAAATTCAATGTATTCAATTTCCTCGTTATTCTCGAGGGATTTATATAAATCAAAACGGAAATATTCGAACATTTGGAAAAGCTTGCAACAGTTTTAAATGAATCATAAACGAAATTAATTACCCAGAAGATAATGCTTCTCGTAATGGGCTATTTAATACGAGAAAACAGGTGTATGCCAGAATTTTACGAGCAGTAGTAATTGAAAGAAAAATATTTTTGTGGTTCATCATTACCAAAAAAAAAAAAAAAACAACTACAACGCTAATTACTCGCCCATTCATTCTATCCGCAGTATTGTTTCATTTCCTCGTTTTTTTCTGAGAAAAAGCACACAGATATGAAAAAAGCATAACAAGTTGGTTCGTCAATGGTAATGAAGAAAATAAAAAAGAAATTTGATAAAAAAAAAAATTAAATGAGAATTCATCTAAATTCCAACACTCGAATACCTAAAATAATTCTCTATTTTTAATCCAACACAATGTAAATAGTAACCAGAATAAAAATATTTAAATTGTACGAGGCAAATATTCCAGGTGGTGGTAAAGCGTTTTTGTGCCTATGTGTTGAACCCCAACAAATAAAATAAAAGGAAGAATGAAAGAGTGTGAAAGAAAGAGAGGAGATAACCGGAATAAAGAGAATAAGTAAAAAAAATTTCTACGTTAACTAGAATGTGGCATTCTGAGGTGTAAGCAATATCCAACTCTCTCGAGTAGAATAAATTGTAAACTCTCAATTTTTATTATCCCCAAAGACTACACGATGATAAACAAGAAAACTCGGAAAATTATCCCTCTCCTGAAGTTAAATAAATAAGTTAAAAAAAAAAATAATGATATTTCTGTATCTCACACCTCATGATTTGATGCAGTGTGAATGCATTTTATTCTCGTGAAATACTCGAGATAGAAGGTGGTATGGAGAAGGAAGTTTCGGTGAGTTCATTGGGCAAGAATATTGACCCAGATCCCATAGTAGAGAGGTTACTAAGGAGACAAGACAGAGTTATAGGTTGAGCTTGAATCATCCAAGTAGTGAATTTTCGTCAGAGTTAGTTCTCAACATACCAAGAGAGTCTCTGTATCAGTATCAAAATCAAAGTTTTGAAATTGTTTAAATTCATGCAGTGATAGCTGATCCACGAATGGTGTTTTAATGCATAGAGATAGTAGAATAGTATAACACAGTAGTATCACTGAAAATACCACAATACTGTCATCCCATTAAGTAGAGGGACAACTGATTTAGTCAGACGTACAGATTTAACGCAGCCCGTTTGGTATCCCTGGGTTCTTCAACAACACACCGGTGAGAACAAGGGGGACCCATACCTTCTCTCCTGAGCCACCTACCCGGGTCTATACCTATCCACTCCGTGGAAGACCGAGACTGCGTGGCTCGCGCGCAGGGTTGTGGCCCCTGGTTATAAAAGGGGTTGAACGCGAACGCGTCGTGCCAGTAACACATTGGAGTTGGCATCAGGTGCGCGAAGAACCTTTAAGCTCTTTACTCATTTGGGTGAGTCTAGTGAGAAAATTTTCGATTGTTTTACTATTATTTTTATGGTGATGTTTTATTTTTATTTTTTTTTTAATTGTGACTTTTTTATTTATTTTTATCCGAGTCCTTGATTTTTTTAAATTCAAGTTTTTTTTTTATTAATTTAAAGGAAAATTACAATTTTTTACCTTTTTTGGTTTTGTGCTAATTTAGTGTAACTCTTTGTCTCTCACTCTCATTCAACTACAGATAGTCGGGTTTATTATTAGTAAAATTAGAAATTCAAACGGCGAAGTAGAACATTTCCTCGTTATCCGAAGTTAATGCCTCTCAAGGCAATTAACAATCCTGAGGTTTATGAATTAACTTTGATACTCCATTGCAGGCTGAGACAATAATTGGTATAAATATATTTAAACGTAACAATAGCGGTTGAAATTTAAAGCCGTGAAATAGAATTGGCAAATGTGGTTTTTCCAAGTAATTTAATTGGCAAAATAGTATAGGTTGGCTGTGAAGCCCAAGTGGACTTGGAAATAAGATAAAAGAAATTAAAGAATGGAAAAAAAATAAAATAAAAGCGAATGGTTAAAAGGAAAGGGGTGAGGAGAGGTGGGAGGAAGCCCCATCGAGTTCATTCCATCGAGCGAGTTGGCAAACAGTGTGAAACAATATGAGGGCGAGAAAAAGAGAGGAGGGAAGGGGGATGGTGGCAGTGAGAAGCGGATAGTTGAGCTTCTCGTTGGAGACAGAAAAAAAAGAGAAAAAAAACGTTTGAAAAAAGGGAAACGCGGAATTGAGCAGGATGAAATGAATATGCCACGCTTTTTCGGATATCCTCTCTTCTTATTTTCAAGCATCCAAAAAAAAAAAAAAAATGAATAAACACTGCTGTCATTTGTTTTGGCCACAGTCTGCAAAATCTATTTCACTACAAAATCGATTACCCTCGTGAATATGGCGCGCTTTTTATCTGCATCTTTTGTTCTTTTTTTTTACCCACTTTTTCAATTTTTATCGATAATGAAGTTGAGGAGCAATAACAAAGAACTGTACGAGACCCACGAGAATTGATTGTAAAGTCGCAATTGATTTATTCTTTTTTCACAGTTTTTCATCAGTTTTTTTTCTCTATTTTTTTTTTATTCTTCTTTTATCCCTAATTGGATTTATGTTGAGGGTATTTTTTTGTATTGTCATTGAATTCTGTCGAGGAAATCTCGGTTGAATTAATTAGTTTAGTGGAATTCAAAAAAGGTGATAATTCAGGCATTTACCGGAATACGCGGTTAATTCGAAGGGAAATGGCATAATAAAAAAAAAACGATAAATGACGGATTTAGATCGTTTCACGGGACATTTGATGATCGACGACGCGCATACTTATCACAACAATATTTTTTTCTCCTTTTTTTTTCTATCGCAAGTGATATATGTGTGTCTATTATCGTACTAGAATCGCCCCCTGGTGCCTATGCATATGAAGAGAGCTGCTGTGAAAATCGATTTCATTAAATAACAGTATTGATTTGTGCATAATAATATCCTAGTCCTCATTATTCAAATGCATGTTTACCATTCCCTGCACGAGCTGTTTTAACCCACCAGAAATCATTCCCATCAAAATTGATGTACGTGATTTCCTACTTGTAATAAATAAAAATGAAAGAAATTTATAAGAAAAAAATTTTCAACTTTTTTTCTTCTAACAGTCGAGACATGAAAATTAATTACACTTCCGAAATAATTTAAAGTCAAATTATTCGTAATATGCTAAGTGTTACATGAGAATAAAACAGTAGTCGTGAATCATCATTAATACAAATAATTTTTTGTTACTTTCATACAATTCATAATAACTATTTCCGATTATATATAATAGCTGTGTATTAAACTTCATGAAAGAATTAATGGTGAGGCACAAAAGATTACGTTATTTATGAATTCTGTTCGTTGCACTTTTTTTCGTCCTTTTTTTTTCTTGGTTCACTTGGGAATTTTGCCGACATGCAGTTAACCTACTAAAAGAGTTCATCGTTTTTTTGCTTCGAGATCCATCGATTCGGTAAATATCTTTTATGACGTTCCCCGAGTAACCGTGGAGACTATAAATTCTCTTGATAATTCATATTTGTGGAAAAATTATTTGGAAAAAAAAACTCGTGTATTTACGCGAAATTTTCACATTTTTCGGACATTTTCAGAGACATATAAAGGAAGTAGGAAATGAAAAATAGAAGGATGAAAAAAAATTCGGACACGATTCACTCATTGTATAAAGTATCATCCAGTGGTTGAAAATACATTCACTCGAGTTTCTCATTAGCATTTCATATTTATCTTGAAAATGTATGACTACATTAAATCATCAAAACTTCACTTGTGTGTGCACGAAATTTAGCACAAGTTTCATTTGCCTTACAAAGACAATAATGTCAAGTATTTGAAAGAGTACTTCAATAGTTGAAGTATATTTTGTAAAATAATGTGAAATTCAACATTGTTTGCATAAATATCTTCAATCGAATGGAGGAGAAAAAAAAAGATTTCATGTTACGATATGACACGATAGATTGAGGTTGCATGGAAATAGATATCAGGTTTTGGCAATTCATAAGTTTTATCGATTTCGTGGGTCAATTCAAAATGATAGAAAGAAAGAAACGTTCATGAATTTTCTTTTTTTCCATCATTTCGATTTATTAAAAATATTTTCCATGAGGTTTTATTCATAAAATGTGAATATTTGAAAGAATTACATGAATCAAAATATTTAGTCATATTATTGCGTAAATATTCATTTTTCCCTTTTCTATGTAAATAAAAAATTGATGGAGAACGAGAGAGACTGAATTTATTTTTTAAAATTCGAAAACTCACTGATTTATGGTTTTAATAGAATTTCCTTCTGCATTTCGATTAAATCCACTTTTTTTTGTTATATACGAACCATTTGATTGTATAGAATTTCGATGAACTTTTTATTTTCATTTTCATTTTGAATATGCGTTGAAGTGGAATAAAAAGAATTCAACCGTGCAATCCATATTTCCATTTTGGACTCACGATTTTCAATTTTTTATAATAATATGTGTTAACTTGAAAATATAAACTATTCATTAGTGCATTTGCGTGTTTCTATAATGTATCTCGTCAACGTCAACTTTTAACAATCTCCACGCAATATTTTATGCCCTCAACATGAGAACTAAATTAACAAAATAATTCTACAAAAAATCAATTCTCTAAACGTGGGCAATGGAAATTAATTCATCCTTGATGGTTCCGCATTTTAATAACATCGAAATAATGATTCTTTTAATTAAATTTATGGAGCAATTAATTTTACCCAATTAATCTGGAATTAGTGACGAATATTTGGAAAAAAATACTGTCTTCAAAACTTTGCCCATCGTATAATTAATTTCCATGTTTAAAAATCCTGTGAAAAAAAGGCTTAATAGCTAATAAAACTTTCGAATCTAAAAAAAAGTAATTAAAAAAGTTTTCGCGTGAATGCAAATATTATTTAATAGGAATAATACGTTTTTCCCCCGAAAATAGTGCAAATAAATTTAAATTATTCTGTCAATCAAAATGAGAATCGTCGAGTGCATCATTTCACCTTATTGTTCTCCATCTTTTTTAAAATGTTGAAAAAAAAAGTTTAGCTCTCATAAACCAGTACATCTATTAACAAGCCATTGTATCTAAAGTAGTGCCTAAAGAGCAAGTGCCACAAAAAGATTTATATCACTAAACTTTCTTTATTCTGTGTACAAAAGTTGTTCCAAGTACTCATTTCAGGCGCCTCTAAGGCGTCCAACCAGAAAATACACTACCCAAGCTTTGGGTTTATGTAATTGGCAATGGTGAGAATTTGGAAGGCTTCCAAATTAGCCAACGATTCATACTCCCAAAGGAAAAATGGTTACGTCATCAGCCCTTTAGAATTATAATTTTTCAAAAATTCTCTTCAATTTTATTTTTTATAAAATGAAAATTATTCTCACTGGAGGTTAAACAGAATTGGATTTTATAATGTGGTATTGATATAGTGATCCGCCGAAGCTCGCTCCCAAGAAACAGAAAAATTTCCCGCGGGAATGACATCGGACTCGATTATTTTATCCATTTATTTTTGAAAATTCCTCTGCCACTAGATATTCCGCGGAATACTCCGGAATTCAGTAGCCAAGAGGTAAAACTGGATAAATCGTATTTTTTTCCCGATATTTTCTTAAGCATAACTTGAAAAGAGAGCGGGATGGCACAATTTCATTCTCATACTAAATTAAAATGATCGGGAATTTTTTTTGAGAGTGAAGACCTCTGTGAAAAAATTCTAAAAAATTACCCGGATATCAAGACTTGTTGAAGTATTTTCTCAAATTTTTTGCTAATTTTCTGATAAAGTCACTTCACTTCAAAAAAAATCCTGAATTATCCTGCCCTGCAAGTCCACTTTACTCCAGTTTTTCCCACATTTTTTAGATATCAAATCTGAAAATATATATTCTCACTAGTTTTCGCTATTTTCCAAAGCTCGATGGCCTATTAAACAGTTTAAGAATTTATCCTATACAAAATTCCGAGATCTACAAAAAAAGGGTCAGGGTGAAATTGTACTATCTCGCTTAGTTTCCGAGATATTCTCCAAAAATGAATGAGAAAAAATCAAATCAACCTTTTTGACCTCTTTTCCACTGAATTATTAACCACCGGTCCACACAACCCCCATTTCCCCTTTCCAAATACACTCAACCACAAAGATAATTATCAAAACTCCAAATATTTACTGATTAATAATGCTTCAACAAATATTTAATTACCCACCCCAAATTATAACCCCTTGTGAGCTTAATCTAACCTTAGTCTTACAAATTCAAAGTTATTTATGACTTACTAGTTTCGTACAGAGCCAACAACAATTTCTCATTCTACAATATACAATTAGGCATTAAGATTATTTGCTTGTGACTTTGGACAGAATATCTACTGCTTGGATAATAAATAACTTATCATTGTATTTCTACCTTTGGTTACGACACTCCTGGGGCTTTTCGGAATGCTACTCGTACTAGTCTTCGAGAGTCCTCGAGACTCAATGCAATTTTTATCAGTGCTTCTTCTGCAGTTTTTCCGGTTTTTTTCTTCTTTTTCTTCTTCTTTTTTTTCTGCTGAGCAAAGCGAGAAAACTTTCTTTCGTTCTTCATCATTAAAATGAAGAACACTGAGAATTAAATAATTCAAGGGGATCGATAGTAATTCTACGGTCTCTTTCTTTTTTTTTCCTTTCTTTCGTGGGTTCGATTCCAATTACTGTACAGATATTTGCATTTTAGATTCAGCCTCTATATTCGTGAACTGAATCAAGAACTGTACAGTTGGTAATTCAATTTTTGTATTCTCTCTCGAATGACACGAATAAAAATGGAAAATTGTTTTGACAGGAGATGCATCATTTTTGCGGAGAAATATGAATTTATTCATTTAAAATGAATTGATTGTTGAGAAATTCAAATTTAATGGAAAATTAATCCAACCAATTAAATTTAGTTGTGTAATAGAATCTGGGTATGATAAAAGTTGATCCCTCATTAAAATAGCTCATATTTTGTATATAAAAAAATATAAATGTACAAATCCATAGAAAATATACAGAAAAATATAAACTATATTTAACTGGAATTGATAAATATTTCTAGCATCACTTTTGACTATTCGTATATTTGAAATATATCCAGGATACATGAAACCTATATTTTATATACTTCATATCAATCAAAAGCTATATAATGAAAATATATTTTTTTGGACCTGTGGGGCGAATTGGACCGGATTCTTCCTAGGAGTTAAAGCTTCTACCATGAAATCTGGGAAAATTACTCAACAATGTAGCCATTTCAGAGCATGATCTCAATTTTTTGAGCTTTTTTTACAAACTCCTCCACTCCGAAAAAAATATCCTAGATCATTTTGCCCCATTCAGCTTATTTTTTTTTATGCATTTGTATTTATATTTTTCAATATATAAAATATAAATTATTTCTATGGAGATACGAGAATAGCTATTTTTCCGTTGTTTAGGATTCTCAAAATATGGATGGTTAATCAAAGAATTTATGAATCATGATGGAAAAAATCTTCAATTAGATGCAACTCGCGTCAAAGACATCAAATACAGGCAAAGCATAATTGACAGTTACCCGACACATTGATGTGTCATGTTCATATTCTATTGAAACTTAGTTACATAAAAACCACAGAGTCTTGTATTTTCTCTATTTTATAAAGTACATTATTGTAAAATATAGTGCAGTGTTCATTCTAACGTCAGGCCAATCAGTGGTTTCTACTGAGAAACCCTCAACCTAACCAAGCAAAATGACAATCACTCGAGGACACAATTTCATTGTTTTCATGAAACATAGCATAATGCATTGTATCAACAAAACAAGGAACATTGTATTTCTCTGTATAGAAAGCCAGAGAGAGAGAGAGAGAGAGTGTTGGGTAAGAGTTATTCGATCGTGCTTTGATTTTTTTTTTGATTTTTTTTCGGGACTGGGAACGATCAAGGAATTCTTCGGGGCAAATGGTTATGTTGTAGGGCGACCACAAAAGCCCTCCGTGATAAGAGCATCAGGGGGCAGACGTGACTGAAATGCCGAGGATTCTTTATCATTTCATTTCAGTATAAAATTTCATGACGTTTGTGAAATAGAAAGGGTGAAGAGAAAAATATAAAAGAAGTTAAATAAAATGAGGGATGAAACATGTTTTGAGAAGTAAAACGTATTTCTATTGTGAATTCAGGCTCATGGAATTTTGACGTTCTTTTTTTATTTGTTGGATTTAGTGGTATTGAGGGTAAAATAGAGTGGATTCAATGATCATATGGATTGCTTTCAGGGTGAAACTCTTTACGGAGTTTTCTCTAGAAAAAGTCATGAAAATGCTTCAGCATGTCTATCATCAATGACGATTTTTTTCCGTTTCTCTCATAAATTCCTCCATTTCGAAATAAAATTCGCAATTTTTTTTGAAAAGAAAATTGCGAAAATGTCGACAAAGAAATCTGCAACAAGTCCATTCATCTCCTCTCAGCACTTTACTAGTGAATTATTTCGTATTAGGGCATACACACACACATGCTATCGTGGGCGACTACTTCCCGAGAGTCGTTCTACCAAAACTCAACTTTCTACTAAATAAAACTTGAAGTCATAGGATAAGTCAAAAAGTCACGGATAACTTTTCCCAGGATATCTTCGAAATGAGAAAATTTAGAAAAAAACATCGAGAGACTTTTTTCCAGAGAATTTTCTGATCTACGGAAAGGTCTCTTGATGGATTCAAGAATCAAATACTTTACCGCAAAAATGTGTTGAATGGGAGAGAACGAGGCAGAATGACGATAAAAGTTTTTTCACAGTGAAGTCTTTCTTGAAAAAAATCAGAGAAAATTGAAAATAATGCTTGAATATCTCTGCAATTTCTTCAGTGTTTTTCGTGGAGGCTTTCACTCTCAAAAAAACCCCAGATCATATTGCCATGCTGGTTCATTTTGTCCCGGTCTCTTCTATCAATTACCTGAAACGAGTTTCATTCAGTTACAATGAGTTGAAGACTAAAAAGTTTAACGGAGTACTGCCGATACTGTCCTAGTCAGTAGTTACAGTATCTCGTTTGATTCATGTAGTGTTTACACACTAGATAGCGTTGCGAGTGAGTTAGAGAGGAAAAGAAAACATAAAAAGCACAATTTTCGTAATTATTCACTAATTACTACTATTACATATTCTGAAGCTGCATTTTCAAGTGTTTAAAATATTTTATCCATAATTTTCCATCATTTCCCTTTTTTTTAATCCAAATCGAAATGGTAAATTTTGTAAAATATGATAAAATGTGCGATTTCCCATAAAGCTCAATGTTAAACTTGTGAATTTTCAAGGGTCAATATTTTTCGACTCGTTCTCTGCAGCTCTTTAAAAATTGAACTTGATCATTATCTTATCATAATCTACGAGTGTACCAAATTTAAGAATTTTCCGAACGGTCAATCGAGTACTGGCGGTACTACCTTAAAACTATAACGGAAAAATGAATAGAAAAAAATCATTAATTCCAATTGATCGAATGTCTCCTCCCGCAGCTTGAGCTCCGAGTCTATTATTGAAATCGTAGAAGTGAAAATTACCACGTTCAAGATCGAACAAGTACCTTTATCTTCTTATTCCACATAATTGAATAAATGATCGTGCAGAAGAAAAAAATTCTCATTTTCCCAGAATAAAAAGAATATGACAAGTTAAAATGATAATAATCCACGATATTGTTCCCTCTGTTTATTTGTTGGAAAAGTTGACATCTATTTTCTCTGTTTAATTAAATTATCTCAGATATACCAAAGAGTGCTGCAAGCGACGGCATCAAAGAGGAGGAAACCAAAGAAAAACAAGTTGATACAACTTTTGTAACAAGCGACGGGGAAAACGTTGCTGAATCAAACGAACCAAGTGATAAAGAGAAAGAGGCAGCAGCAACAAGAATACAGGCTGTTTTTCGCGGTCATCACGCGAGGAAAAGTATGAGAGATACTGAACAATCATCGCAGGAGAAAAATAATACGGGAGGAGAAGAAGAGCTAACCAAAGAGCAACTACTGGAGGAATTCCGAGAGGACGACGTTGGTGAGTGTTTTTTTTTTCTTTATTTTACTGTGAAAGTAATTTCTGCTTTTGCCTCTTTTATTAGGGGAGACTGGGGCAGAATGAACAGTTTTTTCGGGATGAAAAACTCCGCAAAAAAAATGAAAAAAATTGAGAAGATGCTCCAACATGTCTACATTGTAGGAGAATTTTTTCAATTTTTTTCCCCTCGAGGGCTTTAATCTAAAAAAAAATTTCCGGTTCATTTTGCCCCGGTGCATTTAGTCAGCGATCTGGAATGATTGACGAGGAAACTTGTACCGAGCAATTAATTTTCCCTACCGTAATTAAATTCATTTATTTTAATTTGATTTTCTTATCGAAAATTCTTTAGGAAACTTTTGCTGGTGGAAAACATCTTTTTATCCGAGAATAAAATTATCCTCATTATTTTTTCATTCGAAATTTATTCAACAAGTAACATTGATCCTTATTATGTCATTTTGTTTCTTCTCGTTCTATTCGAAAATAAAATTATGCAACATGTTTATTTACCAACAAACTCAGTTCAATGAGATTAAATGATGGGTTTGGGGAATAGAGTAGGGTTTTTTTTGTTCATTTACAAACAATTTTATACAAATTAAATAAAAGCTACTTTGCGTTAACGAAGGTCTCGTTGAATTTACAAAATTGGATTATTATAATTCAATAGAACTGTACGAAGAATTAACGTCAGTATTTTTTTTATTTCATTCCAATAATGTAAATGAAAATTGAATTTTTATTTGACATGCATGATTTTCTGCAAACGTTGATAATTATTTTGGTGATGAATTTATCTCGTTTATTGAGAGATTTATTCTGAAATACTAAAACAATATTTTTTCGTTGAACGTTTTATTTCAATTTCCTGTTCCGAATGAAAATAAATTGATGAGAATTAATTGTTCCGAATTAAAAAGGCGTTTTAAATGCAATGATTTTTAATGTTGAAGAATGAATCTTTTAAATTGTGTGAATGAAAATAAAACTTTTTCCATTATCCTCAAAACTAATGTAAATTCTTTTATCATTTGGATAAAAAATAAAATAAAAAATCTATTTCTCTAGAGCTATATCTTGATGAATCTTCCATTTCCAATTATCATGAGTAAGTAATCGACCGAGTTCGCCTGGACTTGACTCTCCCGCTCTTAAATTCCTTCAATAATAAAAAGTGATTCTGAAGAAATAAAAGACAATAAACTTTTCTTATGAGGTTGAGATTACCGCGTTACGTCTGACAGAGTAATAAAAAAATTTCTCGGACGAAATCCCTCATTTTTTTTCTCTTTCTTCATTTCAAAGTATTAGCCTGAATATTATATAACTCAATTTACTCTGAAAAATTGTTTTTTTCCAGAGCTGTGCAACGCAGCGACAAAGATCCAGGCATCTTTTCGTGGCCACATGTCGAGAAAAGAGCAGGCTACTGGCTCAGTGGTGAAAGCCGCTGGAGATTTAGTAGAGAGTGCAGTGGGCGCTGTTGAACAGAAGGTAAGGAATTGTACACATTCATTTTCCTTTTCATTTACCTTTCTGCAGTTATCTCTCTGTTTCTTTTAATTCAACTGCGGAAAGAAAAGGCGTTAACCCTTTGTTGCTCGTACAATGAGAGCGACACTGCTGTCGTACGTTACATCGAGTGCACTATTGTCGGACGCGTCCTCCCACAATAGGATATTTCGGGGACTAAAATCAGTGGCACAAGTTGACAACTGTGCACTCAGGCTTTTGCCGCAGGCCACTCACCATGGCGCTGCATATCGCTCAATTCCATCCTTACGCGGAGTGAAAAGAATGGGAAAAAATTAAAGTTCCAAGAGTAATCAAGAATTGTTCGGTCTTGATCTATTTGGAGTAAAATGCACGTAACGACATTTTTTGAGTTTTTTTTTTCAATTACAGCGTTTTGGAAGAAAATTGGCGACTCTCAGCTTTTTTACAATTTTCAGGCATTGATTCGAGTCAATCTTTTTTTGCGTATTTTCGAGAGAGTGATTGCTCATTTTATTGAAATGACTCCACATTGAAGATGGTTTTTGAATGATTTCATGAAGACAATTAGGACTGAAGAATCAAAAAAAAACTGCGAATTTGTAAAAATTCAAAGGAGCAGGGAATCCCATTGTTTGATGAAAAAAGTCCAATTGACCAAAAAAATAGAGAAAAACAGTCCTCACTCTGAAAAAATTGTGTTTGACAATGAAATTTTGCCAGCTCCAATTTTTCTCATGGGGCTGTCAATTTATTTTTCATCCAAAACGATAATGTTGGATGGTATTGATACAAGTGTCAATCAAATTCATATCATTTTTTTAATCAATTATCAATATGCCACAGAATGAACATAGTGAATAGTCATTGTTTTTCGGATTTTCTCTGTAAAATTTGTGATTTTTCCACTCCTCATTTTATTTTTTCCAATAGTTTTTACAATGTTCCTCTGAAAATTGATACCCGAGGATTTTTAAGAGGGTTTCAAGTAAGTTTTTCCAGTGTTTTCAAACTTTTTTATGCTCGGAATTACGAGTTAAACCATAAAATAATGAGAAGGCGGTGCCACACTCGTTACTCGATTAACGAAGAGCTACATATATTGAGTGGATAAAGAAAAAGTTCACTGAATTTCCAGGTTTTTTCCAGAACAATTGGAATCACATGCGCACAAATAAAAAAGGGAAAAAATCCCAAATTCTCCGTCAAAAATTGTTGGACTCCAATTTTTTAACGCATATATAATCATCCAAATCTCATTGTATCTACAAAATTCAATTGTCATTACGAAATTACTTCTCTCCCAATTGCGATAAAAATCACTACAATCTGAACATCATCATACGATTGAAATAGTGTAATTGAAATTTCTCCAAAAAGAAATGACAATATAAATTTTATCATGACTTTATATTCAAATTCGTACAAACAGATTCAGCAATTTGGATGAGTGCCTAAAATATAAAACCGTTTCCAAATATGGCCAGGAAATGAACTGAAAAAAATCACCTAAATCTACAGTTTTTTTGACGATTGAAATTTCAGGTTAGAGCGGAAATTCAATTAGTTTCAATGAAAGAGCTTGCGTTATCAAATTTCAACGAAATTAATGATCAAGGATATCATGATATCCATTATTTTCTACGGCACTCTCTGAAATTGTGGATCCTGTTCATTATCCTCGTTTTACAATACAATCCTCTCTAATCCAAGCATTTTCGTGATATTTGGAAAACAATTTAATCGTGAATGGATAAAACAGGACGAGTCTATTTTTGTGGAAATCAAGGATGCTAGTAGAATTTTTACCATATTTTTTTTCTATCTCCAACAGCAATGCAACAAGGATGCATTAGTATTATAATGCATTTGCAAGCTCTTATCTTATTGAAGGAGAATAAAAAAGTATAGACTTCTCGACTCAAAATGTATGGATTTGTCTGTTGATGATTTTAGACATATATATATTTTTTTTATTCAACGCATTTTAAACCATTTGATTCATCCTGCTAACATATATTAATGAATGCGACTCGCATTTTTCAAAAACTTGCGGAACAAGATACGATCGTTGGAGAAACAGTAACTTGCACTAGAATTCTCCACGGAAATGAAAAAAATAATAAGTTGGTAATAAGAGATATCCAATTCTTTTGATGAAACAGCAAACACGTCTTTGAAGTTGAAAGAAATTTTCCTTATAAATTGCAAGGAAAGAAGAAATACATTATAAAAAACCTTGAAATGGAGAAATGGAAAAAGAAAAAAAAAGTGAAAATTGACCTTTCACAACCGCCAACAAGAAGGTTGAAATGAGAACTTCAAATAAAAAATAAATAAAATCTAAAAAGGTTGAAATAAAAAGTTCGAAATCCAAAAAAATAGACGAAAATTATATTTGAAGAAAAGTTGAATCGGGATGTCCAGAACATAGTTATGGATAAGTCTTGGCGTCTCTCGATTCTACTCTTTTTCAAATATAATTTCCATTTATTGTTTTCGATTTTTATTCAAATTTTTTATTTCAACCTTTTTAGACTTACTTTTCTTATTATCTATTTTGATGTTTCCATTCCAATCTTTTTATTGCGGCTTATTAACTGTCAATTTCAACCTTTTTTCTCTATAAAAAATGTCCCTACATACTAGTATATTATGCACCTAGAGAGAAAAGAAGTCAATTTCGACAAAAATTAGCGTCCCAAGCGAAACGCGGTATATTTCATATTTCATACGATGTGTTTTGTACCAAGGGAAGAAAGAACTATATTTCGAACTCAGCGAAGTGAGGGAGGATAGCCAGTTCTTTACTCCCCAAGTGCAAAAACCCTTCTATCTTCTTCAGATTTCAAGATATCATTCAAAAATGAATTTGAGAATAACCTCAATCATTGAATGTCGTCAATCATTTTTATATTTTACCATATCCCAGAAACGTTTCGATCAAAATTGTTTTATACTGGCTCTCAGCAAAAAAGCTCTCGATTATCCGACAAAATTCCATCATGGATGGATAAAAGCACTCAGTATTGATGAACATATTTTCCCTACTGATATACCGATAATAATTTTTTTCCATCACTTCAACATGTTTATTTTCCGTTCACCTACTCACCCGATGTATCCACTTGTCGACAGTTTTCATTTATCCTTTTGGCATCTTCTCTTGTACACCCGAACACATCACAAGCCCCAACACATAAATATATATATATATATATTCACAATGTTCTGTGCAAAGTTTATACACTAGCCCCGAACCGAATTCTTGCACGAACTCGATATCCGTACACTCCTGGCTTCCGTAACACGCAAGCACGAGGCAATTGTCTGGCCTTGTGCACTACTCGCTATCAGCACGCCCATGAGCTGGAAGAAAAAGCATCAGTGCGAGGGTGAAAGCCATTTTAAACACTGGAAACCTTCACATTTGACAATAGAGATATTGGATAACGGTGAAAGAAAAAACAAAAAAATAGAAATAAAGAAAAAAAAATAAGAAAATATGTGTCAGGGCATAAAAATTAGAAGAGGAAATAGCGGAAACGAATTTATATTATGGTAAAACGAACGTGGAACTACTCCAATAGACTGAGCTTGATTTTTTCCCGTAAATTCAAGAAAAATTTGCTCGAATTAATGTGATGTATGCTTCTAATGGAATCCATCGACTACCTCCATCAATATTCTTTTTTTCTAACATGAATATTAATTAGGATTTCAAGCAGTAAATTCTCGAAATCCAATGAAAATAATGGAGTAAGAATTAACGGGAAGTTAACGACTACTTTGCAAATTCTGGACACAACCGCTTCTGTTTTCTTTATTCATTTACATACTGTTGATTTCGGTAAAAAAAATGAGTAATTCATATTATTTCTATGCAAATTGGGTGATTAACATTACATGAATAATTAACTTAAAAAATGAATGGTCTATTGGACAAAAAACGTTGAATTCTTGATCGTTAGAAGCAGCAAAAAAATGCGAGAAAATTAATGATTAATTTAGAATAATATTATCACCCACCATTTGCATTTGAATATTAGAGTGGATTATCATGACCAAATTTTATTAGAAAAACGAAATTAATTATTTACTTAGTGCCAAGTGGAAACAATCAAGAATTGCGAGGGAATAATGAATAATTTCCTTCGGGACACAAGTGCTGTTAAGAGGTGCGGTCTGTCTTCCCAGTGTAAATATCATGTCACTGGTGTTGATCCACATGGATAATAATTGTGACCATCTGTCAATCGACGTAGACACACTACTGTATCACGTTGAACTATCAAAGACCATGTGTCAACTAGACTACCTTTCAGCTACCCTATGACAAGTACTCTGACATATTCTATCGCGATAATCAAATGGAATATGTAATACCAAAGACCTGTGTTGTATCCAGGCAACTATAACATATTGACGTAAAATTATGAGGTAACTGTTATCGATTCCAAAACTTCTAGACAAGTTGAAAAGCCAAAGCAGTAATGAAGAGGTAAAACGGGAGAAGTCGACTTTTTCTGCTGATAGTTTGTCGAAAATATATGGAAAACTATTGGAGATACGCCCTTTTAATATTTGAGCGAAATTGCCTGATCTCGCTTAGTTTCTAAGATATTTTCGGAAATAGGCGGACAAGAAAAGTTGGCTCATCTTGTTTTACCACTTCACTAATGAAATGTAGGCTCACTTTCGAATCTCTTTGTAATTAAGTGGATTTAGAGAAAAATGTCAAAACTTTTTTTGTAGAAAATTGTGTGAATTACAGGAAAAATTTCTTGATGAATTTTTCTAAACCTAATCATTTACGAGATATTCTCAAAATAATGTTGATTTCATATATCCAAGCTTTCATCAAATCAGAGGTCTTTTCTTGCTCTTGCATCACTATTTTGGAATAATTTTCCGCTTGAGATGACTTCTGCTAGTTCGACAGAGCAATTTAAAAGACTGTTTCTTCAATATTTGATGAATCAAGAGACTTTGGTGCTGTGATGAATTGATGGATGATTTAATGTATTCTTAGATTCTCTAACCGTTATTAATAGTTATTATTAAAGAATAACACCACACTAGGATTTTGAAAAAATCCATTTTTGATTTTTTTGATTGAAAAATACTTTGAGGTCATAAAAGTAATATCCAGTTGGTCAAATGTACAGTGCAGGCATTGCAGATTAGAGGTAAAACTTTAACTTCGTTCTTCTCAAAATCAATTTTTCGAACAGGGCGGAAACGCTGCTCGGAAACCATTTGATGGATTGCTTCAAAATTTCGACTGTAACTTCACAATCTTATTATCCGAAGAAGTACATAGCCATTTTTTGATTGAATGTAAACTTTTTTTTCTCTTATAAACAATTTGCTGCAAATTTTTATGGTCAAGAAATGAAATTTTCTTTAAACTTCTGCCATTTTTGCAAAAATTGATTTTAAAAAAAGCGTCTATATACTTCTTCAGCCGATAACATGTACTTTAAGAAAAGACTATTTTTTTGTTCTAACTCTTATACTTTGCGAGTTACACGTCCGCTCGTTTGAAGATATAAAAAGAAAAAGTGTTTTTGAAAGTGGCTCTGTCGCCGCCATTTTGTGTGAAAATTGCAAAAAAAAAGTTTTTTTTTTGACGTACAATATGTGGTTTATAAACCCTGAAAAAGAGACAAAATACTCTGACTAATATCCTCAAAAAAAATTCTCAAATTTTTGCCTTTTTTGCTGACTCTGGAGTGGTTAACCCTTCAATTGAATTTTAGTGGCTGTGTTCATCAATTTTATTAATTTTATTAATTGGATCAATTGTATTGATTCCTCTGTGATACCTCAAATTCTTATTTGTCTTTTAGAATACAATGACTATTTCCTTACATTTTCATTTTAGCTTACAATTCAATGTGATTACTTCTTCGAATATATATTTCAGTCTTATTGACTCCGATGGGCATCGCAGCCTGGAGCCTTTTGAGGAAATAAAAATTAAACATTAATGAATGAGTATTCTTGAAGAATACTTCGGTAACTAAGTGAAACAGCGAAATTCTTGTAAAACGTTTTTTGTGGAAAAAGATCCGAATCCCAAAAAGTTTTGATATCCCATTTAATATTCAAAATATTTCCAAAAAATGGATGACAAAAAAATAGACTTATCTCGTTCCACCGCTTCACTAATTGACCAATAGCCCCAGTGATAAAACGGATATTACATGAATTTCCTAGGAAAAAAACCAGGAAATTCTCTCTTGAGAAATTAATCCTTATAACCAAATTATTACTCTAATACCTCAACATTGAAAAGAGTATGTTCAAGACTTTGCTTTGTATAAATGTAGTATAGGTTAAACAGTTGTTCAGAATCGATCCGCAGCTATCCAAGTTAGACAGGTGCTATGATGCTATTGTTGTAACCACGTAGTCGAGACAGTTCAACTGCATAACGTAAAACTTTGTATAAAAAGGAGAAAAACTAGTGTACAGGCAGACAGAGCTCTACTTTTTTTTTTGTTTGCTTCATTCTTCTGCATAAGCAGAGTGAATTTATGCATGACTTGGGAGTCATGTACGTGACGAATATTGGATATGTGTGACCGAAAACGTATGTTGCATGTCTGATATACTGTATAGTAAGGCATGTGGAATTGAGAAATCTTTCAGATAAATTTAACATGAAAATTGTGCTGCTGCTTGTGGCACAAAAATTTCCCTCATATCTGATTTGAAAACAAAATTCCTACATTCTCGATATGTGAAGCTGCATTTTTATTTTCTCTGCAAAGAAAAGCTAGTAATTCGTGAAATAACAACACGCTACATTAACAGAATAAACTACCCTATCTTCGATGGCTCTTGGCAACCATTTCGGATTATATTTACGTGTTGAAAATAATAATAATAAGAGAAAAAGAAAAAAGTGGCCGTATCATTGAACTGTAGAGGAAAGAGTTCACCTTGGTAATACACATTGGATGATAGCCGGATGTTGATGTATATAGGATTGGAAAAAGTTGGCACAAAAATATTCAAACATCGTGGAACGTTGATGTGTTCCAAAACTTTACTTCTCTTTTCACATTTTTCTTTTTTGCTCATTTTTTTTTTTTCCATTTGTCGGCCTTTGGCTCTGTTCTAACTTGGCTGAAGCTCCTGTGGAGCTCTTTCCTATATCTACTGACTCCGTTCGATTAGAATCTGACGTTCGAAGAGGAAGTTAATTTCATGAAAGATGTTCTATCAGAATTTACGACAGTGACAGTGTTAACGAGACTTATTACCTAGTTGACACAGGAATTAAGTGAAGCTGCTTTTGATTTGGAAAAAAAAAATAATACTACTGAGAATACGTGACTAAGTGAAATTTCTTGAAATTGGTGATGTAAATCATAATTTCGTATTATGTCATTTGAAAATGTGAAAAAATAGGGATGGAAAATTGGCGACAGATGCTTGACCTCATAAGAAGACTAGAAAATTCAATTATCTCTGTGACGTGTTTGAAATTACACTTTGGTAATACTGAAGTGGAAAAAGAATTGAGATGAAATAAATTTGTGAGAAACATGAGAATAATTTTGCTTCAAAATGAAATGTTTGTTCTTCTGTTTCGCATGAGTTAGAAACTTTTTATCCCTATTTCTTACTCTCAAGAACTTATTTCCGCATTGGTATACCGCTTTTAGTGAGAAAAATGGCACATTCTTCTTTTCGTCTACCACGGTACTTATTAAAATGTGAAGGGGAAAGAAAGAAAAGTCAAGATGAGAGGGAAAAAGTCTGAGGAGATAGAGCTTTTTTTTCAAAGACAGGGAGAAAACGAAGTTGGTGGATTTTTTTACGGTGACTGGGGAAATTGTTTTGGCACAGGCACAATTGTTGTACTACTTTCATATTTCATTTATTGATCCATTCCACTGGAGTTTCTTCATTCTTTTATCCTTTTCTCTTTTTTATTTGAAAAATGATATTTAATGAAACATTTTTGTTAACACAAGGAACTAGGACAAAATTGAACCTTGTGGCAAAGTTTATGAATTACTAAGTACGCAATAATTCCAGTCACCCGGATAACAAACAAGTAATGTTGAATTGGTTTTACTGTTGACCATGTCTTCTTTTTATTTCTTTTAATGCATTAAGTGTACTTCTGAGTAGTTGCGTCTGAACTAACAGGACTTGGATTGATTCAATTTGATTGATCAAGAAAATTATGAATTTGTCGTAGAAAATCTCATTTTTTCCATTTAAATTCATTTAAATATTACCATGGATAATTTTTCGAAATTTTGAAGCGTATCAGGTCATTCCAGGAAATTTAAAACGAAGTAAATTTATGTGAGAATATTTTTTATGGACGAAAATGAGAGCTGCACAAAGAGTAATTACAAAAATTTCACTATCTCGTTTAATTTTCAACAAGTCATCCTCCAAAAATGAAATTTCAAAGAAAAATAAACTAATTTTTTTTTCCTCTCTCAACTACTAACTTGTTCATGTCCCTTTCGACTATCATTTTATAATTAGTGAAATTACATGTCCTCTCCTCTGTACATCCGAAAGCACCAGCATGATAAAAACATTTCATTTTATTCGTTCTCAACACATTTATAACTGAAACGACCAGAAACTGAAGAGAATAAAATTTTCAACAATTAGAGTTGACAGTAGACATGATCCAACGTTAATGCAATTCTCACTTTACTGGATTCTAACCAATGGGATTAACCAAAAAACTCGTACAACGTACAACATATATATCCAAGCTGTAAATACCCTGGGAGTGATTTCGTTCAACTCTGCTGAGGGGGATTAAATCTCTAGCTGCTGGAAAAATCTCTCCCCTTTTATTACGATAAAAGAGAGAAAAGAAATAATCGTAATAACGTAATATCAAGATCATATAGTTTATTAGACGTTGAAATTGAGTTAGCTCAAGTAACATTTAATGATCCGGCTCAACTAATGCACGAGTAGGGAAGATCTGGGCAAGATGAACTGGTATTTTTTTTTAAAAGAAAGGCCTTGAGGTAAAAAAAATTGAAGACATTGCTCAACAATTAAAACATATTCGAGTATCTTCTCAATTTTTTTCAGATTTTTTCGCAAAGTTTTTCCCTTCGAGAAAAATTCCTGGATTTTTTTGTCAAGGAAATCCATTTTTCCCCGAGTTTCCCCTACATTTTGAAAATGTCATGACACAGTAGAGTAGGGAATTCCTTTAATGCGTCACGTGCACTTTGATAAACAAAGTTCAACGTGAAACAACTGGGTTTCACGTATTTATGTAACCGAAGTGTTAGTACGTGATAAAAGCTGCAGAACTGAGAGAAAGCTCTCTCTACATGTTCCTATAGAATTTAACTCATGAACTGTGATGGAAAATAGAGAGGGGGATTGGAGCTGATGGCGACATGAAAACGAGCTACCTCTTCAACCACCAAGTCCAATGGCTGATGCTATACATGTATGGGTAGTTTCCAAATGAGCAGAATGGAGAGGAAGAGAGAGAGAGACATGAAATATTAAAGCCAGTTTTAGCAATTACCAACAGTCCGGAAGTCCTCTCTATCTCTATCTCTCTCTTTCCCTCTGCTTTGCCTGTGTACGATGAATTTCAGTAGATGTAAAAATACTCAGCCTCATGATTTGTACATGTTAACGTAGAAAGATTGAATCGAGAGGTGGAAATTAGTCCAATTACTCCAATAGCCTCATGCCATTCAATACTGGAGTGATAGACTCATTTGCATTGTCTGGTTCGGCTATTCTTCAATTTCGTACTCGAATTTTTTTTGTGGCTCTCTTTCGTTTGTGGTAAGATCGAAATGGAAATGAATGAACAGAGAGAATTTGGTTAATTGTTGTAAATTACTGGGAGAAGTGGAGGGGGCTGGGCTGATTGGAATATGATGAGAATGATTATATTAGATGGATAATGAATTTCGAATTGGAGATTTAAAGAAATTCTCATTATTTTTATAAATTAATTACTCATCTAGTGTCAATTGTTTTCGATCTCTTTGATTATTAGTTATTAATGACGCAGAATTATATTGTGATAATCCTCAATTTCTGATTTTATATTTCGATGCTCCTAGACTATTTATGATGATTTGAGTACTTTGAACTACTTCATGGTATTTTTGGAGTTTAGATTATTTTTAACTGTATTTGGGGCACATTAACTATTTCACTTGCTATATTATTTCATGAGGGATTAAGGCGCTCTGGCTCATGAATAAGAGAATGGAATAATGGACGATTAGCTTCAAGTCTGAAAGCTGCTCATCGAGAAGATGATTCGAACGGGATAGATTATTTTGAAAATGTCTTTGAATTATTTGGATTCACCGGAATTCGTCGAAGAATTTTCTTGTCAGGAATTCAAATAACTCTGAAAGGGTCTCTCGACGAATTCTCCTTAAGCTGATGGTTTAGAAGATATTCTGAAAAGAGTCAAAATATTTCTTGCAAATTCAGTAGTAAAGAGAGAAAACAGGATAAGTCTCATTTTTTCTTAATTATTTTTCATGAATATCTCGGAAAGTAAATGAAATAGTGAAAATTTTGTAGGGACCTTTTTGTATAGGAATCCAAAGCGCCAAAAAAAGGTTCTGAGATATTCTTCAAAAAGAAATTTCAAATGTTGAAATTTTACTCTATAGATAATCGCTATTTTTTTTCTGTCAATATTGAATTGATACGATAGTATTCTTTGAGAATTTACGTGTCATATAACTGGTCATTCTAATTAAACTAAGTCTGCTTTTATTATGAATGACCGTCTAATTCTAAAACATAATATTGTCATTTTTTCACTGGAATTTCGCAAATATTTTTGTAATCAATTTTTGTGTATTTTCTAAGTAAATAATTATGAAAATGAGATTCTCTGAATCATTGTAATTCAAAAAGGGATGAAAAAACAAATCGACTTATCCTGATACATCTCTTTATTACTGGATTCTTTTAGCAATATCTCTGGAACGAATGCTTCCGGAGAAAATTGTCAAAGAACTTTTTATTATAGAGGCTTTCGTGAACTACAAAAGAGCTCCGTTGTAAATTTTCCATAAATCTACTTGTTTCAAAGATAATTCCGAGTGAATCCTCATGAAGCTTTCCAACTCATCACATTTTAGTTCTTCACTACTCAAACGGATAGAATACCATGAAAATACTATGATAATAAAATTAGCACAAATCTGACATTTGTTTGAATTTCCTCAAACACAGGAATTATACTAGATAAAATATTATTAAAAAATGGCACTCACAATTTTTCAAATTCTCTACCCGTGCATCTTTTCAATGTTTTAAAAATAATTCATTTATTGAAGAGGAAAAAAAATTGTCAGATTAATTATCGGACTCATTTCCATGATTAAATATTCAATTTCTCTTGTTGTTCATAGGGATATTGGAAAAAAAAGTTAACAATAAAAATTTGACAGTATTTCGGTATTGTCAACTATTTTTTTCCAATATCCTTATGAACAATTAGAAAAATTGAAATTGTCAGATGTCTGCTATTTTTAGTGTCATAAAATTTTTGTGTTTTTGGTAGAAACATCAATCTGATTAAATGATATTGTACTCTCCATTTTAATGACCACATTGCAACATGATACTGGGGAAAAAGTAGCAGTAATTGAATAGTACAGATTAGTTCGATTGGAATAATTCGTACATACTCCAATGAGGATAATGGTTAGGTATATCCATTGATACAGGAATACACTCTAACGCCTCTTGCTTCATTTGATACAAAATTGTTATCTTCATTTGGATCATTGAATTCAATGATTTTACGATTTCACTCTACTTGTTTTATTCTCATCTTTTTTATCTCTGAAAAATGAGATGAATAATGGGAAAATTATTCACAATTATTTAACTTCTAATTTTTCCTCAGCTGTTATGAAACGGATGGAAATATATTGATAGACGCAAAGATAAATGATGTATTATCGGCTTTGAGTTCAAAAGACCATTAAGCCATTACCACAGACAATCACGAGTCTTTGGGAAATGTCGAAAGCTTTTAGCTTTATGATATATTTACCTCACATTTTTAGAGCATTATTGGAGTGAATAAAATACGATTATTCAATTATTTCCCATCACTCTGCCAACTTTAATAATTAATGGAAAATCCCAAATGAAACATTTATTGCATCAATATTCAAATATTAAATATTAATGATTATATGTAATTATTCAAATGCATAAAATCAAATTTTTACACTTTCAATTCGTGAATTCAAAATTATTCGTCTCGCTCACTTTATCCATTATGAATTATCTATGAAATTAAGTAATTCTTTTTCCGAACCTGTCAATTTTAAATGCTAATTTTGCTGTACATGTTTTTCCATGCGGTGGAAATAAAAGTCATCAATATATTTTAAGAAAAATTCCATTTTTAAACTTTTGAAGAAAATTCCAAGCCTTCGTGGAAAATTTGATTGTGATGTTAAAAAATAAAAGAAAATTGCTACAAATTGTTTCTGCCTATTTGTTCCTTTACTTCAAGTATGTATACTTAATATGCTTATAAGCAAATTCCGGAAAAAAAAACAAAACAAAAATCATTACATTATTCATATTCTTGTGGCCTAATTCCTCACGTCAGTTAAATTTCTCTTCCACAGCTTTTATTAACTCAACTTGACATACAGGAGTTTACTACAAGTTCAAAAATAATATAATTTATTTTCTTCTGACAGTGAAACTGTAAGAATTCGTGAGGATTTCTCCAAAGTCACTCATAATTTTCTAAGAGTCTAGAGTGAAAACCTTGAGGTTTCTCTCAAGTAAAGAATGACTTTACGTATTCTTCTTCACTATCGATTGCCACGAACTTGCAACAGCGTATTACGAAGCCCCTTCACGCTTCATTGAAGTTTTTGAACAAGAGGCTTCACTTGAAAAAGTGCATTCACATTCTAGCTCTTCGCCCCATCTTTTTCGAAGAAAACGAGCGATTGTAGAGACTGCAACAATTATATTCAGCTCAAGAGTTATTCACTGAAACAGAAAGAAAAGAATAAAATACGAAAAAAAAAAAAAAACATATACGACTGACAAAGCAATTGATTAGTATTGACTTTCTCTTTTATTACTTCCCCATTCCAAGAATCTTCCAATTTTCGTCGTTGCTTCTTCCGTTCATTCAAGCACAAAAAAAAAGGAATTTATCTATATAAACAAGAGTGACGTGACTGTCAGCGTGTATTAGCTAGCCTTCACATTTTTTCCTCTTTCCTCTTTACCCTCACCATCGTAAATTCTTTATCCTAAAACGAGAGAGAGATTTATCTTAGTCAGCAAGGAATCGAAAAGCTTACCTGTGCGGTGGAGCACTGAAAGTAGGAGCTCTCTACTCTATGTTGCCTTGAAGAAAAAAAAAAAAAAAGAGAAGCAGGCACCGATCGAAGTAGTCTATCCAAGTATATGTACATGCATATATACCTTCACTATAAATATAGACAAGTAGAAAAATCCAATCCATCTCTTTACTTTTCCTTCGCCGATACCGTGCCATCACTAGTTGATGAAATCCTTTTTTTCACGTAATATTATCGAATAATGGAGTATGACAAATGACTTTGTGTTGAATGTCACGGTGACAATTATATCTGGGCTTTTACGCACGTGTGTTTCTGTAATCGATAGAAAACGAGGGGGAAAAATGCCAATAAAATAGAGCAGAAAAAGTGGAGAAAAAATGGAAAAAGAAGAGAATATATAGGAAGAATTGAACGTTCTCAAGGGAATCACATGGATTCACAATGTGGATTGATAACACTTTGCAACAATTGTCTAGGGTACACTCACTCCTGACAATTCTCACGCAAATATATCAATCATGTTTGATTTATATATTATCATTCTAAATTTAAAACATCGAAAATTATGAAATCATTGCAATTTAAAGCTGTGACGTAAAGCATGGATAATAATCGTTTTATCGATAGTAACAATGTTGTAATGCATAGATATATGCTATTGGTTTTGCTAGTAGAATGAAATTGGATGACATGTATATATGTATTTTTCGATCGTATAAATCGTATATATGTGAATGATTTGTTGGGCCGGGCCTTGGGATGAGATTGTACTTATGAAATGAATTCTTGAAAATAAAATGAAGGATTGCCTCAAGGATATCAATTTGACCTGATTTAATATCCAATTAGAATCAATAGTAATTCTAGTCAATGAGATTTACAGAGAGACGTTTATAGATATATTTGGGTCTTGGAACTGTTTTTAATTGAAATTACAATCGTATCGATTTTATTGGACTATTGAGAGTGATTGAGGGATTTTAGGGGTCACATTTGGGCTCGATACAGGCTTTTAGGGGAAGGGATCTATTGATTGGATGGTGGAGTGAGATATCTCATTCTCATTTCCCAAGTCGAATTTTTAGTGATACTTTGTCCTAATGGAAACGTAATAATCAGCTTCTGCCCTTCTGGGAGCTGATGAATTGTAGTCTGGTAGATTCTTTGGATGAGGCACATCTTGGGACTGTAGGGGGATAAAATTCTGGCAAATGAGGATCCCACTATTGCATCCGTTTCCCATAACGTATTCAATTGATAAAATTTGAATCTCATCCAGAATGTTACACATTTACTTTCAAATTTCAATTTATATTTTTTAATTCAAATTCTCAAACGAAGTGAACCACCGATTTTTCGAATTATTTTTTTGTATTTTATATAATGAAGACTAATCTATGTGATCAAAATAATAATCAAAATAACGAAAGAACTTTGGTAAAAGTCTGTGCCTATCAATAATATTCAAAATAAATCGTTGAAAAGGAACAAATTTTACCCACTTCCTTCAATGCCTCATGCAAAATATCGAAAATCAAATGCTCGCTCGGGCGAAAAAGTGAGACGTTTATCGAGCTCTGCAAGAGAAGAAACTGCCTTATTCAAGGACCCCACTGGAATTTCTATTCGCAGTCCTCCTTAGACCTGAATATTGCTGCACGTTTCAATAAACCTTTCATTGCACGTTCTGAGAAGTTAGTTCCACCTTTTTAAATAAAGATAAAATCGATGTGTATTTTTATAAAAAAAAACTTCGAAAGATCAATGAAAGAAATTTTAATGAATGATTAAATGAAAAGATCACACTTCGCTGAAGAGGTAAGGAACACTCGAAGAAAGGCGAGGAGCTTAGGGATCATAGGGTTTGCCATGATGTTTGCTAGGACAGCAGCCATGCAGGGATAAGTAGGTTTTCACAGGTTTTGTGGGTATGCTTGGAAAACTCGAAAACCGCTGAATGGAATAAGAAGTCGGATTTTGCAGGATGAGTCAAGTTTCAATTCCGAAAAGAAAAAAAAACCTGATTGATCCGATTTTATACAGCTTTTGTAAGAATGATGTAGATTTTTGCAAATCTGAAAAATTCGACTCACACGAGTCACTCTAACGGAATGAAATGTCCATTTTCACTCCGTTTTTTGAGAAATATTTCTTCTTGCTATAATATTTGTTTGGAGAAATAAATAACTATGTTTTCGTATAAAACACGAGATTTCAGGTTTATTTTACAAAACTCTTTATTAATAACACTCAACGAGAATTGTTGAAAATTTTTTTACCGTGTTTATTGTTGAGAAAATCACGTTCGCTTGCCGGGTTCCATTTTGGCTCGTGTTTGACAGTGTTGACATCTACCAATCATCAATCAAAATGGTTATCGTCGAAGGTTACCAGCTTTTTTCCAAGTTAATCGGGTTTTCCGCCTTGTCCAGGCTTGAACAATATTTTCAAAGCTATCACCACGTGAACATAATCAATCTGAAATAAACGAAATTATATCAATCCAATCACTGTTATCAAATGATTGAACTATTAGACGAGAAGAGAGTAGAATTGGCCTCTGGGGCAGACTCAATGATCAATAATTCTGGAAAAAACTGTCAAAAAATATCGTTTGGCAAATTTCCAAAAACCTACTTCATGCTCCCAAAAAAATATCACTCATCATTTTTTTTTTTTGGAAATAAAAATTTTTAAAAATGTTCTACTTCCCACTCTGATAATAAAGTTTCGGATTTTTTTTTATAATCTCTTGTCTCATATTTTCCTGTCACTTCCGATGAATTCAGTCATGAAAAAGTGAAACTCAAAAAAATGAAGCTTCCATTAATCCCCAAAAAATATCAGAGAAATTCACAGTAATTGCTGCTATTTTTGTAGGAAACTTGTTAATAGAGAATAAAGATCTGCAAATATCTTGCTGTCTTCCTTAGTTTTCAAAAAATGCGATTGAGAATAATGACAAAAATAAGTCAACATGTCTTGTTTTACCTTCACTACTGAATAATCAGTAAAAATTGACCATTTGCATAAAAATCAGTGTTTAAATAAATCGACTCGCCTCGCGGCATTTGCTTCAACCCTCACTTCCCTCAGCTCCCAAGAATAAAAAAATCACCATCTTTCCCCGAAGCGAGATAGAGAAATTTCCGTAATGACCTTTTTTGTGGGTCTCAATTCCTGCTAGAGAAAAAAGGTACCCACAGAAATTACTCCATCCGTCTTGAATTTCAAGATATGTACTTCAAAAAAAACAGATCTAAACGAGTAATTCACTCTTCTTTCATGACTCCACTGCTGAATTATTGGTGTCTCATGTCATTTGAATTCTGCATTCTCTCAGTTAAAGCACATAGAAAACAGAAATGGAGTGAAGATAAAACGATGAAAAATTTTTAATGTAGAAAAAAATTTTATGTATGGTAATGCGTGAATAAGAATGAGTTTTCTCAAAATCATTCACGCCAATTTATATTTTCGTAGAGTTCAAATATTTCTTTATATTTAGCTAAAAATACGTTTTATGTTCGTCTCCGTTTTTTTTTAAGCTCTAACTATTCAGTCTAACTAGACGGCAATGAAGCAAAAGCCGCTGTGCAGGGAGTTCGGACTATATGTGGGGAAATTGTGGGCTACATTGGGTGAATGCGATTGGCCAGGCTTTGATCGTTAAAAGTGTCATATTTCGAGTGGATGAAAAGCGAGGCAACCAGACACAGCGAGAATGGAGGTCTACCTCTACCGCTCAATTCAATTTCTCCCCCCTTTCCTCCACCATTTCCTCCTCTTCGTTCATGTATTTTTTTTTTCATCCCCAGGTATTCCATCGCCTTGTTGTTATGTACAGTGCTATGCAGTCGCAGTGTACTCTGCGAATTTGCGTTGCATATTTCTTTTTTTATTTTATCCATGATTCTTTTTATTATTCCTGTAATACGAAAAGAGCATGAAAAATGAAAAAAAAAATTGAATTTCATGCACAAAATAAAATTACAAAGCATTTTTTTAAAGAATTTAAAATATATTCTTCACTGTGAACCACATGAGATTAATAAAGAGAGTAGTTGAATTCTTGATAGTAATACAGAATAGAATGAAAATTTTGTAGGCCACTGCTGGTAGTCTTTGGAGAATGCTTTTACCCCAAATTCAAGTAACATCAGAGGCTCTTATAATCACGTTGAAAATCCAATGAACTTATAAACAAAAGCATGAAAACTTCACTACCAGAGGAATAGTTGAACTATCCAAACTTGAGAACAAAGGATGGAAAAAAAATTCATTAAAAAGTTTAAAGAATATTTTCGATGTTAATTTATCTTTACGCACCGATACACCGAGAAAAAAATAGGAGTAAAAAATATAAAATACTGACATCATTGGTCCTTAGCAAATATTTTTTTGAAATAATTGAGAAAGTTGTTGAATTTACTGAATTTAGTGAATTCGGACAGATTCTTCAATTACTTCAAAAAAATATTTGCTAAGGACCAATCGCATGAATATTTCATAGTTTTTGCCACTTTTTTTCCCTCAGTGTAGAATATGTAGATCAAGGTAAAATTGTTTTGAGTGAAGGTTACTAGTAAATACTGCGAAAAAAAATCCTAAAAGGCATTATTATCTCTCTTGGTAAAAAAAATGGGAGAACTGTAATAAAAGCTAGGTGGTATTCTTTCCAGGAAAAGGAAAGTCATTCATGCGAAGAAACGATGCTATAAAAGACCCTGTTAAGGGAATTAAAATGAAAATAAAATCGATTAACTTTGTAATTCCTTTGTTTTTCGTAACATTAACTATTTAACTCGATTTCTACAATGAGGAGAATGTTCTTTCTGTTGAGAATAAAACTAGAAGGTTTTCAAAATTTCAGTAGCTTCACTCTAGCTAATTCCGGGCGGAAATTTCAGTGGGAAACGCTATAATACAATTCTGAAAGGAGCTAGATAACAATCTCCCTCGTAAGATGGAATTGAAGTCATAAAAAAGGTCCTCATGAAAGTTCTTAATCCACTTCGAATTTCGAATTATTCCCCAAAAAATTGCGATTTTGATGATATGAGAGTTTAATTGAAATCAATAAATTTTCATGACATTTGACCTTTCAATTATATCAACTCTCGAAGCACGCAGGGGGTCAACTAGACCCAGCACTGCTTTTTTGTCCTAAAATCTGATTAAATGCATAAAAATATTCGATGCACTCGATCTCGACGTTTATGCGGGTTATCATTCAAAACACCTTCCGCGCGAAGATGACACGCAAAATCGTTTTTAAAAAAATCATATTTTCCCCCAATTTTGAATTTTTCAGAATTGAAAAAAAAACGAATTTTCGATTATTTTTCGGAATTTTCAAAGCTTTTCTTAAATTGAACTCCGACAACCTTTCTTTGTCCACATGTTTTTTGGAAAATTTGTTTTTCCCCCAGTTTGGGATTTTCTGCGATTTTACTGAATTTTTCCACTGTTAAAAACTAGATATTCCGATCCAACAATCATTGCACTCAAAGGTACTTCATTTTACCTATAAAAAACCACCTGACCTAAATTCCAAAGAAATGCGTAGTTTTCGAAATGTAAAAAAGAAATCCATGAAATGAAGTGGGATGACTTTGACCCCTTGTGTGCTTTTAAGTTCTGTTCAGAGGCATTTGCTCCGAGGGTTCATAGGGATAGACAGAGGAACACGTATGTATCCTCTCTTTCTTACTTATATTGTGGAAGCCTGTAAGATTGATGTTCCTGAGGGAAAAATTTGGGGTGTTTTAGTTACAAGATACAATAACTCGACTGCCAATGGTTCGAAAACTGAGTGGGGCTTAACAGGTATACGAGATATGGTGGATAAGTACGACATAAATAAAATTCACATAGCTATAACATAAAGGATCGTTTACATAATCGATGATTTACCTTTTTCCGTTCTGCGTAAAAGTATCCGCAAATGGTTTTGGCACTTCATTACTGAATTTATTTTTCCCCAGTTCTTATGAAGTTATTCCAAAAATAATTAAATTCGTGATTCTGACAGAATTGCAACAATTTACTAAAATCACTGATCCTGTGGTATCCAATATCAAACGAAACTGCAATTCAAATGAAACAAAACTACATCTAAAACTCGACTATTTCATCTTCCAATATATGGATTTTACGTTCCCACTGGAATTTCATAGGATAAGTTCATAAAGAGGTTTATGGCTGAGAAGACATGTAAGCCTCTTTCTACTGTAGCGGTTACGCTATAGCCAACGTCAAATTGCTTTAAACATCAAGAGTAGTGAAGGAATACCTATCTCATGTATCTTGTCTATGTGAACTTGGAAATTCTCTCAATGCAAATTTCAACCACCGCTATTTTATGTTAGAGTCATAGGTGGGCCTTTATCAGCAGTTTATCAGTTTATGACCCTGTCATGTATTTTGGAGTAGAGGTCCAGTACAAACCGCTGCTACATTGGATACTGGTTGACGTTAATGTTACCAGCCTTGAATCAATCATGCAAAACTGGGTCATCCAGGATTTAAATACATCTCGACTCACTAGAGAATTGTGAAAAAAAAAATCACAAGAATTAATTTCCAAATGGCAGCAGAAAATTTCGTGCAATATTGACTCATCCTCAGCGTTATTGGATGGCAGATTCCTTTTCCATTGAGAGAATTTAATACTTGAAGTAGTATAGTCATAAGTCAATTGAATTATTAAGCGTCTAGAAAGGAAAGAACGAAGGAAATAGCCAAAAATAATGATTTATTATTGAAAACCTTCGTCCGGACCTTAAAAGCAAATTTGAAGAAAAATTACTGAATTGTATTAAATATTTGTAATTTATTACTTAACGCAATGCAGCAACAGCAATCATTCGTTATAAAGTTATTAGATAGTCAATAATTCTTATATTGGGTTGTAAATTTTTAATTAGATTTCCATGATGGCCATCCTCGGTCGGAGCAGTTTGTGAAAATAATCAAACAACTATTATTTTACAACGATGTTCCGGTTCCCATCCACAACCCTCTCCAGAGAATTTTATTCTGAATGTTTCTAGAAAATTATTTCAGTTTCGAGTTATTGTTGTACATATGACTACAATGAATTGGGACAAATTCTGCCTATAATTAAAATCATCAATTATCATTATTGATACCTTTGTTATTATTTCTCATGCTCAAATATTCGCTGATGGTGTTGAAGACATGTTGAACATTACCTCATTTTTCTATCGATACAGTTATCATTTGCCCTTCATAACAGTCAATTTGGCGGTCTTTATGACCTATATTCTGAGCAACTACAGTGCAAAAACGGATAAGTCAATGAATGAATTTATTGATATATTCATAAATTAACCGTAAATTCTTGTTTTTCTTTCCTTTTTAGACATTTTGCAGCTTTTAATCTTATTTCCGAACCTAGAAGCGTAAAAATCTTGCACTAGCTCATAAAACGACGTGTTATTTCTATTTCGTTTTATTTGTTATTGGCCATAAAACACGGCCAATTAACTCAGAATTTCACCAGATTGTTCAGATTCATGTAAACTTTCGTTAAAAATTTCGTCCATATTTTAATCTGCAAATTGAATTTCTGTCTACTATTTCAATATCTAGAGTTTAAAGAAAATCACAAAGTATATAAAGCAAAAAAATTATAAAATATGAACGAAAAGCTTTATTACGTAATACTTGTACCTACATGAAAATTGGCTGGTAGACTTAACTCTGAGCATCCCCGTAGACGATGAAAATTCGGTTAGAGACGATAGACTTGTTGAAAACGTAGAGGCAACTGAGATTGCCTAGCTTGCAGATTCGTTTAATTCCGTAGCAATTCCTCTTCCCATTCTCATCCACATTTCCACTCATCTCCTTTATCCACCACCTCTTCCTCCTCTCATCCTTTTCGCTCTGCCTCATCCGGATTCACTGCATTTTACCCGTGTGCTGATCCCCATCAATTTTATCCTTCTCCCCCAGTTCTCAATCCTTCCGCTTCAAAAACACCAAAAGCCAGTCCAACTGCAGTACAAAATTATCCTTCAATTTTCTCTCATTGAAAAATCAAAAAGCATTTGAAAATATGAAATAGATAACAGATGAAGCACATTACACTTTGAGACAGTCGTATCGTTGGCTAAAATCGACATTTCAAAATGGAGACAGAAGTACGCCGAGGATATCCGGAGTGCCATCAATGGCTTTTTTTTTCCCCACTGTAAGCGAAACGTGACGTGATATTAAACAGAAAGCTGGAGAAAAAGGAAAAAGAACACAAGTCTGGTACATTTTGCCGGGAGCGACGAATTCGGTACAGGCACGTTGAGACCCTGTAGTTGCAAAGACGATCTTCTCCGTCTCGCTCTTTTTTCTTTACTTTTTTTTTTTCGTATCAGATCTATTTCAATCTGTATCTTCCATTGCCCCGAGGGAAATGTCGATAATGTCTCTTTTACAAGGGATTATAATCTTGTACCAGAACAATACCGTTCAATAATGCTTCACGCTTCCAAATATTCCACATAGTTTGTATTTCACAAAATGGCCAGAGTGCTGCACTTCTGTATGTAGGTATGTATATATAGACATATACATATATATGTGTATGTAAGCGTGAGAATTCACGTGGAAATGTGCTCACTCTACGATGTACACATTGGGACAATTGTTGATATATTCAGGTGTTGTGTGAAATTCAAAATAAAAAATTTTATCCTTTCAAATCTTTCTCGTACACAATGTGGAAGGGTATTACTCAGTGTGATTTATCAAAGCGAGATTGATATTTTGCGAATTTGTCACGAGAGAATGAAAGAGAGAGAGAGGGTACATTATTATTCCATGTCAAAGTTTAATGTAAAAATTCTTTACACGACATTCAGCAGTAAAATGAAATGTATTTTTACGTAGTTTTTTTTTCCTCCGTGATTTTAATCTCTTTAATCATTATTACTGTGCAAGAAAAATAATTCCTCAATTATAAGTAATTCTTGTTGGAAAAAGAGGGTAAAAGTATTTGCTTTTGAAATTTCATGATTCGAATTGTTCATTTGTAAATTCCAGTTGATAGGTGGTAATTTTACTCAAACGAGAAATACCTTTGTGCTGGATCAGAGCTGATGCAGTACATAGAAGCCACTAACCTTTACTAACCCTAATGTACTTCCTCTTTGATACGGGCAATATGACGTCACAGTGTAGGCAGCATCATTTTGGTTGGAATGATAATATCCTTTCATTTGTAACAGAGGAAAATTATGCAGTAAATTACCATTTTAGATCCTGTTTTCATCGTGAAATGTTTAATTTATTATCCTCAATCTTCTAGGTATATGAAAATTTCATGGTTACATTGGGGGAAATATTCTCAGGGGAGGTAACGAATGTGATTCTCAAAATTTCCTCTGTCCCTTTGGGAGGCTTTAGAAATTACCTCCGAAAAAACCTACGAGAGAGCTCATTTTTCCAGGAATTCAACTTCGTAGATTTTTTTAAAATAATTCAATGTCCTAGCTTGTCCGTTACGAAATTCTGCTGAAAAATGAAAAGTTAACAGATTTTCATTTTTCTATTCAACGTATTCTAATGAGATTTTGTAGATAGTAATCCTTCGAAATAAATTTTCGATGTTCACCACTTGCATTTTGTAATGAAACATGAAAAAAAAACCGCGAAAAAAAACACGATCATAATTGTTTTAAAATATCGTACATATTTCTCAAAAACAATTTTTGTGATAATTTTCCATAATTCATCGACAATACATGTAATCATTTTTATTTATTCCTTACCTGAGTGAATTGTTATTTTCATAGATTATATTTAGGAAAATAGAGGTTTTGACATAATTTTTTTATTCATACAATATGAAACAAGCAGGCGCTTCACCCTATGGGCATTTTCCATGAATTTCACCCCTCGTTATTCACTCTATGATGTCTTAACTATTGAAGAATTCATTACGAAAAACATTTAATATTATGCCAATACAATTGGCATAAAGCTTCCGAATGGATTTTCAACTATTTATTTTTCATTAATTTGAAAATAAAAATTAAGCAATAATTTTGATTTTGAAAAACCTCGAACCCCTAGCGACCCTCCAGTAATACTTCTGGTCACTAAATGTAATAAAAGTCAACACTACACTGAATGCTTCCGTGCATATACGCTCATTGCATGGAATAGTTTTTCAAAAATATCTCAGGAGCTGTTCGGTCGATTACGCTGAAATTTGATACCGAAATTCGCACTCATAAGATGGACAAACACACGAAATTTGAAGTCTCTAACTCAAATATTTTTTAAGTTATCGCGATAACCGTGATTTTTCAAAAATCACAGTAAAAAAAATATAATAAAAAAAGTAAAAATGGGAGCACTGGTCACCCTTGGGGTTTAATGTGCGTCCTATCCGTGCGCATCTCCTCGCGGAGGATAGACGCTGTAAGTTGATTTTCCGCTGAGAAAACTCAAAAAATCGATTTTTCGATGATTCATTTTTTCTCGAGAACTATTGAACCGATTTAGCTGAAATTCAATAGCAAAGTTGGCACTCATAAGATGTATAAACACACCAAATTTGAAGTCTCTAGCTCAAATATTTTTTAAGTTATCGCAATAAACGCGATTTTTCAAAAATCATAGTGAAAAAAATATAAAAAAACAACTAAAGATCGGAGCCCTGGTCACCCCCGGGGTTTAATGTGCGCCTCATCAGCGCGCATCTCCTCGCGGAGGATAGACGCTGTAAATTGATTTTTCGCTGAGAAAACTCGAAAAAACGATTCTTTGACAATTCGCTTTTTATTGAGAACCATTGAACCGATTTAGCTGAAACTTTGCAGAGAGCATTGCGCTCGCATAGTGAATATTCCCTCAAAATTTCATATCGATACATGCAGCCGTTTCCACATAAAGTGATGAAACGTGTCATCACACACATACACACACACACACACACATACATACACACAGACATGTGAAAAGAATATTTTTTTCCGACATTTTAGAACATTTGGAGTCATAATCCGATGAAATCTCAAATTCGAAAAAAATCACGATTACAATGCTTCCATTCGGAAGCAAAAGGGCGATAATTAATATTTTTGATAGGATGAAAGTTTTTGTTTGTATCGTATTTCTTAATCATTTGGTCGTTCTTTTGAAGTGACTACAATAGCCTATTTCCCATCTAACATGTTATATAATGGTCGGAGAGAAGATGACATAAATGGTAGAATCGGCAGAAACAAACAGAATTTTCTAGCGAATCCATTAGGCTTTTCTCTTGAATTTTTCCACACATGTTTTACATGTTCAACTCTCTTGTAGAACATTGCATCAATATTGATCGGTACAAAGTGTTTTTCAGCTGAAATTTCCTTGACTACCTGAGTGAAAAGTTTGTTGACGAGTTTGATATCAGCAGTTAGTCCAACCTCTCCACTAAAGCAGAACTCATCATATTTCTCCCTACTCAGCTTCAATTGAACATCATTATCGGTCAACCTGACCCTTTCCTAGTGCAATGCAAATCATCTGCACATTGGTTTCAGTAGTTGACTGAAATTCTGAGAATTCCTTGAGCCAGTCCGTTCCAAATCCTCCTGATTCTAACCCTAATATACTACTCTACCAGATTTCCATTTAAGCTGCCCTCGATATGAATCTGTACCCAATTCAACTGCCCGAATTGATCCTCGATGGATGTCTTATTTGAACCATCTTGAAGCCCCCCAATTCGATACTCATTCACATCTTGAACTTCGTGATTCGATTCAAACTGAAAACAGTGTTACACTTTTGATCAGAAAGTGTTCATATGTCCTTGTCAGGGCCTTGAGGGAAATCAATAAACCTATTCAAATTCTTCAGTCGTTGTTCACTTAGGGAACCACGGCACGACTAAAAGATAAGTGTATCAATGAATGAACGAAGCTTATTTTTGAAGGAAACCATTATTTCTCAGGATCGTTCCCTCCCAGAATATTCCGAAATTGATTATTTGGATTTTGATTTTTTTTTTTGGTCTTTTTGGTTTTTTTGGAGGTTGGGTAAGAGACTTCAACAACTTTTAATTTCTGAAATAACTAGATTCATAGCAAAACGTATGCTCTTTCTTCAGAGAATAACTATGACTTTGGCTTGCAAAAATATGGGGACAAGATGAACCAGAATCGTTTTCAGAGTGAACGTTTACCCCCGTGAAAAAAATTCTATCCTAAAATGTAATCAGATATAATTCCTTATAATGACTTATACACAGTTATAGCTTCCAAATTACATATTTCTTGAAATAATCAATTCAGTTATAATAAAAGTTATATTTTAATATAATTGAAATTATAACAAGATATATTTTGATATGTGTCTTTGATAATATATCTCAGAATATATAAGATAAGATATGTCAACTTGTTATGATCAAATTATAACCGCGGTTAAATCTGCTGGCTATAAAAAATATTATAAAAGTATATATGCTCCGATATATTTGTGAGTTGCAGAGCTTTTTATTTTGGGATAAAGTCTGACTCATTTTGTTCTAGTCTTCCCTACATTTTACGAAATCCTCTTTGAAAGGAACTAATTCTTAGTCATGGGTAAAATCGTTATTTTGGGCTATGTATTTGTATCGCAATTTACCCACCCAAAGAAAGTTTGCTATTTCATTTCTTCCTCATTTACATTAGACTTGACATCAATTATGATTAATAGAATTTCCCATTTTACTACTTGGATGGATGACCGCTTGCCGCTCGTAGATTCGATCAACCAACTGAGCGGGAGGAACTTATGCAAGGGAATTACTGTGCTTTTCTCGTCAATGTGATCGAAAGTTACAGGGTAGGAAATGAGGCTGAGGACAGTTGGAGAGTATAGAACAGTGTAATGTAATACCAATAATAAAATGAAAGAATATAATCTTCCATTTTTTTTATAATTTTCCAGAATTTATGAATTACGAAAATAATTTCGTTATATCTCTTCTTTCACCATAATTCTCTAACACGTGAAGCTATTAGGAATCATGAAGAAATTATGATGTAATTACACGGATTCGGCGATCCCTCGGAATCACCAATCTCTGCTCCAAAGTTACGTTGATGCAGGTTATGACCTGTACTTTGGTATAACGGGCGTATTAATTACCAGATCATGTCAGTGAGCATCATCTGTAAACGACGTTTATGGTCTATTTAAGTGGCCATTCACCCATACTGTTCACCGTAAATTATTAATTGACAGTTATTAAGGAATATCGATTCTTGTTGTACTCAGAGAATCATAGAAATCATGAGGAGTCATGAGAAATCACAGATAACTCTGTCACTCGGAACCGCAGCGAGATTGAGAAAAAAAGTAGATAACTTTCATTGTTTCGCTATTTTTTCAAGATTTGAACAATTAGATGAAAAAAACTATGCATTACGGTAGAAATAATCAAATTTATTGAAATACATTCATAAATTTTTTTTTATTCGAACATTTTTTTGGTCAATCGAGTAGAGAGATTTCAAACAAATAAAATCATTTTCTTTCAACAATTTATCACTAGTGGAAAACGATAAAACAGAACGATTTCATTTTCTTTGCATTTCATTTTGTTAGAATACCTCAAAAACTGAGGAAGATAGCGAAATTTTGGCAGAAAGTCTTCTTTGAAGCTTTAGAAATTGTAAGAATGCAATTTTAAAGTTTTTCTATTGAGTTGGTACAGCTCTCCGCATTTCCCTTCATCTACTTTGTTATTGCGCGTTAGCCATCTTGTACAGAAATACATATTAATATGTAAGAAATTCAAATAAGACTAAACGGTCAAAAAGATTGTTCTTATTGCTGCTTGTGTCCTTATGTCCTTTCTACCAAACATTATTAAGAATCAATTGTGTTGTTCATTTCCATGTTCATAAATTCAGATGTAGGGATCATGGGACATTGGAATAATTAAACGTGGGCGAAACGTCGTCCAATTGACAATTACCTAGTATTGTTAAATTTAATTATTCCAACATCCCATGATCCCTACATCTGAATCATTGAGAATTCTTTTCCGACATATCCTTTAAAGATCAATGACCAAAAAAAGTGATTTATTCAATTTCGACTTGTGAGATCGTCAATTTGAATATGTAGATTTTCTCATTATCGGCGCCAGATAATAGCGAAATATTATTGACCAAAAAGTCCACCCCCACTACTCTGCAAGTAGATTGAGACTGAGGAAACGAGAGGTAGTCAGACCCATTACTCTCCCTCATTCTCCGATCGACCGACAACTAGATAAGTAGACTTTGATTACTAATTGGGTACCCAAGAAAACCTGAGAATATAGTTCAAGTCTTGGACCCATTTCTAATACGACATCTAAAAAAAAAACATTATTTTGTAAAACTTCCAAGCATCTAAATTATCTATAGAAGAATCTGAGCCATGTTTTTTCGTGCTCGTTCATTATTTGGGAATAGAAGATATTTCAACTATCAGAATTAAATTAGCATTATTTTAAATATAAATGACGAATTCCTAACTCGAATATTATGACGTAAAATGAAAATGTTATTTCTTTATTGTCTCGAAGTTATAATCTTCTCTATACTTGTTTTTCATATTTTTATACTTGTGGAAAATATTACGTTTAATTTCAACTTATTTTGTGAAATAATAATTTGTTTATTGGAGTCCATTATTTTGATGAATTAATATACAATCGTCATTGACATTTCCAAAAAAACTCGACTGGACACTCATAATAATTTCGTTTCCATAAAATAATCACTGTTAAAAATTTCCATCTGAATTTTCCGTGCAAAATCCCGGAAATTTCTAACAAGTCAAATTTCTACTGAAATTTCAGATAATTACGTCATTTAAAAATAAACACATCATGGATTTTCAAATAATTTCACGCCTGGATATCAATGAAATTTGTAAATTTCAGTTTAATTGGCTCTTAAAAATTTAGGGAAAGTAGGAAAATTCAAAAAAAAATTGAAAATTCAAGTCATTTTGATTCTGAATATTCATGTTCAGTTGAGAATTCATGTAAGTTGTAGAATTTCCATCTCAATTCTACTTGAAACTCATAGATTCTTTTGAATTTCCTCTGAAACTCACAGATTTTATAACCATCTTCTCATTAAAAAGAATTCAATATCACGTTTATGAAAATTCTCATCAAATTGTCTATGAAATTTCCATTTTTTTCTAACAGTGATGAACTAGTCACCGATTATTATTTCTATATAAAATAATTAATTTGTCTTCGAGTAAAATTTTTTCTTTGATTAACCATAAATAAAATGAATTATTATATTTTGAAAATACCACTGAATAAGAAAGAATTAGTTAAATATAAAATCAACGAAATGTTATTTTTGGGCTAAATATTTTCAACGGTATAAAAAAAAAACTATTACAGACTCTTCGATCCTCATTTTTTTTTCCAAGTATTGATCCAGAAATGCAAAGAATCATTCGCTCAAGCCATTGAAATTGGCAGTGAATAGCTCTTCGCCTGAAGCTATTGCAAGCTCAGTTCACAAACCTCGTCAAACAGTTCTATTCGAATCAAGAGACGCAGCCATGTCTCGCACCAAGTTATAACTTAATAGCTAAATTAAGAACAGCGCACTACAATTATTAGCAACCAAAGTTCTGACGATGACAGTCAATTACATAATTATGTAATATTACTTATAATAAATCTAATTGCCACTGACATTGTGTTAATTTAGGGAATTTGTCGAGTTGGCAAATCGGTTAGCATTTCTGTAATTAATGTGCTGGTTGGCGGTTTGTCTACTGCTATAGTGCGTGTTGTGAAACCGAGGGATGATCGATCATGCAAAGGACCACAAAGCCGCTCTATTGTTAGTTACCACTCGGACCTACAGGTTTATATTACAGGAGTATTCTAAACACAACCCCACCGCCTCTTTTCCTCATTTCAATAATGTGCAGGCTACCTCATATCGTGAACCTCTCGCTCCATTGACTAACCAGAATAAACCTATGTCATCCAATCTATATGCACAGCATTAAGTAAATTGATGCCTAAAAGTTTTCCAATAATTACAATATTCCTTATTTTTCAATCGCTACTACATTTGCGTGCACATTAAATTGCACATCTTGTCAGAATCGTTCAACTTGAAAGCTAATACTGCTACGATGCAATATTCCACTTCTCTTTGCGCATTGAATCTCATTACTTCGTCACATCTGGAAATATGTGTGTGTGTCTAGAAATTCAATCTCGTGTTTGTAAAGAATATTGAAATTCATGGCTCATCTTTCTGCAAAAATGGAAGTATAATGGAATTGTCTGTCTAGACGCAAAAGGACGTACGTCCAAAATTCATTTTAAGATATTTTTCACGAGCTATCGAACCAAAAAGACTTATAAAGAACGGAAGTAATATAAGGACGTAGCCCTATATTGTACAAAGCCAGATGGGCGTATTTCCAGGATTTCGGTCCTTTTATTATTAATGGTTTTGAAAATTTTGTGGCAGATTTATTAATATCAAGAAGGCGCAAGTGTTGGAGATACGCCTTTTCATTACAATTATTTTTTCCATTTCCTCATTTAATTCAAACATTTATGATAACGAAGGGACGTATCTCCAATACTTACGTCCTTTTTGTTTCATACAACAAGACACAAATTGGAGAGATATTTGCAATCAAGATGATGTATGTGAGGGAGATACATCCTTTTCATATTACTAACATGAAATAATTAAGAGGAATAGTACTTGCGCCCTTTTAATTCCAGAGCCATTAAAATCTTCAATTATGATGCTGATGTATCTAATTTCAAAGTTTTGGTACATTAAATAAAATTATCCAGTATAAATGAACTGGAGAATTTAAGAGTATTGAATCTTCGAATAAGGAGTATTGCACTTTCATAATCCTATTGAGAACCATTTATTTTCTCGATTGGTAAATGGAAATATCAATCAATATCATTCCTAGCATCCAGATAGTATCGTTTACATTATCCATGAATTTTTATTTTCCCTCTTCAATTTCCATGGAGAAGAAATAACTCTAGTCTGCTATGGCTTACATAGCTCGCGCTTCTCTGTATACACATTCATGCATAATATTTCTATTTTTCACGGGAAAAAGAGAAAAGTAGTACTTTTACTTCAGTTACATAACTCTATTTTTTTTTAGCTTCTATTTTGATGCATCAAAAAAGTGCCTTTTTGTCATATCTTTTGTCTGTATATTTGAAAGCCTTTGTAAAATGGGAAAATTAAAGGCTTCATCATTTGAAGGCCTCGGTAGTTAATATTTCAACGGATGTCTCCATTGTTGGATAAATTGAATTGGACTTAATGGCACATCCATCAAAGCCAAGTCACTGTATTAAGAAGAAATGATAGGAGATAAATTAGCCAGAAAGATAGAGGGATGCTTGAGTATTGCCACAAGAAAATAAGATTAAGGAATAATAAAAGTGATGGAAGGCTAATTTCGATGTTGCGTTTCGCTGGAATCCTATTTTCTCACAAAGTCCCAACAAGATAAATCCAGATACACAAGTATTAGAAGACCCTCGAGAGAATCGAGGAACTCTGCCTAAGTCTTTGAACGTTTTAAATAAAAAAATATTAAAATCCAGGGGAGCTTATTCTCTTTCTCCTCGAGTTCAATACTGACGACAGCATTGAATAGATGACACGTACACAAACTCACATGCAGACATATTTTTTAACAAAATGGCGAGGGTGAAAAAAAAAATATTTCCTCGCTGTGTGTCCCAAGGCACTCGTTTCATACATATATATATATATATATATATATATATATATTTTTTTTTTATTTCATATATTTTATCATGTGGCTACACGTTTATGTCGTGCGGAATTTTATTGCTACAACGGACACGGTACGTGGATTCACGAGCAGAGAAGAGTGACTGGGTAAAGAAGAGAAAGAGAGACATGGCCTGGACGTACAGGGTTGCGATATAGAAATGCGAATCGATATTGGCCACATAGTGGTGGGTAACGTTGAAGATGACATTTGGACATTTTCAATCGTTAGCATGAGAAGAGCAAAAAGAAGAGAATGAAGAGGGGGGGGGGGAAATAACAGAGTGAAGAATGTTTATGACAAGTGGCTTGCACCTTCTTTCTCACATCAAGTATAATGCTTCTCGTTTCGCATACAGCGGAAGAAAAATTGTAAAAACGTTTGGGATAAAAGTTTTGTGATGAAAAACTTTTTGCCTTTTTTTCTTCTTCTTTCCTTGGGGGAAAAAAATAATATTGTGGTTTTTCAAGATTCATCTATCATCGAGTTGGAAGAACAGGTGTCATGGTGGGATTTAGCCTATGAGATGAAATGATTTTTCTTGTTTCATACCTCTCTCTAACACTTAACGGGGAAAAAGTAAATAAATAGCATATGGCCAGGATAAAGAGCTTCGAACATATGTTGGTATTAATGATATCACGAAGAATGTCTTCTGTTCTGTCGTAAATTTTTTATTTCCCCTGGATTATATAGCCTTGTGGGTCATGAAGGCGTTGAAACTGTAACAGGAAACTTGGTGGCCGCCATACTGTACATTTTATAGGCATTAAATTAATAAATGAAAGTTTCATGACCATCAAAAAAAAAAGACATTGTAGCTCAAAATTAACGAAGCGATGAAGTTTGTTGGATGTAAATTCATTGTTTCATGGTTCTGGATGAATATGAAGTAGAAACATTGTGTTTATTCAACATTACTTACTAAAAATTAGGGATTATCATTAATTAGAAATTCAAAAGCACTTCATAAAGTAAGTTTATAGTGAAATTTTATCCTTCAAATCCATCACTGACTTCTCAATTACAGATTGCGAAAATTCGTCAAGTTTTAAGATAAAAGCTCATCTCAATTTCCTCAAAGTTTGAGGCACCACGAGATTTCCTAACTTCAATCAAATTATCTACAATACGGGAGAATAGAAAAAAAAGCTTGACTGTTAAACTTTCAACTGAGAGTATTTCAACTATGAGTAGTTTCAATATTTATGCATTAATTATCTAATAACAAAATTGGAAGGGCTTCAAGCTAGCCAAATAATTTTCTCTGTAATTCATCTTGGAGAATTTTGCCTCTGGGTAAAGAACAAAGTTAACTATATATAGCTCACAGATCTCAGTGGTTGAATCAACCTTGGTTACAAGCAAAAGACCCTCTAGCTATTTTACAAGTTTAATTCAATTATTAATGAAAGCCTTGGTAAGGTTGAAATATACCCACCAATTTTATTTCAAAATTCTCCAAAGTCTCCATTGCATATATAAAGCATTTGACACACCGTTGAATCATAATAGATTGTAAAGAAAAAAAAACGCAATACTCTACAATGTCACCAAAGCTGTCAAAAGTCGTGAAATAAAAGTGTCGAAAGAATACAAATATAGGCCGTGACACTGGTAATTGCAATTTGCATAGCTTGTAAACTTCTGCACGTGTATACATTTCTTTCTTTTCCTTTTAAAAGTTCTTCTCTTTCTTTATGTTCTTTTTTTTTTTGTTGTTGTTTTGTGTCTACTCATTCTACACCAAAGGTAGCTCTACTCAGGTGTGCATCACGCGAGGTGGTTATAATTAATTCTAAAAATAGATGAAAAGCAGCAATAATCTCCAGTAGCTAATTGTACGTAGGAGAAACAGAAGAACACAGAAAAAAAGGGTAGAACATCCTGTGCATTGTTGGAGGATCAGAGAAAAAAGGAAATAATAATAAAAACCACCAAGACCCAATTTTTCATCATGCCCTTCTGGCAAATCCGGAATAATGAAAAAATATATTCTCCCTTGGTTACAGAAAAAAAATAGATAAATAATAAGACACAGTGACCATTAGACTCTATGTATTTTCATATTATTCTCTTTGTTGACAGGTTGACGATGCGGTCAACGAGCTGGAGGGAATCGATCTGACTGATCCGGATCTCCACAAAGCTGCAACGAAAATACAAGCGAGCTTCCGAGGCCACAAGGTGCGCCAGGAAGTTCCAATCACTGCTGAAACTCCCAAGAAGTAAGGGGAATAGGCGAGAAAATGAAAGAGGGAGAGAGTCAGAGAAGGTTGGAAAAGAGTAGGACAATGTGGAAATGTAGCTATTTGACCCGAGAGCATAGGACAAGACAGAGTAGTCGTAAAAGAAAATGAAATGCTGGACTTTATATCTAATTTTCCCTTTCATTTTGTTTTTCGCTCATTATGATTGTTTTTTTTTATCTTACTTTTTTGGAGGACTGCTCGTTCAAATGACTGCCTGGGGTTCATCTCAAGGGTTGCTTGAATTTTTCCAAAAATCGATGGCAAAAAGTGAAGTCTGAAATTTTTGGAATTTTTTGGGGTTTTCTAAATCATTTGAAACAGTCAGACTCCAATTTTTTTTTATTATTTTCAACTTCACTTTTTATCTTCTAATATTAAATTCCTCTTTTAAGAACACCGAAAAGTCGTGAACCACTTCTGCCTCAATGTAATTAAGGGTGAGAATTCATGTGCTAATGTGTTTCTCATGTCTAATAATTTTATGAATAAATTCTTTTTTTAGTAATTGAATGGTACACTTAATTTCATTTCATTTTCATGAATGATGAGGAAATTAAAATTAAAAAAAAAAAAAATCTTGAATCTACATAGCCACTGAAAATTCTTTAAAGCCTACCTTCCATGCCGTTCATACACAATTGCCACTAGTGAGAACGGGAAGGTCCGTAGATTTTAAAAATGAATATGATGAAAAAAAAATAAAAATTAATAATTGAATTAACTATTGATAAATAAGGGGAAAAAACAATTTCATGAAAATAAAAATCTTTTTAGTACACAAATATTTGTAGATGGTACACTGTAAGGATTAAACAGCAATTTAAAAATAATGGATAAAAACGGTGGAGCATATGTAAATTATTATGACAGTTGGAAATAAACAACAATTGAGAGAATGCTATGATGCTCATGCTTTGGAATTAAAGAGATTAAATGAAAAGAAAAAAAAACATTTTTTGTAAAGCAAATTTAATGGAAACCTATGATTACAATGAAAACAGAAAATATTATAATGGAAAATGAGAAAAAATAATAATGAGAGAGGTCTACACCTACGGTCTCCCCATCATTTTTGTGCACAAACGTTTGAACGGGGCTTAAAACATTAAATTCCATCTTCGCCGGATAAATAATTTGACAAACGAAAAAAAAAACAGCCACACTTGATCGACAGAAGAAATAAACAAACAATACATGTATGATAAAAAACAAAAAAAATCAATGGGAACTTGCAGCATTTGATAATCATTTGAAAGTTATATACACTGAAAAAATCATTATTTCTTCTTCTTTGTAGTTAATTTTTCTGTTTTTGACATGTATCTAAATTAAAAAAAAAAAAAAAATCAATTATAATAAAAACTTTTATCACTTGCAGATTGAAAAACTGCACGGAAACTTTTTGACTTTTCACTCACAATTGTAATTCCAAAGTAATTCAAATATTGAATATACTTTTAGATAATAAATTACTATTGATTATCAATAAATTTCAAAAAGCATGCTCTGAAAATGAAAAAAAAAAAAAAAACCTGTTACTCGGATCTAGTTGAATAGAAATAAACGATATTAACACAATTTATCGGATACATTACCATTATTCTCTCAACCAAAAGACAAAACCAAATTCTGCATTTTTTTTTCGCTGCATAAATTTATTTTTATTTTTCATTTGTATTAGATTTTTCACTTAAAATTCATAACTAAAAACAGATAAAAATGCTTGCAAATTCTGTATTTGAATAATTACGTAGATTGTGTATGTGCTAGTGGAAATTGAAGGTAAAAAAATGAAAAGATACGAATTGCAATTTTATTTTTCGAAATTTTGTAGTCGTTCTGCTTTTGATGCTAGCGAATGTTTAGAACCCGTGTTTTTAGCAGGCCTAAAAACTTTGTGTAATTTTACGTGAAAAAAAAAATTGCTTACAATCATTCTATCATCGACACGGATAATTAATGAACTAAATTATCAATAGTAATACAATTAAAGGAAATGATGAGAAAAAAAAATTAAGAAAAATAAAAAAAATGATTCCAAAGAAATTAACCATTTAAAGTGAATTATACTTAAAAAATTATATTAATATAATTGAAGTATAATAAAATATTAAGTTAATAATTTTAATCATGAAATGCACCACGTTTGTAGATAAATATAAATATATGTTCTTTTTTCCATTTCATTGAGAAGAAAAGAAACCGGATAATGATAAAAAAAAATGAATAAAAAAAACCATCATCAGATACGTTGAAATGTCAATTGACCTAATACTCGATTCTAATTGATAGATTCCATGATATGCTTTTAGGTAAACTAACGAAGTTTTATGAAATAGAGAGATTATCATAGAAAATGTATGTGTTTTTATTTACATTCAGAAATGAATACAAATTAATTGTGGAACAAAATTAACGTGATCACACTAGGCATGTGCAAGGAAAAAAACCCAGGAAATCACCTGTACAATTAAAAAAAAAAAAAAAAAGAACGTAAATTTAACTACTCGAGATGTAATACGACAGTTTTTGATCCAAAATCTCATAACATATTTTTCCAATATGTCCGAAGAATGAAAAAACAAAAAATAAGAAACATTTTCTAGGATGATGCTCCTTACTAATTAAGAATCGAGTTAATTGTGCACTCTGTGCTGAGCTGAAATGGCTGAATTATTATACTATAAGAATTGCAGAAGAATTGAAGAAAAAAAAAGAAACGAAAAAACATGAAAAAATTGTAATGTTTAAAGGGGGAAAAAAAAGGAAAAGAAAAAACAAAGTACCACATATGTAATCTGTTGGTTTAAAATAAATATCCACTAAACGTAATCAATTATTTTGATAATTTTCTTTCTTTTATGATATAAAAATAAATGAAAAAAAAAAGAAAAATTGCAATGAGAAAATTTTATTTTCATTTCAGTTAAATTGTAGATGGCGCCAGTGATTTTTTACGATCAATATGGCACTTTGCTACAGTTCATGGTGAATTTATCAGTATAATGTGGTCGTATATTTACGTTCCTCGTTTGTATTTGTAGGAAAATCGTTATGGTTAAATTGGAGTTTAATTTCGTTTACGTGTTCAATTGAATGTGCTTAATCAATCACTAATGCCTGTGGCTGCCACAGATAGAGATAGCAATTAATAATCACAAGTAGTTTCAAAATTATACATTAATTTAATGAATTAATGTATTATTTTGAATTTATTTATAATTGTAATAATGGGAAAACAATATTATTGCGATTACTGTGACAGATCGTTTAAGGACGATTCTGAGGCACGTAAAAGGCACTTGTCAAGTTTGCAACACGCTAAGAATCATGCTGATCATTATCGGCAATTTGAAGGTTAGTTTCTTATTTTCCAATGGAAATATATTCTCAAACCGTTCAAAATGCTAATTTCGAGGATAAGTGGATTGTGTAAATTCCTTTTATATTCTCTATTTTCAAGTAGAATCACAGCAACTGATTTTCTTTTGTGCCAGATGAAATAACTTATGGAGGGTCCAGAAATGAGACAGAAACACTGTAGATTCTCTGAAAAATATATTCGGAACGATTGAATTTAGAAGAATTTATGAAGAGACCTTTTTTTGTAGGAAATTTTATGGCCTATGAAAGAGGTCTCGTGATGAAATCCTGTAAATCTCTGTTTTTGAGATATTTTCAAAATTATTTCATTCTATCATCAGTTTTGTTTTTAATATTTATCGGCATCTAAGAGAGATAGAGCGAATTTGTCCAAATCCTTTTTTGTAGAAAACTTCAAGAGCTACAAAAAAAGATAAAGGCAAAATCGCTCTATCTCACTCAGTTTCCGGGTATGCTAAAAAAATGATGACTAAGTTGAATTGATTTGTCGAAAAACTTTATTGCTGTGATTTTTTAACGAATTTCTCAATATTTCATATGATGCATATTATAATTAAATTAGTCTAATGATTTTTGATAGATCCTGAAGAAATTTTGAGGAAAGAGTCACTCAAGATTCCATGCAAAAAAATAGCAACTGCTGATGGTTGTCCATTTGGAATTAACTGCAGATTCTCTCACTATACTCCACCGATGATGTGGGAGCTACAAAGAATCGGTAATAATTAAAATCTACTCGATAAAAATTCATTCTTGTATAACACGACAATTCAACTGAATTATTTTCATTTCAGTTGCACTGAAAAATTGGAAAAAAACTCAAGAGTTCACATCAAATATACCAAATTCAACTCAAGTATTGAATGAATATTTTCAAAATTCGCTGACACCAATTGCAACGGAAATAATGGATTATCCGTATTGGAAAATTCCAGCTGAATTGCAGAACTATTCAAATTTACCGCCTTCAATGTGGCCAATAACTCCTACAAGTGTTACCGACTCGAATTTCGCTAAGTGGGGATGAAAAAACATTTGGACATTATTACATATATCTAAAGGTACTTCACAAAACTTTGTGCACAATTTAAAATTCAATAATTCAAAAAAAAAAATGAAAAAAACAAATAACTTTACTCACACGATAAATTGAATTCTTCTTCAAGATTTTCAAACTCTTGAAAATTCGTTCAAGCACGACATCTGTCATAAAACTGTCAGACACACTAGCTCGGTCAATTTCGGTGAGTGTCGGTAAGTTTCGTCCATTACCATCTGCGCCCCCCATTTTAACCGTCATTTTTTTTTGTGTATGCGATCGGGCAGCGCACGCAACAAAACTACTCTATAGTACCACGGAATCCGTTGCCCTGATCGTTTGGGTATATAACGATTTGTTCTCATTATCGAAAATTTTTTAACAATCAATGAAACCTTATTTTAACTAAAAAATTCACGAAAAATAAGTAGTTAGTAAATTAAAGTTTAAATTGAGTAAAATTTCATTGATAATAATTATGAAATTTCACAATGTGAATTATGTATTTTTGAATGAGTGCCGCGTATATATCGTGACGTGTTTTTGAAGGTTGCCAAATCGGAGTTGTCTAGTAGACGCCGGCACAAACGCTGTGAAATTCCCTTTGGTCCTGTCTACACCAGACCGATTAAACTGGTGAGTTGCAAAGATTTTTTTTTCTTCTCATTTTGATTCGCTCCTTAATGATCACCTATTGGCTGAATAATGCAGCACATAAAGATGGAATTTTTTCTTTGCATCACTGAGGATTTAAGGCAGTTGATTGTCAGAGCGTCTGAGAGAGGAGAACGCGCAAATATTGAACACGTGATTGATCAATCGTGGCTGTGAACACTCGTATGAAAGGCAATAATCGAGTGATTAAGGCATCTATTTGTCATTTATTTATTGCTCTTCAATTGTTCAAAATTCAATTGTTGAGCGCACAATAAAATAAAACAATTTCGAAAAGAATCGAGGATTATCAATATGGCGGATAAATGACGAGGTACATAAATAACTAATGATAACACAAAATAACTGAGGAATTACGTATGATTTGATTAGAAATCATGACGCAAACAGAGAGAGAAAAAGAGAGAGACGAGATTACGTGGGTTTACATATAAAATACGTAATTACACTGCCAATAGTTTAAATGAGAACATTCATTATTCTAGTTATTAAATTGAAATCCCCTCAATTTTCCCTTTCAACTGGGTAATGGAAGTTGAAGAGTAATGTCAATAATGGAAAAAAAAACGTTATTTGCTTTTCATTGAAAAATAAAAAATAGACTTCTAGGTCACAGTTTGTAGTGCTTGCTTTACATTAAATTTCATAGCAGAATAATTAATGGAATAAACTCAAATATGAAATTATTTCAATTCAAAGTTGTAATTCGATGCAGTTAATAAAAGCTTGTCACAATGAAATTCATTTGCTCCTCCAACTAATAATTAAACTGCAAAATTTTAATTGAAAACATGTCGCGTTGGGAGAAAAAAGTGAATTGACCGCAATTTTTTTTAATTAATTAAAAATTAATCAACTCGAGATAATATTAATAAATTTTCCAAATAATTTCCAATAAATCTCATTTTAATTCGTTCCTCTATTTAATCGATTTCGTATACTGTTAGATGATTAGTTTGTATGTACAACAATGGTTTATCTATTTTCAACAACAGCTGCGCGTCTACCTAACAATACTATTTCGTCCATATAACGCAGAGATTGCAACCGGTCTGGGGAACCCAGTGGAGGGAGGCGGAGACACTGAACCCCCCCGGTGGACCTTCAGTATTGGTTTTGCTCCGGTTTTTTGAGTCATTCCTTTTTTTTTTTTCTTCAGGGGAAGACTGGAATCGGGTCGAGCCTTGACCCCCTCTGTTGGTTGATGGAAAAAGCACGGAAAGGACAAGTAAAAATCCTCGTGACTCACAAATTTCCGCAAACGGTATTTCTTCGCGATTATTTCCTTCATTTTTTTTTTTCAAATAAATAAATGTTCTTCAACTTTTTCCTTCCTTCTCCTTTTTGCGCTTCTCCGTGTGTTTATCATTTCCACTACATACGTTATATTCAGAGTATTTATTCACTGTAAGTGCAATGGCACGTGTGCAAAGACCCCCAGGGAAATTGTCTCAAAGGCATCACACAATTTATTATAAAATATCGTTTACCTCTGAATCAAATTGTTGAACTTGAACTGTTATTTCCGGGGCGTTACCGAACTATCGCCAAAGGCACACACGAGTAAAAGCCAATTCTATAACCAGAGGTTTTTCCACTATTTTTCTTTCGCGCCCCCCTTTTATTCACGCTCCAAATAAATCTGATGGAACGAATTACAACGAAAAAAAAATGTCATGGGAATATGATAAGTCAATAACCAGATAAATAATCTTGTTTTTGTATGAAATTCGATTTTTTTCTTCTTCAAATAATTAATTTCTTTTTATTCATAATATTTTCCATTTCATTCAATTACTCTTTGTAGATTCTAAACGTAAATACATTCCTAAAAGACAACGTCATTATCTCAATTGAGTTCTTATCGAATGAAAAATAAAGAGTCTTCAGTAGAATTTATGATTATTTTTAGTATCAAGAATTCTTTTTTTATAGTAGTTCTACGATGGAATTGAGAATTAATGAGAATTATCTGATTCATTTGTTCTGTTTTTGATAAAATCCATGGAAGACAAGTGGTCTTTTCTGTTAATGCATTGTGAAGAAAACAACTTTAAGGGAAAATTCACGTTTTAATTTCGATGAAACTCTTTGAAAACGATTTTTCCCATTTCTTTTCTGTTCTAGTAATGATGGCCTATCGAAGCTGATCACAAATGTAAAATGGACGAATCTCCTGATGATTTCATTCATTTAATTTCGACTAAAACGATCGGAGATAACGAAAAAACCGATTTCGACTAAATCAGCGATAAGCTTCTCGAGCTTCGTTAAAAATCAATTTGCAGTAAGTGGAATCAATAGAAAATGCTCTCAGCACTCGTTCGCAATCACTACTAACACGCTATGATAATTGAAATCGGAGCAATCCACAATAAACAGAAAAATTCACAAGATGTGATGGGGAAAGCGTTTGAATTTCAGTGCGAATTGAATGCATTCTGCAGAAAGCCTTCAAAAAGCTATACATCTCATGTAATTCCCATATTTTCCACAGAAAACCCTGAAGAAAATTGATTTCAATTCAACCCGGAAAAATCACTTTGAAAAGCTATTTCCTCGTGTCAATCTCACAAATCCAAAGCATGACTCATTCCCTGAAAATTGAAGAAAAAAAAATTCCTCTCCGTTACAATAACAGTCTCACTATAAACATTGATTAAAATTAAAAGAATTCCTTACTTAAAACGTTTAATTGTGACATATGCCATTCAGTTGATTTTTTTTTCTGTCACATGTGCGGCCACAGTGTGCAAAAAGTTTTTAGTCGATAAAAAAGGAGAAAAAACAAATATACAGTCCACCCTGGCCAATTTAACATCATTTATTTTGATTGCCTTTATGCGGGCGCATTACGTCACGCGATTTCTCTACACAACGAAATGGGCAATACGCCTCCGAAAGTTTCATCGCCTGGGATTAAAGCATTTGGTTTTATATGGAGCAGAAGAAAAAAAACACTCTAGTTTGTACTCGAGAGTGTGATTGATAAATTTTTCATGTGAAACCATTTTAAATTTATCGATTCTTACTCTCTATACGATTTATACTTTTCTCTTCTTTCTCTTGTGTCTCTCGCTTGGCTCAACGACCTCAAGCAACTTACTAATGGACATTTGATTCGTCTTGGCTCTTACAAGACGAGACACAATTCCCCCTTGCGCACGCTGTCTATCTAAATTATCTGAAATCTGTCGAGAAATATTCCTCTTGTCTTTTGTACCTTTTCTTTTTTTTCTTCATTTTTTTTCCTCTCTTCTTTCCATTTCAATCGACTTTGGAAACCGGTAAAAAGACACGGATTAATGTAAAACTAAAAAAGAATGAAAAAAATCTGAGCTTGGGGAGGGATGGAATGAAGAGAAAAAGAAAAAAAAAAGAGGGAAAAAAATCTCAATGCACAAGGATACATCAGATGGGAGGACTTGTTTGTATTTTTCTAAGTCTACGTCATACGAATGGTTTAACAGCAGTTTATTTGCTGGTCTCTGTAGTTACTAAGAGACATATGCGAGATGTTTCATTTAGCATGTGTGGACGCCTACATTGAGTAAGTGTTTTACGTTAATACAAGTATGTGTTATATTGCACGTAGGCTGAATCCTGTCAATCGTAAATTGCTTTTGTGCATCGTGAAAGTAGCTCTGATTGAAACAAGTGTTTGATGAAAAATAAAAGATATTTTGTAATAGTTAATTTCTTGAATTGTATCATTGGAAATTGTGGGAAAAATCATTTTTTAATTAAACTGAAAGACAAGATGATGAAATGAGGAATCAATTCATTGATTGAATGATGGATTTAGATATATGTTGAAGAAACACGTGTGGCTTCTCTTGCAAGCATCTCTCAGACGAGCCGATTTGGAGCAAAATGTCAAGAAAACGATTTTGTGGAGAATTCCATTGGGTCCAGAATAGATTTCTTGATAAATTCTTACAAACCTCATCGTTGACAAGATATTTTTCAGAAGAGCTAGGATACAACTTTTAGACTTATTCTACTTGATTACTCCACAAGTAAATATGGCTCCAAAACGAGTACCTATTTTTGTCAAGAATAATTGGAGTTACAAAAAAATTTATGAAAAGAAAATTGCCTTTTCCCTTTGTTTTCCTTGACATTTTTATTCTTGCATTATCTCCAAAACTATTCCAACAAAATTGATGGTATTACCATATTTCAGCGGAAATTACCCCATTTTTTCATGAAAACAGCAATAACTTTAAAAAATTTCCATCAACTTCTTATCTCTAAAGGGAAAAATTTGCCTCGTTCTATACGCAGGAAAAAAGTCAATTTTTTTTTTCGCCAACAATGCAGTGTAGAACTCGTTCATAAAAGTATCTTGCTTGGAATTTAAAAAATTACCTAGTAAACACGAAGACCAGTAGTTAAAAACGTGACTCATGGTCTGAACGTTAAAAAGTACCAAGAGGCATCAAGTAAAAGATATGGAGGTTCTTTTCGTGTTTGATACTCTCTATACAGCAGGTTCGTAGGGGCAATAGACGCGCAAGGACCTAAACTTTTGATCCAAGAAGATCCCAGGTACGAAGGTAATAGAGGGGAGATCCCTCTCGATGCTTTCAGTCTCGCCTGTACCCCACGATCACTGAACTCAAATGAAAATAAAAGATAAAAAAAGAAGAATAAAAAGAGAGAGAGTAAAAAAAATGAATCTTCATTATTCGATGCCTTCGTACGATATACTCCATAACACAGACCACGCCATTTATAACCTGCATTCTCATCTTCATTATCAATCGCGTGTATCACTGCGACTTGTTATTTAGTTGAGGATTTAAAATACAGAATAATCAAACATTGAATTTTGAAGAAAAAAAAAGAAAAAAATCGAATGAGGTGATCGAATGATCGTTAATGCCAGAAGAATATCCACTTTTTTTCATTCTTTCACTAGCACCATCTCTCTTTTTCTCATGAAAAGAAAGGTCTTTTTTTTGTTACCGTCTCATTTGCTTTTTTAATTCTTCAAGTAATGAATCGTTATTCCAAGGCAACAGAATACACTCTGGAACGTTGCTCAAGGTCGTCTCTCTCTCGTTCTGGTTTATCGTCTGTCGAGCGCGCGCACAAATTATTGCGCAATCCTCCAAGGTGTATCGAAGCTCACCTATACGATGTGTGTACGATTCACGTGATATGTATATTTTGTATCTTCTAAAAAAAAAAAATGAGCAAAAAAATAATGCAGAAAACAAAAAAGAAGGATGAATAAATAAGTGTGGAGTAGAAACGCGGGCGGGAATTTCCTCGAAAGTTGTGGGTATAAAGAGCGTTGGTACGATAAGCCGTTTATTACCATAGAGTATAGTTTCCCTTGGGTAGAAAAACGAACGAGAGGGCGGGAAGGTGCCTTGAGGAATCTTGCCGGTTTTTTTTTTTTTGATTTTTTGCTTTTCTTTATGTTTTGAAGCGAGCTCACGCGGTCTGCGCGACTCTCTCGACCACACGCCGGTGTGCTACGTAAATTACAAGGTGCTGCAGTAAAATCAGCGAGTCAAGAACAATTCTGCCTATGGCCAACATTCAAAAACACGTGAAATGGATTTTTTACGATGATTTTTTTCGGCGAATAAGGTTGAATTAATTTCTTTTAAATCATCGAATTTCAATGATCTTCAATTTGTTTCATTAAGAACTTCTTACTGCTTTTTTTTGTTTTTTTTTTTAATTTGTCTCGTCATTGATCCGATTGGTATCGCATTACATTCTGTCGGCATACCCCATTTATGGAATGCCAAGACCAAGATCTAGTTACCCCTGGGCCACATACACAGGCACACACAAATCTAGAGATCGAGTAGTAGTGTCTACGTTACGGTCATCGGCCATTAATTCCTCAAATGATTTTGTTCCTTTTTTATTAGATTTTACATTGATTCTTTTCTCTGTTTTTCTCTTTGTAATGGAAAGTCAATCACGCGTTAAAAACCGCATTCCTGACATATCCACATTTTTTTTTATTACAATTTTCTCTTTATCTTTTATCTGGGTTATTTGAGTATTTAATTAGTCTGCAAAGAATTTATTGGGGAATTGTTTTATTCAGGAAACAGAATAAATTCACGCCTCGATTGTAATCGAAACCGGAGATTCATCGATTTTTTAAAAAAATGTGTTATTAAATATTTGAATTTCTTTTTTCGTAAGAATAATGCTAATTTTATGACATTTTCATTTCTTTAATAACACTTATTCACTTTCTCGCAGTAAAATTATGTTATCTTTCTTGTCTTTACGTTGAAAAAAAAGTCCACCAGTGTCAGTTGCACACAGGCCACAGGTATTCCTCAAGTAAACTTCATGCTATCTACTCCCTTTTTAACGCCTCATTTTGATATCAGATTCATACTTGGTGGCTCAGTTGAAACACAGTGCGGTTTGCCTGTGCTAATTAAAATTCCCGCAAAATAATTTTCAAAAACATTTACAGCAAATTCCTCTAAAGCGCTCCTATCAGCAGATGTTTACCACGTTGACGATAATTTTTACTTTTTTTTTTTTTCGCGACAATAAAAATTTATGGTAATAGTCATAAATATTTGGACATCAACGTTTCATTCATCCCTCATTCTGAAGACCAACAATGATAAATAAATCATCAAAATTCTTCTGGCAAATTAACGAAATAAGAGAGGAAAAAAAGTCACACTATCAACTTTCTTCTTGGATAAGTGCCAAAACGTTGAATACACACGCAGAGGAGGGAATGGCAATCGATTCGTTTGAGTACGGTAGTGAAGTCACGCGAATGTCTGAATTATTCACCAAGTGGGATTCACTGTGAAAATTCAAGAGTCTCTCGTTTTTCCTGACTAGTGTGAGTCACATTGAAATGCATCCCAAAATTCTAATCCTGTTTTGTGACGGTTATATATATATATTTTGGGAAAGAGGAAACTCGTGAGAGACGTACGGTGGACTGTCTCATTTTCAGAGAGAAAAAAAAATATAAAAAAAAAACTGTGGAGAACTTGGGGAGAGAAAATAAAACGAGTGTCGACGACCCAGAGTTGAGATCATTTACGAGCCTTTCTCATCACTATTGAACTGTGTGTGAGTCTAACACGTGGGCGTCAATTTTCTATATGTGAAGCAACTTCAAAACATGTGTAAACTTGGACAATTTAATAAGTAATTATGTGCGTTTATTTATAAGGGGAAGAGGGCTGCATCTCTTTGAAAAAATGTTTAAAAAATTTCCTCTGAATTGACGGTTTCCGGGTTTTTTAGGCTGCAAAAGCGATCAGAAGAGGTTTCTTCGTTAATTTCACTGATTACAAATGTTTTTAAAGACAATCAGAGGCTGACGATGTTTCTCTCAATTCTCTTAACTCTTTGCTTCGTACGACTGCCTCAATACGTGCTATTACACGAAGATTGGATACTATTGCGAAGCAAAGCGTTAAGGTAGTTCTATCCGTAAGGGATGCATAAAAATTGAGGCACCAGGCTCCTCCATAGAAAGGATTCTCGGTGCATATATTACGTATCTATACGATTCTATAGATATTCATTCGCATGTATCCAAAATTAATTTATTCGTCATTCAAGTATGAAATTTCGCATCTAATTATGAATTTAAACGAAAATTATACGATTTTTTTTAGTAAACTCTCCATATTCCCCAAATGATATGGTGCTGAATGCACACATCTAAACATTCATTGCACGTATAGGACCATGAAGCACACACATAGCTATGCGGAACGAAGCAGCCACTCACGTCTAAGTAGCGGCCAGCTGGTTGCTTCACTCAATCGTCAATTTTACCAAATTCTCCTGTCTCCAGAATAAAAAATGAAGAAAATATATCGTAAAAAAATCTGAATTCGTTCCAAATTACTCCGAAATACTGGAAATCTCCCCGACTAGATTTGGAGAAAAAAAAAAGAAAATCTGCTGAATTTGATAGATTTTTGAGGCTCCCTCATTTAATTTGTGTTGAAACTTTGGGATTGAAAATCTCATGAACTATACAGTTAAAGCTTTTTTTTTTATTTTGAAGTTCGATTGAATTACCTTAAGGATGCATGAGCGAGAGCGTGGTGGAACTGTGAATTTTTATGGGTGGGGATGGGCTCGAACGATTTCGGGGTGAACTGAAGAAAATAACCACGTGACATGTACTGTAAATCTGGCTGATCATGACGAGGAATAAATGATTCGATAAAGTAATTCGAATTTCAATTCTATTTTTCTCTTCAAGATGAACAGATACATAGTATCTTTCAAATATTGCCGAATTACTACAATATCTATCTTTCTGATGAATATTTGTTATTCGCACTTCAAGAGCTTAAAAATTTGATATTTATTAAGTCATGATCATGACTTCCATTTTTTCATAAGAGCCCATCTATTTTATGTCAATTTTCAGTCATCGTTTTCTCCAAAATATGAATGCTCACCTGTATCGGACTTTTTACAGTTCAATTCTTTGAGGAACAACCTAAAAATAAAAAAATTTTAACCCCTTGAATCAAAAATTTTCACCACGCTCATACATCATAAAAAAATCAGTGGAACGAATTGGAAATGGTCTCATCTTTCATTTGACTCCAATGGCGATGAGCTGGAACTGAACCTAAAAGTTTCGGAGTCATTCCACAGGATTCCTAGAAGAATTTAGAAAAGAGAAAATTATCAAATGATTCCACGATTTTCAAAATTTACCATGAGGGTAAATAATGAGTCACTGACGAAGTGACAATTTTCTGAAGTTATCGTTTTAAACTTCTTTATTCTCAACGAAGGAGAAAATTCAAAAAAAACTCATAAATTCCTAAAGAATTCAAGTATTCAAATGACCTCAAATTTTCCATGTAAATTGTACTTTCATTACCTGCAATCTTCAACGAATTAAACAAATTACACGAGGCGCATAATAAATTTAAACTTTTAAATTTTCAACGGTGAATAAAGAGGAAAAATGACGAAAGAATGAAGAATAAAGAAACAAAAAGAAAAAAAGAACCCCTGAAAAACATTAAAAAGTACGTGCAAGTAATCCTTAGGGTCGTTACGTGGCAAAACACCTGCCTTATCGTTGACCACTCAACCAACGAAGAGAGGCGTGAAGAACACTGTGTTTAATCCCACTACCTTTTTTAAAACCTCTAGACAACGTTGATTGTACTCTCTTCCTCTCTAGTATGAAAGTAATTTTCCCCAGGGTCGTGATGGGGATCGTACGTTGTCGAGTCTTACCATCCACCACGGGAACCCTGTCATTTCTATTCCCATTGGAATATGTCAACTTTATCCACTAATACTAACACCAGTACAGATGCACTAACGCCATCTTCCCTTAAGCAGAACTTTCATACTTTTAATATTTTTTTCTTTCATTTATTTTCAATTTTTTTTTGCTCCTTCATTTTCCACATTTGGCCTCGAGCAGACTGTTTTAAAGAGAGCACTCTCCCTCTCTCTCTTTTGCTCAATGTTACGAAGATAGTATCAAAGACTTTGGGGAGACGTCGCATTTGCCTTCTGTTTTCTCGTTTTCGTCAAGAAAAAAAAATTAACTGGAAATTAACCAGAAGTGGAAAAACTCTGGCTCAATGCAGCCAAATACAAAATTCATGGAATTGAGATTAAAGATTATTTTATGGTGTATTTTACTGAATTTAGTTGAGGTTTCTGAGAATGTTAATTCTATTAATTTCTAGGAAATCATGAAAAAATGTGTTTCGGAGAATTTTTAGAGTTCTAGCCAGCTTGAAAGACTTTGAAATTGTTGTTTTGGACTTTGCAAAAGTTCTCTAAATTTAGTGCGCTATTCATAATTCACTAAAAATTCATAAATTTGATAAAAACTCTTATCTGAATGAGCAATAAAAAAACTGGGAATCTCCCTCTCACTGAAAAACCATAAAAAAATTTGCTAAAAAAATATTTACTCATTCATCTGCAGTTCAAACATCTTGACATATTTATAGTTGTAATTTACTGATAAAAATGGCATTATCAGTTAGATGAAAAAAATTAAAAGAACAAATGTAAACACGTGTAGTGTTAATTTTTTTACAATCTCTGGATAAAACAATGTTGCCTGATGCAAAACGGGTCAATGAAATATATCAGATTGAGAATAAAATAAGAATAAAAGAAAAAAAAAATTGAGAAAAGTGGGGAGATATTTCTAAAACGTCAGGTAGAGTTTACAACTCGTAAAAGCAACGTCCGGTGTCACCGCATATAGAACATCCGCCATGTACACAAACGCTACATACATAAACGCAAAAGAAGAAGAGGAGGCGCGAGGTCGTGCGTATCCTGCACACGTGGTCGAGAGAGCCTCACTTTGGTTATAGGCTCTGTCGTCGAGGTTCTTTATCTTCTTTCTTCTTTCAAATACTCCCAATCAGTCCATGATGTATACTGTTAATTTGAAATAAAAGAAAAAATAATCAAATGAATGAAAAAGATGAAAAAAAAAAGTACAAGAAGAGTCGTGGAGGCGAACCGAGAAAGGCGAGAGTGGCAAATACGCCTTCGTTATTTAAAGCGAGGGCGCGTCCCCCGATCGAAGGCGAAATACGAAATCGGAAATTCCTATTTATCTGTAATTAAACGTCCACGCTTTGATAGACACAAAACTGTCACCTACACGTATGTTAAGAATTTTGAATATCAATAAAAAATAAATAAACAAGCTGTTTATAAATATTTATACAGAGACATGGATTTAATGGGACAAGATTTTTGTTTAAAAAAAAAATCTATCAATTTTCATGGGAAATTGAAGGAATGCATGAGAGCGAGAGACGCGGTGGAGGCGTGCGCCAAGTACGTTTGGGTTTTTTTCATGTAAAACTCGACTGAAGAATAGAGAGATAAATACTTGGAGAAAAAATTCGTAAACAATGAAAATTCAGAAGATAATATAGATAACGAGAGCGAAAGGACAGTTCTATTGTAACCGTCCTTAGTAACGATATACTCGATGTTTTTCTTTTGCTCCCTTTTTCTCTTTCTCTTTCGTGCGAACGTTACGCTCCGGCACCACGAAACCGGGCATCTGGTTGGCAAACGTCGACATCTCGACCCCCTTTTTTTTTTCTTCTGCTTCTTCTTCTTCTTCTCTCCTCACTTCAATTTCTTTTTCATCTTTATTCTCTGCATTACTGCACAGTCGTCGTTTTTTTATCGCATTTCCCTCGTCATTGCGCGCTCCAGTGTCTAGTCGCCGACGTGGGACCTTCGATGAGAGGGTGTTAGGCGCCGACACGACTGTCCCCTCACACACACATACACACATCTATACATACAAAATTCCAGAGGTAATCCCGATCATTTTCAAGCACATGTGAATTGAGTTTTATTCCTTGCGAATGCATTTAAATCATGAATATGCTTGAGAATTCACAGTGGATGTTTCACGAGTAGACCACTTTTGATACTTGAGGTTAAAACCACTCGAGATGCCACTTGAGAGTAATAATTTTACGCTTAATACTATCAAAACTGTGAAGAGTCAAATTTTATGCGATGATCTTATCAGAATTGAGTTTGCTTCTTTTTTTTTTCTTCTCCCAATTTCACTGAATCAATGATAGCTCTGGCGGATCCGTTGTTGGACCATTGATTGCTGGTCGTGTACCCATATCGATATGTTCCCTCAGTCGATCTTTCATCGGTCAATAGTTGATACAAATTCTTAAATCTTTTGAAAAACACGGATGATTGACTCGCATTCGCTGGCTGTTTAAGTCAGTTTATTTCCATTTTCCAAAAAATTTCAGAATTCGTATCGGTCATTGATCGATGAAAAATCGTTAGATCTAAGTTTACTGAGTAAACTTATCGATATAGGTAATCGACGGGTTCGCCAGGGAAAGAAATTATGAACATTATTTCAGCGATTGATACTTTATAATACAAGAACAAGAATAAAAATTCCGTAGTGAAGAGGTAAAATGGGATAATTTTCTTCACCGATCGCTTTTCAAGAATATCCCGAAAAGTAAGTGAGATGGCACAATTTTCTGTGAAAAAATTTTTGTAGAAAATTTTAAGAATTACAAAAAAGTATTTAGATAAAATTTTGCTATTCCGTTTAATTCCTGGGATATTTGTCATGAATTATCGGCAAAAAAAGTCGATCTATCCTGTTTAATCTATTGGCTACTGAATTTATTTGCGTTACGAGAAAAAATTCCAATGAAGTGCTACTGAACTAGTTTCGTATTCGTAGAATTCACGTCAATCGTTTGCCGCAATCATTTGAAATCAATGTTCCGCTTTGAATTACAGGAAATTAATTGAAAAAACAGATTTATCCATCATTATTTACAATTAATGGAAATGATATGCAATTTTTATACGTTAAATTTTCATATAATTTTTCCTGTATCTTGAGTAACTATCTTTTGTCTTAATTGTTCGGAGTAATTCTCGTCAACTGAATACAAAATTCAATAATAAATAAACAACAAACAAGCGAAATCATCGAAAAAAATGATTTCATTATTGCACCTTTATTGTAATAACTTTCGACGTCAGAGAAAAGCAAAATTCCCTCCTTTTCATATTAATATGCTCTTTTTCTTTCATTCAAAAGAATTTTATGCACGAGTCAGATGCAAAGTTTCGCGGAAGTATATTGGACTCTCTTCGGTGTCGAAAAGAAGAAAAAAAAAGTAAAATAAAAGGGACAAAGGACTCATTCTGGCGGTTTATCGCACCGTTATACTCTCGCCTACGTGTGAAGATGCGGTTCAAAATGAACGTAAAAAACGGCTCAAAACCAAAAGAGTAAAAAGAATAGAGGTATGAAAAAAAAGGAAAAAAACTGAGTATGAAAAGAGGCACGCGGGTCTCAAGTTCACGGATGGACGGGCGAGGCCGAAGCCGATGGAATACACAATTCTTTTATTTCTCGTCTCACGTTCTTGCACAGTGGCACTGTACATATAACATGACACGATCTCTCTTATGTGGCACATCGATGCTGTCATATTGTATTCATCTGTGGCTGTTTTTTCAACGGATTCAATGGGATTTATGTCAAGCCAAAAAACATTGAACAATGAGCAGCTCTTGGTGAAAAAAAAGGATTTCGTTTTTTTTCTCCTCGTGAAATATAATTCATCGTTTCTCCGTGTCATTAAATTTTAATGAAATTTCACCGATAAAATTGACAAACGAAGGATATAAATATTTATACGATCACGATTCTATCGTAATATCAACTCGCAACATCTCCACAACTCTCCAAAATTATATTTGTAAATGCATTTTTTTTTATTCTCGAGTTTCTTTCATCTGAAAGAGGGAGGGGGAAAGTAAATAAATAAACTTTTTTGCGAATTCACAAGTAATTTCACAAGTGGAAGCCTGTCCATCCTACATCAGTGAGAATAGTCTTAACGAGTTGAAACAAAGTTTAATTAAACACATTACGTTTATAGTTGTATGTTACGTTGAACTCTGACTATTCGCGTGTATAAGTACACATGTTTTACTGTGAGAGAAAACAATGATACGCCTTGTGCGTCTAGTCATCACCCGTTTAACCTTTTTTTTCTAAATTACAGCTAACATTGCGTGAATATTTTTCTAATGATCAATTCAGTAATAAAGTGGCAAAAAAGATAAATCAAATTTCACTTCCTCATTCACTCTTGGTGAATATCTAAGAATCTGTGGGAAAAAGAGGGATTCATGACCTTTTTTGTAGGTCTCATTTTCGTCTACAGATGATGTTCTTATCGAATTTTTCCTATTTCCTCCAGATTTCGAGATATTTAAGGAAAACTCATAATTAGTTGATTTTTCTGTCGGATGGAATTTTTTCAAAGAGTTTGGTCATGAATCAAATTTGATGATTAAAATATGAAACAAATTCCAAATGTGAAAATTTATATGAATCTGAACAATCTCATGAAATTTCGAGTCATGACAGTTTCGTAGGGCTAGTAGTAAATAATAAAATAGAAATAACACGTTATCTTATGGGTCGGTGCAAGATTTTGTGCTTTTAAGTTCAGCAGAACATTAAGGTATACCTTAATACTATGATATGCCAGCAAACTTGAATTTACTTAACCATTAATTTTTTCGATGACATATCAAAGATGATGATTTTCTACGTTTTCCTGAATTTTTTCATAATTTTTGTCCGTTTAGTTTATGGGATATGAATTATCAACGTTATTGGAAATAGCTGGAGATGAAACGCCCTACAGCGAACAGAAATAACAAAATTGTTGGAAAACCACACAGTTGACTCATTATATTTAGAAACTATTGATGAAAAGACCGTAATTTTAACTAAGTTATAGAACAGAAGAATATTCAACTCTCCACATAGTTATTGAGAAATTTTTCTTAGAAGGTACATAGTCGTAACTATTTGCCTATTCCTTTATCTCATGCATGTGGTAAAAGATTAGGGCAATTATGTACCTTAGCATACCTATCCAAGATTTTTTCGAGAAAAAATTGGATAGTCCTGCACCGGGAGTCGAACCCAGGATCTTCCGATGTCGCGTCGGGCGCTCTATCTATTGAGCTATCCAGTGCTATGCCAAATTTCATTCGAATCGTCTTGAAATCTCACCCAAACAGTCTTATTCCACTCCACTGACCTTCACACAGCAAATTTAAATTAAATTTAATTCATTTATTAGACAGACTGAATGAGATACAGTATAGGTATACTAATGTCAATAATTACCAAGATTAGTAATGTGAAGAAAATTCGAGAAATCAAAAAAAAATCTATTCACAAGCTGAAGAGATGACTTTCGAATAGTTCAATCAATTTTTTGGGTAAATTGGAGGCAATTCAAATTGGGGAAATTGACTAGTGTATTTACGCATTGCCAAATTCGTAAATAAGCTAGTCAAATGGCGTACTATTGGTTGAGCAATTAATGACGAATAATTAGTATAATTCACTAATTCTTCTTTAGATTCGCTTTTAATTCTAGACAAAAGCATTTCAATCATGAATAATGATTTTTTCGTTTTTTTTTCATAGACACTCAACGACTCAACTAAATTTTGATCGAACTACTTGAATTTTAAAAAAATACGTTGTAATTCAAAAGGTCATCGGCATCAGTGGAAATTCTATGATTCTACTGTTTCTTTCTAGAAGTTTATTTACATATTTTATCTGATAATTGATAACTCCTATTTTTTTCCCCTGGAGTAGCACTTTATCTTCATTGAATTGTGGGATATCGGTAAATCGATATCTCTTGTTTGCTTTATTTTGATGACATGAAGTATGAGGTGCTCGAGTTACACATGTCGAGCTGACCTGATACTCAAGTATTGTATCATTTTGAATGAAAAAAAATAAATTAATTAATGTTTCTCTTTTTCATTATTATTTTTCAAGGAATGGCAAGTGCAGGTCTTGAGGTAAAAGAAGCAGGCCGTGCCTTGAGAGTACAAACTGAGGCTCCACATCTTGTTTCTATGGGCAGTGGTAGACTGTCAACTGCCGTAACCCTTCATCCATTGCCAGAAGGTAAACACACACTGTGATACGATAAAATGAGAATAAAAAAAAAATCATAATAATTGATAAGGTCGTATCTGGAATTGCCCTGAGTCATACTATGTTTCATAGGTGTTGAAAGATTAGTTCTGAGAATAATAATGTTTTACTGGTCATTTTTCTCGCATTGATAATACCGGATGTTACGATATCAAAATTATTGTTCTTAATTTTAAGTAATAAAAATCACTGATATCAATTCTTTTTCCTCCGTTTTTTTAAGATATCTTGAAATGTGTGGGAGATAGAGGAATTCTTATGATGACCTCTTTTGTGAGCCTCATTTTTCTTCAAACTAAAATAAATTGATCGATATTTGGAAATGATCGATTAGAAGCTGAAGTTGCATTGTTCTTTTATGTCATCCAATTATGTTGAAAACGTGAATGCCTTTTTAAAATTGTTCTGTGATGAAATTGATGCAGGTGCGCTTTTCACCCTAGACTGGTCACCATGAGTGACCTAACGACTTTGATCGAGTAATGAGGGATTCCCTGGCGTGTTATTCTGAGTGCGATGTTGCCGAATCCACTCTACATTGGCCAGACGCGTTTAGCGAGTTTTCAGCAACGTCACTCTACGAATAACTTCATTTAGCATGAGAAAAATTTTGTTAACCAGCAGAATTCATTTCATTTTTTCACTAACATTGTACGATACGTTATTTAAAAATATAATAGTTTGTTGAACACTTCAATGAATACTAGTTAATTTCCTTGAGAATTTCGCGCTCAACCGATCGATCAAAAATGATAGAAAAAGGTAGAACATGGTGAATCCTTCATATTTTTGGAAAATTGAATCCCAAACTCGAACTCGATTAAAATTGTTCTACCGGAATTTTCATAAAATGTCTCGAAACATTTCCCATAGAAAAGGAGCAAATTTTAGTAAAGACCTTTTTTTTTCTCGTCCAAAATTTTGTCGACAAAAAAGATTTATTTGAAATTTTCATCATCCCCCTTACATTCCAAGATATTTTGACTAAACTGAAATGACTAAACTCATAATCCAGGAAATATTTCTAATTTCATAAACTTCCACGAAACAATTTACCGCTGAAAACTCCAGCATACAATGTATGCAAAGCTGCATCTATTTCATTCCTTTTCTATCCGATAAAATCCTTGGTATTTCATCTTCAACATTACGTTTATCTACCCTTTCTTATGACTTTACAACCCAAAACTATTCAAGCCCTCCTCTGTGTTTTGCACAAAAAGGAGGAAGCACACGTGTGCGGGCTGGGTAAAATACATTCCCAAGTAACACTTAAATTCGTTTGAAGAAAATAACACATACGTGTATATATATATGAAGTAAAAACGGCAACGAGAGTCATTTATACGAGTAAGAACAGAGGACAGTAACCCACAAGAGCGCTCTCCACATACTTAAATATAGAGTTAGTTTCCTCAGTGCACAATATAAATTATTGCATGAGTCAATTTCACTCGTAGTTTTACTCTACATTTATACCAAACTCAACTCAACACAGTGATATATTTTCATTCCACAACCAATGTCGCTTAACGCCCCGCTAAACTCACGTCCACCCTTTCATTTTTATCCGAGAAAGAAAAAAAACAATCATTTTTTTTTCGTTTTTTAATAATGATAAAAAGAGAAAAAAAATGTAATGATCGACAGAGATCACCGGAAGTTATGAGAGACGAGTTGCCGATCTAGAATCGCGAACGCTTCTCATTGTTCAACTTCCTCCAATGCCATAAGCCGGAAGTCACAATTATTACGTTAATAATGCACCCGGCTGCACTTTAAAATGCGTACAGCCTACATGCGTCTTCTCTCAAGGTGTTATAAAATACGAGGATTAATTTATTGTTGATACGCGTTTAAGATAAGCTGTAATTGGAATTTTCTCTAAATGTCACGGTACTAAATATTTTCATTATTTTTCCTTCATAAACGTTCGGTAGAATCGTTAATTTTTCTTTCAAAGCCACGTTTTGGAAAAATAAGGCATTTATGGTTGAAGAATTCTTTGTTCATTGTAACTGAATTTTGAAAGTCTCCTACTTATATTGTTCATTATAAATTTAACGCATATCACCAAATCCTCATGAATTCTGCACTCCACATCTTAATTCTATGCATTTCAAAAAAAGAATATAAAATTTCCTGGGGGTTTTCCCACTCGAGCCAAATACTAAATATAAATTCAACCTCCGGTTCTTTGTAGAAAGAGGCAGAAAGCCGAAAATTTACCCAGTCCAGTCCCCATCACTGACGCAATCCCCCATATACAACTTCACCTCTCGAATTTCGTGAAATAAATATTTACTCGTTCCTTTTTTTTTATTTTCATCCTTTTCACTTGAAGGATCATACGCAGAAAATAAAAAATTGTAAAACACAATAAGAGTCTTCTGTTAATGGAGTGAAAGTTTTTAAGATGAATTTAGAATTCAGAATTGCTGACCGGTTGGACAAGTCTTAGTACACAACTATTTTCTCAAAATTTTTCTGTTTAATTTAAATTTTTAACATTGTGTATAATTGTCGAGAAATTTCATTTAATTCTTTTTTTCTGCAGGCCGTGTTATATTAGGAGCAGACAGAAATGCTGATATACCAGTGTCAGGTACCGGTGTTGAGGCAGTACATTGTGCTATCGAGAATAATAACGGAGTGGTCACTCTTCATCCCATAAACGGAAGTACATCGATAGATGGTACTGTCACGAGTACATCCGTAAGACTTGCACAAGGTGAGTTAATTAATGTGATTATCAGGATTGAAATTGATTTTCATTCCTGATAGATTGGGAAAATTCAATCTCCCATTTCTCGTGATAAAGTCAAGAGTTCATAGAATTATTTGAAAAAATTTCATTTTCAATCTTTTGAGTTCCTGCTTGTCTCATGAATGAGGAAACGGACGTTTATTGTGTGAAGTCATTCATCAAAAAGATTGACTACAAAATTTGAATTTTCTTTCAACAATTTCCCTTGAGTATTTTAAAATCTATACGAAATAGAGAACTTTTTGAGATGTTTAGTGCTTTTTTCTCAACAGATAATGTCCCAACAGAAATTTCCTCATCTTCCTTCAATACCGAGAGATTAAAAAAAATTAATTCGAAGAAAAACTCATTCATTACGGAATTATCTGGAAAATTTAATTACATCCCACGAGTTTTCTCTTCATAAATGGAGAAGAGGGCGTTTAATGTGAGACCATTTATCAAAAAGCTCGACTGAATGAAAAAATTAATTCACCACTTCTCTCCTTCATGAAAGTAGTGAATTTCTGGAGTTTTTACTGAATGATAATGGACTTGTTCAATTTTTTCCAGTTTTTTTCGAAATAGCTGGAAATTTCCTTTATATTGAGAGAAATTAGGGCCACAAAAAAAAATTCCTGCTATTTTAGATTATGATTTATTCCGAGAAAAACTGAATTCAAAGAAAACTTCACTAATTATGAAGTTATGAGAGAAAAATATCTTTATTTTCCTCAAGTATACTTCCCATAAATGAAGAGGACGCTTAACGTGAAACCATTCATTAAAAAAAACTCTTGAAAATGTGAAACTTCATTTCAAATTTCTCTCTTTTTTCGTAAAAGTACTGAATTTCTGCAATTTTTACGAAATTTGAATAAACTCGTTGAATTTTTTTCCTGTCAAATTTACCAGTGTGTTATAATTTGATTACACACTTCGCTCACTACCGTGGATAGATGTTTCATCGAGCGAGAATTAAAAAGCTTGGCTTTTGACACTTTTTCTCGCACTATTTGTTTCAATTTTACTAAAAATAAATTGAATAAAATTCAACAATTCTAGAAATTGAGTAAACAAATCATGAAACTCATCCCACATAAATTTCACCTATTTTGAATTCTCTACTGTCAATGTTTTCATCATTCAAGGAGTTAAACAAATATTTGGAGTTTCCATTTAAATTTTCAATTGGAAAATGCATCTCTTGATGAATACAAATTCAGTAGTCGCTGTGGTCAACTCTATTTCATTGAGTTTGTGTAAAATAATTCGGAATCTGAGGAAAATAGAGGCATTTTCGTAATTATGTTGTTTATAAAAAAAAGTCAAAGCTAAAGAAAACATTCCCACAAAAAATTTCACTATTTCTCTAAATTTCCAGAACATACTATAAAACCTTGAACCTAATCAACAATAATTTTCGTTTATCGCAAACGAAAAAAAAAAAAACAACCAATAAATTAAAAAAATCTCATTTCAGGTTGCATGATATCAATTGGAAGATCAAACTACATGCGCTTCAATCATCCAACGGAGGCAAAGCACCTGAAATCAGTACTACCAAATCCGCGAATATCAATGGCTCCAATAAGTTTCTCACTTCTTCAAGATAATGCAGATTTGGAGCGTAAACCGCCATTGGCGCCTCGAAAATCGCCCAGAAATTCCTGTTCGGACGATGAAATTGGTTTTCTCGGTAAATTAACAAAGTTCGAGATGTTAGCAAGACAGAGCCGCAACTGTGTATCACCAAAAGTCTTTCCAGCTGGTTCACTAACAACAAATGTACCAGCAGATCAGATACTAGGTCACTCAAGATCCTCGAGTTTGGTATCACTCGGTAAATCACACAATTCACCGCTCCAGAATTTAACTAATTTCGAGCGAAGCCGTTCGAACACACCGAATCATGTAGTTGGCAGTCCTATTGGCGGTTATACGCATGGAGAAGAGCAGAGAATGAAGATTGATAGTAGAACACCAAGTCGTTCTAATACACCGAATTTTGGCTATCACACATCCACACCAAATCACAATCAGCTTCAAATGTACAGTTCAACGGAGGCATTTCTCAAGTCAACATGCACAAGACCACAATACATAGAGAATAATGAGAACAATGGAACATATGGAAAATCAAATAGTAGTAATATTGATTTAATGTCGAGAAGTTTAACTTGCCAGAGATCAATGGAATTTGATAAATTTGGACGTGAATTTGACATGAGCCAAAGTCTTATTGTCGCCAAAACTACAACAACTGAATATCTTCAAGTCGAACAATTTGGTTCTAATCCGAATTTGCACAATCGACCAGGCATAAGCCATTCAAATGGTACAGCCAATAATTCCGGGGTTAATCAGTGCTTTGGGTCAAATTCAAATATCAAGAGAATTCAACCACCGAGTCCTGCATTCAATCGTAATCCAAAGTACAGTGAACAAAAAAAATTTTATGCCAGTAGAGTTAAGAGCCCAACACCGAGTGTTGGTAGTAATTGTTCACTTGAAGAATTGAGAGAGAGGCAAATTGATGCTGAAAATAAAAGAAAGGAGGCTGAGTTTAGGAGAAAATTGGCACAGGAGGAGAGAGTTAAGGAGCAGGAAATTGAAAAATTAGAAAAAATGAGATTGGAGGAAATTTTAGCAATGTGCGCTGAGTATGAGAGACAGAGTGCCGTTGATAAACCAAGACAACCTAATAGGTAATTAATAAAGTTATCATACTATTCATGGGTGTACGTGAGAAAAATGGAAAATTTCCCTTTACTCTCGTTTTACTTTCGAGAAAAATCGAATTCTTTCAATACGTGAAACTTCAGAATTTCTTAAAAATCCAATGGAAATTCATGAGAACAACTAAAAGCTGAATGATGTTTAATTACTTGTTTCATGAAAAAATACAATTTGATTTTGGAATTACTTCAGGGATACACACATTTTCATAGGAATTTTTTTTCTAGAGCTGCAAACAACCCAAAAAAAATATTTCTACGAAAAAAATTAATTTCTAATAGATTTTGAGATATTAAAAAAAAAAACGAATACCGAACAGGAATGAATTTATGTCATTCTAACTTGTTGCTACTGACTTGGAAATGTCAATTATCAAATTTGTACGAAAAAAAATGGAACAGATTGGATATTCTTTTGATACCATTCCGAGCGATTTTATCTTAACTTTTGACTATTTTTCTTTGAAAATAACGTATAGAAACATCAAAGCTGCCGATATTTTATTGAAAGATTCTGACTAGAGTGAACTGGCTATTCACTGAACACTAACAGAATTCAAAGGGAATAAAACCACAGTAAAAAAGCTGAAACACTCAAATGTTGAATACTCTTTTTGTCGAGTCTTCGGCAATGAAATTGCCATAAAATTAATGACCATGCATTCACAATTAGAGACTCGTAAAATTGTGAAAAAAATTAGTACGCTAATTAGTGACAGGCAGAATCATGAGGTATTCATTCCCTCGGCATTCGTTCATTACTTGTGCAATCCAGCGTAATTTCAAACAAAGTCAATTTCTTTATTACATTACAGTAATGAAGTAGCGTAGAATAAGTCCAAAAATCACGTCCAATTAATTCCCGGAATATCTCGAACGCAATGATAGTCAAATTTATTACTCGAACTTTTTTTGGGTCCCCGAAATTTTCTACAAAAAAGTTTTCCTCGGATTTTCCCTTCTTTTTACTATTTCTCTGTTTGAATTTTGTTTTTGACGTTAATTCTATAAATTTTTTTTCTAGAATTAAAACGAATGGATCACTGCCACGTGACAAAAGACCAGGTTACAATTCTCCTTACAGTCCAAAAAGTCCATCAACCAGTCAGCCACAATTTTCCTTCGACTCACCAAATTCACAGCCACAAAATTCCCGTAAATGTCATAAAAATGGAGGTATTCCAAACAACACACGTGCCTTATTGGATCAGCCACCATCGCCAAACAATAATTGTTCACAAAAATGGCAAAACAGTCCAACAAATTGTAATAATCATGGCTTCTCCACCTCGATATCTCAAGCTCGAGGTACAAACTATGAGAATGCTAGGACAAAACAATGTGAGACTGATAAATTTAATGAATTAACGAATCAATCAACATTCAGTACTATACAACTGAATGGTACGAGAATAGCAAGTAACACAGTGCCTAATTACGAAAATATTGTAGTTAATGGTAATAATAGCATTTACGAAAATGTTGTATCGTCATCATCATCATCAGCATCATCATCATCATCATCTACAAAAAATAATAGTAACAATCAGTCCAATTCATTGAAGAGAAATGGCAATTTGACGAGTACTTGTGAAGTAATTGAGAATAAATTAGCAATATCAAATGATGATTTACTTGAGGCTATTGAGCAATTATCAATGCTATCAAAATCCAAAGATAATTGTGTTACACCAAAGAAAAATAATGTGGAAAAAGATAATACTAAATCAAATGAGGCTAAGGCTGATAAAGAACGTAAAGTACTGGAGGAGGAGGATAAAAGAAAGTATATTGAATTTTTGCAAAATGAAAAGTTACACATTCTTGGTAACATGGATATGCTCAAACGTAGTATTGCTGATATTGAGATACAGGAAGAGGAAATAAGTCGAGAGGTAATGATTAATTACAAAACATTCAATTATTCCAGTCAGGAAAAGGTAGAATGAAGTATTTAAGTCTATGATTTTATCATTTTATTTTTATTATCTCGAGAATTGAGGGAAATTGAGAAATTTCTGTAGAGATAGCACTCTAGAAAAATTTATCCATCTCCCTTAGTTTCGGAGATATTCACAGAAACTCAGATTGGAATAAATTCAATATATCACGTTTTTCTTGAATATCTCGGGAACTATTGGAGATAGAGAATCTTTGTGAGGACCTTTTTACTAGAAAAAATAAGATTTACAAAAAAAAATCCCTACGAAAACTTCGCTATCTCCATTAGTTTCCGAGATATTCGATAGAAAATGGTCTCAAAGATAAGTTGGCTTAAATCGTTTTACCTCTTCATTGCTGATATCACTGGACTATCCTTATTTTACCATAAATGCTATTGCTATTGGCTTTCTTGGATAATTCATGCATGAGTCGTTACGTCATTTAGCCTTATCTGCGGTTGGAAACGCCGGCAGACTAACATATGAATGTCATTTCTTTGATTTTTTTTTCTCTACTCCATATTCTACAGTTGATCATCTGAGTCTCATTGTGAGCAGTTCTTTTTAAATCTTTACGTTATTTAAATCTTTTGAAAAATTGATCTTTTTTTTCAATATGAAATCTACTTGAAAGTGAAAATACAAAGCTCTGCTTAATTTTGTGTTGCAAATCTTGACAAAGAATAATGTTTATGTTGGCTGACACTCTTTACATGAAATTAACTTGGGAGGTTTTGTGTTTTTTTTTTATTTTTAAAGAAAAAGACGGAATTTCGTTGTTGACGAAGGAAAAAAACAACGAATTAAATTGTTTTCTTTGTACATTTTTTTCTTCTCCTTTAGCTCGAGTTAGAGAAAGCACTTCTGTCAGCCGAGTACGAGTCTGAGTCACTGAAATTAACGACTGATGAAGCTGAGAAAATTAATTTACAAATGAGAATTAACGAACTTGAACGTGAAATGGCTGATGATAATACTGCACAAGCTAATTTACAGAGTGAAGCAAAAATGAGAGTTGATAAAGCACAAAATTTGTGCTTAAAACTTGAGGACGAATTGAAAAATTGCCAGGATGATGATAAACAGCATGAGATTATTGATAAATTGAATGCACAGCAGGAAACACTTGAGACTGAGAGAAAAACATTTGAAGACCTGGAGTTTCATCATCTTGAGGAGGAAGCTAGTAAATTGGCAACTAGGGAAGAATTGCAGAGGTAAATATTCTCAGGTCATTAACTAATTTAGAGTATATATTAGTCTCAAGTATTTCAGTGATGAAGTGGAGGAACGACGAGGATCAACTTTGAGAGAGGTTTGCTTTTTTCACGATTTTTCGGAACTAAAGGGAGATGAAAAAATTTGCATGGATTTATTTTTAGGAAAAAAGTTCTCATGGAAATTTTCATATCTTCATTAGATTGATAGTTTGTTTCATGCCAAAAAATTCTTCAATGGAGAAAATATACATTTTAAATTGAATGAATTAATTTTATCACATTTGATTTGTTTATCCTCAATTGATTATAATTTGCTTCTTCTTTCAGATATTTAAGCGAACTTTCGAACAAAATTGAAGCAAGAAAAGCTCAATTAAGTCATTTAGAATCACAAAGAAACGAAGCGAAATCGACGGCAACCAAGGAATCCCGAAGTCTCGAGAGACAGAAACTTGGACATATGAGGAGATTGGAAGAAGTAAGAAAATTGTCCATGTACTTATAAATTCAGTAATGAGTAAGATAACTTCAAAAGTAGCAAGTAGCTAATTAAATCTGCAAAATCCACAGAAAATTTCCCATGAGATCTTTTCTGTAGCCCGTAAAATTCTGTCTAAAAAAAGATCTCTTGAAATTTTTCTCTAAACTTACAAGTTCCAACAAATGATAAATTTTCAATTTTCACCATTTCACTATTTACTTCTTTTTATGATGTCATTTTTTTCAGGGCCGCAACAGAATACGTGCTATCGATGACGAATTAGAGAAATTAACAAGTAATTTATCTGAAAATTTCGATGACAAACGTTCACCAAGCAGAGAAGATTTCGACAGAATTTCACGTGTCACAACTGATTCACCAATTGTTAATAATCAAGGAAGCTTGGGTAGAAAAACAATTGAATCATTGAAGGAAATTGAGAGAAATCGTCAACTGCATTTGGCTAAACAAGGAAGTCAAGTTATATCTGAAGAGCGCCGTAGAGTTGAGGAATTGAAACGAAGAGTTCAGGATGAAGTCAGATCACAATGGGAAGAGAGAAAACTTAATTGTGCATCATTCAATAGTGTAGAGTCTGGTGAAGAGTCATCGAGCTATTCAACTGGACCAACAGAGAGGTAAAAAGAGGTGCAAGTAATGATTTGACACTAAAAATCATTGGCATTAATGAGAGATGAAGCTGAAAACGAGAATTTCGTAGTAAAGTATTAAAATAAGAAAATTCGAATGATTCATGGTGAATTCTTTGGTGAATATCTTTGGGAAACGAGTAGTTTTAGAAGAAATTGTCGTAAGCCCTTCTTTGTAAAAAATTTCAAGAATTACAAAAAAAATCTCTCGATGAATTCTCCACAAGCTTCTTGTTCCCGAGATATTCCCAAAATAAGCCAAGATATTTCTAAATTGACAAATTGATAAAATTAGCTACACATGCTTTAAATAAAACAGAACGAGTATATATTTTCGGCGAAATTTAAAAATATCTCTTCAACAAGAATTAATTTATTACAATGTCACATACTATTCCCTCATCTTCATCGAGGGCCAATTATTTATTTCATTCACATGTTGACCTTTAACCAATGGCACATAAAACACGAGGTAACGCCGGCTTGAAACTTCATTATTCACATTTCACGTAATGAATTTAGAAAACACATGGACTTCGATCGTTCATACAATAACAAGGCAAAGAAAAAAATGAGGAAAAAAAATCGTAATAAAGTTATCTGCATAACGGCCATATTTTCTAGACTCTACGTACACATAGTTTCAGTTAGTACTTGGTTGAAAAAAATCTTTGTAATCTAAACACTGATAAAGAGCACAGTTGTGCTCGCGAATTCCACGTGTACACATAGTTTTTCCATATGTCTCATGTTTATGAGAGAACGAAGGTGAATAAAGAAAAATCGAGTGGAAAAAAAAACGTTTTCGAATGAGAAAATAGTTGGTTAAAATTTTGCGGTCAATGTGAATTTGTATAAAATACTCATAGCAGTTTCGTCTGCATAATTTCGCCACGTCAAACTGGATTTGCAGGGCATAATTGAGAAAACATTGAGATTGGCTCATTTATTTAATGCCCGTGAGGCCCAACTCGAAATTTCACGTGCAAGTAAAAACTTTCGTTGACGTTTTATTTTCTTCAATTTTTTAAATTCTTCTTTTTTTTTTTTTTTTACAACAGTTGCGAAAGCATGCGGTCTCTCTGATGGAATCGTGGGTAGCAATATAGGTGGGGCGTGTGTTATCTTGCGATACGGATATCGTTGAGTTGAGATCGGTAACGTCAATGATGCTAGTCGAGAGGCGTAACGGTGTCGCTCAAATAAATGTGATACAGAAAAATAATGATAAAAAAAACATAGAGAATTCGAAAGTTAATAACTCGCAGTAAAATTCCTTCTTTTATCTTTTCCGTAAAATTAAAAACACAGGGAGAAAAAAATTTGGTTTTTCTTCATTCTCAGCTCGTTTTGCATGGATAGTGCGGGCTTCTTTTAGTGATACAAATGTTAACTGGTGCATAAATAAATAATGCACGAAGATGAACACCCGGGAAATGGGTGCGGCAGTGATGAACGAGGCACGTGCGAGAGGGTGCAACTTGATAACGATCATTACTAGTAACAAATTTTACATGGTTAGCAAGGATTGGCTCATTGAAAATTGTTACAGACCCAGTGAACGATGTGCACGTCACTATTACAATCATTATTTGTGAGTTCTTCTCGTTTTTCACCGAAAAAATAAGGAAAATCCCACCAGTAAAAATGAATACATAACTAGTATGAGAAATAAAATTTATTATGCATCACTTGACATTAATGTCATGTTTTTAGTGTCAATAAAACATTGACCCTCGTCGAGTTTATTTAAAATGATTATTTTTTGCTATTTTCAGCGGTAGCGGAAGCAGCGATGGCGCTGACACTGGTGCAAGTGAAAAAATGTCACCAAGTAAATTATCTGAATTCACATCACCTAGTCCAGGTCCATCAACAAACTCTTATGTGCTTCTACAGAGTGAAAACGTAAGCGTAGCACTGATGACACAGAGGAATCGAAGGAGAAAAAAAAAGTTATTTTCAGAATATTTAACGCGCGTGTTACACCTGTTTCGAATGAAAAGAAATTTTTTTCGGGATTATCCGAAACGTTAGGCTCTACTACGTGACATACGTCACGATTTTTTATAATGCGATGGATTTTTCGTTGTTGACGGATTCTATTTTTTCAGTAAAAACATGATGAGTGTTGTTTGTTAGAACTAGTTAAGGTTTTTCTTGGAATTCACTGAATGAAATTTCAACTCTTCATTGAATTCCTCCTTTTCATCTTCATTTTTTTGCTATCAAGTTGACGGCCCGAGATGAGAGGCGAAGGTCAAAGTGTCAGCAAGAAAAATGCCACTTTAATGCACGTTTAGGTCATTAGGTATCTTTGCCACTCAACGCTTCGTTTACACAGTGAAGAAGCCACTTGGCTTCTATTTTCTCAGTGGTTTTTCAATATTTTCTCGGACACAAATTTTAGTTTCGCAAGGATTCAAGAACCCCGAAAATTTCTAGGGCATTGCCTAATGTACTTAGTAACATGTGGTTCTCCGGTTTATGAATAAAACACACATGTGCTCTAAATTCAATTTTCTAGTTTTTTTTTTTTTTGGAAATTATATTTTTAAAGATAATTAATCATGACAGCGAAATTATAACATTTTGTCAAACGTTATTTTCATTGCTCCAAGACATCGCTTAAGAGTTTACGAAGATTTTGAGTGACGGGAAACACGTCGGTAATTATTTGCAAATTTTTCATGAAAATTATCTGTCTCTGAGATGTGAAAAATTGAAAATCTCGAAACAATGGAAAATCTAGAATGAGTCACTCTTGTTTTCAACATTTTTTCATACGAGAGATAGAGCGATTTTTTTAAAGACTTTTTTTTAGTAGATCTAATTTTTCTCTACAAGAAAGAGGTTCTTGCAAAAAATTCTTCATTTCACTTATTTTTCAAGATATTTCTCAAAAAAAGATGACAATGCTCTCATCTCGTTTCACCTCTCCGCCCTCTCACTTTGCGAAGTGAACTCTAGAAAAAAACATAATTCAACAATAATTTGATTTTGTTAATAACTTGCCCAAAATTCCTATGAATAATCAGAAAAAAATATATTTACATAATTTAAAAAAAATAATTTCCCTCAAGTTGGTATTTCGGGAAAGCAGAAAAAAATTCTCGTTAGCCTTATTGATCGATGCTCAATACAAGCATGTACCCCGTGGACGCAGGGGGGCTGCTAACAAAAGGGGGTGACAAGAAGAATGGCCGGAGCAACGATGCGTAGACATAAACGAGCGTAAGAGCCACTGGGGTAGTAATAAACCATCTCTCATACGTAGTGCGTTATTTCGTGTTTCTCTTTCATTAGTATTTTTACTAGCTATCCAGAGACAAAAAAAAAGGATTAAAATTATAAAAACAAGTTTTCCACCCAGTGCTGATGATAAACAGGGAGAACTCACTTGTGCGTAAACACTATAGCATTGTTTCTAGAGTGATATGCAAAGTACCCACGCATATTCATAACTGTGTCGATTGTATTTCATTTGTAATACCGAAAATATTCAAAATAGCATGTGCTACACAAGTTGGTAGTATTAGCACGAATTTTTGAACGAATTTTTTTATGCACTGACTCACGTAAATAATATCACGTAGTTTTTCAAAGCTTTCTGAAAATCGTGGGCGTTTGGGTGTTAACCGTCATTTATTTGAAAATATAATTTTGCCCCTGAAATATTCACAGTTGTAGGAATCCTGTGAATGAGGCTCATTGTGTGTTGTGTGCCACATGAGTTGAGGGATGTGGGGGCGGTTTTCTTTTCCGTTTTTTTTCTTTCAAGTACAACGGGCAAACACCCGCTCACAAGGGGGTGGGGATAAGTGTGTGTGCGTGTTAAAAACGAGTGAATAACTGTACAGGCAACTCCCGAAAGTCTCAGTTGCCACTATACCTCGGTCAATATAACACGTTTGATTCTTTAAGGATTTTTCCCATTTTTTCATTATTTCATTTTCGTTCTTATAAAAACGCGAGGAAAGGCGATTTCTTTGCATTCTAGAAGATCGGAGATTTTGGTCCAAGTTTGCGATATTAGAAGCGTCCTTTTGATCTCGTAAATTGAACTCTTTCATCCTGGCAATAAATATTGAACGAAATATTTGAATATTGAGAAAAAATTCATTGCAATTCCTTTGTTTGAAGGAAAAATTTCATTTAGCTATTTCTAAAAGAATCTTTTTTTTATTGAAAATGTCATTGATGTGGATGAATTACATGAAATCAACGTGCAAAAAGAAGCACATGAAGAAAAGACGCGTAAGTTTTGTTGAAAATTGAATTAAATTTCGAAGAAAAAATCGTCGAAGAAAATGAAACGATAACTAACACCTGTTCTCACGGATATAGCAATTTCTTTCAAAAAAAACTTCCGGGTGAAAATAGAAAAAGAAGAAAAATTACATATAGTCTCTTTTTTATGGATTTTTCGTGCCAAAAAACTGGTAATGTCATAATATTTATGAATTTTCATATAAGCCCTGCGTTGTAGTAAATAGGATAATATTCGAAGAACAATGTTTTGGGTGGCATCCCAAAAATTCATGAAAGTTCCGGGCTACTACTATAGTATTTATATTATATCTATAAATATGTCAAACACGACTGTTCTCGATTATATTTGACAACTCAAAAGTCGTCACGATACTTCTCCTTTTTTTCTTTCCGCTAGAAAAAACATGAAAATTGAATGAATTATGAGAGTTATTGACTCACTCGACAAATAATGTTTGGGCCTCAAAGAATGTTAGATTTTATGTGCATTTTGATTTATAGACTATGCAGTTTTATAAATAAACATGTCCCCGAGAAAGTATTCATCATGGCCTTCTAATAAATTTTTAGTGAAGAATTATCGTCAAGGAACATGTGTCGAACACAAACGTCACATTTAGTTTCATCATTGTATTACAAATTTACCTGGCCTTGTTTAATTATTATTCCTTGATTTTACAGATGAGAGATGGCAGAAGAACCTCGATGGAGGGTGAAAGACTCAGTGGCAATAGCGTTGGTCTTGTTGATGGTAATGGAAGTCGTCCACTTTCACAAACATCGAGTGAAATGGACAGTGTTGGATCACTTCAAGCTGTTAAATATCGCGACAAACAAAAGCTCCAGGTATTTTTGTTTATTCGATTTCTGTTGAACAATAATAAATATATATCATTCTGAGAGAATAAGAACAATACTCGCAGAATTTATTTGAGAGTGAGAATGAAAAATTCGAGGAAACAAACTGAAATGATAAATCATAAATTATTTTTAACTTTTTACGCACATTGGGTTCATAAAATGAAGAGGAATTTATTTCTGAAACCGATTTCAATGAATTCTTTTTTAAATGATTCCATTCATTGTTTCAGCGCCCACTGACTAGGTATCTACCGATAAAATCCGAATCACTTGATTTGAGACATCACATTGAAACAGCTGGACATCAGCTTCCTCTTATTCATGATGTAACTGTTGATACAACAACTTGCAGTGGTTATTTATCGAAAATGAGTAAGAAGTTTCATCATTGGAATAAAAGATGGTTTGTTTTCGATAGAAAACGAAAAACACTGTCATATTTCAGTGATAACAGCTCGAAGAAGGCACGGGGTCTAATTTATTTCCAGGTAAATGAAATTTGTGATTTTTTAATGCTTTAGGAAGTGAATGACAGACTAAGTTTTCTCAAAAACCAATTTTAAATCTTAGAGAGATGGTAAAATTTTCGTGACGATTTTTGTTAGTGAGAAAAGTAAGAGCTAGAAAAGAAATGCTTTATCTTTCGAAGATTTGGCTCCAGTATTTGGGAGATATGTCAAGGAATTGTCTTACAGACTGAATTAATGGAGATAAATTATCTGAAAAAAGTCTCTACGAGGATATCTTCAATTAAAACGACTTTAATTAAATTAAAAATCAGGAGTCAAATGGCAGATAAAAATGAATCGAATAATTTCTTGTAGATTTTTTTGTCAAAAATCTGTAAAACTTATCAAGTAATGCTTATTGAGAGAACTTTTTCGTAGATAATTTTATGGACTACAAAATAGATCTCAAGATAAATCCTTCTAAACTTTATTGTTTTCGAGTTATTCTCAAACAATTAGAACATGATATTTGGACTTATTTTTCTTTATCATTTACAACAACTGCAATGATGTTTAATGTCCCTTTCTTTCTCTTTCCAGTCAATTGAAGAGGTTTACGTAGATCACATGAACACAGTACGTTCTCCTCAGCCATCACTGACATTCATAATAAAAACATCAACTCGATTATATCATCTAATGGCCCCAAGTCCAGAAGCAATGAGAGTTTGGGTTGATGTTGTATTTACTGGAGCTGAGGGCTATCATGAATTTGATCATGGTGTATGACAGGGACCAATCACAACTTTATATTGAGAAGGATCTCTTTTGAATGGCCGCTAAGGATCCATTATTGTGCCTGAAGAATTTATTGGAGTTGAATTCTTCAATTGGATTTATTATTTAAATGAATGAAATTAATTTTGAGGAAGAAAATTCTTAAATCCTCGCTGTTTTTCGAGATTAGATTCAATGATCAACAAATTTTTGTTTCTTTTTTTTTTTACTTGTGTTGACCGAAATGTTTTATGGAAAATTGACGACGAAATTTGTGTGAACGTATACTATACAAAATGGTGCCAATTTATCTGATAAGATTATTTGAGATAATGAAAAAATACGTGAAAATTTGTTTGAGTATTAAAAATTTTGACGTAAATATTATTATCAAAAATATAAAACATTTTCAATGGGTAATTAAATGTAGAGTATACGATAGATCCTAGAGAATTTTAATCTAGTCTTCCAACATAAGTAATCTGTATACAAAATGTATCTTAATTTTTTTTCTTCCTACGATTATTACTTAAACTACATTTTTTTCTCAATTGTCGGGGAAACTGGAATGAACCAGATGATTTGACAGTAAGAATTGTGGCATTTTTGAAGGTATCAAAAAATGTTTTGAATTGAAAAAAAAAAAAAAAGAGAAACTAAAATAATCGTATGATTTCATCAAATTAATGAATTTTATACATATTATAATATGTAAAATGCATTATGTATTTTTCGATAAAATTTTTAATGAAATCATGATGCATGATTTCGCTTGAGGACTTTTTGCCCAATAAACATAATTATTATTTCTACTGAAAAAAGAAGCCCATTACTCTCGTAATTTATTTCACAATGAAAAAACCAAATTTCAATGGAAAACATCGGAAATATATGTTTGTATTTACGACAGTGATGTATGCGCTTGGGGAGAAAGTTTCCATGTAGAATAACTTTTGAAGACATTTATTTCCTCTAGAACCGTTAACATCTGTCGTTAAAAAAAAAAAATCTTTGTGGCACGTGGCATCTTTCTTTGTATGGTATTGAGGAAGTGTACCCTCCAAATGGATGAACAAAAAAGGGCTCGTGCCAGATGCACAGATACTAAAAATTGTCTGCGCATTTTAATAGTCAAGAATTTTTTTTTGTAGGCAGATTAATTTAAAAGTTCGTTGAAGATACATTTGTACATAACTTTGGAACTATTGGAATTAGGAAAAAAAAAGCGAAGAAAGCTTTTTTATAAAGACTTTTGTGGCCTACAAAAAAGGTTTTCTTCATAAGTTCTCATAGATCTCATGGCTTCCGCGATATTTTCAGAATGATCTAAAACCTTTGGAGCAGTCCTCTTCTTCGTCACTCCACTGAAATCGAACGTTCTTGATTCCCAAATAAGCAATAAATCACAGCAGAAAAAATTGACTATCACCTTTAGAATGCCCTCAATTAATCCGATACTCAATTCTCATCTCTCATGTTTGGTATCAAAGGAGCGCATCTGCGCGAACCTACTAATATGGCATTCAAGTTTATCCCATTCTTTTTCATTCCTATTTTTATTCACTATCTTTTTTTGGTGTGACTCAAGGTCAGCGGCAAAAAAACCAGTCAATTCACTTTCATCGACCCGGTTTAAGAATTCCCTCCATTTTCCACTGACGCATGAAAAAAAAAAACATAATTTTCGTAAATAATGCAAATGAAAGCGAAAATATAATTAAGCATTTTTTTTTCTTTCAGTTTGTTTCGAATAAAGAGAAATCATCGAGTCGTGAAAATTATAATTTTATGCAAATTCCCATTAATGTAGAGGAGTAAATTACTGGCAAAAGGGTTCCATTCATTAATTGCTTCAATTTCCGGTTCAAGTCAATCAACAAAGTACTATTTAAAAAAAAAAAAAAAAAGTATTCATCAAAGAGACTTGAAAAAAAATCCACTTTAATATCAGAAGTAACTGCAGAATTTATGCATTTGAACACAATTCAACGGAAATATGACCGTTGAACTTTCCAAGGCCACTCACGTGAAGTAAATAACCGTCACGAGCCTTGACCTTGCGTAATTTTCTCAACAGGTAAAGCCTGCAAACAATTAAATTATCATAATTCCGCGAAATTATCTAATTTCTCTTCACCGAAGAGAAGGAAAAAAAAACAAAATCATGATGAAACCGATAATAATAAACCCAAGATTTTTTAACTCGAAGGTTATTTGTCCATCGATGGTCTGATATCGAATCGCCTATGAATCACATCATATCATGGGCAAGCAAATGGCAATGCAGTGCAGTACAGCTCCAAAACCGTATACGACCTGATTTTGTCAAATGGTGTGACTGTAAAAAAGTAGATTTTCACGATTTTCGCATTCTCAATTCCATACAGCTCTGAAACAAGCATTATTCTCCCCTTTGAAAATCTCGTGCCTGTTGTATGTACACATCTCTCTGATGACCGAAACACAGAGACCGAAGGACCAGTGACTCAAGGACACTTGAATTCTCTGTAGCCACAGTGACGTCACCTCCGGTTAAAGAATCGTGTGGAGAACGGTGGGGCCACGTGGCTTGCCACTTTTTAAAGAAGATTAAGGAAAAAAAAAAGCAAAAGAAACGAAGGAAAAAAATAAAATAAAATATTTCCCCCTGTGCACATTGGAAAGAGCGGGGGGGCCCCACGCTCAAAAACTGACGGTTATGTACCGGCTATTGGGCGGGGAATCTTGCAACCCGCTTGGCTCGCTTGACTCCCTCCTTACTGACGATTCAGTCTAACTGCGACTGTTGAAGTGTAGAGAGCCCAAAGCTTTGTTGTTTTTTCCACTTCATTTCGCTCTAAATTACGATTAAAAAACATTATTATTATCGTGACTAACAGTAAATCTAATTGATCTGAGTTCCTCAAATTTTTTTTCAAAACCGAAACGTAGATTTTGAAGAATATTACAATGGCAAGCAACAGAGCTACGAAATCTGGATTTGCCGCTGAGGCACAAAGAAAGGTGAGAAAGTGTGTTCTTTTTATTTATTTTTTTATTTTTTAATTTCAAAGAAATTGTCATTTCGTGATTTTCGTCAGTGGAGAATGGGTCATCAGATAAAATCGTGACGAGCAACAGGAGTAATGGATTATGCGTTTCTACGTCATCAACCCCTCAGGAGGGTTCAGTGTGCCAACTAAACGAAAACAACCCCTCGTGCCACCCTGACCTACTGAGCCCGGCTGTAGCCCGCCCCCTCCCCTTCCACCCCCTCACTTCTCCTCTTCTTGGTCTATGATAACCTACTTTTTTTTTCTACAATTTTTCGAGTTAAAGCATTTTCCGCTCTTTTTTCCTGTGATTCTTTTTTTTTTTTTTCTATGAATTTTACTAAGTTTCGTGTTATCTTTAGCTGGAATTCTTGATTATCGGGGATTAGCAAGGTGATAAAAGACAAAACAAGTTGCCCAAACATTGAAAAGAGATTACGTATTGTAACTCAAATACTTCTATCAATTTATTTCAACGAATTTTTTCCCCCTCGTTTTTTTTTCTTCATTAAAATTTGATTTATTTTCTTCGATTCAATAGCTTTTTGTAAGGTGTTCGGTTAACAGCTGGTGGCCGGGGGGAAATTGGACGATTCAGGTGGCCCAAAGAAGGGCGAAGCGTCCCTGAAACTCGTTTTACACTGTCCTTATATATATATACACCTTTTTTTCTTGTTCAATAGGAATTTCTTGAATCTCACGTGATTGAATGACTCGATAGGATTAAATTGAAATACGTGTTTTCTATTGATTTGCTCGTCGGTCAATCGGTACAATAAGGCAATTCAATGATTTTGAAGCCAAATAAATTCAAAATATATGAGATGAAAGGGGGGGGGGGGATATTTTGTCATCGATCAATACAGCGTATGACGTCATCAGCGTATTTAATGAATAAACTCATCGTTCGGAATTAAAATTTCGGTATATCAGAATATTTTGAGTTATCAGAATTATTGATATGACATTAATAAAAGCTGAATAATTTGATCGATGGCAATTGATAAGAACGAATGATAAATGGAAGAATTTTTTTTCCCAATTATTTGATTGGAGGAAAAAATTACATCGAAAATATAAAAAAAGAGGCGAAACTAGTAAAATTCAATTTTATTCAAATTAAATGTTTCTTCATTTAGAGATACAATTTTTTTTTCCATGAGAATCTTTTTCATAGGTCTCATCCCACTCTTAAGAAAAAAAGTCATAATGAATATTCTTTAAATCTCTCACTATTCGCAAGAGAATCTCAACTTGTCACTGAATTTTTCCAATAAATACATAATTTTTATTTCCAAAATGAATAAATAAATGAAGTAAATTTTTACGATTTGTATAAAAACCCGTAATTTTATTTGACTTGCATGTTATTCCAGGCGATATTTGCTTGGCGTCCGGCACATTTAGCCAGCACTGAGAAAACATCTCTTCTCCCCCCTTTCCGCCACTTGAATTTTTTTTCATTTCTTTTTTATCGGTAATCGTGAGTTGTCTTGAAATTGTCGTCTGGCTTGCAAAACAGCGGTATAGTAGAGAAGAATACTTCTTTGATAGAAAGCAAACAATACTGTCTCCGTCTATTTATCAAGAGAAGAGAAATGGAAAAACATTTTTCCGCCTGCGAAAGGAGGAAAAAAAAATAAATACTCTCCATTTGGCAGTAAATCAAAGAATAGAAGTTCTCGTTTCAATATCTAAATAGCTTGAAATCAAGAGGAAAAAAATGTTGGAGGCAATCGTGATCCAGCAAAATGGCTTTTCGAAGATGATACTCTCTGATGGAGTACTCTGTTATTTCTTTTTATTTGTATTTGAAGGCCAGACATACAGGCACAATACACATACAGAAACACACACACACATATACCTGAAGAGTTACTAAGTCCGTGACCGGCGAAGATACGCTTATCGCTGAGTGGAATGTATGGGCTCTAAGGCATCACAAGAAACGTTTCCTCTCTCTCTCTCGCTTTTTTGCTGAGCGAAAAAAAAGAAATACGCGCGTCAACAGTCGAGCCACTCAAGGTTTCTAAAAACGATGAATTTTTTATTGTGTAAATTATTCCATCAACTTTTCCGAATTCAGGGATTAATATAAATTCATTCGATGAATTAATTCAGTAGCGGAGAGGTAAAACAGGATAAATCAACCTATCTTTGTGATCATTTTGAAGGAAATATCTGGGAAACTAAGTGAGATGAGGCGATATTACCCATCTTTTTTAGTAGAGAATTTCAAAAGTTTCAAAAAAAGTTCAGGGTGTAATTGCTCCATCTCGATTATTTTCTAAGGTATTTACAGAAAAACTGAATGAGAAAAAAATAGACTTATCTTGTTTCACCTCTTCGCTACTGAATTCTAAAAGAAAAAAAAATTCTAGGTGTAAATTAATTGGCAAATTATTTAATGTTCATGTATGAGATAATAATCAGCTTTCAAAGCAAAACTTGTCTTTAGTTTACGTGAAACTTCGCATGAAGTGAATCACTCAAGCGTGACTAATGCAGAAATCAACAGCTGAAGTTTGATGTGTGGACGAAAAAAAGAAAAAAAAAAAAAGAAATCAATGATAAATTAATCCCTGTGCAACTTTACCATCAACTTCACAGGAATCTCATTATTGGAGTATGACTAATGGAATGTGGCAATGACTGTAAAATGTTTGTACTCGAAATTGCTGATAAGACTTTCCTTTTATTTCTCAATTATTTCAATAATTAAGTGGACTTTAAAAAAATTCAATTAGTAATGAATAACTGCCACTGTTTGCATCAAACAATAAATGTACGAAACGGAAATTCATTATGAGAGAACAGGAAATGTGGGTACTTTCTCTTCGAGTGCTATTATCAAGGGACACCCTTGTTCTATGTTAATCGATACCAGCCCGCATAAATCTAATTGCTCCTAACATTTTCATCAAACAAAATTACTACTTGTATATAATTTAAATTTATCGTTTATTTATTTATCAAAAAAATTTTCCTTTTACAACTTGCACTCAATATTTTACATTCTAGTTGAAAATTCAATAATGTAAACTCATTCATATTATTCTCACTTTGTACCATGTGTTTCCATTATTTTACTTTATCAAAAATACGAAACATTCAAAATTAGACATGAAAAATATTTTAAAAAATCGGAATTTTGATTTAAATAAAAAAATATTCTTCTCTTCCTTTCAATGAGCATTCTCATTCACACAGAAAGAACAATAAAACGGAAGTGGCACTTATAGAGAAAAAAAATCCTCTCCGCATTAATTCCTCCAAAGTTTTAAAAATGGAAAAAACATGAATTTAGATGACGAGAGAATCTTATATACATGCCCATACGTGATGTGCGTTGGGTGAACCCTTCTTTTTTTCCCATCACAAGTATGTGTATAAGGATTTTACTGTGAGTCACGCATAGCTTCTTCCTTATGTCATATTCGGGTCGCCAACGGACCAGCGTCTAGTCGGATTCAATTATCGACGAAGCTGATTTTTTTTTTAATGGTCAGTTGCTCAAGCTCTCGTAAACACATGTGCGTGTGCATATATATATATATATGTGTGTGTCACACTGGAATGAATTTACCTATCTCGTTGATGCATTTGATGGGCGAATTGGCTTGTCGAATATTGATGCGATGGATTTGCACAACGAATTTCGTTTTTCAACAGGGGAACAAGAGAGAATTCAATTTTTATCGTTGACATTTTTTTTTTGGCTCGGTGACCTTGGAAATCAACGGAATAATTGAGTAGATTACGAGAAGATACAATTCCGGTTTTTTTTTTTTTAATGGAGAAAAATAATAAAAATGAAAAAATTAAATTGACAATCCTGCACGTCCGTATAAGGATAAAACCAGTGGTAGCAGAAAATATACAGCCTTCGTTGTGTGTCCTGTTGTCCCCGGTGGTATGCATTATATGCTCAGTAAACATTGAATGTTTCTTACGCAATTGTCGCGACCTTAGGAAGTAGGTCAATGGATTTTGTCAGTGGTTTGAAAACTTGTTTCTTATTTTTTTTTCTTCATTTTTTCGTGATAAATTTCAACTTGTATCTTTTTTTTTCTCCATCATCTACAATCGCTAATTATGGTGGAGAAAAATGTCTCTGCGTTATCTTTTGGGGGAGCCTCGAGAGTCACTGTAATTATATCGTTTATCTATTGGCTTGAGTAAAAGACTGACTGGAGGGATCGGACTAGCTTAGGAGACTTTGATCGAGGGACAACTAGTGTGTGTCATTAAATTGTAATTCAATAGACTGTTATAGAAAGAAAAAAATAGTAATACAACTGTCCTACTCCAATTACTCACTGACAATTGATCATCACAATGTAATATTGAATTTTGCGATAATAATAATTGGTTATTGCCGATAATCAGGAAATAGTTTGATAGTTAATTGAAAATAAGTTCAATTATCTTCATTTTTTTTGTTCAATAATCAACAATTGATAGTGGCACTTGTGTTTTTTTTGCTTAGGGACCAAGAAGTAGGTTTTCTAATCAATTTCCGTAGAAAGCCATTGTTTCCAAAAATAATGTACACGTAATCTTTCAACTCATCCTGCTTCACCACTTCATAACTAAACGGAATTTCCGTTATTTATTAATCACTGCTCAGTTTTATCGCTGGTCTATGTATAAAAATTTTGTCATTAAAAAAAAACAATAATAGAATTTTTAAAAATTATTAATGATAGTCAATAACGTTATTAATTGTTTTTCAACACTTTTTTTAACTATCTATTTTTATAGTTATCTCACCAGGAAATGATCCCATTGGCCTTGACGCATGATTGTAATTAAGCACATGTTGTTCGTTATTGTGAGCATGGAAATTTAACCCATCCAAATGTTGTGCTTACCCGAGAGAAAATATTGTGGTTATTATGTGGTGAAGTACAGTAGGTTTTGAATTGCTGCTGTAAAAGTGTACTGCACTTGTTGGTAATAGTCACTGAGTTATCCAGTACACAAAAATTTACGAGTCCCATTATAATATAATTTTTTAATGTCTACTAAAGAATTTCACTTTATTATTATTTTTTCCCTCTTTTACCCTCAAATTTATCTGCGAGGGGCTTTTCAACTGGACAAAGAAAGTCTTTTCAGCAGAATCATGTGTTGATAGTGTTCTTGGACAAACAGCACACTCCCTCGAAACCATCAAATTGTCTCTTCTTCATTTTATCCCTTTTTTTTTCCTTTCTTCTGGGAAATAAAAATAAATTCCAGGAGCTTGTGAGAAATATTGTCTGGCATACTCCAACGTGAAGGATACACTTCCTGCATTCCAATTGTAAAATACCGAGTGAAAGTGAGCGTTCAACGGATTCACAAGAGAACTCGTTCTTATTGGGGTTGTAACCCCAAGAGCAAAGACCACGGGCTTTTTTTTATTATTATTTTTCTTTCTTTTATTTGAAGTCTGACTGGTTGAATTACGTCTGGAAGTTTTATTATTTTTTTTTTCCGAATGAAATTCCTTTCGGCAAAATTCCAAATGAATACTTTGAAGCATTGCTATTAACTTGTTTAAAGCCAATTCATCAAACTTTTTGATGGGAATGAAATCATTTCTTTCAGAATTCAATTGGCAAAGTGCAAAATTTAATTTGAGTGATGAGGGCAATGGATATTCAAAATTTTGCATAATTTCATTAGAGGCCAGGAAAATTTGAGCTAGAAAACACGATTATAAAATTGATTTTAGTCCAATAATTCTCGGGATAGCGGAAGGAATAGGAATTATGGGGAAAAAAGTTGATTTCTGGAGAATCGCGATGGGTGGAGCAAAATGGATTAAATTTCCCGAGTTTTCCAATGGACAGAAGGAAATTTCGATAATTACTTCAAAAAATTCATCGCAAAAAACAAATTGCTTCATTCTCATTTTAGAATGCAATTTGAAGTAATCTTCAAATGTAATATAGCTCTAAAATTTCTATAAATCATATGAAATTGAATATTTTCCAAAATATTTGAATGACGAGTAGGAAAAAATTATGGACAACATTGAGCATATTTTCTTTTTTGTATTTTACCATAAAAAAAGATTAGAAATGTGGAATTAATTCAAAATTCAACTGGATTCACACAGAGATTGAATATTTGAATGTGTCATTGACCCGCGAAAGATTACACAAATGCTTTCACCAGTTTTCCCTACCAAGAAAATTCTTATTCGGACCTATTTCTGAATAACTGAATAATATTCACGTAAAATAAGCGATTACCTCTCATTTGAATAATTAGCTGTGAATTTTATCCACTTTAGAATAGATCTATTGTATTTTTCATGAGATACTTTCAAATAAAAAAAAATCAAATGCATCATTGCATTGTGAATATTAATTGATTGTGTAAATTATTATACAATGTGCGTGAACTCACGGGAATTTGTGCCTATAACGGAATACACTGGAGTCACGAAGGTGAACGTCATCCGCTCGACTTCGATTGAGTAGTTGAAGACATAAAAATAGAGAGAGAGAGAGGGAGATGCATGTACCGGTTTTAAATTTTATGCTGATGAAAATGCATCTGGTGACAAACTGTCTGTTACAGTGGCAACTTTTTTCGTCATTTGCATTGTAATTATTGGTAAATTTTACACCAAAGGACGCGTGTCGTAATTGATTTGCAGGATTTTTATGGAATTTTTCATTGCTTCAGTCTGAAATTGAAGTCCCTTCCTATTGTTTAACCCTAGATTGGTAATCATGAACTATCTGATGATTATGGTTGAGTGATATGTAATTTGAAAATATAATAGCTTGTTGAACACTTCAATGAATAGCGTCAATTTTTTTTTTTCAATTTTCCGCTCAACAGATTGATCATTGAAGAACAAAAACGGCTGAACGCGGGGAATCCCTCATACCGTGATCAGTCTCTTGTTAAAGTTTTCTGTTTTTTTTTTTAATATCTCAATTTCTCATTGTCTTAACGTAAACATTATTTCCTGTTGAATTTGAATTTAAATTGAGAAAATTTAACTTCGAATGTTGATAATGATGAGTTTTATTTTCTGAAGCATCAGAGAAACACATATAATAATAAAATTAGCACACATCTGACATTTTTTGGATTTTTTTTTAAAAGTGAATGACTATAAAAAAAAAATTTACAAAATTCGCACTCACAGTTTTTTAGAAATTATCTACGTGTGCATATTTTTCATTTTCTTCAATAACTTATTCGTCAAAAGAAGAAAAAATAGAAAAATTGTCAGACGTCTGCTATTTTCAGTATCATCAGCAAAATCATCATCATAAATGATGAAATCTCCGCATTTTATTAATAAAACTTTGTCAGACTGTTCAAAAGTAATTTCTTCAAATTTCGAAAAAAATTAATTCCGATAAAATCGACGAGATATGAAGAGGAAATGAATAAATAGAATAGATGATAGGGTCGATGGACTTGGTGGTAAAATGGTCACGTTTTTGCAGTGCGAGAACAGGATGCATTACTTGGAAAGTGGTGTAATTAATAAATATGTGCACTTTTTTTTCATGAAAAAAAAAGATTACAGGAGTTTTGTATTTCACAGAAAAGAGAGGGAAATTTAATTGTATGATGGAAAGCGTGTGAATTCAATTAATTTATTGCGTTATTTCGATCAATTCATGTCGTATTATTTTCAGAATAATTTTTCGTCATTCAAAAATTACGAAACAGAGAATATTACAATGAATTTCGTTCATTGAATTCAAGAGGCAGAAAAAAATTTGATAAAATAAACATAAAATACGCTGAATTTGTGGTAATAAAAAAAAAATTCGTTGAGTTTGTACTCACGATAAGAGAAAAATAGTGTGGTCTACTCATTCCCAGTGTATGATATCATATTTAAAAATATCTCGGAATAATTGAGACAATATTTTTCATTTTTTTCAATGGCTCTATGACCTTGTGACAAGTGTGTTGTAATCACTTGCGCGCAATGTAATTGTATTAATGATGACTTTTTCAAAAAATTCTTCTTTTTTTTTCAACAGATTAACAGCAAGTACAGTGAGGAATTGGCACAGGAATGTTTGGAATGGATCAAAACAATTACTGGAGAAAATATAAATACAAGTGGGGATATGGATAATTTTTATGAAACCCTCAAGGATGGAACTCTTCTCTGCAGGTAATTCTTTTTTACTCTCAGGGCTAATATCTCGGAAATTTTTGGAGTTTAGAGAATTAGTTAGGAGAGCTTTTTCATAGGTCATGAAAATTCCTACAAAAAAAGGGTTTTGGGACGTATATAAATTACGTCACACGAATTTACAGATTTCTAACCCCCCCCCCCCTCCCCTTACGGCACATCCCCCCCCCCCCCCCCCCCCTGTCTTGTGACGTCACACTATCACTTTTATATCCTATAATTTAACAATTGCAATTATATATTAATGTGAATTTATCTATTAACATTAGGAGAACATGAAGAAGGGATAACAGGTCAAATAGTCTCACACAGTCATAGTTATCAACAAATAAATTCTTGTCATTCTTGACATTCTAAAGAAAAAAGTTTTTATTGAAAAAATCGTAATAAAAAATGAGATTATCTATAGAAAAACAAATCGAATGTGTTTGTCAAAGATTGTTTGCTTGCAATTTTTTTGTCTAGATTTTTTCTTGACCAACATTTTCAGGCTAAAATAATAACAATATGAAATTCAGAGTTTATATTTCGACTTTTTTTAATTCTTTGGAATTGATTTTTGTGATATCACAAATTATAAGACCCCCCTTTCACATTTTGTCACAAGTCTGAGATGCCCCTTCTCCCCCCTACCGTGGGACGTAATTCATGGATGGCCCCTTTTTACAAATACCTCAAAGCCTATGAGTTTCAAAGATATCTGCTACATAATCCAATCGTGGATCGATAAAAAAATAGAAAAACTCAGAAAATCTTGTGTAAAACTAAATTTTATGAATATCTCAGTAGCCCATGAGACTTGGGAGAATTTGTCAAGAGATCTTTCTTGTATTTCGTCGAATTCTCTGCAATTCAAATCTTCTTAATTTCTCTTCTCAACGACTCAAGAGATATTTACACAGAACTCTTGCTTCATCACTTCACTACTGAATTTACATAAAAGTTTTTGATTAATAATAATATTTAATGAAAATTTCTGGAGAAGTTTTGGTAATTCAATCAATTCTCGAATAGATTGGTGAATCACGTGAAGGAGGGCTCAGTTAAGAAAATCAATCAATCAACGATGGCCTTCAAGTGCATGGAAAATATCAATGCATTCCTTGAAACTGCACGAGGACTTGGTGTACCACCACAAGAAACTTTTCAAACTGTTGATCTTTGGGAGAGACAGAATCTCAATTCTGTTGTTATTTGTCTACAATCACTTGGAAGAAAGGTAAAATAATTTTTTATGGAATAATCTAATTTTATAGTATGTAAATGAATTCTAAAGTAGTAGAATTTTTGTAAGATCCTTTTCTATTGCTTTACTTTTCCTCAACGAAAGAGATCCTCATAAAAATATCTTCATCTTCAAAAGAAATCAGTACTTTTTCCCAATTTCAGATTTTCTGGGATTTTTCAAAATCTTTCAGAATTTTCCGATGCCCACACGGTCTCTTCAAAATCAGTATGTTTTTGCAATTTGAGATTTCCTGAAATGTTTTGAAACTTTTCGAATTTTCATTTTTTTTCCACATTTTCCCAAATCCAATGCCGGCAATCTTCCTCCAGCCACATGTTTCTTTTGAAAATCAGTTTCATTTTTCGATTTTTTCATAATTTTGCCAAATTTTTCCACAATTATCCAAGAATTTCCAGAATTTTCTCAAATTGAATTCCAGCAACCTCCCTTTACCATCTTCCTCATTGATTAATTCTGTCCCACTTCTCAATTACCCAAATTCAATTAATCATTCAAGATTCCCTTTTTGCTCTATTTTCAATGAACATATCCTCAAATGAATCTGTCATTATTGTGATTTTGATGAAATTATTTATCTATTTAGGCGGGTAATTATGGCAAACCGAGTATTGGACCGAAGGAGGCTGACAAAAACGTACGTAAATTTACTGAGGAACAGCTGCGAGCGGGACAGGGTGTAATTAGCCTGCAATACGGTAGCAACAAGGGTGCCAATCAGAGTGGCATAAACTTCGGAAATACTCGACACATGTAAATCCCTTTCTCTGCCACTGTCTACCATCATCCGCGCCAAATCCCCGTTTTATTCTACAAATTTATTATTTTCTTTTTTACAATCATGTTTGAAAAGTTTTTCTTTTTTTTTTTTAAGATAAAATTGTTTATTCAATCTCGTCGGATGATGTTGACCATTTTCGGTTTGTTTTTTAATGACATTTAATTTCCAATAAGGGTCCACGTAATTAAAAAAATTAACGTATATCTAAAAAAATTATTGGACGTCAGTGCCATTCTTTAGTGAGAAAAATTTAATTAAAAAATATTTTTCTCAGCCAAATTGATGTATCAGACCTTTGTAAAAGTAATCTGCACAATAATCACGAGCAATCATTAAAAAGAAGGCAATTAAAATGAATAGGAATAACGTTGCGTGGATATGAAACAAGTAAAATAACGGACAATGCATTTTGTAGACTCAAATTATCAATTTCATGACGTAAACTTAATTTCCTTGGATGGAAAAATGTATAAGAATCAAATGCGGTGCATAGATTTTGCATGTTGAGCACTAAGATTATTCCATTTTTTTTACAATTCCGTTCATTTTCTTAAGCTTTTCAATTTGTATTTAATATACAGGAAAAATTCAAATCTAAATCAAAAAATTACTATTGATTCAATGCATTGAATCCTTAATTTGCTAATCAGTTATTATTATTTCCTAAGAATATATTATTATGTATGATACATAGAGAGCAATTAACTTAAGTATTTTGTACAAACATCTTTTTTGGTGATTATTCAAAAAAATAAATGAATATATGAAAATTTCCAGATTGTGTATTTAGAGGGAGCAAAAAAAATTATAAAGAATAAAGAAATTATTAGAACTTATTAAATTTATTTAATCATTTAAATTATTCACATAACTATATAAAATTTTGAATTAAGTATAATTCATTGAGAAAATTATCGCTGAAATGGGTAGAAATCGAGGCCTGAATTCCATTTCCACTCCATGGTGTATCCAGCTTTCTGTCTCGATGCTATCTGAACTAATTTCTGGACTTGCGGTCTGAAAAATGAATTGATAATGATTAGTGAGAAAATCGAACAATCAGTGGTCATGTGAATTTTTTCAACGCAGGATATTTCAAAGAATGAATCTCTCTTGTTCTCCAAGAAGATCCTCAACCGAAACTGAACTCTCGACGTCTCCACGACTAATTCTTTCTCGATTTCGATACTAATTAACCCTGGAGTGGTCACCCAGAGCAACCTAACGTTTTTGGTCGGGTGATGAGAAATTTTACTTTTTCTTCCACTTGAGCCGCGCATGTATCTTTCGACTATACAGCCAATGGTAATGTTTTTTTTCAAATGTTGACCAGGAGACTGACCTAAATCAGCACTAAAAACTGAGAAAGGTTAATTAGCCTGTCGTTTACTGTTGCGCATTCAGGGCTATCAATTCCTCCAAATAACGAAGAAATCGAATAAAAACTGAATGCGCTGATGAAGGATTTAAAGGCGTGTTTCAATTCTCTCTACACTTTTGGCAACTTCACTCGCCAGATAACTTCATTTAGCAGTATTTTTTTTCTAATTGTCAGAATTTATTCAGTTTTTTCATCAACTTTTCAGGATATAGCATTTGAAAAATATACTACCTTTTCCTCTCAACCATTGGATCATAGAAAAAATTAAAACAAAAGCGGAATGCGCGGGGTCTCCCTCATGAAGTAAATAGTCTAGGGTTTATCTGTTTTCATATTTCTCTGCTCTTATTTTTGTAGACAAACAAGGTTATCACATGATTCTTTCTGCGAGTTTTTTTTTTGACATTTCAGGGAAAAGGAGCGGATAATGAAATTGATTTCTCTCATTTCACATCGCGATATGAAATGAGGATGAGCTAATGAATAAAGTCAAATTTTTCCCGAATTTTCCACTCAATCGATCGAGCATAGAAAAATAAAAACAGGAATGCTGGGAATCCTTTATGAGATCAACAGCCTATGATTATTTGAATAAAATTGATCAGTACCTGTATGCAGGTGGCAGCATTTCCTCATGGAAAGTGCATGGTTTTGGTTTTTCATCCTCAGCTGTTTTGAAAACATTACTCCTAATTAGATCAACATCACGCTCACATTCTTCCTTGAAATCTTCAATTTTTCTGGGTGGTACATTGAAGTGGAGTACGAAGTAATGTGCTCTACGATGTGATACACCATGAGCTGAAGTTTTGTATGGAGTTGGTTGTTCGCCGAGATTATCAATTTGTCGAATTACACCACCACGATCGAATATTCTGCCGGCTATTCGTTTCAATGCTTCTGTTGTGTGTGGCTGATTTTTTTACAGATTTAATCGAATTAATTGGAGTTATTGAATTGACGTGATAGATGTTGAAAATAATTTGAGAGTTAATGAAGTTGATGAATTATGAAAATTGTGGTAGGTTTCATGAACAGCCGAAAAAATTGTTGCTGCAAAATCTCAAAGGACAATAACTTTTGATCAACATGGCAATAACACGAAGCGATTTCAATAAATACCGTGGTGGCCCCAGTTCATGACAGTGTGCCAGTAACTGATAATTTTTGTGAATTTCTCAGTTATATTCAAATGTACAGTATATTGTTTAAGGCGGTTCACGTCTGAAAGTGCTTTATAAAGAATATTTTTTTATGAGGAATTGAAACTTTTTTTTATAAAGAATTGGAACTTTTTTATGAAGATTTTATAAAGACGTTATAAAGTCCTTATAAAATATTTTCATATGTGTTCACGCGTGGCACCGCTCTTTCTCCTAAATGATTTGTTGAATTTGGGGAATATCTTCGAAACTAAGCAAGATAGAAAGATTTTGCCTTCACCCTTTCCTGTGGATCTTGAAATACTTTACAAAAAGGGGTTAAGAGGTAAAATTGTCCTATTTTGCGTTTTTCCCGTAACACTGCTTAGGACATCACGCACCTAGGGCGGAAAGAAGCTAATGGGGACGAAATTTTCTTCCCGAGCGAAACAAGGGTGAGAAAATTTTGTCAAAATTAAATCTTATCCACCATGATGAATAAATCCGCTCGAAAAATGCGTTTCAAACCGAGCGAAGTGAGGTTAGAAACCGATTGTTCCGGCACCCTGAGCAGAAAAATTATTTACAAACTTCATCATTACATACAATTTCAGTAGCACGAAGTCCCAAGCAATCCTCAGCCCGTAGGGACGGTTTAGAACGATTTACCATCTAGAAATGGAGATATTTAATTTCAAAATTTATCTAAATCCCTAACGCCATAAGACACAATGTTTAACCTACAAAACATCACTATTTTGAGATCAAATATCTTAATTTCTAAGTGGTAAGTCATTATAAAATTTCTTTACAAGTTGAACAATGCTATAAACTTTGCGTTCACAAAATTGTACGCAATCAAGTTAGAAAATAATTTTTAGGTGGGATGCACGTGTACCTCCTTAAAATTCAAGTGCTGAGCTTGTTGAGCGCTACAAATATGTTTTGATATAATTAAATTACATTGAATAAGCAAATAGTTGTTGTCCTTGATTTATGTTATCAGAAACTAGCTCTAAAGTTTCAGAAACCGGGGCCATTATGGTATCTTGCATCGACAATTCCCTCAGGTTTTGAATGGTACTGTTAAAAAAATTGATTAAACTCACCATTTCCGCCATTTTGGTTTTTTGAATCTCTGAAACTATTGGAGCAAAATTGATGAAAATGCAACATTTTTGGGGGAGAATTTTACCGGCTTTCCAATGAAATCACTTTGATTTGAAGAATCTACCAACTTCATAATCTCTCAGATGAAAATTCGAGTGAATGCATAACTTAACCTATAATTGAAAAATAGAACAACTCTATTAATCATAGCTTACCTTGGTCATGACACGCAGAAGAATCGGCATCTCGTAAGTCAGCATTTTATTGTGGAATTGTTCTCCTACTTTTCAGATTAGGACTTCCTGCCAATTTTAGAAATCATTCTATTTCTTCTCGATTACGAATGAAAATCACGCATTTTTCAACAATGCTTTTTTTTTCATTATCGTCTACTTTGTGGACGAGACTCAATGCCGAGAGCAGTTGAGTCGCTGGGCTCGAGAGTCAAAGTGTCGCTGAAATAAAATGCACCATTACATAGTTGAAATTTGAATAGTATCTTGATGCACGAAAGATCGAATAGAATTATGATGATTATTGTTTCCATCACAATTTCGACTAATAGAAGTGTAATTTATGAGCAATAGTATTTTAAGTATTAATTCAAATCAGAGGACGTGACGTCAGTTTTCCCCCTATTTTCATGAAGTCACGTGCTCATCCTTCACGACTTTAATGACTGTTACACGTATAAATATTGCTCCAATTTATATCCAAATAAATTATTAAGTATCGTTACAAATAAAGCGTAATCAATTATTTATTTCCCTTGCAAAGACACTACAAGAAGCAAGGGATTTGATACCACGTGGTGTGTATTATTTCGATAATTTTCGGTATACCATAGCTCTTGCTAAGCAGCAAACAAAAGTTTTTTTAAACAAATTCCAACCTACTTTATCCAACGAAAATGTCAAATCCGTGCACCCATTCGCCAGAATTAGAATTTGAAAAATAGTCTCCCGAATACCCCTCGTGCTTGAAAATTACTTGAGTATTTCCCTCAAGTTTACCTGATCAGCAACGTGTGCGTTCAGTTTGGCACAAAATATCTCGCGCGCGAGCGCTCCGGATTTTGATACTGCCAAACTACACGCACGTGTTGCTGAACAAAAAAACTTTCGGGAAATATCCGCTAATTTTGAAGCACTCGAGACAATTTTCATGGAATTATATTGTTTACCTTTCATTATTGGAGGATGCACTGTCCCAATTTGGATATCTATCTCTTGAACTCTTGCACTGTTTTATCCTCTTCGCTCCACTATCTCCAGCCTTACCGATAGTGCATCTCGTATGAGAGTTCTTCAACTACCCATCCAATGAAAGAGCGGGTCAGTCGAAGGGACTGTCACTAGATTTTACATCCGACCAAAAAAAAAGAGAATTCGTTGCGCATGTTTTCATTGGTTTTATCTTTAGCATGAAAAATAAATTGCTACTTAACAAATCATTCTATAGTTCGTATTATGTATTCCTTCATGAAAAATTCTTCAATCTATTCTCAAGCTCCACGACATCAAAAGCTCAAGTCTGAGCTAGCTCCACGACGTCAAAAGGCGGCAACAAAATTCCAGCTGGCCACTGTTGGTATATACACACACATACAAACACAACTGCTAGCATGACAAGTTGAGCAATAATGTGCCGGGATTTGTTGATTCGCAGTTAATATTGTCCACGATATTCCATATATTTAAGTGACTGCCATATATTGAGAAGATGGTAAGTTCATAGAAAAGTTTATGTTCTCCAAAAATATAATTAATTCTGAATGGAATTATTGGCAGTAACTACTGTCATAACCTCTGTGAATAGTAATTAATTGATGTAATAATTATCACTTCTTCTTTCTTGCAGTCTGCTATATTTAATTTCCAAAGTCTGATGACTGTTATTCTTCTTCTAATTTGCACATGTGCTTATGTTCGATCGGCAGTACCGAGTTTACTTGACAGGAAGAAAGTTGGGTAAATAAATTTTTTAATCCACAAATTCTTCAATCAGTTTTATTTAAATTAATGAATAAACAATGTTTTTTTAATCTTTTCAGTATGGGTGGAATTTTTTGGAAATGTGCAAGAATCGGTGAACGAAAGAGTCCATATGTTGCTGTAGGATGTCTCTTCATGGCTTTTACAATACTCTTTTGGTCCTAAGTGTTTTGAAAGAAAAAGGTGATTTTTTTTATTTCAACAGAGAATTCATTGAAAAATGAAAAGAAAAAAAGAGGAAAGGAAGCATTTTTTTAATCAAATAAAAACAATCTGTAAGACTTAATAAATAATTGAAGATAATAATTTTTTGACAGAAAAAAAAAATCAATGACTTAAATTACATACGTATTTGCATTTTATTTGTCAACACGTTATGTCTGCAAAGCTAGTTTATATTCAACTTGAGCACATCTTCTCATTCTTACATTATATTTCTTACAATATGTATATTTATATATATATATAATTTGTTTTTTTTTCTCTTCTATAAACAACAACATCTTTATTTACTCATTTTTCATATTCATATACTATATCATATCAATTTTATTGAGCATCATTCATAATTGATGTGATTAATCTTTTTTTTTTTTTCTTCGTCAAGTAGTTACACTAATTCATACATCATTTGCCTTCATTCAATTGTACAAATAAGTAATTTTTTTCTCTCACTATTTTTAAATATAAATTAAGCCCTATACATCGCGGAACATCTAATCTGATATGACAATAAATTAAGATATGTATTCATTGATATTTACAAATCAATTTATAACTGTTGATACATAAAAATTCGTTGCTTTTATTCTCTTTTGCATTAAATAGATTGAATTATTTTTTTTTTTAAACTGTACAAAATAAAATTTCAAGTACTCCACAGTCTTTGTTCAATAGCAACGTATAGGGCATTTTTTATAATTCAATGAATTTTTTTCCATTCAATTTGAAAGAAATAAGAATTTGAGAACGAATTTATAAACAATTGAATAGAAAACATTTAATACAGCGTTACACGCACTACAGATATGGCATTTTACGAGGAATAATGGGATATTTATGTTAGTTTCTTACTTTATTCTTTTTTTATTCAATTAATTTGATGAAACTCGATATTATCTATTTATATTACTTACATTTTAAATTATTATACTAATTATTTGTCTCATATTTGATTATGAATTTTATAGCCAATTTTATGACGCTCCATAGTTCAATTAATTCATCATTTTCACTCAAAAATGCATTTTTTTACTCTATAAACTGAATAAATTTCATCGTTTGTAGTATTATCTTCTCATTCTTACTCCATTTCTAATTTTAAGTTATTCATTCATATATATTTTTTTTTCATCGTTCACATCCTCAAGAATTTTTCATTTCCAAAAAAATATAATTATTTCAACTTTTTTTATGTCACATTTCTTCGTTTTTTTTATCAAGTTGAACATACACCGATTACTACAATGAAAATATCAAATTTTCCATTTCACATATTTTTTTTTTTTATCATAAAGTCCATTGTGAAAAACTATCCCGAGCAGTTTTTAACATTTTTTTTTTCTCACAAAATCACGAATTCTACGATTATAACTCTGTTTCGAGTATTTCGTCGGATAATTCTTCAAGTTAGGAAAAAAAGAAGAACAAAATGTATGAATATCTCTTCTTACTTTGTGAATGAAAACTATGTAAATGGAGTATCTCACACAGGAATATTTTGGAGTTAAATTTGTGAAAATTGTGTGTTAACGTTGAGGGCAAAATCACCTAGTTAGAATTTACATGATACTCTGGCTTTATCATTCACTAGAACTGATGAAACATGATAAGATACTTCAACCGAAGGAGGAATGAGAGATGAAAATTCAGTGGAGTAGTGAGGCAAAATGAGTTAATCTTCCACTATTATAATGTAGATCGACAATGCATATTCTATGGGCTTTTGTTGAATATATTCAAAAATAATTGTAATAGAGAAATTTTTGGAGAAGGATCTTTTCTTTGTAGTTCTGGAACTTGTTTCTACAAAAATGAAGATGTGATTCTTGTGGCTCGGTGGGAGCAATATTTTTCCATAGGTTCGAATCAAAATCAGATAACGAGACCTGATGAAAAAGTAACAGGACTGGAAATAAATAATATAATATTCAAATAATTAGAAAAAATATAAGATTAAATATAAAGAGAAAAATGAGCATGCATCAGTGCCACTTGATTTTTCACTAAAATATTTTTTTTCTGTTTGATTATTTTTAGAAAAATTTATCAGTATCAAGCAAGTCAAGTTATTTGTACCCTAAAAAGTTTGATAAAATTTTTTCTTTAAGAAAAAAGAACCTTGTTCTACAAAAAAAGTTCCATCAAAAATTTCTCTATGTCTCAAATTTCAAGATATTCCCCAAAAACCAGAGGATTGAACCGAGCAAAATTTTCAAAAGTAAGAGCAAATAAAAAATAAAATACTTTCTCCTCATTATTTAATATCAGAATGACAAAACAATAACAAAAATCATTGGCATGATAACAGCACTATAGTTGACTATCGCAGCACTGTTGACCTTGAAAACTTCATTATGTTTAAAGGCATTGTGATCTCTCGTTAGTGGTACACGTGTTTCTGGTTTTGTTGTTGTTGTTACTAGTTTACGTTTCTCATAGTTCAAAGATACCGTACTCCTTTGTAATAATGGTGTACTAGTTCTACTGTATACTATCTTCGGTGTTGTCATCCAAAGTGAATTGCCTCTACCTCTATTCAATCTCTTCTCACTGACCGAAGTCGCACGTGTTGACTGCGTCACACCTTCAATCTCTGAAATGATAAACGATCGTATCACTTCATCATTCCTCTTTCTTACTCCATTTCTTTTCTCCCGGTTATTTTTCTTGTTTTTCTTCTCTCCTTTTTGCCTTCTTTCTTTCTTTGTGATATTCATATGAATTGAGAGACGAGAAATTGCTATTGGAGAAATTGACAGTAGAAATGAAGGCAGAAGAAGAAAAGAGATTAGCAATGAAATGAAAGAAAAAAATTGAAAAAAATCTAAGAATTTGTCAAGTGAGATTTTCCGTAGAGAATTTCATACATTACAAAAAAGATCACTTGAGCATTTATTCTGGAATCACTCAATTCAAAGATACTGTGGTTGCTCCCGTTCTTCACAGTGTCCCAGTAACTGACAATTTTTGCAAATTTCTTAGTCTTACTTGAATGTACAATATATTGTTCAATTTTCAATCGCTGCGCTCGTTTAGCGTTATGAATATGTATTGAAATAATAAAATTACATTCAATGAGAAACTTTAGTCCGATTACCGAAAGGTTTACTCTTTTCAAGTAAGGTTAGATACGGTTTCAGGCTCTCGGAAAAGTAATCCTTTTAAAAATCGGACTATAGCTCTAAAGTGTCAGAAATCTGGCCACCACGATATTGACAGAAGAAAATAAAATTTGAATTAACTCTATTTTTATTTTCCTATGATTATTCGGTTGAGCGGAAAATCCAGGAGGAATTTTATTCTATTCATTGAAGTATTTAACAAAGTATTCCATTTTTCAAATGACATAATCCTGCAAATTTGATGAAGGAATAAAATAAATTCTAGGAACTAGCAAAATTTTTCTAATGCTAAAGTCGTCCGGTGAGCGACGTTGCCAAAAACTCGCTAAACGTGTTTCACCAGTGTAGATAGAATTCGGCAACGTCGCAGCTGAAAAAACACGAGGGGCAATCCCCCATTATTCGACTAAAGTCATTTGGTCGTTTATGGTGACTAGTCTTTGAGGTAAATAAAAAAAAAAATATCTCACTGTATAATCGAAGAGTCGATTCAGCTTCACCCAGACTTGATTTGGCAATGCACTTGTATTCATCCAAATCTTCCTCCTGCAACTCTTTTATCTTCAATTCAATTGTTGTTTTCCACTCGTCATCAGGATTTACACGCTCGTAACTCTCAAATCTTCCACTAGAAATTAGCATTATGAAATTAGTCAACAATAAATTATTGAAAGGACACAGAGGAAGGGCTAGAATTCCAAACTCTGTCTTCCTCGTATGACATTATATCCATTTCTGCGTTATAGATATATACGATTTATGTATCAACTGTGATTTACGAGTGAGAGACATCATGAGAGGCAGAGGTGGGGATGTAAACGTTAGCTTGTTCAGCCGTAATTTCAATTCCCCTGTGATAGGAAATTGATTTTAACTAACGGACAAACCAGGACGTACAGCAGTTACAGACAAGATAAAGATACAAATATATAACGTTTTGATTATCTGTGATTTTGTGATGAGCAAATTAATGCGACGACAAATTATGTTCACTTTATTTCAAAGACTTTAATCCACGTTTGAGATAAGTTCTTGTGAAATATCCCGGAATTCAAGGAAGTTCGGAAAAATTTGGTTAAAACCTTTTTTGGAGATAAAAATCTACTGCTACGAAAAGTGTCCTCGCCAAAATTCTCCATCTCTCAAATTTCTAAATAGTTTACTGAACGAAAATTCTTCAATAAAGTCGAATCATCTCACTTTACCACTCCATTTTCAAAGCTTAATGTTCATGGAAATTCTCCGGTAAAATGAATGTCCTCTACATTTCAACCTTCCCATTAATTTTGAAACTTTGTAAATGTTTAATTAATTAAATTAAAATGATTTGATACTTGGTAAAGGAAAAAAGCAACATTATATCCACTCAATTTGCGAGTAAGTACATGGAAGCATTCTTCAGATGTTAATAAAAAAAACATCTGCAGACATGAAAGGAATCCTGTTTTTTATGATTTTATATTCACATAGAGATCATGAAAATTCATGAAACATTAAAAATGAAAGTGTACTTCTCTGATGCTAATTACACTGACATTTCATTTACTGATGTATCTCATTAACTAGAAGTTTCTGTTAGTGGGTAAAAAATTAGTTTGAAAATAAAAAATGTTCTTTGAGTGAGAAATATATGCATAGGTTGAAACATACCCATTGCTTATTGACAGTACTTGTTTTCCTCTCTGCCACAAATTTATTGTTTTTGGATAGCCTTCAATTTCACATATGAGTGATACATCGGTGCCAAGTGGTGAGCTAACCAGTTGATTTTTTACTTTAGCAGTCGGTGAAACTTGAAGTGTTTAATTAAAATCAAAATCAAATATGAATTAGTCGAATAGAATTATAAAAAAATTTTTTGTATTAATTTAGTTCAATGTCAGGTCAATTGGCAGCTTATTGAGAAACTTAGTTGAACAGTTTTTATGGAATATCTCGGAAATTAATGGATCTATAAAAAAAAGTCCACGTAAAAACTTGGTAAATTGATGCTATAAGGACGTAATAATAATAACTGTGTTGAATTATTTGACGCCTAATAATTGGACATATTGAGCAGTTTTCTTGTAATTTTTGGCATGGCTTCTTGAAAGAAAATTAAATCCGTATGAAATTTATAGTTTTGTAATTTTTTTGTGTTGCTTAATTGGTGGATATTATTCACGTGCAGTATCCAAATTTTTTGATACAATAGCGCAAAAGTACATTATTTAACGCATAAAGAATGTAAAAGAAGTACTTTGTCACATTAATAATTAATTTAAATTGCCTACAGAAGATAGGCAGAGTAAAAGTGTGAAATTTCATCATCAAAATCCCGAGTGTTGTTGTGTGACAAGGCGTTAGCATGAGGCTCTTCTTTTAAGGCTTATAGACCACTAAGTCCTCGGCATGGCTTCGAGTAATGCGAAACGAGGTGATAATCTCCATCAAAAACAGTTGAAAAACGGAAAAATTTGGTCCTTTAATTCGTCTTGAAAAAATCATTGAAATTTTTGGAAAAATTTGATTAGGATGTCTCCTATGTCCGGAACCAAGTGACCTATCCCACTCATCTCATTTGTCTGAGAAAATCAATAATTACTTGAATACGCAACAAGTCAGACAGTGAAAATTGAGGGGTCAGCCAGTTAGCAATTTACCAAAAAAATTCTATTTCAATTATTCAATGAGATATCCCATAAAAATTAAGGAATTAAAATTAATTTCCAGCTTTATTGATTCCCATAGTCAATTAAAATCAAGATTTAATTGACACAAGCAAAGCAGGAAGTAAACCTATTTCATCTATTCAATTAGTCTCCTCATGTGACATTAATTGACAACTTTATAAACAATTTAATACGTTAGTATTTCACACATATGTAAATACTCACAGTGTACTCTCAAATAAACTCGTTTGCTAACACCCGGAGGCACATCATTCATTGCAATACAAAGATAGGCCCCCATTTGCTTTCTGTCTACCCTGATTAATTCCAGTCGTTCACCAACTAAGGACTCAACTGTAATCCATACCCCAGTTTCAATGAGTGTTTCATTAGTTTGTTATATATATATATATCAAGGAGTATATACACATACATAGATAGTTTCATTAACAACTCACATATGATACGTTTTGGTGAATGCAATTATAAATAACCCCTATATGAAGCTATACCAGTGGATTAAACTTTAGTGTGCAATTATTGTAGTATCTCAAAAACTTTTCATCCCGTATTTCAATGAATTTATATAACATTATTATGATAAAATTTGTGATTATTGCCAGCAATAATTTTCTGCACTGTGGCAATTATAAAATTCATTGAAATTACGTTAGCGAGAAAATTTTCATTATTTATTTTTCCCTCTTTTTGGTATTTTATATGGAAAAATATAAGTTAAAAAATTTTGGCAGCTGATTTTGTAAATCTCTAATGAATCTATTCACGGTTTAATTAAATTCTATTTGACTCAATACTGTTATTAATGAATAATTTTTTTTTCCTTTTCTGATCACCTTCTCTAAATTGCACAGAGAATTTATATCGCAGATGTGGTAACGCTCGATTTCAAAGAATTTCAATAACACTTGTTTCAAGGATATTTAGTAAAGACCACAAAGTATTCTGAAGAAATTTTTCCTCTCTCCTATACCCGTGAAATTCATTTTCTTAATTTAAGTAATGATTTCACTTCAGACGAATCATTGAGAATTAAAATCAACAATTTGCTATTCGTTTTTCCACTTGTTCCTTCAAAAAAAAAAACGTCATGTTAAGTCATGCAGTGATGAATTGATGGAGAATGAATCGAAAAGTTACATCTCTACTATTTTGAAAACATCCAGAAACCAAATAGTTTTTTAAAAAATTTCTTTCTTCGTTTATATATCGACAAAGAAATTGGGAATGCTTCTCAACGGATTCTTTAGGATGGAGGGAGTCTTGCTGCTCGGAAAAAAAATTCCTGGAGAAAATTTTCCGGCAAAATTGACTTTTCAAAATCTCCTTTAAAACAATTGCCCAGATAAAATCGCTCCCTTTTTGAATTCTCATCTTAATCTCCTGAGTCATCATAGTTTTGAAGAGTTCAGTTACTGCGTATGAATATTTTGATAAATATTATGATTCTAACCAAATTGAAGATTATTTGAAAAATATTGCTAAAGTTCTTGGTTGATAATATTGAAGTTGATGGAGAAGATTCTCCTTCCTTCAGATAATAATTATTATATTTTTTTCTATTTGTCTGCTAGAAAATTCAAAAATATGCATAGTATTGTTTTCCTCTATTAATTTTTTTTCTTCATTCATCAACGATTCATGTTCTTCTTCTTCTTTTTGGCACTGTCTATATTAGAACATCCGGCCGTACGATTCATGTTATTTGTAGTGCAATTTTTTGTTTTTAATAAACTGTTCACTTCAGATGGTAATGAAAAGTTTAGTGAACTGTGGAAAAATCCATATTTTCACCTGAGAGGAGATTTTTTGGAGATTTTTAAAAGGGGAGCCCTTTCCGAGAGATTTTTGTGAAAGTAGGTTATCGAATAGAGGATGTTCTCCGAGATTTTCATTCTCAGGAATTTTTGAAAGGGAGATTATGGAAAACAGAATTTTTCGGGACTTTTATTCTGCGGGATTTTTGTAGGAGAGCAGGACACCTAAAACCATACTCCAGTACTTCACTCCTGAATGAATCACGAATATAAATTGAACTAAAAAAAAAAAATAATAAAAAAGTACACACATGAAAAATTACCCATTCAAGTCGTGTGTAAAATCTAAAAAATTCTAATTTCCATATTTAGATCGAGAATAGAGCAAAAAACGCAGTAAATAAATGCCATAAAGTGAGAAAAAAAAGGGAGAAAATTACCTGAAGACAATTGGTCACGATTACGCCTGACGAGTATTTTATTTTTTTCTTTTCTCCATGATACAGTTGGCTGCGGCCGGCCAGATGCTTTACACTCTAGCGTAGCATTTTCTCCCTCTTTGACAATTACCTCACCCTTTGATGTACCAGACGTCAGAATATCAGGTGCAACTGTGTTAAATTGAATCATTCAAATTAATGTACGAACGATGAAATGCTGATGTATATACGAGAATTGGATTTCAACTAGAAGTGGGTGGACTGTCTGGAAAATTGGGCGAATTGGAGGATGAGATGAAATGGGAAGTGGGAGATGTTGCTTTGGCGATGAGTTTATCGAACCATTTGGTACACTTGGTACTATCGAGTAAACGTGATCTCTCCACTTCTGGTTTTCATACCGTGTTGATATTACAATTTTAGATGGTAATTAACACAGTTAAAGGGGAGAGGTGGGAGAGGGGGTAATTTTGCCACATGGTATAGACACAATACGCATCAATGTTTCTGAATCATGTATTTTATCGATAATCGTTCTAATCGATTGTTATTAATGATAGTGTGTTAATGATAAATATTGTATGAAATTAATTACAGTACCAATTAAATGGAGATTTAGTATTTAAAAATCAGAGATTATTGGATAAAACTGTTCATTTTATCAGTTTAATTTACAATGAGATATTGCTGTTGGCTGCAGTTTATTTTGAGATTAAGTTTCTTTTTTCTATTCAATCTGATAAACTACGGATGCAATTCTTTTTACAAAGGAAATACAATGATTTTTCATCGTTAACTATTTATTTTTATCACTTTATGTGCAAGGAAGCGATTTTTTTTATTGTCAATGTCTATCAGATTGAGGAAATTTAATTTATTGATTCAATTGTATGGAAATTCCAATTCAATAAATGGTTTCAGTCAGTTTCAATCAATTCTTTTCGGGCATTCAATTTCCTCGGAATTTGCATTTTTTTCACTCGCTTGGGGAATAGCTGAAGATATTTATCGAGTAAGCATAATGGAAAAATGATTGTTCTTCAATGAAGATTGATTAGTAATAAGAAAATTGAAGAGAATATGAAGAAATATCAAGATTCGATGGAATATCTCAGAAAATACAGGAGAATGATTTTTCTACACTGAGAGAAGAAAATTCTTGTGACAAGAAAATTTCTTCATAACAGAATTTTCTTTTGCAATTTTTATATCTAATATATATAGAAATTTTCTGGAGCGAAGTAAGTTTTCTACAACTAAATTAATTATCTTACGACAAACATGTTGTTTCTCAGTGTAAGAACTTTTTTGTAGCGCTAATTTTTCTCAACAAAAAAGCTCCTATCAAAAATTACGCTATCTCTTTAATTAACTTATCCGCAAGTTCCTCACTTCCTTCACTTCGAAATTTAATATGTCTTCCAGAATATTTTAAATGATTTTTCAAAAACAAAATGGTATATACGAAAAACTTTGATTTGACTTATTATACAGGAAGTTTAATTTCGTTGAAAGAAACAGTTTCTTTGAATAATTCTACTTCATTTCCTTTTAATAAAAGTTCCTTGTACACTCAAGTTTGACTTAGACTTTTATCAAAACAATTTACCCAGTTTACCTTTAAATAGATCCCATTAATCTGCAAAATAAATTGAAGTTAAAAACAAAAAAAATGAAAGAAACAATGAAATAAAATTGTCCATGATAATTTAGAATTAATCACCGAGTTCCTAGCAATATCCCATTGAAAAATCAACTCAAAAGTTTTTCTATCAATAATTTTTCTATGAAAGAGAACAGGAGTCAAAAAAACGACTGCGAAGTTTTTAGACAAATCGATTTTATTTCACAATCAATTTTTTCAGAATATCTCGAAAATTGAGCGAGATAGAGAAATTTTCATAGAAATATTTTTTGTAGTTCTTGAAATTCTCTACGAAAAATGATTGGAATGAAATTGCCCTGTCTCGCTCAGATTCAAAAAATTACAAAAAAACTGTTGGCACAATGAAATCAATTTGTCTGAAAATTTCACATTTTTCACATAAAAAAGGTGCTCATAAAAAATTTTCTATCTCCATTAATTTCGAAGATATTTCAGAAAACAAATGATGAAAAAATATGAAGTTAACTCATTGTTTCACTCGGAATTACGGTAACGAAATTATATGGAAATTGATATCAGTGACAAAGTGTTGTCACGCTATTCAAACTATATAATGTATGCAGTAATGTGGTAATTGTAATTGCACGGGCCTGACCTATCACCGCAGTGGCATTGGAATGACATTTGGTGTAACAACAGAATGTTTGAATGGATTGGGTGCAATTAAGCATACCAACCTAGAACATCAACGCAACCAAGTTGATTTAACATTGGTGTTGTATTAACTTGACACATGTAACAGCCACGATCAGATTCTTTGACATTTCTTATGTGCAATCTCCACGTTGTTTCGTCATCATTTCTTCCAGTTGTTAAATTTGTTTTGGTCTTCATATTTTCAAGTGATACAGAAAATTTTTGTGAATTTGTTACTGTTCTAGTGCCCATTGATAGTATCATCTGGTCCTCCACTCGAAGCCATCCTACCTGTCGACAGAATTTTTTTTTTTTTTTTAGTCATTTTTTACATCCTTTTATTATTGCTCTTCTTTCTCTCAAAAACTCGGGAATCTAATTTATACAGAACCCGAGTGATACTCTTCCGGGCTAATATATATATATATATTTACCCAAGAGGGATGAGAAAGCAAGAGATGGGTATGAGAAGCTTCTGTTTGTGCTTTCAGAGAGAGCAAAACTAAATTTGCATCCAGCCAGAATATTACCACGAGTTTGTGATGCATATTCACGTGAAGGCCCTGGTGTACCTAAGGCCATCAACCAATTCGGGTCGATCTCATTCTACCGCACTCATTCAATTTCTGATTACATCAACGAGCCATCGAAAACACACGTATGTCAATTAATTCACTAAAAATACTTAGGATTTAAGGATTGCCCTCTATTCAGATCATTGATTGTTCGGTTTTGTGGTTATATGATCAGAATTTTCGTGGTAATTGAGATAATTTTCACATTTTTATTTATTAATCCTACACTGGTCACTCTGAGTGACCTGACGACTTTCGTCGAGTGATGAGGGATTACCGGGCGTGTTATTTCGGTTATGACATTGCCCAATTCAGTCTACACTATTTGAGTGCGTTTAGCAAGTTTTGACAACGTCACTCACCGGATAACTCCATTTCACATTAGAAAAATTTCACGAGCTCCTACATTTTATTTCATCTATTCATTAACTCCACAGGATGTGTCAGTTGAGAAATATAACAGTTTGTCAAATTTTTTCATAATTTTCCACTCAATCGATCAATCATATGAAAATCAAAAATAGCGGAATGCAAGGAATTCCTCATAAGGTGACCAGTCTACGGTTAATTTGTTGAGATATTTTTTGCTTTTATTTTTCGAAATAAAAAATGTCATCACATGATTTCTTCTGTGGGTTTTGTGATATTTTAGGGAAAAAGAGCGGATAGTGAAATTGATTTTTCTTATTTTAGATAATTTGCTTATTTTCTCCCTTCTCTATCAAATTTCCGGGAATTGAGATGAAACGCAGCGAGAACTAGCGTATTGCGAATTAGTTACACATTCGCGCTTTTCCCATCACCTGAAACATGCAGCTATCGAGAGTCCAGTGTAATTTAATTTCAAAAGTAAACACTCAATTTCTACTTTCAGCTTTCGAAGCTTTTGTGAATTTTTCATCGTAGAAAATTTGTAACTTCTAGACTGATGGTCCATTCAATTACGATGGACGTAAAACTTTTCATTGGCCTTCAGGATCAAAGGATAAAAATTTACTGGAATCATTCAGTCAATCAAGTGGAAAGAAAACTCTGAGTTTATTGTTTCTCTGTTCATTCATTAATTGAATTCATTTTTATAGCGTAGATAAACAATGAGCGATTATTTTTATGCGCGACATTTTACTAGCCTTTTCATTGATTGAGCATTCTGAAGCTAATGAAATCTGTTTCATGAGCTATACGTTAAAATATCTAACGAAAAATAGGTAAACAGAGTTCCATGAAACATAGCGTCAGGGTCATAAAATATTTAAAGATAAACTATTTCGAGTATTCGAGTGACTCAATGAGGAGAAGCAATAAAGAAAGGCAGACGTATTCATCACCTGAAGGCATTTATAAAAAAAAAATCCATAATTCTTCTATTTACAATTTCCTTCTCAAAATTTTTTCTTCTCCGATGTTTAGAGAATTTGATCATCTAACGAGAAGTGGGGCAAAATGGGAGCCGTTACATAACAATATAACCCATTTTGTTCCAACTTTTCATGAGTTTTTTTTTAGAACTTTATTTTTCAAAAAATTAATGATTTTCTTTTTTTCGTCAAATCACGAAATTAATATTTTTAAAACGTAAAGTAAACTTAATTTAAAATTTTTTTTGGTTCAATTACTGTTTTTGTGTACTTGTGTTAGTACTTGAAGTTATTAATTGCCCGTGTGATTCATTATTCATCTATTTCCACTGGATTTTCCTAGCGGACATTTTCTTGTGGAGCCGTTCCATGCGATTAATATTTGACATTTTTCTCGCGAGGCGGTAAAAGACGATAATTTATAAACTCTAATACAGATAAATTGATAATATCTCCAGAGCTATTGGGCTTACGAGAATTTATCAAGCGACCTTTCCCGTAGCCTCTGAAGCTATCCACAAAAAAAGCTCTCTCGATATTTTTCCCCAAAGCTACACCGAGGATATTCACACATAATCCCATTAAATATTCATCGATCCTCGTGCTTTGCGCAAGCAATCAAATTGTAAAGTTTCAATAACAATGAGGAAGAATGGATAGAATTTTCAAAATTTTCCGATTAAAATTTCCATCAGTACCGCAAACATCTAACCTAGAAGGAGATGAATTTATTTGATCTTGGGTATTCTCTTGGGATCATTGGAAGTTACTCGTTAACTGCAATGCAAGTAACACCGGATAGATCTACTAGAAAGTGTAAATAAGAAGGTTTCCCAACTGAAGACTCATCTACTCAAGATGTTCTCCAGTGTCTACAATTATTAGTACGATTGACTGTAGCTGCCAATCAATGGCGTTTTAATTGATCAGGTGGTCAATTAAAACCTCTTCATTGCCAGAGCGCTGATTCACATCGATGATCACAAGCACTTAGAGAAACCCTGAGTGAGTAGTCCCCGAAATAATAGTGTCTCAATTGAGAGTGGATATTGAGAATACATTGCTCTGAGAGTGAGAATTGAAAGCTGCAATTAGACTCCAAGGGAACTTGAAATTGTCGGGCCAGTAAGTGGGATAAAATGGACGTGTTGAAGTAACTTGCACGCAAAACGACTTTTCCGAAAAACTTGATGAAATTTAGATATGAAATAACGAGAAGGCAATCACCTTCAAAAATTTGGTGTACATTAAAATCTTAAATCTTACAAAAATTTCAGAATTCCAAGAAATTAAAAAAAAAACATCTGAAAAATTCCCAAATATTAAAGTAAAAATGATTTTTGAAATGTATATTGGCAAAGGAAGGTTGCCAGAGTTCAATTTGAGAATAATTCAAAGAAAATTGAAATCAAATTTGGAAAAAATTTTCAAATATAATTTGGAATATATTTTCAAAAAATTCGAAAAAATAATTAAAAAGTCTGTAAAATCCCATATATTGAAATAAAACTGATCTTTTCTCTTTTTTTTCATGTCTTTCATGTTTTTCATTCGTCTTTTCAAAGATTCTTGAATTTTCGGAGTTTTTGAAATCTTATAAAATCTGAAAAGGAGTCTTGAAATTACTCACAAATTAGACAAATCAGATGGAAATTTTACGAGATTTTTTAACATTGTATAGTTTTTGTAGTTTCATCTAAAGTAGATAGTGACAATGCTGGGTTAATTGAACCAAATTAGCTCAACTTTGTCTAAAGCTGTGATTATTTAATTTCTCAAGAAACTACTGTATCTATATTATGATAGACTTAATATGTTCTTTATTCTTCAATATATTCTATTCAAAGGTGAAAACTTGTGTAAAGTGAGGGTGTACCAATGTAACGAGCGAAAAAGATATACAAGAAATGAATAAATAATAATAGTAGTGGCAATGCATGAAAGATAGATTCGAGGATATGAAAAAAGTCTGAAGATTTTGAGATATATGCATGGTGACATGGAAGGGCTTGGAATACACATAGTGGATGTAGAAAGAGTTTTGTGAAACCATAAAAAAAAATGACAATTTGAATTCAATTTTTGTTTGGATTCTTCACGAATATTGATTTTTTGTGTGTTAAACACATTCTGTGTTGTTATATGCACATTTTCTTGTATCCATCAATAAACATCATTATTTCTCAAAACTGTTAGAGATGTCTCTCAAAATGTCACTCATTCCGCTACACCTTCTCAATATCGATATTTAAAAATGACAATTTAATCTCAACTTTTTTGGATTCTTCAGAAGTATTAATTCTTTTGATGCTGTACACAGTGTTATCATTTCAATCAATTTTTCCATCTCTGATTCTTCATACATTTTTGTTTCTGCCATGAAATCTTAAAATTTTTCAGTATCCCCTGAAATCTCGTGAATTTTCATAGAAATCTATGAAATCTCCAGAAATCCGTTCATTTTTCATAGATTCCGAGAAATCTCATAAATTTTCATAAAGTCTGCTGAGACTTCAAGAATCGTTGAATTTTTGAAATTTAAAGTTTAGTGTAGATCGAATTCAGGAGTGATTACCCCCCGTGAAATAAAGAAAAGTCTCTAACATTCAATTGAAAAGAAACAAAAAATTTTGCCCGATTGTGACTATACTACTTCAATGCAGGCTTTAGTGATGAAATTTTGGAAACATTTGCCCTTGAATTCAATCGAAAAATCGGTTTGAAGAAATTTTCCATTGGAATGAAACAAAATTCATAATAATAAAATGAAAAATATCCAACCACCAACGTCCTTTGATGTAAAGTACTCCCCTAAAAATATCTCAAAAACCCCATTATCCACTCCTACCTAATTTCCCCACTAATCCCATGAATTTTTCTCCATTAATTCGAATTTATAAAATACCATTCATAATCCCCAAGTGCTCGCTGAATTTTTCCTGACGATTCTCGCAAATAACCCCCGCAAATACCACAGTAATTCATTCCTCCACAAATTTTCTATTTGGCAAAACAAAGCTCTCTCCGCGAATCCAAAAGGAACATGCAACAGCAGAAGCATGAGAGAAAAAAAAACAATTACCCCTGAAACAAAGAAGAAAAAAACCATAAAAATTGAATTGATAACCCACGTGTGGAGCCAGAACGTTTGTTTAATCCTCGACTCATAATTGCATACATTAATTTTACCCTGGATAATTACAAACCATTGATAATCCCCAGTGGAGTATTTCGTTGTTTGGTCTGTGTATGTGTACGTGTATGTGTGTGTCGTAACACAGTATGTAGGCCCATTGTCCGATTGGTGTGAACGCGCCAGAGAGACAGAGAGCGATAGAATTGCGTAACAATTCCCTCTACCTTTGTGGCAGTGAATCCTCCAAAAGTCCTTTTCCCCCCTCCTCTTCATGTTGTATACACTGGTAGACCTCTAAACTTCGTGTATACACAGTGGGTTGCTGTATTTGAGCGTGAATATACGGATATTGGTGGAAATATCCATGGTATACGTACTGAGAAAGTATAGAGAAGAGGAGGTTCTTGACAAATGTCGTTTAGTAGACGTTATTATTCTGTATCCGGGAATGCTTTTGCAGTGGGATTCAAGTAAAAGAAGAGGAATCAATACACTTCCAGTGGGATTGTCTATTCACAAGAAAAAGTCTCTCGATAAGTCTCAAACAAGAAGAGTGGTAAAAGAGAGAATAAGAGAGATGAATAGATTGAAATCGTGGAGAGATGAAAAAGAGATGGAAGAATTTCAATGTATACCTAAAGGAAACCACTGTGAGAAATTTATCTTTGTTCCCTCACAATATCTACTTCTCTATTCCCCAATTTCGTCATGGGGTCTGCACAAGAGAGAGAGACTCTTGAGGATGAAAATACTCCTGGGGCAACAGGATGTTAGTTGCATCTCTTGTTAATATACTTGGGCTTTTCCGGAATCATATGTGCTGGAAAAAGAGAGATGTAAAGGTGACGAGTGTACACAAATACCTAACTCACCCTCAATTCTCCATCATGTGAAAAAAAGCTTGCTTTTTCCCTTTTACCTTCATTTTCTTTGGTTATATAGGGCTTCATGGATAAATGTTTGACAGCACACACGTGTTTTTTTTTGGAATTGAGTTTTTTCTATTCAATCTCTCTGGTTTGTACTTCACTGGGATGAGAGAAGAGGAATACGAACTAAATCACTCGTTATGGGTTGGATCAAACATCAGTATTTTTGTCTACAATCATGAATGTATTTGATTAAAGACTTTTCATCTATTTTTTAGCTGAATGAGAAGTATGGGATTCCATTCGACAAGCGAGATGGTGTTTTTTCTAAATTGGAGGAAAACCTTTCTCATTTTTGATGAAGTTTCTATAAAAAGAGACCGATTGTGTACTCAAGCGTACGGAAAGTGACCTCCTAATTTGTTTTGTTCAAATTTATTTTTTCATGATCATTCTCCGAGTGAAACTGAAAACTGTTACCAATTATCGATAATGACTCAAAAAAATTGTTTTATCCTTCATTTCTATCTTGTTTTTTTTGGATCGAGCGCACAATTTTGGTCAACAAATGAGGAATGAGGAATAGACGTCACAGTTTTAGAATTACATTCGACTTTTATGAACTTTTCAGAATAGAAAATTAATGTTATCATTTATTTTCTTACAAAATGGTAATAGACTCATCGTAAGATATTACAATCAACCAAAATTCAGTTGTTTCTCGTATTGTCGTAAACTCGGAGACAGTTTGGTGCTTTATAACGATTGTCGAAGTTTATGAAATGGTATGAAAGCTGCACGAAGTACAGAATGGAATTACTCAAACTTAATATTCCCCATATTACGATGAATATGTGAGGATAAATTGAATATTCGAAAAATAAAAATAGTAGAAATGATAAATTCAATTTCAATGAATATTTGTATCAATATGATTTTTATAGAAAATAAAAAATTCATTATCTTTAACCGTATTGTGTTATGATATATCCGTTTATACTTCTATAATCTTTTATTCTTGCATCTATTGTTTCATGAATTGTGAATTATGTGTTTTGTCCTATGTGGAAGAAGATAAAGGAATCGGATGATGGAACGGATACGGAACGCAAGAGTTTGAAAGCAAGCGAGAGAGAGAGAGAGAGAGAGAGAAAAGGCAGAAGGCAGAGAGTACTATAACGTTTTTCAGTGCAGCAGTATCTCAGGGACAATAAGAGGATCGGTATGCTTACAACGTTTTCCAATATCACCGAGACTATTTCCTCTGTTACAGCAGAATGAAAGATATCTGTGTATCAATATCTATATATGTGGATTTGACGGGTGAGGAGCTTCTCATTCGTTCGAGATAGAGTAGAATGAGAAAAATAAGTTGAGTGTCGAGTGACGATCATTTCACTCAGTCCACTCACTTTCTGAAATCATGGCTTTATTTCCTTTTTCCTTCTATTTTTTTTAACTGCCGTAAGAGTGTCGTTTGTTTTCGTACCTTTGATGTCTTCGCAAAGAGTGATTCTTGGGCGTAGCTTTCTTTTTTATTTCATCCTTCTCCCAACTCTGCACCGATCTTCTTTCTTCTTTCTTTCTTTTTTTATCCCACAAGATTTCTGTGAAATATAGGATGGTACAAACGTGAGCGATTAGAGATCCAACCGAGGACATTTGTATCCCGCAGGCTATACTCATCCTGTAAAACCCCTCAGGATGACCACGAAAGATACTTTCAAAGAAAGAAAAAGTAAAGAAAATTATTAAGCAGAGATGAAAGACTTTGGACTTCGGATTACTTGGTAGAGTTTCTTGGGGGAGAAATGAGGTAAAGTGGATAGTTCAATATAACGGTGCGAGATTGATTTTTCTTTCAACGATTTCATTGAAAAATCGATTTTTCAGTTTCTTGAAGATTCAACTAGTTAGTCATGACTAGGGCCCGGACGTTCTTTCAGAATTCTGACCAACGTGAATATAACACTGAGTCAAAATTTTCAAATTTATTCATTTATGTCAAACTATCAAACTGACAGCTTTTAGAGTAGTTGAGTGGAAAATTCTGAAGATACTCCACTTTTATCGTTGACGTGTTTAAGAAATTATCGTAATTTTTGAATTACGTATCCTGCATATCTGAAAGAGAGACAAAATGAATTCTGAGAGCTGGAAATTCGTTTCCAATGCCAAATGAAATTATCCGGTGAGCAACGTTGCCGAAAACACGCTAAACGCCCTCGGACAGTGTAGAGGGGATTCGGCACTGTCGCAGCCAAAATAACAGGCTGGCGAATACCTCATCACCCGACCAGAGTCGTTAGGTCGCGCACGTTGACCAGTCCCGGGTTAAACTACTAATGATTGAGTGAGTGGGAATATTATCTGTAAATTTCTCATGAATTTTGAATTTCTCTGAAGAGTCTCTTGGTAGAAAAATAATTATAAAAAACTTCGGAAAATTTTCATAAAGTGAAGAATTATAAATTGCCTCCTTTCAGTTACCATAACTAATTCTGTATTAAAACTATGACAATAGAATTTCACATAATGAGAACCAACAGTTCATACTCATATCTACTATCTGATAATTATACTTGAAGCTAACAAAATTTGTTTTCAGAATGAAAATTCCTATTTCCGATAAAAATATTTACTATCAATATTCTTGTAGGAAAAATGTCGAAAACGGAAAGTATTGGGTCTTCTGCTGGTGAATTTTCTCATTTCCAGGCGATTCCTTCAAGAAAAATCCATCAGAAATAAGCCGAATTAAATTTTCCATGCGACTATAGTTAATTAAGCTTTGTAAACGTCGGATTTTTCGATTTCGAGTTTTCATCGGCATATGACTCCAAATGATCCAAATCGTCGAAAAATCATATTTTCAAAGCATGTCTGTATGTGTGTGTGTGTGTGATTGTGTGTGTCTGAGTGTATTGACATGTATCGTCATTTCCTCCGGAACGGCTATACCGCAAATCCAGGTGTCTCATTTTGAGACCCCAAGGGTCTCATTTTGTGGACACTTTTGACCCCAAAGGGGTCTCATTCTGAGACCCCAAGGGGTCTCACTCTGAGACACAATGGCGGCCGAGCTGGGGAATTTTGTCGATAATGCAGAGATAGAATTCCCCAGTTATGTAGGATAACGCTCAATGTTAATAATATGAAGAATTATAGAATTGAATTCTGAACTCCGCGTAATTATTTGTTGATATTCATCAAAAAATTCGAGACAAAATTCTCATCATCAAAAAAATTTCCATTCAGAAAATCCTTCTATACATTATCTGAAATACGCTGAGAAAAAAAAGTAATAAAAAAATTTTGAAATTGGAACGAACAATACTTTTAAAAGTGTTGATTATTTGTATAAAATCGTTAATAACAATTTATACAAGATGAACTTCTCAAATTTGATTTTGTGAATCTGTGAAGAGTGTAATGAGGAATAAAATGAGCCCTAGAAATGAAAAGTTAATTGAAAATTGAATTTTTTTTATCATTTTTCACATTCCTTTAAATCTTGAAAAATTTGATCATTATTTATTTGTTCCTTGTATAGCCTCTCGGCTCTCTACATAGTACTTCGTTACACCTCCGTCCACAGGGCTGCTCCCTTTTTAATAATCTAATATATTTCAAGAAAAAAAATAACTTATTGGTCCAATACATTGCTATTCTTATTTGTTAACATTATTGGCACTTTGACGCGACGTCAAGTCCACTGGGGTAAAAAAAAGGAAAAGAATTAAAAGAATAACGAAAAGAAAAATAGAACAATTTTTTACATTTTTCTAAACAAATAAATTATTATTAAGAAAAAATACCCTTACTATCAATATATAAGACACTCTCTCCAAAATGATCCCTTCATATTCATCCATTTCCTCTCAGATTGCAATGTATTTCATTTAATTTGCTGTGAAATTAACATTGCTTCTGTTGAATGTTCATGAAGAATACCTAATAAAATCATTCTTAATGAAGAAAATATATTCATAATCCCAGTTTAATACAAAAAAAAAATTATTTCAGGATTCGAAATCAATTCGTTCGTACGATGACAATCAATGTCATCGTACGAAATCAATTCTATTGAGAATGCTACGATCCTCCCAAACATCATTTAGAATAAAGTAATTGGATAGAAAAAAAAAATAGTCTGAGTTTCTGATATAACTAATTCTGTCTCTTTTTTTGCTAAAAATTCATCAACTGAAAATCCCCGGCTTGTTTAGTTTGAAGTTCTCAATGAAAAACGAAAAAACGAATGGAGAGGAAACTTGTACCGAGAAATTTCTATAGAAAAAATTTCAACAGAATAAGTTACATAGAAAAATTGAAACCTATTGGTTTTTCAAATATTTCAAATATTTGTGCCATTGGTCCTTAGAAAATATTTTTTCGAAATAGTTAAAGAAGTTATTGAATTTCATTTATTCAAACAGTACATTTGTTTAGATGAAAGAAATTTAATAAATTCAGAAAATTGATTTGTTTAAATGAGGAAAATTCAGTATATCCAACAATTCTTCTAATTATTAGCTGACCAATGGAAAAACTCATATTTGATATTTTTTATTACTTTTTTTTCTCAGCGTATTTCAGATAATCTATAGAAGGAGGTTCTGAATGGAAATTTTTTTGATGATGAAAATTTTGTCTCGGATTTTTCGATGAATATCAACAAATAATTACGCAGAGTTCAGAATTCAATTCTATAATTCTTTATATTATTAACATTGAGCGTTATCTTACATAACTGGGGAATTCTATCTCTGCATTATTGACAAAATTCCCCAGCTCGGCCGCCATTGTGTCTCAGAATGAGACCCCTTTGGGGTCTCAAAAGTGTCAACAAAATGAGACCCTTGGGGTCTCAAAATGAGACCCCTGGATTTGCAGTGTATACTTAGAGCTCTCAAAATTTGATAGTATTTTTCTTCTGTGTGCACAATGTCGTCAGCAAAATTTCAGCGGAATCGGTTGAATGGTTTCCGAGAAAAATAGAATTTCCGAAAAAGCGTTTTTTTAAATTTTCTCTATGAAAAATTAATTCGCAGCCCCCAGTCTGAGCTATGATATTCATCTCCCTAAAACTCACATTTTTCACTCGGGGTAAATTTTTCTCTGATTTTTCGTTTTAGAAATTATTTCAATTTTAGTGATTTTCAGTTCAGAGTTTAGCGGAACGATATCTCGACAAGTATTTGAGCTAGAGACTTCAAATTTTGTCAATTCGTATATCTGATGAAGGTACAGATTGGTATTGAATCTAGGCGAAATTCGCCCAGTCGCTTCTGAGATATTTGCGAACAATGATTTTTTTTTTTAAAGACGTATTTCTCAAAAACTACTTGGCTGATTCACACCAATTTGTACTCAAAACATTCGTTATAATGAAGGGAATGAACTCTCTAGATTCCCAATTTATTGGTCAAGTATTTTTTTTGTTATGTTAAAAATTAACTTTTTTAGAAAAAATCAGAAATTTCAATTTTTCTCCATTTTTTCCTGAGAACACATATAGTTTTTATTTCATGATCAAAAAATATATACTTTTCCGCATAAAATGAGATCATTTTCATCATCCTGATATGAAGATTCAAAAAATATTTTATGTGTATGCTGATGTAAGTCAATGTAATTCCTGTTTATCAAAATGGTCATTATCGAATTAGAGATTGAAAATTCCATTCGGAAGCCTACTGCCACTTGTATTGGCAGAATATTAAATCCAAGAAATCAAATAACGCACAAGGGGTTAACGCCTGCTTGTTTCTCTCCGTGTAGTAATAGCGAATGGGTCGATAAATATCAATATCATTCATTGCTCGATTGAGATGAAGATGAGGTTACAAGCATAACACTTACATGTTTGCCGATATCTATCGCTGGATGAATCCCATGCGGTGCATAAAAATGAATGGAATGAATACATATCACGATTGATTACCGTTTATATTAGCCTATAATTATACAGGCCAATGAATATCAATTTGCGGTTTCTATACGAAAGGGAACCAGCTCGGATTCGATGATCAGCCCGCAAGTACACAGTGGAGTTCGAGCGTTGTCTCAAAATCTCACGATTTTATGGAGTTTGGTTACGATGAAATTGGGGCACATTGAAGAGCCCACACCACATACACATGTACATTTATCCGGACATGATTTCCAATGCTTTGAAAATGTTGAAATTGTTTCGGCAGAACCATACTTTTTCCGTTAAAAGAACAGTATCATTTTTCATTAGAGGAACAATATTGCCAGAATGAAATATAATAGTCTCGAAAGGATTTTTCAATTTTCTGTCTCGGAATCATATTTTTTTTCCTCTTGCTATAAAGAACGCACAGTGAAAAAAAATGTACCAAATGATATATCCTATATTTTTCAGAGTGACGACGATATTTCACCAAGGCACATACCTATATATATAGATACTCACAAGCATCAAGAGCCAAGAGCTATCGATTCACCGACATCTCAGAATATTTTACATGAGATAGAATGAAAGAAAAACAAGGTAAAGTGTTATTCTCAATAACTCAGCTTCCCGTTGAAATCAGAAATCAATTATACTTCAGCTGTGAGTAATCGTTCAATAAAAATATATGACTAATATAATTGTTTAAAAAAATTCCAACAGATATCAGGAAAAAGAAGGATATTCCTTGAATGAGAATTCAATTGGATCATTTATCACGTACAATAATTCACATTCACTATCGTGAAGATAAGAAAGCAAAAGAGCAAAAGATAGAATAAAAAATGAAGAAAATAATAAAACTAAAATATAACATACGAGAGTAAAAATTGAAATAAAACTGGAAAAGACTCTCTCTCGTGGCTTATATCTAACCCATCGGTGTGATATTTTCAAGAGTCCCGTAGTCCCCACGAATTCACGTTAGCGCTAAGAGATTGCTCTCACCCATTTCTACAGTCCTTTTTGCCTATCCCACCTCTATCCCTCTTTCTCCACATCCGTTTCCATTGTAATCATGGAAACAATCATTCTTCTCTCTCTTTCTTCTGCATCTATTTCCCTTCCCGCTAAAATCCCCACAGTTACACTATCCTCTCTTCACTCCAACGTATTCACCTCTACTATCCTCATTCTCCCTTCCTCCCCATCCTCTTGCTCCTTCATCTCCACCTTTATCCACTGGCGTTTTCCCTATCTATAGTCAAAACTACCTCCACAGTTCTACCACCCAACGTTGAGTTTCTGTAAATTCTCTCTCGTTCATCCAGCCGGCACTCGAGCATACCAGCACATCGAGTTGGAAAACGTTCGTTTTCTCCCTTGTCCCTTTCTCGTCTAGCAGCAAAGAAGAGTCCATCGTTCCGAAAAAAGGGAGAGATTCTTTTTTTTTTTTTTTTTTTGATAAAGCAGAGGAAGATGGAGAAAGCGAATGCTACCCTATTCACTCGGGCCTTCTACTGCAATCACCGATTTGTCTGAATAAGCCCCCAAGGTAACATATATATGCATAAGGCAGTGCTTTTAGCCCTGAGGGGAACATTCCTTTTCCATATCATTCCTCTGTACCTTTCTTTCCTCTCCACCACCACCATCACCAATCTTTCTGTTGAATTTTTCTTCAATATTTCACTATTCTACAGTTCTCATCGCTCGTCGATGCCTAATGGAAATGAACATCAGGTTTTTTTTTAGAGTTGGGGGTTTCTCCGTTTTATTTTTATTATTTTTCTTGAATCATTGTTTCGTTTAATGGAAAAGAGAATATTGCATGTGTGTTATTCTCTTGTAGTGGCTGCTCATTGTATTTCAATTTTTTTCTTCTACTACCACTGCTTTTGTTCTGCATTGATGCTAACAATTGTACTATTTATTTTCTTTTTTTTTCATTCATTCATTCAAACTGCGAAGCGCGGTTTTTACGCTACGATTGTCACTCCATTTGTGTTTGTTCACTATTCTCATTCACTTCGATAATTGCAAGCGGGACTTGAGTTTGATGGGGAAAAGAAATGTGACAAGTGTAGGGGGAGAAGACAAAAGATTTTTGACGTGTCAAAGGACTGTTAATGTAGCAATGTATATTTGTTTACGTGTGAAAGTTTTGAGTGTTTTTAATGGGATTTATTGTCGAGATATTACGGTTATATTAGGATTTTTAGTAATACAAGAGCTAAACTTATTAAGGTGGTTCATTCGCAAAATCACTTTTGTTGAGAGCTAGATGAAATTGAAATATGAGTAAAGAAAAGAGATCTCAGTAGTTAAATAGCGTCAATGAATAGATTGCAAAAAAAGAGTGTGATATCCAATCGGGAGAAAACGAAATTTTTCAACCAATTGTGGAGCGAGATATTAACAATGAAAACGTACATAATTAACATGGTGAAAGCCAATCGAATATTTTAAAAACGCATAATTTCCTATATATCTCGAGAACAGTTCTTGGCATTTTTTTTTCAGAATCAATCCATTATAAATCGAAAAATTAGAAAAAAATTGAAAAAATAAGATTTGACAGACTTGTTGAGAACATGTTGATTTTGAAAGCAGGAATTATTCTGAAACAGACAATTTTTATTAATTATTCTTGTAAGGGAAAGAATTTTTTTCCACGGACAATACTCTAAGTTTTTACCCAGCTCGTGTAATTTAACAATACGTCAACCACTACACAGGGCTTCTCTTTTGGTTACGACTGTCGCGAGTCAACTACGTTGATAAATTTGTCAATCATTTACAGGGAAATTCGCGGAAGCATTTTAAAAATTTTCCAGAAGGATTAATAAATTTCCTTCGGCGAATATCTGTTTGAATAATGAAGTTACAAAAAAAAACTCCAGATATCGGATTCATTTATTTCTAACAGCGATTTTTTTTCAGGCTTTACTCAATGATGTCAATACTTTTCATAAAAATATTAATTACAATGTTGAGTTTCCAGCAACAATAGACGAAAATCGACTCGAAAGAAATACAATTCTAGACAGTCACTTTTTTCGTTCATTGAAAGCTACGAGGAAGATGAATTACGTGATCGAATTTTCTTTTTCCAAAGAAGTATATCCAATCAATAAAAATCAATGGCTGTATTGATTACCTGTCAATGAATATCAATCAAATGAACACCGTATAAAATTGAAAACATAATCTGAATATAAATGAGACACAAAAAGGAGGAGAAAAAGGAAAAAAAACTTGAAAATGGAGTACACGTCTCGTCCATTGAAGGCTTTCACTCACAGGATTCTTTTCACTTATCGAAGTGAAAATTGAATTGAACAATTTAACGATAGAATTATAGTGGTATCGTAACTAATTTACAGCATACCAACTGCAGCAGCCATGTACAACGTGCACACAAGAATTTATCAGTTCACATACGGGTTGTACGAGAATGTAACATTGGCCGGTTGTATGTAGTTGCTCGATATCGCCCTTTGGATGTTTTTAAAAAAAAAGGCGGAGAAGAAAAAAAATCTCAAATAATATGGAAAAGCTGGATAAAAAAAAAGTATTTACAAAAAATTCTAAAAATATGTGGGTAGATTCTGCTGAGGTGGATACACACATAAATGAAAAATATTTAACAATGTTTTTTAATCGTAAAAATACGAAGTGAAATTTAATGTAAAAGGCTTTGCTCTTGCTGTTTCACTACATTTTATGAAATTGCCCATGAGATAATGACATAGCTATCTAAATTGAAATTTTCCAAATGAACGAATGCCCGCAAATTTTTTCAATATTTTCTTTTCACTCTGCTTAAATTCTACATCACCTCAGCCAATTGGGCATTTCTTAATGCAATATAGAAGCCATGAATGTGAAAGAAAAAAAAAGCCTTGTCGAAAGTTATGTAACTATTCGAGCATAGAGTTATGAATACGTTGGGTGAAGGGCGGAAGAATTTTTTTTAATCAAAATATTATTTCAGTTTTTTTTTTGGAGGATTTTAATTTCCAACGAAATACGATATGGGTTTTTTATTCATTGTTTTTTTATGCTTCGGGAATTAATTTTTGTAGCAATTTTAATCCGAAGAAAATACGGATTTCCACGAGGATCAATTAAATATTTAGTAAATGGGTATTATTTTAGTAAAATCATTATGGACTTTGCAGGATTTTAATTGATTTGAACCACATGGGATTGATGAGATTCCCATTAAAATCGAATGAATAAATTACACGTATGAGTGATTATTATTCAATACGATATGATATCATCAATACTGATGAATTAATTTGATCCGGAATATCAGTAGCAATAATCATTACAGATATTCTAGTTCATTCAGATATTCGTTTGATAATATCAATCAATTTCACAATTCAGAATGATCAATTTCGTTCGAAGCGTAAAAGGATTTTACGAAAAATGGTACGAAATGAGGCGATCCAATTGATACCGAGTCGGGAAAATAATGTAAATTCAATTATTGATCATTATTCACACGACACCATAAGAATTTGTACTGATGGGAGTAAGAAAAAAGATGGCTTGTCAGTGGGTGCTGCTTGTTACTGCCCAGAACTCAACATACGAAAGATGATCAGTCTAAACCCTTTAACATCTGTATTCACAGCTGAATGTGTAGCCTTGAGTGAAGCCATGAGTATAGCCCTTGATCACAGTGATCGTAACTTTTTAATTGTTAGTGATTCGATGAGTGCTCTCACATGTCTCTCTCAAGTAACTGATAAGATTAAATGTAATAGGTATATTCTAGAGGCGAAAGAAAAATATGTACAGTACTTGGACGAGAATGGTGGAGTTGGGGAGATTGAATGTATATGGGTTCCCCCGCATCGAGGAATAGACGGTAATGAAGAGGCTGATCGTCTTGCTGAAGCTGCCACGGATCTGCCTTGGGATGACAATTATCTGGTACCTTTTTCAGATTATAGGGAGGGTTATAAAGAATCAGCTTCTGTCAATACCAATAATTTTTCTGTCCAATTGGGGAATTCTAAAGGTATAGAATATTTTCAGTTCTATTATGACAATAAAAAGACACCTTGATACAGAGGGTTGGAACTTCCAAGGCGAATCATCACATGGGTATGTCGTGCAAGGGCTAATCACTATGCCCTTGCAAGTTCTCTGGCTCGGATGAAAATTGTAGAATCGCCTATGTGCAAATGTGGATTATTTGAGGAAAATTTGGATCATGTTTTGTGGCAGTGCGAACAATACACTGTAGAGCGCTCAGTAATGTCTGAGCAACTAATACGTTTGGGGTACAGTTCTCCTTTTCATGCGAGAGTTCCTTGTTGCTAAAGATATTAGAGCGTTAAGAATTATTGATAAATTTCTAGTTAACTGTAATTTACATGTATAAATTTAGAAGCTATATCCAAAAGTTTGTATGGAAAACTTGTACGAATCTATCTGTGTAAGAATACTTCTTTTCCTTTTTTTTTCCTCTTGTATATGTATATATGTATAAATATATGTGTACATGATTACCGGCAGATAAACCTCAAAGGTTTCAGTGCCTTGAATGAAAAAAAAAAAAAAATGATACGAAATGATGATTATTGTCGAATACTCCTGTAATTTTTTTAATTTTTTGAATACAACTTTAGTAATTAATTCAGTTGTTAAACTAGTGGTTTTCTGATTATTATTATCATTGAAGTGATCATTAAACTTATCGTTTTTAAATTTCATTATTTTTTATGGAAGTGTGCTGTGTTCTTATCGAGTATTTTATCTCTGTAATTCCATCTTTTTTCTCTTTTTCGATGAGACTTTCAATCATGAAATATACAGAGAAAGATGAATAAATGTCGCCGAGAACTTGGACGTCAAACATTTGGCCATGCATTAATATAAAATCCAACTAAATAAATTCCGAGGAATCTCCTGTGCTTTCCGTCTTTTGGACTTCACACATATTTGATTTTTTTTATAAAATTCGATTGGACATTCTTTCTCGACTCAACGAAGAATAATTTCCCTCTATTTTTCCACGCTCCTAAGAGGTCAGACCACTGTAAAATTTTATCGTTTCTTTTTTGCTTGAATACAAACTTTGAATCTTTCAGTATATGGGGGAAAAAGCTCATCACCAGAAACACATTTTTTCCAATGAAATTTTGAACTCTTCTCCAAGCATTCTCTCATATTTATAACACGTCTCAAAACTTTAGATGCATTTTTCTCGAAACACGATTTTTCAAAATGCCGAGCAACATAACTCCAACTATTTTCACTATCTTTCTTTGAATTTTTGACAGTACACTGAGGGAATTTTTTCATACTGCCCTGACTATCTGCTTATAGTCAAGGTCAAAATCAACTATTTCAAACTAGTTATCACGCCCAGAATTATAATGTTAGGGTTACTATTTGAGATCACTGCATTGAATGAAGACGCACAACATATGCATTATTATATTTGAGTTCTGTTAGCTATTTCCATATCATGACCCACACTTTATGAAGTATTGCTCGACTGCAATAGAACAGAATCGATTAAATCATATGTGATTTACTAATAATTGAGTAAATGAAAATTCTATCTGTGTAAATTTGTCATTCATATCCGATTTTTCTGAAGAGTTTTCTAGCAGAAACAAAATTATAAAAAACTTTGAAAGTTATAAAAAAAGGAAAAAATTATAAATTGTCTTCTTTTGGGTATCATAACTAATTTTGTACTGCAGCTATGAAAATCAAATTTCACATCACGAAAACCAACAGTTGATACTCATGTCTACTATCTGATAATTATAGTTGAAGCTAAAAAATTCATTTTTAGAATAAAAAATTGATATTTCTGATCACAATATTTACTAACTATATGATTATAGTAAAGGCCTTTTTCTACTATATTTTTTAGTTCTAGACACCGAAAAATTCTCTCCGTGTATGCTCAAAACGAGGGGTGATCACTGCTTGAATCTGTGGACACTAAACATCGTCGCCTTAGAGTGAAAGGGGCATAAGTGCCATTTTTACCGATTTTTTTTCTTCAAAATAACAAAAAGGCTTATCTCCACTATTATTGCTCCAATAGGCTTTTCAAGGCCTTTTACGCAATATTAGTAAAAAAAATGAAAAATAATAACATATAGGCGTAAGTACCACTAACTAATAACAAAGGGGCGTAAGTGCCGAAGATACGCCTCTTAGTTTTTAGTATTTTCGTTGAATTTTCCCTAATTATCGGAAAAAAACTGATAACAAAGTGGCGTAAGTGCCGGAGATACGCCCCTTTGTTTTTAGTGTTTTCATTGAATTTTCTCTGATCATCGGAAAAAAATTGAAAACAAAGAGGCGTAAGTGCCATAGTTTAGATACAAATCGCTAAAAACAAAAAGGCGTCAGTGCCAATATTCGGATGAAAAATCCTAAAAACAAAAGGGCGTAACTCCAAATATTCTCATGAGATAACAAAAATGATAAAAACAAAGAGGTGTAAGTGCAGAGATACGTCCTTTTCACTTTCACTTTAATAATTATATAGCGTTTAAAAAGAAAACAACAAAAGGGCGTAAGTGTGGAGATATGTCCCTCTCATTTTAATATTGGTGGTTACGCCACTTTGTTATTTCAATTTTCAATTATCCAAATAATGTTCCAGAGGCCATAAAAAAACATTTTGGAGTGATAAGTGGACATACGCCCCTTTCACACCAGAATTTCGTGTTTTTGGTACTTACGCCCCTTTCACTCTAAGGCGACGACATCAAATTGTAAAAATTCAAAGATTCACGGATTCTCAGTAGACTTCATGAAAATCCATGAGATTTCATGAAATCTATGAAAATTGAAGGGATTTCTGAAGATTTCATAGATTTCTATGAGAATTCAAGAGATTTCAGGGAATGCTGAGAGATTTCAAAATTTCATGACAGGAACAAAGATATATAAATGAATAAAAATTGATTAAAATAATGTTTAACGAAATTCAAAATCTTCTATGACTTTTCTCAAGTTCTCGAATCAATTTTTCAGATATTGACACTATTCATATCGGATGAACTTTCAAAGGTTTCTTCATCAGATTTCTTTAGTTTTTGGGCGATTCCAAGACTTCTCGAGATTTCATAGAATTTTGAGAATTCCAAAATTTCAGGAATCTTTGAAAGAATTCTGAAATTCCCTTCAGATTTCTGATTTGAATGTACACCAGGTTTTACAAGTGATTAAAAGAGAAGTACTTGGGGGATTTTCAGAAAGTTAATTTACACATTTGTTATCAACAAACATTAGCCGTTTTATTGACTGAAATTGAACGTACTCATTCAAATGCTCGCCATTTACACCAAAATCCCCTACGTATTTCTCTAGCTATGAGCATGTAGATAGCTTTTCAAAAAATGATTGAAAATTGATGGAAATTACATGGGTTTTTATGGAGAAATGAAGGTTACGATCATAAATTAAGAAATAATAAATTTTCAATCTCCCGTAGTACGAAGAACAAATATTCATAATATTCACAATATTCATAAGAAAGATAGATATTGTAGTAATTCGGAAATATTCAAGAAAAACTATGTATCCATTCATCCTAAAGAGAAAAATAGAAGTAAAACTCGAATTACTTTACCTAATCATTCATTTCTCGTCATGATTGGCCAGATTCACAGCACACGTCACTTGGTCATTCACTTCAGCTCACCTAGTAACCGTTCGAGCCTATCCTCACCGATTAAAATTCACAGTGCCCCCACGCTCTTGCACATACATTTTTTATTAAAATTTGAAGAAAAAAAATTCTTTTCTTTTTCTAGGTTGTTACAATAGTCTCATCCCTTAATTATTTTCAATGACAAATCATGGAATATAATCATCAAAAGGATATATTAAAATTGATATATTCCTTCTTTTTGCCATGATTACTGTCATCATTTGAACGCATATCAAAAAAAAATCTGCTACTTTTATATTTCTCACATGAGCCTCATCTCTAAGCTATTTCCCATCACGACAACAGCCACGGGAGATTCCGAGTTGCCTTTGATGGTGGAGTTGACATTCAAACGTTTAACAAGTGTATACCTTTGAGAAGTCTCATCGTATATGTCTTCTATATATAGTTCAGTGACATTTTCTTATATCACTGATTTTACTCCGATATAACTCTTTATTTTGTCCATTTACATTTTTCAAAAAGTTTCCTTCTTTCTATCTGTTTCATTCTTTTCAATTTTTTTCTTTCTCCTCTTTTTTTATTATTCATTCTCTCTTTCATTTGTAACAACCATTTGCCGTTTTACTCAGTACTCTTGTACCTTTGTTACTTCACTACGAAAATAACTTTTTATCGGCTCCATGCATTTCAACTAAACGTTTGCTTCTTTTTTCTCTCTTGCTTTCTCTTTCTGTCGCATTGTCCGTGAGATTCGAGATAGATCGAACAAAGAATACATAATGAAATATCTGCCGATATAAATGAAAAAAAATATATATATATATTCCATTGAATGAATTCACCAGAACAGTCGTGAGCTCAAACAAATGGAGAAAAAAAATTAAATGTTTCATTCATTCGATTCTTCACTAATTATAAAACAATTCATCAGTTTTAAAAGTTTCCAAAAAAAATAAAACACTGTGGAATTAACATTTGAAATAATTCACTTACCTTGTACTTTCCCAAACTTCTAATCGTACAGGATAGTACAGCTTCGCGGCCACTTGCCACCGTCACGTTTCCAATTGCCGTTGCAAAACTCGGAGCATCTGTGAAGCACATACAGAGAGTTTTTTAAACCCAATAGTTTTGTAACTCTTTTTACAAAAGTGTGAGATAGAGTAAGGAAGAAAAAAAAATAATAGAAACTCGTTCAATGTAATGATGAAGAACTTTATCATTTCCACGTTTGAAAAGAGTAAAAAAAAAAAAAATAGAAAGAAAAACATGGCAGATAGTGCATTGAACTGAGATAGTGAGGTTTTTATGTGTGAAAAAGAAGTAGTCAAGTGGATAAAAGTTTCGAATTCTTTTTTAATACTAAAATTTCCAAGATCTTCGTACTTTTTCTGTTCATCGTGAGAATAACTGTTCTTACATGTTCTACTTAATGTTTGAGAAAAAAAATCTGTAGCATCTGCTGTATTACAAATTGTATGGTACTACATAAATTCGGATGATAGGAGAATAAGTGAGTGAAGATAAAATAAAAATTATGTAAAAAAAAGTATACGTTTTTTCGTTATTCAAAAAATACTGTGAGATAAAAGCTTACAAGATTTTTAAAGCCATCGTAGATACAAATTCACAAAGTCCAATGGAGGAGGAATGTAATAATGGAGGAGTCATTTTTTTCTACGGGTCTTTCAGACGAAAGATGGGACATTATGTCACGCAAAAGATGCGATGGGCAGAGAGAACGAAATCAAGAAGAAATGAGGAAGAAGAGAGGGCGCGAGAGGAATACGAGTGAATAGAGAAGAAAGGGAAAAGAAAAAAATGTTAGAGTGTTGAGAGAAAAATTGGTATATAGAGCGAGACGTAATGAAATGTCTCGTTTATTCCAATAAGAAGTTATAAAAAGAAGGAAAATATAGGAGGGTAAAAGCATGCTACAAACGTTTGCTCTACCGTGAAAATAGAAAAAAAATTGTATTACAATGTATACAACGTAAGTAGTGGGTAGTATATATGACAAGTGCATTCAATTTTTCATCCACATATCGCGCTAGATGTGTACATATTATTATTACGGTATGAAGCTTATATAGATGCATCCGAGGAAGGAAAGAAAAAAGTAAACTTTTGAAATTTCTCGTTCATGGCTTTTTTTTCTTCTTCTCCCTTTTTACATTCTCATTTTTATGTTCCTCGTGGAAGCCCCTTATTCGATCTAGGATTCTGGTCTCTCTTGCTCATACAGACACACACACGCACACATTCTAATGGAGTTCCTACATTGAAGAGCTATGAAAAGCGTATTTACTCGCTGACACATTCAGGCAATGCACAGACTTCATGGGAAATGCCGTTGATTTTTATTATTTCTGTATTTTTATGTTCTTTTGCTTTTTCTACCTCTCGCTGAGTGATGTTCTATGAGTTTGACAGGTCGATTTGTATCGCAGGATAACGTGTAGTGAAAAAAATTGTCATTTTTTTTCTCAAAAGAATGATGTTTATTGATTGAGACTTTCTGTTGTTGGCTTTTTTTCTTTTTCGGTTCTCATTGAGAGATATTTCATTATGTTTTATCGAACATGAATTCCTCTATGTAGGTGCTTAATTTATTGTCAATGAAATATTTCCGAATAGATTGGAGGGAAGTGGTTGCATTATTGTCACTGAAATACTTGAAATTATTGGCCAATTGAAATCAATTATTGCTAATTCGTGTGTAAGCGAGTGGAAACCATAGAATTTGATGTAGAAAATTATAATTTAACTTTTTCGTTGGCAAAATTGAAATAATATTATGACTGTTTCTTTTTCGCACATTCATTTCAATTATTCAACAGAAAAAAAAAACGAAATTCATTGAGTGAAATTCAGGGAAAAATATGAAAAATTGTTTTTTTTTGCCAATTGAATTTCAAAGAAAAAGTGAAAAATTTGGGACACAATGGCATATATTCTATACTGTATTCTATTTTGTCCCACCATTATTTATAATTTCTTTTTAATAGTTGGAGTTTTTTTTTCATTTAAGAACTTAGAACTTACAAATATTTTTCAAGTACATACTTTAGTTATTGCTGTGCGTAACAAAAATGGCAAAGTTCCAGCATTCAATTTTATTCTCTTCAATCAATCCCAATTTATTACAAAATCTCATAAAACTTTTTATCAACAAGTAACGAATAGAAATGAAAAAAAAAGAAATTGCACAAATTACTAAGTACGACGAGGCGTGTATCTGCAGTGAATATTGCCTCGGTTATATTATATACGATGAATCGTGGCTGAGTTTTCGCGGTGTGGTATAAACTTGGTGAATATTGCCCCGAGGGTGTGTTATGTTACTGCAGCTGTGTAACGGAAGTAAACGATACACGTGGATACGTCAAAACTATACGTTTTCCAAACTCCTGAAAATCCCAACTCTCCCTCCCCCCTCCCCCTCACCACGTTTTTCCATCGTACATTGCTTTCGTAGCCTCTCTCTAGCTTCCTTTAAACTCTCAGTTACCTCAATTCAAACTCTGTAGATCCTCTTTGGTTGAGAATGTAAGAAGGGGAATGGAGGAAGTAGGAGGGGTTAAGGAAGAGAGAAACTAAAAAAAAAAAAAAGAGGAAAAAGGGAAGTATTATGGTAAGATATTCACTGACAGAAACACCGGTGGAGGGTAAGAATTTTTAGTTCCCCTATATATAAAATGTAATATGAGAAAATGCGAAGGAAAATAGCCAGGGATTGCTCAGGTAGGGGTAGGAGTGGGGATGAAAGCACACAGTCCCCAAACCACACACCAGATAGAGAGAGAGAGAAAGAGAATTCTGGTTGAATCGGGCGCTTACAGGCTAGGGGGCAGCGCCTGTGCAACCACATTCTCTCGCACTAACTTTTTCCTTTCTCTCTCTCTCTCTCTATTTCAGTCCCTCTTCACTCTGCCTCTCGTGCCACACTCTGGCTCATATATATATAACTATGTGTATATATCTGCGAGTTTTATTTTATGGCAAAATTATTCCTAGAGAAAAATAATTCAATCTCGGCCCACCGGGCTTGTACGGGTTACACTAGCCAAAAAGTCTCTGGAGGTTTCACAGTATACATGTATACACTGTGTGTCCTAACCAACACCTATGAAAGAAACAAAAAAAAAATCCTGTCCACCATCACGAACCAAATAAATAACAGCTGAATTGTTCAACTTAGATTTTTTTTCGCTTTTTCTTCAATTCTTCTTGTTTTTTTTTTTGTCAAACCATGAGAATAGACATTGGATGTCATATGGAAAAATGTTTCTTCTTTTTTCGATCTGTTACAATGAATTTATGAGTGGATAAAGATTTAGGACGCGGAGATTCGATGATTTAGTGAACGGGAGATTTGAATGAAAAAAATTGTGTAAAAAGTAGCTTGTGCTAAAATGCTGACTTTTGGAATGAGAAAAAATTTCAACTGATTAATTAGGAGAATCTGAAGAATTAAATTATTTTTCTGATGAATAGAATTTTTCATACATAATGACAATAGTTTCAGTGAATTTTTCGCAGTAGTAATTTTCGTTAATTCGGTTATTTTTATTGCTACTAATTTTTTTTTGTCTTCCGGCAATTCCATTGTTGTATTCTTTTCTTTCTTTTTCCACTCGATGTACAAGAAAGTCGTTTCTTCCAGAATATGAGTTTCTCGTTAAATCTCGAGGTTTTTATCCCGTGAAACAAAAAAAAACGCATTTTGTGTTGAGGGAAAATTTAATCTTGAAAGAGCTTTTCAACTGATTCGATCATTTACTTTATTTTTACTTCCAGGATATGACGTTATTTAAAAATTGATGGATTATCGTAAAATTACTGGCTTTCGCATAAATTCAATGTGTTATTTTTGTCACAAGTCTAATATTTCGGCGTATCAGCGTAGAGGAAACGGAGTTGAAAATAAGTAATAAAAAAAAAGTGGAAGAGAAAAAAAGCATTTCTTTAATTCTGAATGAGACATTTTTTTGAATGTACTCGCTTTTTATTTCTCCTAAAACGTTAGGGTAATGTGTCACTTAAGAGCCGTCAGCTGCACCCGTGCATTCGTTTTTTTTTCTCTCTCTCTCTCTTTCCCTTTGAAGAGCAACTTCCTTTTTCTCATTTCAGTATTTTTCGAATAAAAACGTTGAGCTACTGTGTGAATTTTAAAAACAAATTACGTTTATGAGAACCAATTTATTTGGACGACTCCATTCACGTAGTAAATATAACCGTGTCGAAATGAGTGTAGAAACGAGACGTAGTAGGGCAGGGGTATGGATATATTCCCAGAGGTGAAATTACAGCATCTCTGTGCCATCATTTGAAGATTACAAGTGTATGTAAAATGCATTTTCGCAGTAGCGTGAACGTAACCCAACCAGCCACCTGCGTATTCTGGCAGGCTTTTCAAAGTCTCGTTCGTGGCACTTGTCACACGGGAGTTGATGAATGTGAATGCTCGTTACCAGATTAAATATCATGCGCGTGTCCTTTGTTGAAAATGAAAATTATTTAACTCGTGAAATAATGTGGAATAAATTGAATAATGTGAGATGGACATGTTGGAGTTGGAATGATTCCAAAATTGAGGGATTCTTTGGTGAACATTATGCTAATTTTTTTAATTTTGCTGCTCTATCTGAAAATTGGAGCTTAAGATTATTCATTTTTTTATTAAATCGTTTTGAATCAATTTTTATCGACTTTTAACAGAGGCATCAGGAAAGAACTAATTATCGTAAAATGCGTTAACGCTGCCTTCAAAATCAATTGAAATTATTTACAAATCACTTGAATCGATGAATAGAGTTGGAGTCCAAAAAAGAAAAAGAAAATCTAATCCAGTACAAATTTGTTACGGGGATTATCTGCAGTTTTTTAATGGAATGATTTCATGCCGTCGTCTTAGAGTGAAAGGACCTATTTTTTCTGTTTTTTTTCTTGTAATAATAAAGTGGCGTATCTCCAGCACATACGTTTCTTGATTATTATGAATTTATAGTAACAAAGAGGCGTATCTCTAAAAATTCTCATATGAAATGAAAAAACTATAAAAACAAAAAGGCGTAAGTGCAGAGGTCCCTTTCATTTTAAGATTGACAGTTACGCCATTTTTTTATTTTAATTTTCAATTACCCAAATAACGTCCAGGACACCATGAAAAATATCTTGGAGTGATAAGTGGAGATACGCCCTTTTCACACCAGAATTTAGTGTTTTTGGCAATTTTACTCTGAGGCGACGATGTCATGATCATTCCATGATCAATGGGTTGAGCGTGAAATTCTGAAGTAATTTAATTCATTCATTGAACTGTTTAATTATTACATTTTATAAAATGACATATCCTGTAAATTTGATGAACAAAAAAAATAAATTCTAGTGGTTATCAAAATTTTTCTCATACTAATTGAAGTTATTGTATGCCTGACGCAGTGTATAGTGGATTGGGCAACGTCGTAGCCGAAATAACACGCCGGGGAATCTCTCATAACCCGGAAAAAGTCGTTAAATCGTGTATGATGACTAGTCTAGGGCAAATCAACGTTTTTTTGGAAGATATTCAAGAAAATTATTTTTGCTGAGATATATGGAAGTACTAAAGAAGATTACCACCCAAATTTCTCAATTATCGTTCAATGCATGAAAAAATGAAATATTTTATTATTTTTTTGGAGTTCGAACAATTGAATAATAAGAACGAAAATCCAAAAAAAACTCTTCTCTCGTAAGAATTTTGAAACGCAAATTTTCATCATGAGAAAAATCTTCCGCTGAATCTCGGTGAGTTTTATTATGTAATTGATGAAAAAAACGAAATTGGGTCAAGAATAAAATAGTAATAATGAAATTCCTATGCTAAGTTAAGTGTTTCCAAGTGACTTCAGTAACTGTAATTTGATTACCAGCAGCTACCTCTTTGATCGGAGAAAAATGCATGACTCGATGAAATAAAATAGAATAGGGAGTTCAAGTGAAAGAACCATTGAATAGTCAGCCCGAGGGAATATCCAGTTCGGATTCGCTCCTTAAATTCCAATTGCACTTTTGAATAGTCATCATCTAATAGATTATTTCTCACGTGAACATGATATAATCTTTTCAGCTATTCTCATAAATTATTAGAAATAACATTTGATCATAACTTTTTTTCTTTTTCTACCAATCAGAGTTCATTCTCGAAATATTGGCGTTGAAAAATAGTGGAAAAAATTCTGATGAACTTCTTCTTTTCATTGAAAACTGTAAAATTCAACGATAAAAATTGAAGTTTGACCATTCTGAAATAACGGATTTCCTGATATTACTCGGAGAAAATACGTGAAAGAACGAAGTGAATAAAAAGAAGAAAAAGAAAATCAATGATTCTTCAACAATGTAATTACCGGAAACTTGGAAAAATTTGGCTCAGTTCATCCACGAATTTTCCAATTTTACACGCGAAATATTTGATAAAATTTTCACAGAGTTAAGAACTTTGTATATAATCTAACTGTTGAAAAAAAAACCAAGAAAAAATACATCAGAAATATTATTCATAAATTGAACCACATGTTTCATCAATTCTCTAAAACCGTAAATAAATAAATCCCTTAAACTGATTTCCATATAAATAATAGGGGTGAAACAACGATAAATATCAAGTGATATCAAGAGATTATAAAATCAATGGCAAAATGTTAATTGTTCAATCGACTTTAAAAAAATTTCCTATTGTTTCAACAGTGATGACCTCTGTAGTCCGGATTTAGTATTAAATATTCAAGCTCGTTATCGGAGTTGTTGGCTAACGCTCAGTGTGGATATGCAGCAGTAAGTGAATGGGAAGAGGAGGAGGGGGAGGATAGAGGGATGCTTTAGCATTCGAATGCCACTGGATCCCTTCCGCTTGTCCCTGTGGCTCGATTTACATAGTTATTATGGAATTATTCTCAACCTGTACGATCTTTGTTCTAACTCATTCGATAGTCTAAACAAATTTCTTCCAAATAGCATGGAATCACTATACAAGATCCCATCAGGAATTGGGGATATAGATTCTTCCAATTAAGTATTGCCAATTCATGAATAAGCTCTTGAAAAAGTCATTTCGATATTTCTATTGTCTGAGAACGAATTATTTTTCTGAAATCCGTAAAGTTCAGTAGTCTTTTTAACTATCATAGTGTGTAATAGCAAGTTTCAAAACATCCATCAGCAAAAAATATTCTTGTTCAAAAATATTATGGTAAAAAATATTACTGTGCTCAAATATTGCTATAAAAGATATAATCGTTTAAGAATATTGTGAGCGAAAATATCTCTATTCAGAAATCATTTTTTTTTCTATTTTAATGTGAAATATTTTCTCGTTATAACATTTTGCTCCTTTTTTTTGTTTTAAATAGTGTTATTATTTTATGTAATATTTTGACGCATGATATTTAAACATGCAGCCTGAAATCCAGCTTGTTGCTTGCTTTTTCAAATATCTTTAAATTGAGTAGAATTATTTATTGTTTTAATTTTAGTCATTCTCATTCATTGTATAACCCCTCGGCATTCAACAATTTTTCCAATCCCCTTCATTGTAATCCTTCCATCTCACGATTTCATGGAGTGACTTCTTTAGTTACTGCATTACATCACTGTAGGATCAGGGGAAACCATGAAAAATCCTGATCAGTGTAGGCGGTCGATTATGCAGGACCCTAGTTTACTTTTCTGTCACACTAACGAGAAAAGCACCAGCTCTCTTGCATGCGTACCTCCCACTCAGTTTCTCGTTCGAGTCCACGAGCGAGACGGTCTCGAATTAAAGAAGTATGGTAAAAAAAGATTTCGACTATAAAAATATTGTTAGTAAATATTGTGATCAGAAATAGGAATTTTTATTCTGCAAACGAATTTTATTAGCTTTAAGTATAACTGTCAGATAGTAGACATGAGTACGGATTGTTGGTTCTCGTTATGGGAAATTTGATTGTCATAGTACATGTAATACAGAATTAGTTATGGTAACTAAAAAAACGCAATTTATAATTTTACCCTTTTTTCAAATTTTCCGAAGTTTTTTATAATTATTTTTCTGCCAAGAAACTATTCCGAGAAATTCAGAATTAATGAGGAATTTATGTAGATAGAATTTTCGCTTACTCCATCATCAGTAGTTCAAATATGAATTCAGGGATTCTGTCCTACTCCAGTCGAATAATCCTGCATAAAGTGTGCATTATGATACTGGAATCGCTAACAGAACTAAAATATTATAATGAGTATGTTCCACGTCTTGATTCAATATAGTAATCTAAAATAATAACCCTCACATTATAATTCTGGATGCGATAACTAATGTGAAATAATTCATTTTGACCTTGACTATCAAGCAGATAATCATGGTAGTACGAAAAAGTCCGCTTAGCGTATGTATAGTCAATTCTTGAGCCGGTATGCAAACTGACAGTCGAATTGTCGATTACAGTGGGCTTATGTAAAAATGTTAAAGAACATTTTTTGTAGATATTCTAATTTTCAGACTATCCTAGTCTACCTCTTTGCTACTTAGTGCAGGCGTGAAAATATTGTCTTTGAAAAAGAGACTATCAAGATCGTTCATCCGTTATATTGAAGAAAAGACAATCGCCGTTAGATCTTCATCTCTATGTTTTGAAATCTGTGACTTGAATTTCGAACTCACACGTATCAACAACTGTTGTATAATTAATAAACGTATTTAACAGATTAACGTGTTATTTATTCTCTCTTGACTCCACGGGTTCAGCACGTTAAACTGCACAAACGAGAGAAGACTGAAAGAAATACAGGTACTTATTCTGTGATTCTTTGGCCATTGCTTCATGAAAAATGTGAGATTGTAGGATCATGAGACAGAGAAAACTCTACCATAATACAATTTTTCACCAAACGATAACAACCAAAATAGAGAGCAGAAAAAATGTCATCATTTCACAATTAATCTGGGTTAATGCACATTGTAATAACGCTTCGATATTTCTGAAACAAAATTGAATTGCTAAGTCATGAACAAAAATCCATCCATGTTTATTTGAATGAGTGATTACTTTTTCCATGTGTGTTTACGAAGCTATTGGCTATCGCTGAAATCTACATGCTATACCACACACCGCTGTTTCAATCATTCTTTATTTTTTAAATTTTATTCCGTTTATTCATTCACGGGGGCACGAGCCAACTAAAATTGCAACAGGATATCACGTGAAACAAATTCAGTGACGCAGAATTTTATACATGTAAAAACAGTCAGCGGTGAATGTTTTCAGGCCATCGGTCAGACGAAAAGTCAATTCGCATTTCATAGTATTTTCGAATTCTATAAAATAACAATGTGAACAGAGGGTAAATAAAGAAAAAGATTGTAAAAATCAAAAATAAAAAAGTTATGAATTTTTTTATAAAAATTAAAATAAATGAATTGCATTCAAATGGGAGTGCACTCCATCCGAACATTTAAATAAATGTAAATATTTATTTTTTAGACTGGAGAAACTTTAGAATTTGTTTATTTTTCTAGTAGTATTTCGAAAATTTTCATGCCGATTATATTGCAGATAGACTTGAAATGAGTGAGTTTAGGAGAAAATGTACAGATAACTTTTTTTGCAGAGAATTTTATGGGCTACAAAAAAGATTCTTTGATAAATCCCCATAAATCCAGTACTTTCTGAGATATTTACAAAATAAATAGCATTCGGTCCTTAAACTCATTTTTTACCACTTTACCGCAGGGAGAAATGACGAACATGAATGACACAAAGATGGTTCAATTGAGTTTCTATGGGAATAATCGATGGAAAATCTTCAATCAATTGAGAAATTACTCATTTTTCATTTACGTCATAAGAATACAGTTTATTTATTTTTTATAAATTGATTGCTTCAATCGCATCAATCTCAATATCCAGATAATGAATGAGAGAGAGAAATCATTACTTCACAAAATGAAAATATTTCTCTATGAGAATTCAATGCTCCAGTACAAAATTACTATTTCCTTTAAGTCAAAACTGACTTGATAAATTGAAACCTGGAATTGAATTGAAATATAAATCGATTTTTTAATCAACTCCAATTCTCGATTCTTTTTTCACGTAATTCATTGTTATCGTTTGAATTACGTAAAATAATTACGCAATTCACGTAGAGAGCTTATTCCATAGTAATTGACAGAAATAATTTATTTCTGCAGTTTACCTATTGGAGACATGATTTTTATAATAATGAATGGTGAATATCAATTCAAGATAAATATTTAAAGAATTGAATAAATTTCAGAGATAATGTCCATTGTTTTCATATGGAACAATAATGCATCAAATTTTACTATTTGATTCGCTTTGCGGCTCAATGATTGGAAAGAATCAGTGAACAGACAGTAATAAAAATGTTGAATTTTTTTTCCCTCTCAGATTCAAATATATCTAGTAAAATTTACAAGGGCAACTTTAAATTCTTCACGGTCGAATCGACAAACGAAAAAAGTTTTCTTGCGCCAAGGGACGTAGATATATAGCAGGAAAAGAAGCGTGTGACTGGAATTGTAGGGGCGAGAGGTGGAAACTGAGAGAAAAGGGTGAGAAAACGTTGGCGGGGGATAGTCCACAAGCTGTTACCCCAGACGTTGCAATAATACCATTTCCACGAACGAGCGAATTCGAACTTTAATTAATCGGATTCCCTGAGACGACGGCTCAGATTTGATCGGTAAATTAGTAAGATTATATTACCACAATTCCTCGTATTCTCATCACGTATAACATTGTAACTTCAACATAACACAAATCTCAATGTTATGGATTAGTGAAGATAATGTGAATGATAAAAATCTATAAATAGAAAAATGTAATAGTTGTGGAATTTAAATTCGTTGTATTAAAAATTAGGAGAGATTTTTTTTCCTCTAATGAGGTAAATAAAAAATAACCATTTGAAAAGTTCTTAATTTAATGCAAAAAAAAGGAGGAACGAGTTGCGGAAAAAATAGCCCATGGAAAAAATAGATCGGAAAAAATAGACCGGAAAAAATAGCCCATGGAAAAAATAGCCCATGGAAAAAATAGCCGACGGAAAAAATAGCCCATGGAAAAAATAGCCGCGGAAAAAATAGCCCTTGCAAAAAATTGAGTGAATGGACAGTGGGTGAGTGGTTAATATGGTCGGTGTGGGGGAGTTGGGTGAGGGGACAGTGGGTGGGTGGTTAATATGGTTGATGTGGGGGAGTTGGGTGAATGGACAGTGGGTGGGGGCCATTTTTTGCGTATTTTATTTTTTCCATAGACCATTTTTAGCGTGGTCTATTTTTTCCGCGGCTATTTTTTCCATGGGCTATTTTTTCCGGTCTATTTTTTCCGGTCTATTTTTTCCGGTCTATTTTTTCCGTCGGCTATTTTTTCCATGGGCTATTTTTTCCGTCGGCTATTTTTTCCACGGCTATTTTTTCGGATTACCGATAAATTCGTCTTTTCACGAAAGTAAACAGGAAAGAACTTCAAAAGATATCTTGCACAGACTAAATCTAAGAAATTTTTTCCATCATGCAAGAAAAAATAATGAGTCAAGAGGGTTAAGAACAACTTACGGAATGGAGTAATTAAAAAGGAACACATGGTTCTTAAAAGCAAAACTTGGGACTTTGAAAATGTCCAAAGTTGCTCAGCCTTGAGAAACGCCGAAAGAGAAAAAAAAAAAAAATCACGAGCTTAAAAAAAGAGGAGAGGCCCGAGGCAAACGATGACAAAAAAATCATGAAAAATAGAAATAAATGTGTCAAGAAAAAAGGGGGTAAAAAGAAATTATTATTAAAAAAAAACGCATTTCCAAGGCACAAGTTAACGATAGTGGAAGTGTAAGTGGTAAACTTGTAAGTGGCGAAATAAAGTTGGGGTCCCCGTGGCTGTGACAGTTTAATTAATATCTTTCATCCTCAAAGGAAAAACTTGGTAAACTCCCTCGACGCGCCTGAACCACTTCGCCTTACCCCTTTTACCCTCATCTTTTTCTCCCTCTCCCCCCTTTTTTTTATTTAGCATTTGAACAGGTACAGTTCATTCTTGCTCCCCTTCTAGCCATTCTGCGGGTTCGAATACGAGACATTCTTCGCCCATTGCCATTCACTAGCTAGTGGATAAGCAGTCATCCAAGTGCTCGTCGTTTGAGGCCTTCGATTTCACAAGATATCACGTTATTTTCATCCTAGCTCTCCTCCATTTCTGATCATGTCATTGCTTTGGATCTCTTTCATGGCGGTGCAATTGAAATCATTGAAGTTTTTACTTTTTTTTGAAAAAGTAAATAATAGAGGGAAAATGGAATAAAATGGAGCATTTCACAATTGCTAAAGAGGAAAAATTACCAATGTTTTTTTTTCTTTTGAAATTTTTATAAAAATGTAAAAATATATTAATTTTTTAAATGTGAGGAAAAATCTTTTTTTTCATAAGTTTCTTATAATTATTAATGGACTGTTTGACTCAATGGGTCCATTTTGCTTCACTTAACCCTATTGCATCGTCACTCAACACTTGGTGACGCAAACTAGTGAAAACAGTTTATACATTTCTCACTCTTTTAATTTCTCCATCACTGTCTCCCTTACTTCTCACACTGTCAGAGACTTTTACCAGCCATTTGGCTACATCCGAAAAGAGACACTACCACCCGGCAATTTCCCAGGGCCGTTAATACCACCCTAGACTATTTCCTTCAACTCTTGAAGAGGCGCATCTTCACCTAGCAACCCACTTTGGCCATTCGTCTCTGTCCACCTGACTATTTTCCTTCGCTCACTTCAACACTTCGGACAGAATCATCCGCATATTTCATTCAATTAGAAACGTTTTTTTTGTTTTTCTCTTGCTTCGTTTATTTTCATTTCTAGTCAAAATAAACCATTCCAGTTTGTTGCACATAGCTTGGATGAAAAATATTTTAGAGAAATTCTGATGAAAAAGGTGCTTTGACCCATTCATGTGGAATTTTAAACGGATTTTCATAATGACGCTTGAATTTTTTTTTTGTAATGACTTCATCACTCACTTTTCCAACAAACGTTTTCATATTCCAATATTTGCAAATGTAATTGTGATGATGGATCAAAAAAAAGTTGATTGCCTCATTTGAAAGGTTTGGATGGAGTTCAGTTGATTCGGTTTCAAATTTCATGGAATTGGATTGGATATGTTCACGGGACAAAATTTCCGAATAAAATTTGTTGAATGTTCGAATTTGTAGTTTTTTCCAGGAGCATCATGGGAAAAATATACAGCCAACATTTCATGATACACTGAATATTTATGAAAAATTGTGGAGGAAAGATAGAATCCTTTCACAATTTCGTGGTATTGCTATGAAATTTCGTGTATAATTCACTAGCGAACAGGTGGAGCAGAATAAGTCTATTATTTTATCAGTAATTTTTGAAGAATTTTTTGAAAATGAAAGATAGAAAAAAGTAAACTTATCGTCTCTTCGAAACTCATTTTTTTAGAGTGAAGGCCTTTCAGAAAGAATCTGAAAAAATTGTTTACATTGTTGTCTGATTTTTTAAAGAATTTTTCATGTAATCCTTCACTCTGAATTCTCTTCCAATAACTTCAATATAGCATTTTCTGATATGCCCTAGAGCGGAGCAATGGTGTAAAAAAATTTAAAAAAATGTAAAATGTAAAGACTAGGAGTGAGGCGACCAAACAAACGATGTAAAACAAATGATTCTGTAACTCAAAGTAATAAAATTCAATTTTTCAGATGAAAATTCGACAAATTTCATTAAAAAACATGAGAATCCTCGCGGAAAAATCCCTTGTGTCTGAAACTCTGAGAATCATCCGTAAGAATTTTTAAGCAATTAAGATGCAAATAAAATAAGTTATTTGTACTCAAAGAATTTTATTTTTTTCCCTCCTTGATTAAAAAAGAACGATATCAATTATAATGCGGATACCTTCGAGATGATTGGACTTGCAAAAAAAGGTTAGAAGCATTTTTTTGTACAGAACTTTACAAGCTCGAAAACGTTTTCTTGATAAATTCTCATGAATCCAATAATTTCCGAAATATTTCAAAAATAAACCGCATTTAGTCGTGAAACTCATCTTGGTCTAGTGACGAGGGATTCCCTGCCGTATTATTTCGGCTGCAACGTTGACGAATCTACTCTACATTGCTCGAGCGCAGTTAACGAATTTTCGGCAACGACGCTCACCGGACAACTTCATTCAGCATGAAAAAAATCTTGCTAATTCCTATAATTCATTTTATTTCTTCATCAGTTTTGCAGGAAATGTCATTGGAGAAATATGAGTTTGTTAAACACTTCAATAAATAAAGTGATTCTTTTCAGATTTTTGCGCTCAACCGATTTCTCATGAAAAAAATAAAAGTAACAGAACGCATGGAATTTCTTCCAAATAGTTGAAGATATAATCTTCCAATCAATCAAAAAATGAATAAGTGTCAACAATAACAACAATCAAAATGATCTCAAACAGCCATGAGGTGTTGCTTGAGCATTATCATGCGAAACCTCATATCAACTGTTACGAAACCATATCATAGAGCCTCACCAAGCTTTACACAATTCAAAGAGAAATCTGAGCATGGCAGCAAAGCTCTCGATTTGACCTGGCGACACAAGAGCTCACTGCGGGAATTATGAAAGTTGAGAAAGTTGCGGTAAGCGACAAGAGGTTAAATTCCAAGATGACTTTGAATTGCATTTGCGGCTGCATTACTCATGAGAATTCTCAATTAATAGAATGAAATTTCAAAAAAGAAAATAAATGAAAGCAATCCATGAAAATACTTCTCCAAAATTTCGAATAACTTCTTGAGTATTCCTTCAGAACTTTGATACTAAAGTTTCGTTGTTTACGCAAAATTAATTCTAATTTCATCCTTTGAGTAGTGAGTTTAAATAATCTAATTGAATTTTTGAACTCAACGTCATGTTAACAGAAACTCTTAATCAACAAAAATTTTAACTCAAAATTTTCATTACTTCCAAGTTTAATTTGTGAAAAGATTTATGAATACGAAAACTTTCAAAGAATTTTCAGAAGACAATTTTAATTACCTATCAATCAATATAATTCAAAGAAAACTAAAAATGAAAGAAACAACAAAAGATAATATAAAAATAATGAAGTGAGAAATAAAACAAACGATAAATTCAAATCCTACTTAATCTCTAGGAAAAATAAATTTCAATGTATCGCAGGGTGAGTCGATGAATATCGAATGGCTTATACTCCCCCCCCCCCCCCCTCTCCACTTCATTCACTCCCCACTCCTTCATTTAGTCTATTTTCCGCATAGAGTTTGGCTATTAAATAGCTATTAGCCCGATTAAAATATTCGATAAAAGCTCTTTTGCACGTAGCTATCGAGGAATGATGGGAAGGAGAGAAAGAGGGGGGGGGGCGGTCAACAGTAGCTACTGTATCAAAATACGATAAATAATTATTTCTGATTATTCCAAACCACGGTGAATGGTCAGTTCCGTGTAATATTTTTCATCACCAATATGCACCATTCTCCCATGGAACAATGTGAACGAGACAGAAAGAGAGAGAAATAAATATAGATAGAGATAGAGAGTGGGATAGTTTAAAGGGTAGAGGGAGAATTGAGAAAGTGAAGCGATAAAAGTTCAATGGCAATGAATCACATCACACGTTTAAATCGTTTCCCTTTCCTCCTCCACAATCTGTGAATTTAAATACCCATCCCACTTGAAACCTCAACAAGCCTCCCTCTTTCCCTCTTTCATGTCACTTTTCCAAAACACATGGACACAAAAACATAGTAAATAGTTTGAACTGATTTTAATTCAAATTAAACGCTTTTCTCTCGAACGGATGAACTTTCACATTGTAAATCGTTCAATTGTTAAATTTCATTAAATTGGTGATGCAGAATAAAACGATGAATTCATGTATTACACATGCACACCAAATACATGTATATTATGTAATTAGATGTGGAAAAATTTAGAGAATATAAAGAGGTATAAATTATTAAATGGCATTTTTACTATTGTCGGATGAAGTTGCGGTGTTTTGCTCCGACGAAAAGTCCTGGTGGTGAACGATGTCGCTGGTAATTGCTCCACCGACATTGCTACTGTAGTCCTCGAGAAGTACGTAGCACAGTAATAGCCGTGCCACCCTCATTCTGTAGGAAAAAAAAACAACAAAGATATGAAAAAAAGAGTGTGAGAGAGAAGAATAAAAAAAATTCTAAAGAGTGAGATGAGTGAATGCAAATAAGTTAAATAAAATTGTAAACAGGGATAAAGAGGATAGCAAGAAGGGGGGAGGGGGGGGGGGAAGGGGTTGGGAGCTTTTAAAGTTTCAACCTCAGTGGAAAGAAAAAAAGAAATTAAAGTGTTTTTATTTTATCCTGGAGAGAGAGAGAGAGAAAGAGAGAAAAGAAAAGACGGAGAGTGCAATGTAAAAATGAGCCTCAACATTTTATTCGTATCCGGGTATACATCAATGTGGGGATCTCGCTGTACAGTCGTAAAACTTTTCGAGAATAGTGAGCTTGTTTGTCTCCGTATTTTTGTATGTTAAAGGAGATACAATAAATACAAGCTACTTTGAATTTCAAACATCTGGGTTAATCAAATCTTGTAGATAAATGTATCATTTACGTGAGTTAGACAATTTTAATTTAATTGATGTTAGTTTTGGTGGAAAATGGGTCAGAATGTAGTCCCCTGATGAAAGTTTTTTGAAATGAGATTTTTTTAATTATCACGGTGGAGAATCAGGGGAAATCCTGATGGAAGTTATGGGAAAAAGAATGAACTTTTTAAACTTTTTCGGCGAAATTGTTGTTTTTTTTAAATGGAAATGTGAATTTTTTAGATTGTTGTGAGGGTCGGTTTTGGTTATCGAGGTGCGTTCAATCTGGACCGATATCGAAATCGTTTACCATTAATTTTACCTATTAGCCATTGACCCTTGTTACTTGCGCTCAACATTATTCTTGTACGATTAACTAAAGTGAGGTAAAATGGACATTTCAATGAAACGATTTGAGATAGAATCTTTCCGATTATTGCATTGGAAATCTGAGGAAATTTCCGATATCATCCGCTGATAATTAAAGATTTGGGTCTTCTGGAATTTCGTAAAATTTCCAGAAAACCAGTTAAAGATAGACACTTTGTGAATTAAAGAATTTCTCGAATTTATGAGTTCAAATGACCAGAAAAAGAACATATCTGCTACATGAAACGGATTCTTTTTTGGAGCGAAGACCTTTACAAAAAAAAAATTAAAAAATGTCAAAGTGCTCCAGTGAAAGTCTATTATTGGGGATTTTTTCTTGAATTTTGCTATGGAAGTCTTCCCAGCAATATTGTTCTTTAATTTTTTTTTATCATTTAGGGGAAAAAATCTGTCAAGTTTTCGAATATTTTGACGCCGAATTGACAGAATATTATCAAGAAACTTGATAGAAATGAATGAAATTACGAAATAAAGCTAAATTACAAAAACTGTCATAAAGTGAGAATTTTTTTAATTCTATTCTGCTGCAGCAGAGACCTAAAAGGCCAACATACCATAGAATTAATTGAATTATCTAAGGTTATATATCCAAAAATTAGTCAGAATTTTTTATTTCTTAAGAAATATAGCGAAGAGAGTGCTGAACGATATGGAATATTGCCATTCACAGGATATTTCATAGAACTTACCTAAACTTGTAAAGAAAAGAAATTGTTTTACCCAAAATTTTGATAAATATGGTAAATTGACAAGGTCTTTTTGTGAAACTAGCTATCCAATTTTCTCGCATTGTAGTAAAGCTCTTAAAACTTTACATGCATATTCAGGGTATAAATACACCCACTCTGCAATTATTTCAGAATTCACACTGCATTCTCGCTAAGTATCCAAAATACTCTTCAAGTAAAATAAAAAATAAAATAAATCCTCACTTTTAATTCTCCACTATTTAAAGAATGATGAAAAAAATCGTGATTCAAATACTAAACCTTTGAGTTTTCTACTAAATTCAATCTCTTTTCATCGTTCCTCTCCATAAAATTTCTACTCTCTCATATTTAAAATTATTACACGAACACTAAGTGTGATTGTATCTCTCGGACCTTTGATAGAGTATGATTGAAGCTTGTGCACATAATAAACGGCACTTTAAATTAAATTATATTTTCATCAACGCTTGAAATATTTCAACGCTAAGTTTATTGCATGAAAAAGTAATAGAGAGTGAGTGTCCTTATATATACCCATATCATGTATCACTAGACGAGATTGACTCTTTTGTGGGACGTTCTGAAATCCATTTTATCCAAGGCTTTTTTATTTATTTTCTATTCTCTTCATTCTACACTCTTATCGTAGTAAAATTCAAATTTGAATTCAACACTTTGTGTCACACGTATTACATGCTGAATGATATTTTATGCAGAGGAAATTTTCTTTTGTATCATCCCTCCGTACTTTTGACCTCATTCTGACTGAAAATTCTCATATATTTTTCATCCAGAAAATTCGATAAATGGCATTTTTTACATGAAAACTATTTTTTCAAAAAACATCAAATGATCAATTCATTAAAAATTCGTTTTTTTCTTCTCATCAATTTGTTGTACGTTAATTAAAATAAAAGATCAACGATTCTGTACTGTACCTCATTTAAATTACCCCACCTTGTGCCAAATGAAACAAAATTCACGGGTGAATGTAAATGAAGCACTCGGTCAAAGGTTGAACATTAAACACGAAGAAAGTGAGTAAACTTTAATGAAGCTACTGATGTTTCTTTCACCATAAAAAAATCATATACCTCTGTTGAATTATCTAAAAAAAAAAAACGCCTGAATTTTTCCGAGAAAAAAAATAATAATTTCTCCACAAAAAAAACTTATGATGCACACTTTATGTATTTTCATAAAATCCTCTATGAGCTCCTCTTTGCCTTTTAGCCACGAATTTAATGAGTTTTTGTGTGAAGTCAATTTGAATACCCTTCAGAGCTCAAAAATGAAATGAAATAATCCTCTATTCTCCCACTGAAAAAAAAAAAAAAATGAAATGAAATTCTTTTCCATGCATGAATGTCATTTATAACAATATTCCCCACAATTTTCTTCCACATGCATCATTCCGCAATAAAACCCTCAAAAGCGATGAAGTGCAGCCAAACATTTTCATTCCCCGCGTTTAATCCCGCCTCGAGACTCAGGAAACGATAATACTCTCTCCGGGAGATTTTTTTTCTATCCCTCTACTTCTCTATCCCTTTTTTTTCCTCTATTCACGGCGAAAGGAACTGGAAAAATCCATCGATAGATCGGCAATCGAGTACGAGGGTGAGTTTTATCGGCTTCGACGAACGCCACTTCATTCTCTCTTCATATACATATTACGTATATATAAAAATGAAGGAAAAAAAAAAATTGTAGGAGGGGCAGAGTCAGTGAATATCCTCGTTCTCTTGCGGCCCGTCCCTGGTGGTGTTCCGATAAGTACGAGGCAAAAAAAATTTCGAAGAAAATAGTGATAAAAAAAAAACAATTGAAAAAAAAAAGAAGAATCACTCTGGTTGAAGGTTTTTATACACTCCTTTTTTATAATCCGTAATCGGATATAACTGAATCAATTATGGTGTCTAGACAGCGGAATTGTTTTCCCACAATTTATCATTCGGAAGACTTCCTCCTCTTAGAGTTTCAACTCAAATTTAAAGTCCTTATTATGTTAAATTATTCGCTTGTATAAATTCCTATTAATTTTTTTTCTTCTCTTATTTCCTCAAATTACCTCGTGAAAAGAGTGTAGCATTATAGTTGACTGGCACTATCCAATAGTGTCATAAATGACGGATTCAAATTAACACCACTTAAAAAAAAAGGAATCCCTCCAAATCAGAGAAGAAACTGTTTTTCTTCAAAAAAAAACCAAACTTATCTCTTTCACTAATGTCCAATTGTCTCGTAGTAAACAGATAAATCACGTAAACAATCGCAACTGACTCTCTGTCTCTGTCTCTCTCTCTCTCTCACTCTCTCAACGGTAGACGCATCCCCGGGCGTCGAGACGCGTGTACTGATGTGTCAGAGCGCTCTTCCACCGCAACGTCGAGGGACGCTGGTTTCCCATTCAGAGCCAGTCTCCCTTGAAGGCCTACGCGCAGGTCCACAAATAAAACACAATCCACTTTATCAAAAAGCTCCTAATCATTTACATTAAATTATTGAGGAAATCCAAATCAGATGATCCTCTTTCTCTTATCAATTTCTCGCCATTGAAAAAAAAAAAATCGAGTATGAATTAATTCACCTCACGTTCTTCACATTCAATAGTCTTGATAGCTACGAGTGACAATGAAATTTTGGTAAAATACACACCAACAAACTACACGAAAATACAGAATCTCACCAAGTGTCCAAAGAGTCACGTATATAGTAACGTTTGTAACCGGCTGTCAACGGTCACTTGATATATCGACAGGCGTTTCGCACGTTTCAAAATCATTTTAAAAAAATGTATCGATCTATTTTAACAATACAAATGTATTCTACCATCATATATCTTTCCTCGGTTGCATCCGTACTCGATATAGCTTCTTTATTTTTTTTATTTTTTTTCAATTTAATTAAATTTTTTTATTTATTAAATGAACAATTTTACATATTAGGCATGTAACATATATGATGAACCGCAGAATTTTCATCGTTATTAACAACAATCCTTCTACGTATTTTTTAAAAATTGAATACTTTATGAAGAGAATTCAGTGATCGATATGCCAATATCACAATATCGGACTTTTCAAACTCAGGAGAATATACATTTTTAACTCTATTCTATCTGCTTTATTTTTACACAGTTATTTTTGTTTTCTTGCTGTTGTTGTTGTTGTTGTTATACGGGTTTTTTTTTCAACCTTTCTCGTAACCTGCAATAAATGGTGCGTATGTTCTGTACTAACGAAGACAAATCTAGTCTACCTATATTTATTCTGATACTTTTGTCGAATGGAAATACTCGGTTTTGCAAATATGTGGCTTCGGTATCAAATTAATTTACTGGTAATTGAATCTTCTTCGATGATGTAGCTGGATTTTCGTTCTTCTATGATACGTATAACTTCATTAATGGAGGAAGAAAATATGAAAAATTATGAATTTATCCAATCGGTGATATGGTTTCGATGAAGTTTGTTTCCCACTGGAAAATTTAATTACGATTTCATTTTCCATGATGGAGAAGTTGCGTAGAGCTGCTGTTACGGTGGAAGAAAAATCCGTGATTGAGTTCAACAAATAAACGAGTTGAGTACTTTCGAATTTATTGTATCTTGATATGACTAGGTAGGAATGTTGATTCTCGTGAGTAGATCCAGAGATTCAATGAAGAAAGTCCTCGCAGAGTAACAATGTAATAATTCACCAAGTAATCTGTAGCAATTTATTAGCATGCACTAATTTTGATTTATTGTATGGTTAATTCCATGTACTTTTTAATTCTTTAACCTTAGGCTGGCTAGTATATGAGGTATTCCTGACATTCCACCGTTTTAATTTTTTGGAAAAAAGTTGATTGTATTAATTTGAGTGTTTAACCAACTATTACATTTTTTGATATCATATCCTACAAGATTCGGCAACGTAGCAGCCGAAATAACATGGCGGGAAATCCCTCATCACTGGACCAAAATCGTTAGGTCGCTCATGGTGAGTTGTCTAGGGTTAAAATTCATTCACGTATTGGAGATCAATGGATAATGTGCGATTCTTTCATCCTTTTTTTCTCAAAGAGCCTTTTGGATGAATCCGACTTTTTTGCTCTGACTTTATTGACTAATCGCTCGAAAAATTGAACTCTCAGAAGAAAATATGATCATTCTAACGATGAATATAGCAAAAAGAAAATTATGTGTTTACAAAGTAGTGTAATGTCCTGAACATATTGAGTTTCATACGAAAATCTAATGAATATTTTCCTAAACTACAGATATGGTCATCGTGACGAGAAAAATAACTACTTTTTGTTAAAAATCTTTCTTTGAGTCGAAAATTATCGAGATTTTTTCAGAAAACTAGCTGAAATAACTTTCGCTTGAGATGTAAACCCTCAAGTCAACATTGCCATTTGTTCATTTCAATAAACTCCAACTGGTAACGGTATTTGTCGTTCTTTTGAATCTTTCCCGTAAATCAATCTTCTAACAATTTCCTCATTCACGTTACAAGGCGAACATTTCAAATACAAAATAAGAAGTAATCAATAGGATATCATTGCTTCAAAGTAGAAGCAAAAAGTAAGAGCAGTCGTTCTGTGAGAGACTTTCCATGTCCCGCTGTTTCCATTTTTTTATCATCAATTGAGAGTGAAATTCTGAAAAAATTGACTTTCTTCGTTGAAGTGTTTAATAAACTATTATATGTTGTAAATATCAGATTCTACAAAATTTGTGAAGGAATGAAATAACTTCAAAAAAATCGACAAGTTTGGCTGTTCAGTCTGTGTAATGTGCCAAGCAGTAATTGAGTCTGTTTACTTCTTGGATGGGTGACCGCTTGCCATAAGCGGACCGAAAGACAAACTGAGCGGGAAGTGCGACTATGGGGAATTAGTGTGCCTTCCTTGCCAGCGTGAAGGAAAAACACATTAAACGCTCTGTTTAAATCCGACTGTGCCGATCACGGTTTACCATGGTTCCCCCTGGTCCATGGCGAATGCAATGCAGTAAGGCAGGTTGACCCACACTGAGAAAAAAAAATTTTGTTGTAAGAAAACTTACTTAGTTGAAGAAAATCTACTTCACTCCAGAAAATTTCAATATATATAGATATAGAAATTGTGAAGGAAAATTTTGTTAAAAGGCAATGTTCCTGCTACAAGAATTTTTTTTTCTCAGTGCATGGCGTCACAATTGCAGAGGGAGGTGGCGGGGCAGTTGGAGGGTATTAAAACCTGAATAGATAGTACCAACAAACGAATAAAGAAATAAACGAAATGACTTCTAGTAACTCACAAAATTTTTCTCATGCTAAATGGAGATGTCTGATGAGCGACGTTGCCGAAAACTCACTGAATTCGCCCGAGTAGTGTAGAGTAGACTCGGGAATGTCGCAGCCGAAACAATAAGGTGGGAAATCTTTTACCAATCAACGAAAGCATCAGGTTGCTCATGGTGATCAGTAGAGCCGAAGCTACTAGGATCAGAGTGGGAGAAATTTTCCTATGATTTTTCTATGAAATATCTTGAAAGAAAATCTCCAAAGGTTAAAGATTTTGGCATTGATAAATCCGGAATATTTCAGCGAGTACTTCATTAATTTCCCAACAAAAGTTCAGGGGCTCGATTAGATCCATCGGGAGTTGATTGAAATTGCGCATGATTCGCGTCATTATAGACTGTAGTCGGACGTTCAAAAGTACACAGCTTTGCGATTTTTTTCTTCCATAAAAAAGCTCTAACTTGACTTGAATTTTACAGGGACATAGTTTGAATAGTTGGCTATCCATTGCATAAATTTCCATTTTTTTTTAAATCGTGATTTACTTTTAAGAGTCAGGTCATTAAAACACACACGATGAATAAAAATCATGATCTACTACTTCAAAGGATACTGATAGTGATCCTGTGATGTCACACGAGTCACCCTGCGATGTATTCCACTAATGGCAATGTGTGCTAATGACGGACGCTCGCAACCTTCAAATTGATTCAAATTATTGAATGATTCGATGGAAGATTTGATAATGAAGACTTCGCGTCTCTCCGTATTCGAGGACACGCCCAATCACAATAATTCAAAATTTTAATCAACAAATTCCAGTATTGATCTGGGGTCAAAAAAAGTAGGGAAACTTCTCGAGTATTGAGTGAACTATCCAGTGTTGCTGAACATCGATCTATCATCAACTCAATCCAAAATTCACCAACGGGGAGTTCGATACCACCTTGTATTTCCAAAGTACTGAAATAGATGAAAAATCCAAAAAAGTGCATAATATGAACTTAAAAGAAGAGAAGGCCCAAAGTGCTTAGGTATTCAAACTTCTAACCTATTCAGGTTATAGCAGTTGAAATCTCATATCATTGCGTAAAGATGGAAATTGAATTATTAAATAAATCAATTAGACTAGAGAATTAAATCAATCGAATTAATTGGAATGCACAAGTTTCTGAAAAAAATTAGAGGTGCTTGGATTCCATCTCGGGTGAGTATCAAAGCCCACAACTTTCCATTTTCCGGGCTGCCTTACCATTAAGCTACTGAGAAACCTCACATCTCCAATTTTTTTCGGAAACTTGTGCATTTCAATTAATTCGATTGATCCAATTCTCTACTGTAATTGATTCATTTAATAATTTAATTTCCATCTTTACGCGATGATATGAGATTTCAACTGCTATAACCTGTATAGGTTAGAAGCTGGAATACTCAAGCACTTTGGGCCTTCTCTCCTTTTAAGTTCAGATGGAAATTCTCATGAACGAACATCTATATACGACCGAAATTGCGCGCTAAAGTGATGTCACGAAAATAATAATGATAAATACACGGTCGACGAAATCAAATACTGTCAATCAATATTATTTAAAATTATTATATCTATTGCTAGACTAATAATGGGAAAATCAACCTTTCATTGATGGCTTGCTTTTGAAAATTTAATTAGTAGCTGGCTTTTGAAGATTTTTTTCCATGTTAATTCTATATTATGGTCGAAATGGAATTTATGGAAGGAAAATAACCACATTAGTAATTTGAAGAACATAAAACGAGCTCATTTATCAATATTCGGCAAATTAGCTTCTAGAATGCTCTATATCTTTTGAACTGTGCATTTTATCGCTTCAACGTATGAAATCTTTTTTGTAGAAAATCAAATTTCCTACAAGAAAGGTTCCGTTCATTTTTTTTGTCACTCTGACCGTTCCGCCGAAAAATGCGAAAAATGAATTTTTTTTCATAGAAATATGACTTTGGGAAGTATATATATGAAAAAAATGAGGTAACGTAGAATTGCTGAAAGTACTTTGAAAGAGTAACTGATTACCTACAAATTGCACCTCGGTTCATTGCAGTGGCGTTGAATGCCGCTTAGTTATAGGAAATTGAAAAAAAAAGTGCCAAATTTTCTATGTATTTCAAATAGAAAAAATTCAAGATAAAAAAAAAAGTACTTAGAAGTAAAATTAAGGGCTCAAATTTTTAAGGAATCTTGTTTTCGGTATGCAGAACAATATTCCGCTATGGGAGCAAAAAACAAAAAATGTTCGTTCAAAACGAATCACCCTAGTGCATATACGACCTTTTGGTTCAATTCGCATGATTTTGAACCAAAAGGTCGTATAAACATCTCATTCAAAAGTCATTTTGTATGATTCCGAATCGTCTGAAACGTGGAGATTCACTATTGCCTAAATGAGTGTTTATACGACTTTTTGGTTCAAAATAGATGAAAATTCAAAAAAAGTGCGCATACGACTTTCTGGCACAATTCACGCTATCTATGAGGAGGGCATAGTGCAAATCATCATCACTAGTTTTTTCAGATGCATTTAAAATGTTATAGTCTCGTATTCTGTCACGGAGTAAATGTATTTCCTTCCCAGAATTGATTAAAAATTCAGATATTAGAAGAACGCTAATCTACAACCAAATCCCTTCATTTCCAATTTTTATCCGTGAATTTCATGTTATCAGCAAGCAACAAAATATTGTTAAGATGACTGAAGAGAAAATTCCACCCACAAAAATATTTTTCCAAAAATTTCCATTCATCCAGTGAATTCAAAAATATTTACCAAAAACTTCAGACTACAATCTCTCAAATTTATGAAATCGTGGGTCAATTGATACATAACTCGATTCAAGATACACAGTTGCTTTATCGATACAAAAGTTATAGGTAATACTATATCAGAAATATCACACAGACCAATGGCCGAATATGAAAGAACTTGTATGTATTTTTCTATGAAATACGTGACTGCGTGTATTTTCCGCCGCTTATCTTTCCTACCCACACGTGTTACTCGGACCAGTACACACAGCACTGCAGGATATTTTGCATCTCTTTTACGTTTATTCACACACAATGTTCACTCTTGAGATACTGCCTTCAATACTAAATCGCATCTATTTGTAATGCCAGAGAATTGCCGAACATTCTTCAAGTTTTGCTTGCCCCCGTGAAATCACAATTTAAGAAATGATCTTTTCAAAAATTGAGACATGGCGAGAGGGGGAAAAAAATAAAAGGATAAGGTATTATTTATCACTTGACTGGATGAAACAATCAGTCATTTGGGGCGTCGATAAGTCAACGACGCATAACGTGTTATGTATTAGTATTTTGGCTTTATGAAATTTCCGGGCCAATACATTATTCTCGCTCGGTGATTTTATTCTCTTATCGTTTGGAGTTGGGGATATATGTATTGGGGGAGAAAACAGTTCTCTTTGGTGAGGCTAAAGGATATGAAACAGAGTTTGGGGAAGTAATCTTAATTGCTCTTGGGAGAATGTTAAGCCTTGTGATTAATACATTTTTTTTAGAGGTTATTCTTGGATTATGTATCGATTAATGCAGGAAAAGTTTATTTTATTTTCCCGAAATCGACAAATCATAATAAATTCCCGAAATAAATGATGGATTTCCGAGAATTTCGAAAAAGTTTAATCTTCATGAGGTAATTGAAACATCAAGAGTCAATTATTGAAGAAAAATTCCATCTAATCAGGTAATCAGAATGTTCGATGTAGTTAATGCAGATTATTGGAAATTTTAATTAGTCATATTCTGTTCAATCTCCGCGCTTCTTCAATAAAATCCGGATGCAATGAACAATTTGACGGAATATTCAGTTGAAGATTAAAAAGAAGATAGTGAGATTATAAAAAGTACTTCAAATTCTCTTCTTACTCTAATTATAAATAATAAATCATACAGAATTTAATAATCATCATTCAGTGAAAAATGTGGGAATATTTTTATTCATTTTCTTTCAAGAAATAGGAAAATTGAAACTTTTCAGTCTTTTCAAATAATAAATCATGGATGAGAAATAACTGACACTTTATTCGAAAATTCTTAAATCAAAAATAATAAATTTAAATAAATTTCCTCTCAAAAACTATGTGGAAAAAAATTCGAACTTCTTATCTTCTAGAATAGTCAAAATGTCACACAGCAAAATCCACATATTCACGTATTTCATATTTCAACCCTTATCAAGAATAACACGCGAAAAAATACAAATTGCAATAGATCCCGAAGGGCCGAAGGATTTGAGCCTAACGCTATGTTAACGTTATTTCCATCGTGTGTACGTGACAGAATATTTCGTATATAAATAAATTCTAAATTTGAAAAACACAGAGGGATAGAATGTCTCCCCAAGAACGTGAAAAATTTTCCTGAGAAAAACGGAGAGAGCGAGAAGCAGTGTTGAAGTTTTGGAGCGAAGAGAAAAAAAATAAGATAAACAAAAAAAATGTACAGAGCGAAAAGTTCACTGAACGAGCACGCCGATATAAAAGAATCATTGTATTACATTTCCTTTTCCCTCAGCCGTAACATATTTCTGAACAGAGTTGTGTACATTTTGATACAACAGCAGGAATTGTTGGAGTCACCATTATAAAATTGGATCGCTCATACAATTCTTTAAATCCACTCAAAATAATTATTCTACGTTGAATAATGGAAAAGTAAATAATACCAAATCATTACTCGTGCTTTAAAACGCATTCTAGTTTTATTTTTACGATAAAATGAACAGTGACGATTTTTTTTTTTTGGTAGGCCGAAAAAATAGCCGATGAAAAAATAGCCCAGGAAAAAATAGACCGGAAATAATAGCCCATGGAAAAAATAGCCGCGGAAAAAATAGACCACGCTAAAAATGGTCTATGGAAAAAATAGACTACCCAAAAAATGGCCCCCACCCACTGTCCATTCACCCAACTCCCCCACATCAACCATATTCACCACCCACCCACTGTCCCCCCACCCAACTCCCCCACATCGACCATATTAACCACCCACCCACTGTTCATTCACCCAATTTTTTGCAGGGGCTATTTTTTCCGCGGCTATTTTTTCCATGGGCTATTTTTTCCATGGGCTATTTTTTCCGCAACTCTTTTTTTTTACAGAATTTTTTCTTGTAATGTGGTCATAAAAGAGCAATCTATAAGTCAAATCTGAGGAGTGATAAAATAAGTCCAGAAATTAAGTCTAGTTTATTTTGAAAATATTTCGTGAATAATAAGCTCCAGAAATCTTTTTCAAGACATCTTTTTTAGAGATCATGAGATTCTGTATAAAAAAAGTTCTCTCGAAAGTTTTCGATAAATCTACTAAACTCAGATATATTTGTAAACCAAGCTGTACGTCATTTCTTCAAAGTAAATTATTTTAAAGTCATCTCGAGAATTATCGGGTCCACACGAACTTATTGAGAGACCTTCCTTCTAGCCCATCCAATTTTCTGCAACAAATGTCTCCTGATATTTCTACACGCATTTTAATTTTCATAAGAGTTTTAAATTTATCTACTTTATCACCACATCACTCGTGGCTTGTAATGTCGGAAATTGGAGTTTTCCCAGTAAAAATCAGTGTTTCCATACGTTTCAAGTAGCATAAGAGGATAATCGTGTGCAATCGTGAAATTCCATCAAATACAAAGGAAAAAGATCTATTTCCAACAGTTGAGACTCTATCGTAATTCTTTATTTATTTCAGTTGCCTCTTTTCCCACCCTCGAAGAACTTGACTCAAAGTTTTCAATTAAATGACACACAAGAACCCACGAGAGAGCCAAAGCCCTGTTGAAACTCTCGAAACAATTACCAAGTTTATACCGGTGGCAAACGATATGTACATTGGAAGCGGTTGATAGAAAAAGGAAGAAAAAAAAATCAAGGGCAAAAAAAAATAGCTAGAGAGAGAAAAAGAGTTGAAATACTTGACCTACCGCTCACTGCAGGTGTTATTGAGGTGCTTCAGGCATCGATATGCATGTAAATGTGCCATTTGTCGATGGAGCAATATTCTGTAGAGAGAATAGAGAGAACGTGACACTTGCATCAATGATAGAAATAAAAAGATGGAATTTTTTTTTTCCCCCTCAGATGAGATATGACGATACGCATTTTTTTGCGAAAGACTGAGGTGAAAGGGAGAAAAAAAATTACTGCTATATTCAAATGTTGAAATGAGTAGAACAGAGAGCGAGTGATAAGCACTTCATCGATGAGAGAAATAGACACATAAAACATATGTACATATGAAATACAAAAGTCCATGATACTCTTTACCAGTGCATCATCACGATAATTACACGAGCGAAAGTTTCCCATGATAGCTTTTTCCAGAGCAATGCACGAGTTCATCTGTACTCACTTTCCTCCTACATAATTCAAAGGAAAACAAAAAATATGAAAAAACATATCTCATCAATTCCCAAAAGGCACGAGCTTTTAATCACGAAAATGTGTTTCGATTTTCCATTATTCATATATACCCATATGCATTATCATCGCAGACTAGTTTGAATCTGAAACGAGATAATAATAGGAGAGTAAAAAAAATAAATTGCCAAAAATGGATGGTAATATACTTACATGACATAGAAAAAAAGAGAGAAAAGAAAAAGAAATATTACACTGAAAGGTTGAAGTAAAAATTTGCAAATTTTATATATGTATGTTAAACGAGAGAAAACAAAGACACGTGGCAAGAAAGTAGCGTTTGATAAATCTCCAGTTCTCATGGGACGAATACGAAATTCCAACCACGAATCACCCAAGTAGCCGGAGAAGTGTAGCCAGTAGAGAGGGGAATTTTTTGGTTGCAAAGAGGAAGGGGAAGAGGGGGGGTTATAGTGTGGTATAGCGTTGACACTCCTGGGTAGATTTTGTGTAGAGGGGCTTTCCCTTATACACGTCGGCACGGCGTGCGGTTACGGAGCAGAAAGAGAGAGAGAGAGAGAGAGAGAGAGAGAGAGAGAGGAAGAGAAACGGAGGCAGAGAGAGAACCAGTAGAGAAAAGGACCGTGTGGGAGAATAAAAAAAGTACAACAAACGGAAGTTAGCAGCGTAGGATGAACGTGAAAAATGGTTGGTTGCCATTTTATATATGTATATGTGTATACATACGTAATATCCAACGGATTTGGTCATTCAGTTGCTCTCTCACCACTCACTGTATATTCTAAATCTATTCATACTTTTAACTCGCATAATCTGGGGAATTTTCCCACTGGCATTATCACATTGGCCGTATTATTATTGTTGATGATAAGAGGGAGAGAATTGGCCAGGACATTATTGCAAGTAGCATGGGTTAAGGATAATGGATATAAACCTCATCGGTCTATCTAATTCGAGTGGAAATTTCCCGTGCCTCGGCTTTTGTGAAATCATGCGTGTGTTGTTATAGACGAAAAGTAGAGGGATGAGGAGATTGCAGAGGTGGGAGAAGAGAATTGGGTGTCGATCCTGTGGAGGGAGTGAATGGGCTTGTGCAATGAAGGCATTATAAATCATATATACTATGGTATATATAGGTTACGTGTCGAAAATTTCACCAAGAATGACTCGGCAATAGTGCAACCATTTTGTGGCATCAAATTACCAGCCATTTGGGTCAATTCTGTATTACAGTTATTCCAGTTTTTTCCCCTTTATTTCCCACCCAACATTAAACATTTTGTGAATCAGTGTGTATGAAAATTGAACTGGATCAAATGTAGAAAGAAATACGAGAAATTTCTGTCGACAGAACGGGGAATTTTCAGTTTTCATTTAAACATTTAATTTTCCTCGATGATTGATTGTATTATTTATCTTGGGTCAATATCAGTCGAGAATACATTTATATTTATTAATTGATAAATCAAAACTAGCAGTCTGAATTACAAATATTTGATAATCCTTCTCAATACACTCAATTTGTTCATCGGAACAAATAAAATATTCACGGGTGTTCATCAAATTAACCGTTTAACCACCACCCTTTCGCCATTATCACAACTGAATCATTGGAAAAATAAACAAAAATATCTAGATAATGGCAATTCATAAACCAGTGTAAGCAGATGACTTAAAAATAGAGAAAATGATATATTTCCTAACAAGTGCGGTAAAGTATTTTCTGACGAGTGCAAGGTTGCAAAACGAGCCGAAGGCGAGTTTGAAAATCCGTTAAATACGTAGAATAGGGGCCTTTTTTATAAAATTTGAAAATCATAGAATCAAATTTCGGAAAAAATGGGAAATGCGCAAACGAGGTTTGAACTCACGACCCACTGATTACATGTCAGGTGCTCTACCACTGAGCTATTGCGAGTTCCACTATTTACCTTCGAATTTTTGATTCCGATATATTTCGTATTTTCTCCACCTCCCTTCCTGAGGTCATTTAAATTAAATTTGAATTAATTTTATTTGGAAAGGCCGTCATTCTACTTATTTACCGAAAATCTTTATCGCAGGTGTACATGTGAGGTACAGTTTTTATTATGAACAACGTTTGGAAAGTGCCACTGACCGCACGCATAGTGTGTGGAAAGTGGCTACTTTCCGCACGGCGTGCTGAAACAAAATTATAAAACGAAAAAAAAATTCCACTTGCGTAATCTCTATGTTTCTGTTACAGAGAAAGTAAGTGATCTTTATCGCAATAAATTTTTATTAATCACCAAATGATTTCAATCAATTCACCTAATTTCGTTCTGAACCGCATAAAATTACCATATGACAAGGGATTAACTATCTGATTGAAAAACCAACAGAAGCCCCTTTTTCTGTGCGTTACCTGAAAATCCTACCACTATTCTCAAATTCAGTATTCTGCTCAGATGGTTTGATACTGATCGCCCAGCAGAGAACGTTTTTTGAATTTTTGTTTCGGCTTCTGTTTTTTTCTATTATTGCTACTGATTTCGAAATTTGCGCTTTTCCGTTTGCACTGAGTACTTAGGGCTACACTACCATGTCGAATCTTTTCTAGCCCAATTAAATTAAATCAAAAACGCGTACTTGGCGACTTTTTTTTAAAAGTCATGCTACGCTTGGTTGTTTTTTTCTGCCCACCCTGGTGGATCATGCGACCGGGCAGTAAATTTTTTCACGAAATCGACCGTGATTCGATCACGAAGCGATTGCATCACAGCTGCATCGCAGTCGCATCGTGGTCACATGACAGTCGATTTCTCGAAAGAATGGACTGTCTGATCGATTTAGAGTTGATATGCAATCACCCAATTCATCAGGGCATTCCAATATTTTTGCAGCAGTATAATTACCAATTGAATGGAAATATCTCAGGAAATATTGGACTTGGCAGAATTTTAAAGAAATTTTTTATGTAGAAAATTTCGAGCATTACAAGCAAAGTTTCTTGATAAATTTTCCTAAAAAGCATCATTTGCCGAAATTTTTTCATATTGAAATCTCAATGTGCGAGATATGCTCTATAGCACTGGACCTTTTTTGTAGAGAATGTCAAGGTCTCAAAAATAAGTTACTACAAAAATTTGCCATCTCGCTTGGTTTTCGAGATATTGAGTGAAATCAAATGACGAAAAATAGAATTCTTCTCTCCTTAGCGGCTCCTACTTTTTAAGTAGTTTCTTCTGAACATGATGCTCAGAAAAGTGAAATAGCTCAGAAACTAAACGAGATAGCGAAATTTTTCTAGGTATATTTTGAAGTTCTTAAAACTCTCTAATGAAAAACTTCAGTGGAGAAAAGGCGTATCTCACTTAATTTCTGAGATTATTGGCTGGGTTTCTTACAGCACAATGAAAATGCTCTCACACAGAATGCTTACACACACAGGAGCCTCATCCATTCGTGAAGCTCCGCCCCTCTGTGTGTGTAAGCAACACAGTTACGGCGTCGTACTCTAGCAGCACTGGGCCGCGTCTGTGTGCACGCATCCCACTACCCGGTCGCCGTTTCCCTATCCGTGTGGCAATACAATTACACTGTCCACACTAAACGTGTTTGGATAAACTTTTGGGGCACCTATTTTTCATTCAATGAATATCATATATTATAATTTAATAATTATATAATATTGAAGAGAATGATGAGTTGAATTGGTATTTAAAAAATAAATTTTCTACATCTCGTATATTTTGAGTAACTTAATTTCCAATTTTGGGATGTAGCTTTTAGCCGTACATAAGAGTGCGGTAGCCTCTCGCCTGGTTATATAGAATGAAACACGCACTTGGCGAGAGACGCTACCGCATCTCCTGATCAAAAAATCACTTGATCTCGAATTCATATCGATATTTATATTGTTTATACAGATATCTTTATTGAGAGAAATATAATAACAAAAGTGAAGTAAGAACCGAGAAACGAAATTACATATTTCTCATAATGGAATATTCATTTTCTCACACAAAATTCTTCTATTTTTGAAAATTAAAATTTTATTTGTGTATCATTTCTTCTTCTATTAATAATCGACTCATTTAAGAGGAAAGTTTTTTTCTCGATCAATTTTGATATTTATTCTGTTTTACATTTATTTATTATTTTTATATTTTTTTAATTTAGTTCACGAATTAATTATAAATAGGAGAAATAATTGAAGGAAAATCAATTATGGCGTGATTTTTCAATTATTATGTTGGAAAATGAAAAAATATGGAAAATAATCAAAAGGAAAAAATAATAAAAAATAAACGATTGTGAGAAATTATTGGGCTGATATCGATTGGAATTCGTACCGCGAAATTGGGGGGGGGGGGAGGGGGAGCGATGCTAGAAACATTTTTGTCAAATGTAGAGCAGCCAAACTTCGGTTACGCGAATTAAGTTCGATTATCATTTCGAATTTGTTGTGCGGATAAGGGTGTCATGACTTCGGTCCGAATACACAGAGAGAAAAATATAATTTTAGTAACAATAAAAGTATAGTTAGAGAAGACCTCAACCATTTAGATTTGGTAATGCTAACTTTAGACATGAAAAGTTAGTAATGTCATGTCAAGTAGTGAATCAAACCATATGAATCTACTGCAACAGAAGAAGATGATCACAATTTAGTGATTACAATTTCCGCATAGTGAAAGTATCAGTATGATCATTTGTCAATTATAGAAACTTTTATACTGCATAGAGCCACAAAACTAGCAATAAATGAATTAGGTTATTTCTGCAAAGGAAAATCTACTATCTTTACGATACTGAAAATAGTAAAATATTAACAACATTAATATAGTCGTAGTGACATTTGCCATTGCTGTTCTAACGTATCAAAAATCTCGCACAAGGACTTGATGACATCTACTAAACATTAAGTACTGTGTACTAGAATCAATCGTGATGATTACGAAAATGACCTCAACAATAGGATTTTTGTTAAGTGTACATACGAAATTTTCCTCTGTGTATCAGATAGATATAGGATTTTCGATATTCGGCTACTCCATATAGAATCATGTTACGATACTCACTCACCATCTCAATATACACGGATGGACGTTGGAAAGAATATCGGGCTTATTCACGAAACCAATATTAACGCCGCGATATTGTTTCGTACTTTGGCCTTGGATCGACTTGCCCAAAATCGTATAAGAGGCATTCCATGCTATTTCACTCACTTACCGGGTCATATTCTTTGATTTTGTTTATTTTTGAATATGTTCTTAAAATGGTTATCAAGAATCATTTCCAGAGGAAAAAAAACAAAAAAAATTTTTTTTGACCGAATTATCAGCATTTTTGATTTTGAAAAAATGGCACATGTGCCCCTTTCCGTGAAACTTCAAATGCTCATATTTTCTTCAGTATTAGTTTTATTGAAAAAAAGATAGAATTCTTTTTTCTCGGAAAAAGTTCATACTTCGCAATAAAATTTAGTTCGGTAAACAAAAGTTAATATTTCTATTTTTTATTAACAAATCCAATGAACAAATGGACGAAACACATCCTTATCAGTTTTCAAAAAACCTGGAAAAAATATATGATATGGATTGAATTATTTTCGATTTTTGTGTAAATTTTTGCGTTACTTCCGTCAATGGTTGATGAGATACCGATTTTTTCAATGACTTCGCGTGGTTCGCGGACAACGCTCGAGAGCTCTGCGCATGCGCACAGTGCACTAGTTGTAGAAAGTACTCAACTTACGCGCCAATCACCACGTGACCTGCTGCTAGTACGCTGTGCGCATGTGCAGAGCTCTCGAACGTCGTCCGCGGACCACGCGAATTTATTAAAGAATTGATATCTTATCAACCATTGACGGAAGTAACGCAAAAATTTACACAAAAATCGAAAATAATTCAATCTATATCATATATTTTTTCCAGATTTTTTGAAAACTGATATGGATGTGTTTCGTCCATTTGTTCATTGGATTTGTTAATAATAAATAGAAATATTAACTTTTGACTACCGAACTAAATTTTGTCGCGAAGTATGAGCTTTTTCCGAGAAAAAATTATTCTATTTTTTTTTCAATAAAACTAATACTGAAGAAAAAATGAGCATTTGAAGTTTCACGGAAACGGGCACATGTGCCATTTTTTCAAAATCAAAAATGCTGATAATTCGGTCAAAAAATTTTTTTTTTCGTTTTTTTTCTCTGGAAATGATTCTTGTTAACCATTTTAAGAACATATTTAAAATTAAACAAAATGAAAAAATATGACCCGGTAAGTGAGGGAAATGGCATGGAATGCCTCATAAAATAATTTAGCCCGAACATCCGCCACCCCATGGATGTCGAAAAGCCCTCCATGGGCTCTTGTGTCGCTTCAGCAATTCTCTACAAAAGAGGATTAGTGTCAAATCGCTCCATCTCGTTCAGTTTCCGTTCGTAACTCTGCTGAGGAATCAAGTGAAAATTATTTTTTAATTTCTTCACATACAACTCTGGGAACTCGAAGTTTACAGCAATGTTCAGCTTGTGGAGAAATTTTACAACGATTTACCATCCTAGGTAAGAATTGACGATCAGGACAAGCTTCGCTTAGCCTCTGCCCAAGACTGAGGCTGAGTAGTCTAACGCTCAGATGGCAAGGTTGAGATAAGCTTCGATACGCCTTAGAATGATAAGTTCGCCCCAAGGCGTGAAACTGAGGTTTTTCCCAACACTCTGATCTAAGTCTTGAACTGAGAGGGAATCGCTTTAAAAAAAGGGCTGTAGAATGTTTAGACAATTGTTAAACATTAATTATTATTGGATTATAAGCCTTTTACGAGATAAATCAGCTCATATAATATTGAAGAAAAAAAATAATATGGAAAAAAAAGTTGCCCCGGCTTGAATTTGAACCCGCAACCATTGATTCTAAAAATTCTAATGTAGAAGAACTATTTCGTTGTTATTAATTATTTTCGATCCGAATGGTATGGATATATTTATGCAGGAATGCCATTTGATACAAAAGAAATCAATATCACCCGAGAGAAAAATCAAGGCGGGCAACGAACAGGATTCAGGCGGTTTAGAGGCAGATTTGAGGGAAAGCAGTGGATAACTGGCGTGCTCCTAGCAGCACATGGCAGTTTCATTATTTTTATTGAAAAGTGGCAGGCAGTTTACAGGCAGCGTAAAGGCAGATCACTTGGTGGATTGAAGGAATGGCAGCATATTAACCGTAAGGAGACAGTTTCATGGCAGTACCTACAAGCGGGAGAATGGCAGCACAAGAGCGGTCAACAGAAAAGACCGTCATCTGGCAGCTCAAGCACAGTTTTTCAATAACGTCATCGGTGAGCTGTGTTTGAGCTGCCAGAAGACCGCCTTTTCTACAATCCGCTCTTGTGATGCCATTTACCTGCTCGTACATGCTGCCATGAATCTGCCTTCATGAGGTTGTTTGACTGCCTTTCCCCATAATCGTCTATCTCTCATAATTGTAGGATTAATTGGCGGTTTCGTTACTAATTTGAATCATTTCAGGTTCACACCGATCGTTTGTATGGATTCGATTTTTCTTAAAACAATTTATTGCTAGGACAAAAAATTTAATATTACGATGGCTACGATGACTGAGTACTCTGCAATTCAGTTTTTTCAACCGGCAAACAAATGATTTCAACAACTTAAGTTACCCTACGAAAAAAATTATTGTGAAAAGAATTAAAGATTGAGGCAAATGGTCCTTAGCAAATATTTTTTGAAATACCTAAAAATAACTGTTTAATGTACTGATTTTAGTCAATTCAACGAATTGATATTTCTGATTCAATTACATTGACTAAATTCAACATCTTTTGTAATTATGTCGAAAAAATATTTGCTATGTTCCATTACTTTCTTATCTATTCATAATTATTTTAGAGTCTCCAGTTTTCAATAACTACTAATCATTTGGTAGACTATTTCCTCATTTGAAATAAACGAACAGTTCCCTTCATTGAATAATTCACGTAAATTTATTATACAGACAATTTATTCATTAAAAAACTGCCGTGAAAAAATAGATATTTATAAACCAGAATAAAAATATATACTCTCAAGTATTACAGAATAGCCGTGCGGACTAAGTGAACATCCAAAGGAAGAAGATCAACCAAAGCAGCCTAGGTTCGAGCCCCGGTCCCGGAAAAAAAAAACGTAATATCTTGGGAACGGCGCGACCGATCCGTTTTTTTTTTATATCGGTGTGATCTGCGTCGAAAACTGCAAATGATGGCCATAATTTCTGAATTTACCACACAAAATTAGGTGTACTTAGAAGTACAATTAATTAATCAATTAAATATGGCATTATGAAGATGGCAGTCTAAAGGCAGGGTACTGGCATATGGCATCTGCCAAAAGACCGCTCTTATGCTGCCACTGGATGCTTTATGCAAAAGGCAGTAGAGAGGCAGCTTTTGGCGCAAATCCCGCCAGTTCGCCGCCAGAAAAGTGGCATAAAAACTGCCACTAGACTGCCATTTGGAAATGCCAAAACGCTGCCTCTAGCCCGCCTTATTTTTTCTCCCGGGCAGGTGAAAGCTATGGTCTCGCAATAAAATTTAGAAATCGAAAAATTAAGGTTGTGGTTCCAAACAGTTTTTCCTGTTCTTTCTTATCGTCAGATTCGAATGCAAATGAGTTCATTCCTTAGAAAATTGTCTACTTTTCAATAATAGAATAAAAAATACTAGTGTTCTCGGGGAAAAAATTGAAAAAATTGGAAATTTTCGGAAAAACTTATTTTTAAAGACTTCTGAAATTTTTAGCAGTGGTTAGGCTCATTGAAATGAATCTTTCAAGCTAAACTTGGATGTAATTGACTGGAATGGTTCGGAGATGTAATCTCTTTTCTATGGAATTGTTTAACGTTAATATCTTGGGGTGGCAAACGACGTTTCTAACCTCACTTTGCTTGGTTAAAAACGTCTGTTTTCCGCTTCCTCGATGCAAAAAATAGTATACACACCACGGATAGAAAGAAGTCAGCCTCGACAAAATGTAGCACCCTCGCTTCGCTCGGAAGGCAAATTTTCGTCGAAGTTGACTTCTTCCCGCCCTAGGTGTGGGATATACTATTTCACGGGGAAAACTCGACAAAACTCTTTTTTGATAAATTCATTTTTTAACCGATTCAAGCCAGATTTCACTCTCCGCATTTTGCATAAGAAGGAACAATACTCTCAAATTTTCAAATCGTCAATGAAAATTGTTTTAGAGTACACTGAGGGGATTTTTTCATACGGGCATGACTATCTATTGACAGTGTGCATCGGATAGTTGCGGAGATGGCTCGTATTTAATTCCGATTGCATTATTATTTAGTCATGGTCGAAACGAACTATACAATTAATAAGGCATACATAATCATACTGTTGAGGTTACTAATCAGGACTGCTATATTGAATTAGGACACATGAAATACTCCAGAAAGTCCTCTCAGCTAAATTCCGTCGGGATTTATTATTGTTATAGATGTTTAGTTCCGTTGATGATATGTATATTATAATCTATACGTTGAAAAGGATTTTTGGACCGGGATAACTCAGAATGCATGAATTCATAGCTGAACGATTGCAATTATTTTTGTTGATAGTGATAATACACAAAGTGAAGAAAAAATCCAAGAATTTATACAAGTAAGTTAAAATTATATCCCAAGTCGAAATTTTTGGGCTCGTTCACCCTACATTTCGACTTCCAACTTACTTTCAATGCACATTTCTTTGATGTCCAAGAAGTCCCGCCAGAATCTCACCTTCCTTTCATCCTATTTCGACCTTACGTCTCCAATGTAAGGCGAAATCACTATTTTAGATTTATTATTGATTATTATTATAAATTCGATTCATTATTATTTTTCTTTTTTTTTTCAAAGACCCTAAAAGGCGCAATGAGGATCGAAATAGTTATATGTTTCAGATTAGCAGCAGTCAACGAGAGAACTCCAGGCGATCACCGAAGTTAAGCAGCATTGGATCTGGTCAGTACTTGGATGGGTGACCGCCTGGACTATCTCGAGAACTACTAGACCGAATTATTTTTTTATTCATTTTATTAGAAGAAAAACTAGAAAAACCGTGCTGGGGGGCTATTTTTAATCATACAATTGACCGCGAAATCAATCAATTGCTATAACTAAATCCGCAGTCGATATAACTAAATCACTAAATTCAGTTGCCATAACTAAATCCGCATACGACTGAGAAGCAAAGAATTATATCTATGATAACTATCTGATAATTCTACTCGAACTCAAGAAAATTCATTCTCAGAATGAAAATTGTTGTACTACACCAAAATAGGTACTACTAATATATTTATAGTCATGGCCTTTTTCTACCATACTTTTTTAGCTCCAGACTCCGAAAAATTCTCTCAGTGTAATGCAACGATATGTGTCACCACACACACACACACAGACACATACCTAAATAAAAAATTTTAACTAAGAACATGTATTCGCGACGTTTTGGGAATATTCCGAACAAAACTATGAATCAAAGGATGTCCTGTTTACATCACTTCCATTCAGAAGCAAAAAATGAAAAAAAACAAGTGAAAACTTGCTATCATTATAGTTATCATTATGGTTTTATCTGCTAATTCATTAGCAAGTCGCTTCCGAATGGTACCCCTTTTTATGAGTGGAAATTACTTTTGATAAAAAACGATTCCACCTTTTATACCTGTTCAATTGGATATTGTTATTATATTTTTATGGTTCTATTTATTCATTTATTTGGGTATCGTTGGTTACTAAAGGTTAGTATTCAGTGTTTACCGAGAACCAACGTCAACCAGCCTCAATCTTTTAGAAGACAATTCATGGACAATTCACAGAAATATTGTAAAAAATTTCAAATTCTGTTAATTCAATTAATTGATATCAATATTATTTTCCTCTTTCATCGTAGAAACTTCCACTATATCAAGGTGAAGTTGACAAAAATCGAAAGGTTTGGATATGACAAAATCTACAATTTTATGAAGATGAACCACATAACTCAAGATTATAATTAGTTACTATTCTTTTAAATTTTTCCGTCTGGGTTTTTGAAAAGAATATGGGTTGAGAGCCTCAGATAATGGAGATAAATATTCATTTCTGTAGAATAGTAATACTTATCTTTATTGCTCTTAACAGTTACATTAACTATACTGATTCATAACCACTTTGCATAATAAACAATATATTCGATCTAGACCAAAATATGAGTGAAATTCGAATCTCATATCTTTACTACTTTCGTTTTTATAGGGTTTTTCTTTAATCGAACAAACAACATTCTTTGTGCAACATTAGTGAAATCGAAATAACTCAAAAACTAATGACGAAAAAAATCGGAAAAATTCACACAGTTAGATTATATAGTGTCTAATATTATTCCTCAATCTGGATGGAATCATTCGGAAACTTATTCTAAATTTGAAAAAAATGAAAAAATTGGAATTTCGAAAAATCACTCATATTTAAAAAAATATTTCTCCAATGTTGTCCAGTAACAATCCCAAGCTGCAAGTTCAGAAGACCAATATGTGAGCCAAATTTGAAATTTCTATCTTAATTGTTCCGCTTGTTATTGAAGCAACAACATTTTTCATGAAAAATGATGAAATCGGCATAACTTAAAAACCAAGCATTGGAAAAATCTGAAGAAATTCACACAGTGAAAGAATATGATGTCAAATGTTATGCTTCAATCTGGATGAGATCGGTTGAGAACTTTTTGAGAAATTAATTTTTTTGAAAAAATCAAAATTCCTCATATCTCAGAAAATATTAGATGAGTTCCAAGTAACGAGGTCTCAAAAGAAAACATTTTTCGGTTGAAGTTTCACCGTTTTTAAGTAAAAAAAATCCACACAGACACACATAAGGGTGACCGGGGCAAAATGGGGTACTTTAAAGCACATGCCCTCCTACCCCATTTTGCTCCGGTCTCCCCTACATACATAGACACACAGACTTTTTTTTCTTCTAAATATCATTTTCAGACTCTCCGCATCATTTTTAGTGATTTGCCACAAAAAAATCCTAATCGAAAATTCTTACGTTTATTCAGCTTCCATTTGGAAGCAAAACCACAAAAACAAAGAAGAATTCAAAGGAATTAAACAAATTGTATCAATTTCCACTCATCCTATTCTGAAAAATTGATACACGTCGAATGTAACGCTAAAACTATCATGTCTATTCCTCATTTCTCATCGGTTGACCGAAATTGCGTGCTCAATTCCAAAAACAATAGTAAGAAGAATTCAATAATTCCTCCAAGTAATTAACGATCATTCGTAATAGTTTTCAATTTAACGTGAAGGACGATTATCGAAAAAATTAAGGAAATAAATTTGAATTAAAAAATTATGAGATTGTTTTCCGTGCGCAAGAGCGCGCAATTGGTCTCGCTGACAATAATGCCCATTTAGAATTCCAGTTAGCAAGATGTTCGGATATTTTAATCAGGATTATCTGAAATCCTATCCCGAATCTCGGCTCGTTGAATAAAGTAAATGAACGGTATTTCTGTCTGGTGTCATGCTAACCTATCCCTTTCTGTAATGATTATACGTTAGCTGAATAATTCGCCGCGCTGAAGGGGGAGAAGGCTCGTTGAAGAAGGTAGCTGTGTAAAACAGCTGAGGATGATGATGCAAAGCCAAAATCGGTGGAGATCTGTTGGGGGTAGTATGAGAAGTGGGGATAATGCACGCGGCATTCATCGGAGGCAAAATACCTCGAGAGAGGGTGGAATGGAAAGACTAAAACAAGAAAAGGAAGAAGAAGAAGAGAAGGGAAGAGGAATAGACGATATATATATATATATATATATATATATTTTATATATATAACCGGCAGGCTTCTTGAGAGAATAGTAAGACAAGGGCGTTAATGCAAAATGCGATTGAACATATAGTGATGGGGGTTAGGTTAGTGAGATAGGAAAAGCTATGCGGGAGAGGATGGTTTCTTGCAAGAATAAGAGAACAGGATCGCTGGGGATGTCCCGGGATTCTGTCCTCTATCGATCTCTACTCCATGTATATAGACACTAAACTTGGTACCCTCCACGGGAGTCCCACCTTTCCCTCTCTCTGTCTGTACCAATGTATATATATTCGTTGTAGTACGTACACCACGAGTGGATATCTGCGTCTCACTCTATTCTATACCCTCACTTACAACTTGGCGGTGAGAGTAAAAGGGGCAAGAGGGAGAGGAAGGGCTATCGTATACCTCACTCGGAGGTTTAACGGAAGGATAGAATGAGACAGGCTCTGTAGCATGAATTGTTTTCACAACTAGAGAGAAGAGAACAGAGATACGTGGGCAGCGAGGATGAGAGAGAGAGAGAGAGAGAAAGAGAGAAAGAGATGGCATGTTCAAGTATCGGTTGGACTCTTGATACCACGTCCGGTATCAATGGTATCAAGCTTGTGGCATCACTGTGTGTTGGTTTAACCTTTATCCCAAAGAGGTCCTGTGCTATTGAGAGATCTATGATCCCAATCTATCAGATAAGTATTCTATTGAAAGGCTCACGGAAATTTGAAGGATTTTTGAGAAGAAAAAAAATCATCACCTTCCTCTTCTCTTTCTTCCTCTTTATCTAGCCACTCGGTGCTACACTGGGGAATCTGTTTGAGAGCAACAGGCTGTCTTTTAAAGAGGCCCCTGTCTCACTCACAGATTCATGTTTCAGTTTGCTCACTCTCTCTTACCTTTTAAACTGTACAACTGATAGTACATGCATGGGTTCTTGGTTGATAATGGGTTACGAAGGCTTTAAGTAACTTAGAGTAAAGGATAACGTGTTACGGAGAAGGGTATTATGGTACTCGAGAGGCAAGGGCTCTATGTTTGTACAACATACGGGTTATTTTGAGGTAGACACATACACAGAGAGACAAGGATGTGTGGGAGAGGTAGAGTACCATTGCAATGTATCATCCCGAAGCGTCGTTCCCAGACCAAACAACTTGTCTTCCTATATTTTCGTTTTCTCATCCATATACACACACATGGCAAATGGGAAATTGTTTGAAAAATATTGTGCAAGAACAAATCGAACGCGTGTTTGAACTTCCCTTTTTTTTTGGTTACTTCTTATTTTATTTTCTTTCTTTCTTTTTTTTCTTCTACTTCTATCTATTTATCTATCTCCGTTTGAAGTGTATATGTATATTGGTGAAATCGTGGAAACTCGGTACAGCCAAAGAAATCACTTCCCATACTCCATTGGGCTAGCCTCCACTTCTACCCTTTAAACTCTTAAAAAAGTTTTTCAAACAAAAGTTTTCCTCATTCTATCTATTCTCTTTTCGACGAGTATACGAGTTGCTTTTGAATTTTCTTACTTCTTTCCTCGCCTTTTTTTGTTCGATTCTTTCTTTCTATTTTCACTTATTTCCTTTTCATTTTCATTTCCCCGGAGGGAACGGGACAAACTTGGGAGAGAATAATCCCCCACTTGGGAGGCAAAAGGGTTTTGAAATAGAATAAGGGGAGAGGGTAAATCTCGGTGCAAGAGACTCCTGGGCGTCGATGAGCTTAATTATTTCAGAAACTCAGTGCACCGCGACCCCTCACTACTACAATCTTCCTTCTCCTCTTCCCCCTTGTCTTCTCTTCTTCTTGTTCGCTTGCTCTATCCTCACTTCACCGTTTCTCAAACTATATCCACTTCTACAAGATAATGCTATATAGTATATAATATACTATATATATACGCTTATTCGATAATTACCGTACTCTAGTACCGGATGAGTTCAAGGTATGTGGGAATACGAGATGATCGTTTAAATACTCGTAGCTTCCCAATTAATTTTGTGCTCCACTGATTTCAATCTAGTTTCTAATATTTCCATTATTGGTAAATATTATGATTTTATGATTTTTATTGGAGAAAGAGAGTTTGTAAATTTTTTCTTCAAATTACATTTTAACATGATTTATATCAAAAAGTTTTTGATATATTGAGAGACTTGGATTGTTCAGTGAACTGATAAAAAGTAATCGAGATGTTCTGTGAATTTTTCACAATTTTTCTTCACTTACAATTCCATTCATTTTTTTGTTCTTATTTTGAAATATCGAATGAGGGGAGAATATAATGGAATGGATGGGCGGGAAGATGAAGTCCCGAGATGAAGTAAATATCAGTGACAATAATTTGCCAATGAGCAGATTGAACTCATTATGATTCAAACAAAAAATACTACAGTTGAACAATAATCCAGGTCAATTTTTTTTCTCCATTTTTTGTTCAGAAAGTCGGAGAAATACTGAATTGAAATCATTACAAAGAATTACTTCTTCATTTAATCAGAAATTTTCCATTTTCATGGATATCTCTGGATTTCAATTGACGCTGAAATAATTCTTTTCAAGAACAATTCGAGGGAATTGCAATTACTGCAGGTGAAGCGTTTGTGATTTTCGAAGGAAAAAAAAATAATGGTTCATCAGAATGTCTGATTTCAATTGGCAAAGTCGTAGAAATAATGAAAATCATGATATTTCCCATTAAATTCCTCCATTCTCGTGAATACTATGAATGAAGAGGAATTAGCTTCATGCTTTTAAACTAAAAATGAACTTTTATTTTTTCACCAGCTGCAATCAAAATATGATTCGCTCAATTATTCCCAGCCACATTGTGATTAATCCTAACAGAATTGTTGAACAGACTAGAAACCTTTCACTTTGCTTCAACAAGAGCAATTATTGTATTCAGTGTCTTTCATTAATTTATTCTTTTGGGAGGTACACCTTAACTCTGGGAAATCTTCTCTCAAGCTGACTTCTTCGTACCCTGACAAATACTTAAGCCACATTCAATGTTGCGCCTTTCTCACGTCATTTCTGAAGCATCAGCGCTGAACGTAAATCTTCAGTAATTAATCCTGCATTCTCCAAAATGCAAAGATAGGTAATCATAACTTAGCTTTAAGGTGAATCTCCAATAACGCACGCTGTGAGTTCGCGTCGTGCTGCTCATATAATTTATATCTTGTAACGGAATCAAATGATGAATTACTTTTTCTCTTCCCTCTTCATAAATAAATGGGTGTGAATGGTTTTGTTAAAAAAAAAAAAATTATTGATCTTATGTCATTCCAAAGAAAAGAACGGGAAAAAAATACGTAAGCTGTGTTAATTAAAGAATAAATACGTCTTTTTCTTGAATTTCCCCGTTTAGCCATTACAATATATACATATATTTATCAAATGACGTATCTATTAATATATTAATTACCTTAGCAACGCGACGCGAATTCGCAACGCGCGTTATTGTAGATTCATCTTTAGATTCGGAAGGGCGGATGTACCAAGTAAGCTCTTTCTCAAAAACCAAAAGGCGTATATCTAAAATGTATCTCAAAACATTTTTTTACGATTGATAAAACAAAAATGGCTCACTAAGGCCCAGGTGTATATAGTTAATTGCCGATTGGCGGTAGTCACTTAACTGTGCTGCCATAGTTAAGTGATATGTGAAGTTAATTTTAAACGATTAACTTCAATCAGTTAACTTGGCGCGATTAAGAAGAATTTGAGATGGCCGTGCCTAAAAAGGTCGAAAACAGCTCAAAATAGCTACGGACTGATGACCACTGTACCATAACTGGATAAATTATTTCGTTTTCATTAGTTTGGAGCTGAATGAAACAAATTTTTCATTCTGTTATTGGTTATGATTCCAGCTGTCACTTGGGTAGCCATCTTTAACTATCACCAAGCGAAGTTAACTGCCTCAAGTTAACCATACATATAACTGCGACAGCTCCGTCAGTTAATCGACGATTAGCGCTCATCGAGCTGTATACGCCTGGGCCTAAGAATTGAAATAACAGAGAAGCGTATTTTCTGATGTATAAAATCAGAACAGCGTATCTCTAACACATGTGCCTTTTTGTTATTCCTGATTTTTCAAAAATCTGATTGTGTATCTTGTAGAAGATCATAATACCAAGAGGGCGTGAGTGATGGAGATACGATTTTTTCGTATTAATAATTGAGACCATCAATTATAAAAGAATTTCAAAAATACTAAAAATTATGAAGAAGGAAAAATGTATTGGAAGGAACGAATTAAGAACAAATTTTCTTTTTTTTTATTAATCCGATAAAATGCATTATAGATATCCTAGAAAGAGAAGTAAAAAAAAAAGATATCCTAGAAACTATTAGATTCATAGGAAATATTCTTTGGAGTCTATGAAATTCCTTTAAAAAAAAGGCTTTCTGCATTTTTCTCTAGACCTAGTAGTTTCGAATATATTCAATAAATGGTAATAGTTCTCATTTCCTCTTATTTGCAGCACAAGATGATCTTCAGAACCGAAGATATTCTGAAAGAATTCTTAATATTAGAAAAGATAAATAAAAAAATTCAAATATTTAACGGTATTTTTGGGGATAGAAGAATGTAGTTTTTTTAATTAGACTTTCCACATTTTATTATGATAATATTAAATTCCTGTACAGTTTCGTAAACAACTTGTCATAATACTTAGGTACATTAAAATGTAAGATTCGATTATGTAATAAATAGCTGTATTGGTAATGTAGTCAAATATAATATCACTCATTATCAATAATTCGTAGTAAAAACAACAGTGGCAGTTGGCTTAAAATTGAACATAATTCCACAAAATCGAGGAAATTGTACTAAAAATTAAACGTAAAAGAGAAAAAGCTTTCTTCGTTCCTGCATGGATGTGAAAAATCTATGAATGATGAGAAGCAAAAAAAATCACGAAATTTTCCTTTAATTGAAAAAAAAAAGATCCACAAAAAAATTATCAAGCCTTTTTCTGTCTGTTTTGTATTCTAATTATGCTCCAGCATACTTTTTGATGACCTTTGACCATTCTTTCGGAAAGGAGCGTTGAATGTGAGAGAGTACTTTCTTTATTTGCCTTGTCTCCTCTGGTGAACACTGGGGACAAGAGCCACGTAGTACAAGCGGTGCCAGACCTTAAACAAAAGAGATGAAATATATAATAATGACTACTCTTTTTATGCCGGGTATTAATTCACAAGCTGCTGGAAGTAGTCAGTTTAGTTTCACTTGTGTCGTATCTCAATTTTGCCATTGTAAATAAGTATATTAAATTCGTGATAAGTAGATGTACAGAAAGTAATTTCATCCGGTAATTTTCATATTCCTCTCTATATTCATTTTTAAAGTAATTTTTTGGAGTTTTATTAGGTCGATTTTGAGGAAAGAACTGAGTGAAATAAGCATATTATTGTTTCAGATTTCTCCCCGAAAATATTTTTTTTAATGGGAGAAGTTTTATTTGTTGCAAGTTATTACGGAGGGTGGGGTAAGATGAAGCCTTGGAGCAAAATAGACTATCAATAATTCAGGAATGTCATGAAAATTGAGTTTCTGAGGATTCACTTAGTATTCTAAAAAATATTGTGAATCATTTCACTTTTTTTAAAAATAAAATTTAGAAGAATCTTAAGAAAAATTGGAGCAAAATTAAATATCCTTCAAATAATAAAAAAATAACATTTTGAAACTCATCAAGGAAACAAAATTTGAAGAAAAAAAAATTTGAGGGTTAAAAAATTTTAATTTCACCGCCTTTTTGGAAAATGATTGAAAGTTTTTTATTTTCACCATTTTGAGAATTCAATATTTTTTCACGTAATTTCCATAATAATTCTTCTTGAAGGGTCTATTTTGCCCTAGGTTCTCATGTTTGTTTAATTGAATGAACGATTTTGGTATTTTTTTTTATTAAACATCAAATTTTTTATTAATCTACTCCGATTGAGAAAAGAAATGTATTGTGAATCGTGAGGAACATTTCACTCTCCAAGAGAGATAAATCTGTTGACACTATTTTTGTTGACCCTACCAAATTTTTCTCACAATCTAAAATCTAACTTTGAAAATGTCACGAAATTCTACATTCCCTCACTGAGTCACCTACAATTCATTTGACAGTTATTAAAGAGTAAAAAATAAATTATGGAAAGTGATAAACGAGAAAAAGGAAGCCCACGCCGAAAATACCATGAAACTTAGACATTTATTTCTGAATGAATCTGAAGTAATCAAAGACGCAGAACTGAGGAATGTGACATTATTCAAATCTGAAGGTTATTCGATGTTGAAAGAATCATTGGGAAGTCGACAAAATTCCTCACCATTAGGGCCGGGACGTTTGGTCTCAGTTTTTCCCAGAACGAACTTAGTCGAATAATACGATATATTTGTGTATTTAGACTCCCAGAGAGATATTTCTAAATTCATCTTGCATTATTGAAGTGAGTTGATGTTTTTGACTATTCAAGTAAGTAAAAACTTGAACACCTTCAAATGTACAGATTTTTCTCAATCAAGTCCTCACTCGAACGAACTTTGTCCAACGAATACCTATTCTACAAAGAGTCATTTTTCTCTTCTAAAAATGACTCTTCCTAACAAGACCTCGCAAGACCCCTCGAGGTTCCCTCAGTGGTCCCCTCACAGGTCCTCTCGGATGACCTCTCAGAGGACCCTTCAAAGAGAGTCATTCTCAGGAGAGTTAGAGATTCCATTCCTTTTTAGTTATATCCCCTTCCAAGGGACAAGGACTAAAGAGAGAAAGAGATTAGCAAGAGGAAATAACTTTTAGTAGAATACAGTACAACCCCGTAATTTGCAACTCTCCCATCCCGAAGTAATTGCAATTTTGGCCCAGCTCACTTGTCATCTCTCCTTTCTACTAGAGGTCAAGTAGCGCATGCGTTACTTTCCCGCGTTCGTAAAGCTACTTTCAAACATTAGGGTTGTGTTCTTTAGGGTTTGAAGTGATCCAAACGGTGTTAAATTGATCCGCTTGCGCCTGCGTAAATACGTTCACTGCTTCGCGTATACCCAACTGCGCACAGGCGCAAGCAGATCAGTTTAACACCATTTGGATCACTTCAAAGCCCTAAAGAATACAACCTAGGTGTTCCTTCATTCGTATCGGCTATATCCCCATGACGCGTCACTCTCCATGTTTACCAGAATCGTAATAGGGGAAGCTGAATGATTGTGGTTGGGAGTAAAAGGAGTTGAGGATCCCAGTTGTCTGGCGCAGTGGATGGGACTGTAAATTCATGTGGGAAATGTCAGGGTTCGAATCCCGACTGGGTGGAAGTTGTGTAGTTCATAACAACAGGAAAAAGTCTTTGAGCACAATTTGTGATATGAAAGAAAAAATCAGTAAAAATTGGCTGTATAACTTAATCGTTGAAGGCCAGATGCGCAAGCAGACAAACTATCTACGAGATTAAGTTCGTTGATGTGAGCGTGAAAGGAACATAACTTCAGAAAATTGCAACGAAAAAGAGAAAGACTTTTTTGAGAAAAGGCTCACGCTATTTGTACAATGCACGCAAAAGTCATGCAAAGTATAATACACCAAAAATATGATTAAATTTAATGTAAATTACTGCGTGATGGGCAGAGGTGGGGGTATATACTGAGCGAGTGACTTATTAAGACAATTCGAATGCAAATTTGGTAAAGAACTGAATAGCTCAATCGGTAGAGTGCCCGACGCGACATCGGAAGATCCAGGGTTCGACTCCCGGTGCAGGACTATCCAATTTTTTCTGGAATTGTTTTGAAATGTATTGTGCAAATAGCCAAAGTCTTAAGAAAAATCTCCAAATTCTACAAGAAGTTCAAGTTTTTACTCAGTTGATTAGTAAAAAAACACAAACTCACTTACAAAATGAAAGATGAATTGAGAAAAGTCACTACAACATTTCTGAATGTAAAAATATATAATATTATGCGGCTAACTGTAGTCTGGACAGAACAGAGATCGAGATTTCTGGCTTTATTCGTGATACATCAGCTTAGCAAACGAAACCTAAGGGTGATGCTAAATGAACGTAAATGGAGTACATCAAATTGTTTCAATTACCCACATTTAGTGACATAAGTATATTGACAATTGCTCTCGGACGTACGCGCACCATTCTTCACTGTTGGAAGACACGCTCATAACAAATAGAGTATGTGAGAGCATCCGATAGAATCCTCAGTAATCTGAGAGGGTTAAGTTACATTTCATTGCGCGTTCATTGTTGGATAAACTCAGTACTCGTGAAACTCGCACCGAGCATAGAGCACTCTATGTAGAATCGGTCACAGTCTCGCTTCAGGAGAGATGCACAAGTGGATGAGCGACAAATGCTTCACCCAGTTGTTTGAATGGAATCCACTACGGGGATTGACTGTATCCGATCGAGTTAATCGTCACGATTTCATCAAACAATTTCAATCAAATCAGAAAGTGAATGGAAGTCACGATATTTAATAACGGATTATTATTCAACCCAATTAGTAGATTCCTCGGAGGATTTATGGAATATTGTTTTGAAATTTCAATGAAGTCGGAAAAAAAACTACCGAAACTCATGAGGAAGTGGTCCATTACACTGGATTCTAGTTGTGGAAAAATATAGTACGTTCTAGCTAATACTGTAATTCTCCCAGTGATTTTACTCGACTAGTCAAATAATTTATTTGAAAATAACAAGCTACCAAATTAATGGTCATTTTTTTATTATCATTATAAAATGGGAAAATTAATTTTGAGGGATTACAGGCCCTTTCCCATGAAATCTAAAAAAAATGCAGATTTTAATTGCGATTTTCCACAAGATTCTTTCTCTCTATTCTACGTAAAAACATAATCAACAGCGAAGAGATAGAATAGGATGAATTTATTTTTTCTTCCAATAATTATTTGAGAGTATCATAGAAAATATCAGGGATTTTTCCGAATCCTTTTGTTGCAAAAAATTTAAAAAGTTATGAAAAAAGAGGAGAGCAGAGCCGCGTTATCTCGCTTGGTTTCCGCGCTGTTCTCGAAGAATTGTAAAACAAAAGAATCAACTCATTGTTCGTTTCCTCCGTTTGAATTTCATATTTTCTCATTGTGAAAGCTCGCAAGATAATTCAGGGGCAATTAAATTATTAGCATAATAAATTTACTTTTCAAGCGCCTGCCTACAGGATCACATGGTACTTCTCCAAGTGCGCACTTGAGTTGTCTTGTCAAATAACGTTGGTCGCTGAGTGCTAGATTTAATTGTTCATCTGATATGCGGCTTCTCGCTCCTGTGTCTTGTCCCATCACTGCTAAACACATTAGCATACATATGAGGAGTATCTAAGAAACAAAAAAAAAGAAGAAAAATAATGATTAAATCATATTTTCATGATTATTAACTTTTCTTAAAATTCTTTCCCAACAAGAAAGGTGAAACTTGCAAAGTGGTCAGAGTATTTCAGCATTCATGAAACTACTGAAGTTTAGTTTTTCGGAAAATAAAGAGGAGAAAAAAAAAGTTAAAAAAAATAATACGGATCATTTATGCACAACCTAATTAATGTAAATCGTGAAAAGTCGAATTTTCAAAGTTTAAACGACTTTCTTCACCCACTGAGTACTACACTCCAAGTCAATCTAAAAATTTTATGAATTACGAAAATAAAAGAGTTGGAAAAAAACAGGATAAACTTTCTAATAAAAAAGGAAAAAAATGGAGGATAGAAAAAAAGTCAATCGAAATCGCTGAGTCGTATTTTCTCAATTTTTCATTCAAATAATTCGACTTCCACGGATTTAATTGCTGTGAGAAAATATACGATTGTTCAATAAACATTTGTTTCAATATATACCGAAGTGGTTCATTGACCGTTTTGTTTTTCATTTTCATTCTATTTCACCTTGGCCAGAGTGACAATATTTACCAGTTTGATTCTGCAATGCATGGAAGGTACTTCGTGATGCTTTATTACTTCAGGCCACACAATAGAATAGATTGATACTACGAATTATTCGATATAATTGACATTGCAAAAGAATGGAGGTGAAGTAAAAAATGTAAAAAAAAAGAAACAAATAAATTGCCAATTCAAATCACGGATTGTATAAATTTATTTCAAGGAGCCTTATGAGCTAAATGTGTGGACGAAACGATAAAGGATAAGAATCGAACTAACAGTGCATAATAATTTACGAGTGCCTTAAAATTACGAATGAATGATTGCGTACAATGGATTTTTTTCTCTTCATCGATTGCCGAAGGGTGGAAGGAGGAGGAGGAGGAGTGCGACTGGTTGGAAACAAATCGGTTACTGAGAAAATCGTTTTGAAATGATTTTGTAGAGGATAAGTAGACGTTTAGCATTCAACTCACTCAAACTGTTTGGAATAAAAATGAAAAATGAAAAAAAAAAATTCATTCTCTATGCATCGATATTACGCACGAATACTTTGCAATATATATTACAGGATAGGATCAAATAAAACCATTGAATTACTATCTCTGATACAGGATATAAAAAAAAAAATTATTTGAAATAAAGAATTGGACAATAAAATTCAAGTGTCTTTTGTCACTTACTTTTGCAAACATTGTGATTTTTATTTTAAATAATTTTATTTTAGAAACTGTTCTCTTTTTATTTTCTACGAGCACTCGAGTGTAATATCTTTCACTTTTACTTCTGCCTGAAACGTCCGCACGTCACTGGAGACAGAGACTCACTGAACTAACTTGCAGTCGGTTTGAAAATGTTAAACCTGAACTGAAGTCACCAATTCCCCTGACAATCGCACACACTGGCCTCTACTCTCCCGAGCAATTCTGAGAACGCACTGCTTTTCATTCTGCACTTTTGTTGGTTATAACTTTCTGTGGACACGGATATTTCCCTCACTCTCTCACTCACTCTTTCTCTCGCTATTTTTCAGTCCCTTGTGTATCTCCGCATTAATGAAAATACACAAAAAAAAAAGTTGGGGTGCATGGAAAACTAGAATGCGTGACAGAATTTGATATATTGCTTATTTTACTCGTTGTACCATTCAGCCAATTGTTGTTTTCTAAATGAATACATGGAGGGGAAAAAATGGTAGACTTTTTTTTTTTGTTAAAATTGGTGTAGATTAAATGCATCAGTGAACGAGCAAAGTTCATTTTTTTTTTTTTTTTGTAAAATAGTGCTGGGGAATTCTACAAGATTTATTTTATTATCAAACGTAAATTCATTGAGAGTATAAAGCCCGTAGAAGAATTCCGAAGTTAATGGATGAATGCAGTAGTGACGAAGTACAACGAGACAAACATGAACCAGAATTTTTTTTCAGAGTAATGGCCTTTCTGAAAAATTTCAAAAAAATTCTCCAACAATGAAGACATGCTGGTTAGGGGTGTACGAATAATTCGAATTCACGAATTATTCGTACTGAATCGAATATTAATATTCAATTCGAATTTTGAATCGAACACTATTCACACACCCCTAATGCTGGTGCATCTTCACGAGTTTTCTTTCAAATTTTCTCGTAAAAGTCTTCTTTCCAAAAAAAAAATCTCCAATCTACACCTAGAAAAACCCCAATACTGCGTTCCACTGTTGCAATTATTCTACCATTAATCGGTTGAACAGAAAATGAAAGAAAATTTGACTATCCATTGAAGTGTTCAACAAACTGTCATATTTTTAAAAAAATTCCATATTCTGGAAATTTAATGAAAGAATAAAATAAATTCTAGAATCTAGCGAGATTTTTCCCATGCTGAATGAAGTTGTCCGGTGAGCAACGTTGCCGAAAACTCGCTAAACGTGCCCGAGCAGTGTAGAGAGAATTCGGCAACATGGCAACCCAAATAGCACAGCGGTTGCATTGCTCATCACCCGACCAGAGTCGTTAGATCGCTTTGAGTCATCACTGATCAGTCTAGAGTTAATAATTTCCTCTCTCATTGAACCACTCACAAATTTTATTAGAGTCACGATTTTTTATTACTCCAACTCAACAATTAAAAAAATAAAATTCAATGGAAAATGATGATTATCCCAGGTGCATGAAGTAAAAATGAACAAAAAACATCCATAATAGTCTTCTCTCGTCAACCATAAAAACAAAATGAAGTTTCTCCACTTGAAAAATGATGGAATTCACCAGACAAAGATAATAATTCAACTTCTTTTTTTTTCATGCAATTATACATTTCAGTGCATCATCTCGTTCCAAAAAAAAAAATAAAAGGGAAGAAAAGAACTGAATCAAAAGCATAACGAGATTTAGCGGACATAGCTCCAAAAGAATACAAAGAAAGGAAAAAAACGGAAAAAAAAGTAGGAAAAAAAATGAACTATATCGCGAGAAGCACGATAACGCGATTGGGTACTAAAAGACGAGAGCCCGATGGTGCTCTACCGTAAAATACGATTAAACGTGCAGTCTACCATATTTCCCAGGCACCGAGTATACCATCCTCAGTGAATATATGAATGGTGTTTTGTAGCACGTAGGAAAAAGGCGAAAAAAGAATACAGCATGAAAATCCTTCGAAAATACATACAAAGAATAACCAATCGACTCTTCCGCTGACGAATTAATGCTATCTGAATGTGCAACGATTTTTATCCACATGTTTTTTTTTCTTTTATCAATTCACCACTATCACTTCATCATTTCTAACAAGTGAAGGCTCTCACTGATACAACTAAAAAACGAAGAAATATCAGTGACGTCAAAAAAAACACATTCTACACGTTCACCAGGGAATTACCTGGGTGAAAGTTCAATAAAAAAGTATATGTCAGCATTTGTATTGACATCTGACGTTTTTACAACACACGAGAGAAAGCAGAAAAAACCAATCCTCCAATTTACCTGTTGGCCACATTCAATTCTTAGTAAATTTTCTGCGCACTGAATTTCATTTTATTCTTTATTGATATAATTCGAGGACAGTTGTTTATCTTCATTGTTCCCTTTTCGAGTCATAAAAAGATGGATAATGAAAAAGAAGTTTGGATAGAGCTCTCAATGTGCATTAACCATCTTTAATGGAGTCTCCAATAATTTTGAATGGAAAACATTCAGACAATTGCAATTATTCGTGGTTCAAAGAGAAAATTAAAGTTTTTTTTTCCGAAGTCCTCTAAAAACTTGATTGTCAATATGGAATGAACAAGAGAGAGAATATTCTCATCACAAAAATGCACAATACTGATTGTTAAAAACTTTCAACGTCCCCTTTTTCACGTATATATATCGTTCAAAATAACAGTTATTATAATTTCAGAGTGAAAGTTTTGTGATAAAATGAGGAAAAAGGTAAAAAATAACTATTTATGAAGAGAAAATGAGGGGCATTTCAAAATATCAAACGATGTGATTAAAACTTTTATTGTTAATTTGAAAAAAAAATAATAATTGTATTTTCAATTGTACACTATTTACTTCCTCTCTATTTTTCATTTCTGTCTTTTTTTTTTTTTAATATTCTCTTTTATGTCTTTTTGTCTCTAACAGTTTGTCCCTTTCGACGTGTGTGTTCGTAATTTGTGCAAATCGCTTGTTTCTTATTCAGAACACGCGTTCGAGCACCCACGAGATTGATTTGCCACCTGACTATTTTTCGAGCATTCATAAAAAAAAAAACAAAAAAAAAAAATTTTCTCCTTCTTTTCTGTTATTATGATTGTTTCGTATTTTTATTTGCAGGAGTGTTAGTGTTTGAAGAATCTATTTGTTTCACTGGGTTTGCCACATTCGGATAGATTTTTTCCCCGTTCCTCTTCAACAAATATATACATATATATATATATATATATTTTTCAAGTGCTTTTTCCTTGTTTTGGTTTACTTTTTTCGTACTGTGTGACCTAGTTCAAAATGTGCCCACAGAAGTTGAGTTCGAGAACCAATCGTTTTGGCGCGATAGAGCATCACAAGTGCTCTCCATACTTACTGCAGTATATAGATTATATATATCATATATATATATATATGTATATATATATATATATATATATATATATATATCTGTGGACAAGTTCGGAGACAATTTTCAACACTAGATTATTTCAACTCCATGTGTTTCATTTTCTTCTCATCTCTTCTGAACTCTCTTTTTTTTGACCATTCTCTTTCCTTCTATTTACTCTTTTATATATTTTCTACTGAATTGGCGATTTTTTTTTCTCTCACGAGTGAAAGTTGAAATCACTGGTTATTCCTAGAAAGCGAAAATCATTAAAATTCGAGAAATAATAAACTTTTGATTCTTAAATGAAATTGAATTTTTATCTATAATTCTCAGGTGTATCAAAGCAATCTATTGAAATTAAATAAAAATAGATTTGGGTTTTTTTTTAAATTAATTTAATGTGATGAAATTCAACGTTCCTTGGAGAATAACATGCATGTATTGAGTACGGCACTTTCACCCTTTGAAACGTGATGTTTGAAACTGGTTTTAACGCTTCGTGACGCTCTTTATAACTCTGGCCACACACGTTTATTGGATAATGAGCGGTGACCATTTCACATTGTCACATACTGTTCAATGATCCCGAGTGGCTTTTATCAGTGAATAAGAGCTCCCGATCGACTTTGTTATTATTGTTAAATTGATTATTATTTTGTGTAAATGATAACAACGGGAAAAAATAATTATTATCATAAAATTGTTTATAAACAGATTATAAAAAATTGATGGAACCGAATGGATTATGCTATTATGATTTTTTTTAAGAATTTGGGAAATTTAAAAAAATGAAAATTAATTTAAAAAATAACTTTTGTTAAAAATCATGCGGAAATTGCAGATTTTTTTGAGAATACAATGCTATCCTAAATATTTTTTTTTCATTTCATCTATTCATTTATTTTCTAAATTTAGTTTTCGTAAAGCGTTCCACTCCGAAAAAAATCCTGGTTTATTTTACCCCACAGATCCGAAAAAAATGGACCAGTTTTTTTTTAGAGTGGATATATCTCTACGCATGAATTTGAAAACGAATTATGAATATATCCCAGTACATTTCCATTATTAGTTGAATATTTCCCAATTTTCCTCGCCATAGTTTCCCTTTGGAAATGAATTCGAGTTAATTTTTCCTCATAGGTTCGTTTAATTCCGAGTATCATATCGAAAGGATCCTTTGAAGTGTACAAAATTCGGCTGTTGAATGGAAAGAATAACAGACAGTTGAATAAACATTTGGAATTAAATTGGAAGCCACTCGACACTGTGTCACGCCGTTGATTATTCCCCCTCCTCATTCTCGTGCCACTTCAATGTACTACCGATATATTATCCGATCGATCGTAACCATCTGTATTACCGCTCGAATAATTAAAACAAAAATGAATAACCAAAGATACTTTAATTAACTTAATGCTCATGGATATGAATTGATTGGAAAATACTATTAGTTACTGAATCAATCATTCATATAAAGTAGTATTGGAACATTGCACGTTATTCATACATACCTTTGCATGAATTCCGATTAAAGTGTCGAACTAAGCGTTAAACTTGATGACAGAGAGTTTGAAAATAGAAGTAGGCGGTGAATGAGAGGAGGGGGGGGGGGGGGGGGGGGGAGGATTCGAACACATTGGGTGAGTTGTTCTCTCGATTCTACGATCAGTTTGACGCTGTGTGAAAATCCTTCTTCCCTATACGCTAATCCAAGTAAGATGAAATCACGAAGAGGGAAGAAGAGAGACGATATCAGGCGAGATGAGGGCAAAGGAAGTATCCATTAATTTATTGATTAAACGTTAAACTTTTGGGATGATCAAGTTTGTAATACAAACTTTGTATCTCAAAGGTAAATTTCTTGCCAATAAAAATACGAGAGTGCATCAAGTTTAAATTCAATATAATCTGGAATTATTATTGGAGAAAGAAAGAGATCGAATGGATGAGAGCATAAAATGAGAATTAAAGGAAACGAGCGGAATTGAGTTACAGATTAATAAAGAGGGGAAACGCAATGGAAGAGGAAGAAAGGAAATAAATGGCGAACCGTAGAGGAAGAAAAACGAAGTATTTTGAACTTGTGTACACATTTTGTGCAGAAGGCTTCACTGATACGGACGCCAGAGGGCAATTTTACTATCTCGCTCTCTCGATGAAGAGTACCGACTATTTCCCGCGCTTATCCCACACATGGTAGATTGGCTTCATCACGAGAGAGATAGAATTGGAAAGTATTTCATATGCATTTTTTTTGTTGATTGCTTTAAATATTCATGCACCATTCTTTCGTACTCCCTTGGGTTTCGTTGAATTGAAAATTAACTGGTTTTATTTTTCCCTGCACTTTTTTTTAGACTAGTGAGGTGGAATAACATACTTCAATATTTAATTTTCCCTATATTTCTTTATGAATAAATGAAATTTAGTTAATCATTATACTTGTAGTATTCCATTGTTTATGAATGAATTTGGCTGCATTGTAAATTTAATTCAAAATTATGTTGGTAAGCTCAAAATTGAAATTAAAAATAATTAATTAATGCCAATGAATTGTTAATGTTTTCAGCTATTCTCCGGTCATTTTCTGCAGTATATTTGAATTTTTTGAAATAATTCGTGGATAACGCTCTCCAGAGGATGAATAATGAAGGCAAAATACTTCATTTAAAAATCAACAATTAAACACAATTACTAGAACTTCAATTTAACATTTTCATTTCAATTCATCGAATCGGTCGACTGAAATGATGAAGTTCACTTTGAAATTACTCTTTCACAGAATATTTGGAAACATATGAGAGGTATAAAAATTTAATTATGTCAGTTTTTGTTGATGGAAATTAATTTTAAAGTCAAATTAATTTATTCCATTCTGCTACTTCATTATTGAAATAGTATGATAATAGTAGGACATAGAGCTCACCCTCCAGGAGAACTGCAAGGTATCAAAATAACAATTTTTCCCAGGAAAACTTGAGAAGAGAATCACTGAAAAGTCAATGTCTCTTTCATAGAGAATGTTACGAGTTGCAAAAATGTCTCTTGGCAAATTCGCGTAAATCGCATATTTTTTGAGATATCACAATAATGAAAATAAAAACACGATTGGACTAATTAAAAATCATTTTCTAAATTTCTCTGGAACAAGTAAATTTAGAGAAAAATATCAAGAGATCATTTTTTTTGGTAAACTTCTGTACATCCTCTAATTCTTGACATATCGTCAAAAGAACAAAAATCAGGTAAGAATGGTGTCATCGGGCCACTATCGAGACGATTGAACAAAGAATCTTTAACCAACCGCCGAATTTATAGAAATCATTGATAATAACAATGACTCTGATTTAGCACATACTCCCAAGTGGGAGTCTAGCTAGAAGGAAAAAAAAAAAAAAATGACTCTGATGAAACGAAAACCTTCTCAATTCACATGCTATTGTCGAGAAGTTTTTACTAAATTCTTTTAAAATGTGTAAATGAGAATTTTGATGAAAACTGAAGTAACAAAATAACGGGAAAAATGGCGCAACTTCAATGTTTTCAAACACCCGCCACAATACGATCATGCCGATCAAGTTTGAAGAATTCACAACTACTAGCGCCACCTGTTGTCGGAAATTTCAAATGGCTACGGAACTCTAGCAGTGTAGAGTTGGAAACCCACCAATACTGTTAAACCCCAGAGTTACCAGTGTTCGACAATGGCCATTGCTACCTAAAGGGCTGACATTGAAACAAATAATAATTCTTTATATTTTCTACTAAACAAATAATAAGATAAAAATAATAATATAAAATTGTGCTTATTGTGTTTAATCAGTGTGTGTATTGTTTGATTTAGTATAATTAATTAAATACATAAGATGTATGTGACGCGAAGTATGAGGACCTGAAGCGACACTGTGTTGGCACTGTAACGAAGTTGGCTCAAGTGAAAATACAGAGAACACACAGAAATTTCCTGTCTCTTGTGTGTGTTTATTATTTTGCCGAAAAAAATAATAATTAAAGTGAAGGAATAAAGTGAATAATTGAATTTCAAAGTCATGTATATGGATTACATTATCATACGATAATGCTTCAGTAAGTTATTTATGTAATAATATATTATTATTTTGAGAATAACTATGTTGGATTGGAGCCTATGAAATAAATATAACTTATGCGAGTGCGCTATAAAAATACGTAGGTTAGGTTGGTTACACGATGAAAACTGGCATCAGTCGAAGCTCAGCCTTTTGCTTTCTTTTTTTTTGTTTTGTTTTTTTTTCATTCGTTTTTTCTTCAAGATATATAACGAAAGCTATTCGCATTGACTGTGCGTTGACGCCATTTCATGCACAATTTTTTTAAAATCCTTTTTGCTGTTTTTTTTGTTCATCTCACGGACAATAGAATAAAAGGATATGATGACAGTATTGGAAATTTTGTTTTCATTTTGGAGCAAATTTTCAAGCTGGGTCTGATTCAAACAGTATTTTTCAATGGTTTTACTAATATTTATCAATGTTTTTGAATGTTTACAGTGGAGAAAGCACAATTGATGAAAACAACAAAGAGAAAATAGTTTTAATTCTCCCGGAATGATAAAATAAAAGGGGAGAATAATCATTTAAAACAAAGTAAGAAAAAGGAGATGAGCCATAACATTGCAGGCATGCCACCCTTTGCTAGGATGCCGCTTGGTGGTATGGGTATGGGAGTGGGCATGGGACCAAATGCACCACATCCAGAACAAAATGCCCATCCTCATCCTCCTCTACCACCACCAGCTGGTGCTAATCCTAAAAAAAAGAGAAGGACTAATGCTAATGTTGCACAACCACCACCACAACCACCACCAACGGTCCAGGTAAAAATTCGGATAATTAACGTTGTTTTTTCTTCTTCACGTTTCTTTTTTTAGTTCAATCAATAAACTGAATTAAATAATACTCTCGCTCCACTGAATAGATCAATAAATTGGAGAAGAAATTTTCCATTTTTTTATTCTAAAGTTTTCTCACGCTCTGAAACATTTATAGAATCACTCACTGATTCCTCAGTATTGGATTTCAATTTGATTAATCAAGAATAGAATAATCCAATTGTCATCTCAATTCTCGTTAGCAACAAATTCAACAACTTTACACAGATATCCTCAAAATCAATGAGGCTATTTTCCTTTCCCATAAATGAATAAGGTCACTGATTTTATTTTACCAAAATTTTTCATTTCGTATCGCTCATGTATTATTTAGTTCCTGAAAAACAAAACAAAAATTTGCAATTCAAAATTTCGCGATAGATCCTATTAATTCCTCATCGCTCTAGTCTGCATGAAAATCAATTTCTTTCCATGAAGCTCGGTTCTGTACATCAAACGGCTATTGCATTCTTTAAAAATTTATTCAGCACTGATTCATACAATTTTTGAAGATTCAAATCTCTCCAGAGCTCCCCAAAAAATTAAATCCTCTTGGAATTTCGTAGGATTTATTACCACCGCCGTTGTCGGGCTACGGTGATACAATAATAGCGAGTAATCCATTCGATGATACACCGCCACAGAGTAATCAAAATCCAATGATGCATGGTGGACCACCGCACATGCATCCACATCATCCGCATCACATGGGTGGTCCACCGATGAGAGGAATGAGCCCATTGACACCAATGGGCGGAATGTCGCCGATGATGCCACACAACATGGGCAACATGAGTCCAATGGGTAATTCGCCAATGGGCAATCACATTAATCACATGGGTGGTATGTCACCGATGAATCATTCGCCAATGGGCGGCATGAGCCCAATGAATAATATGCCACCAAACATGCCGCCCGGTCCAATGAATGCCATGAATAATCACATGAACATGGGACACATGGGTAATCCACCAATGAGCGGTCCACCAATGGGCAGTCCGATGAACAGCATCAACAGTGGTCCAATGGGCAGCCCAATGAACAACATGGGACACAGTATGGGTAGCCCAATGGGTGGACCACTTGGCTCACCAATGAATAGCCTCGGTGGTAATAATCACAATCACATGCCTAATGGACCAATAAACATTAACAATATTAATAGTCATATGCCGCCTAATAGTCCGTTGAATGGGCCAACAATGAACAACGTTAATAGCCCATTGAATCACAATGGACAACAACAGCATCCAAATCACATGGGCAATAATCTAAGTAATTTAGGAAGACCTATCAATGGCCCAATGACAACGATGAGCTCAATGGTACCTAATAATATGAATATGTCTGGGCCGAATAACATGAGCAATATGAATATGGGTGGACCACCGATGAACAGTATGTCTAACATGAATATGCCACATCCCAATCAAATGGGACATATGGGCATGTCCAATAATATGAGCGGGGGTCCTCCCATGGGACATCCTATCAACATGGGTGGAAATATGCCACCGCATGGATTCCAGGGGCCACCTGGTATGGGACCCAAGCCTATGCCAGTATCTGCTGGAAAGGTACGTTATTGTTTAGTAAACCTAAATTATTATGTGAAATTTTTTATTTTCATTTCTAATAACTGTGGGATTATTTCTTCAGATCTATCCTCCGGATCAACCCATGGTTTTCAACTCACAAAACCCAAATGCACCACCAATTTATCCATGTGGTGTCTGCCATAAAGAAGTACATGATAATGATCAAGGAATTCTTTGTGAATCTGGCTGTAATTTTTGGTTTCACAGGTATGTTATTTAATTTTCATTTAATGTTTCATTTGATCTTTTCTTCAAGGCTCTTGCAGTGAGATAGAATGGGTCCTCGAAATCAATTTTAGATGTCTATCAATTGAATATATTGTTTGTGGAATCAATCGAACTTTCATGAATCGTCGTATTTTTTTATTTTCGACTTCAGCAGATGAATTAAACTTGACGCTTGAGAACAGATTGCCGACTCTGAACCTTTGGTGTTTTGATAGAAATTGCTCGCTCTCATGGAGCAAGTGGTGTAAAATGTATTATAAAGATTTCAGAAATGGAATCTGTTACAGAAATATAATTTAAAAAACATTCGTTACAAGTTTAAATTGGATATTGATGATTTCAAGAGTAATCGATGAAAAAGTAGCAAATATTATCAAAAAAGTTGTGAAAAATTAATGGCGATTCTCTTGCGAATATCTTCAAAACGATTGAATTTAAAGGAGAATCTCAGTTCTTCTAGCCTCGTCGATTTCGAGATATTTACGAAATGAACATCATTTTCCGACTCATATGTTTATCATCAATTCAGGCTAATTGACTTTGAAAAAAACTAAAAATGCTAATTATCATCAATACAATTGTGAATTTTTATTGCAGAGGATGCTCGGGGTTATCGGAAGCAGCCTTTCAACTACTGACGCAAGAAGTTTACGCGGAATGGGTGTGTGATAAGTGTTTACAATCTAAAAGCATACCTCTTGTAAAATTCAAGCCATAACACCTCACAACTCGTCGTAAACCAGACACGCAAGTGACACTTTGTTAAAGTTTATTGCTCTATATTACACATTTTAAAATAAGGGAAAAGATTTTTAAAAAATTAAGGAATTACGATGATGAAACCCATGTGCAACTGCAATGAGATGAAAACACGAGACTAAACTTCAAAGAATGATCGAGGGAAATATTGAAAAAAAAAAATTGCCACCAGTTTCGCAAATTCACACCGGAGCCCATGATGTTTGTTAACTTTTTTAGCTTTAACTTGTTGAAAACTTAGGATATTTCTCACTGCAAATGCAAGTAGAACAGGATAGTAAGGTTTAACCAGTTTGAATGGATAAGAAAAAAAAAATATGGCTCAGGAGCTAACATACACTTGCTGTATTTTACCCGGAAAAGTATAAATTTCTCCGAATCAAATGAGAAGAACGAAAAGAAAAATTGACTTGATCTTGCGTCTTAAACAGATCTCCGTTGGATCGTGAAGAATCTTTAAGATTATGTGACAAAAGTGTAAAAAAAATGATGAAGTAATGAATAATCGTGAAGGGATTCGACTCGAATCATTTAATAGTAGAAATTATGTCTGATTGTTTCTCGCCAGAAATACATATTCAAACGGGTGTCTATCTGTATAAAATAACGCAATTATAGAACCCAGAGGATAATTGGTACAAAAAAAGGCAAAAAAACGTAAATTAAGATTTTTTTTGTGTTAAAATCTCATCTTTTCTTTTGGCCAAAACGATTAGTATGATCTGTGATTTTATTTCCACTTTAATTGGACGCTATTAATGAAGGGAATTATCAATTTGTAAATCCGTATTTTTAAAAAATGCACTGTACATCAACTGGCCTGTACATCAATTTGTATATTAATTTTTTCATAGAAAAAAAAGATTTAAAAAAACTTGCAAAATGCTTGGAGAATAGTAATAGCCTAAAGAGTCTTAATACTTTTTTTTTTTTTTTAGTTATTATTGACAGGCATTTTTTTTCTTGCCAAAATTGAGTTAATTTAACTGCAGGATATTTTGTTTCTTTTTTTCATGCAAAATGAGTAATTTTTAAAAAAAATTAATCTTTTTTTGAATTAAAATTCCATCGGCAGCTACGCATATGGAATCGACGTGTCAACACACGTATTGTACAGCTTTCTTTCGCTTGTTTTTTTTCTACTTAAGAGAAATAATCTACAAAAGAAAATGGAATAAACTGTAGTTACTCACATTTTATTGCTTAGAAATTATTACAGTTTAAACATGCGTCATTGAATAAAAACAAAAAAAACTAATAGATATTACAAGAAACAGGATTCTATATATAACATAATGCTCATTTTAGTATTACAACGAATAGACTATTGCCAAGTACTTTTTTTTTTTAATAGATATTATGTTATTTTATTTCTCTCGTCGCCGTTAATTCAAGTATGCCAGTCATATGAAGCCATTCGATGAAATTATTTCAGTAATGAAGTGGTGAAAAAATAATCGGGCTTGAAAGAATTTACCAAGACACTTTTTATGTAGAGAATTTGTCAATTATAGAACAGAGCTTTTTTAAAAAAAATTTCTCTTAATCCACTTGCTTCTGAGATATTTGCAACAAAAGCTGCAAGTGAATTATGACTCATTTTCCTTCATCACTTCATAACTGATTTCAGTTTTCTTCATTCATAATTGAAAATTTTGGAAGAAAAAAAGTAGATAAATAGCATGATAACATCACCAAACTTGTGTATTTAACGTTTTGTATGATTTGTACAAAAAAAAAGGGAAAAAGATAATTATGCTGAAATATTAATTAATTCTGATTCATTATAATGAGTCAAGAATAAAAGCCTAGACTAATGATTGGGCTGAAAAAAAATTTTAATAAAAGAAAAATTAATGATTGAAAAGTAAATTAAATATTGATGGCACACCACACAATCTTATGTAAGCTGTATATATTTACGTCACTGTTTTTTTTTTCACGAAAACATGAGAAAAACAAAAAAAACTTCCCTGTGCATTTTTTGAGAAAATGAACTTGTGAAATTAATTCACGAATAGTTTCAAATGATGATGAATTATTTCACAGGTCTATTTTCTTAATTCATAGCCGTGTTTATCGAGTGAAATAAACCCCTTCACCCAGAGAAATACCGTTTATTAATCCTCCGATATATATATATATATAATTTTTTTTAAGAAAAAAAAAAATTGGATTTTAATATCAGAATTAAAAAATTATTCCTCTCACATTATTCCCTCTATTGTACATATATAATGATAAATTAATCGTTTTTCCGTTTTAACAAATGAATTTGGAAAAAGAAAATAGATAAACGGAACCTAACAAATTTTGTGATGTGAAGCTGAGTTTTATCTTGTAAATAAAGTAAATCAGATATAATGTGAACGAAACATGAAGTTCATGCATGCATTTCCACTAAGCTTTGCATTGCGATAATTATCATTATCCAAAATGCAGAGAAAGAAAATTTCATAATTATGCATTGGTACTGTATGAATGATATTGAAGGCCTGATGAACTCGCGCATTATTATTTTCTTTTGATAATTACGTTCTTCCGGACATAATGCAATAATACATATTTTTTTTTTATTTCAATGAATCAAAGAAACAACATCATTCATCTGATTTACTTTGAGAAATTTGTGAAAAGCATGAAAAATATTAAAAACAAGAATTGTGAATTCGTTCCTTAGATGAACGTATGAACTATCATGTTCAATTAATATTGAACCAGTGAAATAACTGAATGCAGAAAGAGTACAGTTTTCATTGTGCAGATATTATTATCATATACATTTATATATTCTTCACTATCACAAGAAAAAACTAATTTTAAAAAATTAAAAAAAAAGAACATAATGAATAACAAAGGAAAAAATTCAATTAATAAATGAAAAATTAACCCGACTCACAACAAAAATTGTTCATAGTTTATTTTTTATCATGTGAATACAAAAATATATATCAGCAATAAAGGTTGTTATACATTACAGATAACTGTATAAATTGTGAATTGAATTTCAACATAAAATTTATTATTCTTTTTATTTAATTCATTAAACGTTAAATTATAAAATATTATATTATCAAACTCAATTTAGAATTTACCATGTTATTACGCGATTCACGTTCTTTCACAGAATGAATTTGTACATAATTTATTAAAGTTCTGGCAATGTGAGTTTTATTGGTTCGTGTTGTTGGATCATCCAGAGATGAAACAATCGGTGGAACATCGTGGCGTGTGATGAATGGTAATTCGTTACACTTTATCGTCAAATCTGAATGCTTAAATTATTTTTATTATCATTTTGGAGTAAGGAATCAGGCAAATAAATTATTTAATTTCTGAATGAAGTGATAAAGTGACAGATATTCTAGAATTTGAGGGAGATAGTGAAGATTTTGTTACGCCCTTTTTTTTTAGAGGAAAAGTTGAACTACAAAAATTGTTCCTATGGGAATTGAACAATCTCGCTTAGATTCCTAGATATTTGGCAGAAAAATTAAACAAAAAAAAACATGTAATCATCCCATTTGAAACAGAGAATTAATGAAAAAGTTTTAAGAAATGAAAGCACTCCAAATTAATTAGGAAAAACTTGGAGGAAAAAATGAATTAATGATGGGAGAATGGATGATGAAACTTTTCAAACTCTTCGATAATTAAAATTGAAAGTTTTGTCAAAACTTACAATTTTTTATCAATGGAGGTAAATCCTTTTCACCATTTATTGACTCCAATTGAACTTCAACCTGACGTCTTTGACTCATGGTAGCATTTTGATACTGTTCAACTTTCTGACCTAATTTTCCATACATTCCATATTTTTTAATATCACCAGGTCGAAGTGTACCATTTTTCTTCATGGCAAGATAAATCTCCTCGAGTATCCCATGGCTCTTTATCAAGAAATCCCGCTGGGCTAATGAAGCAATGCGTTCTCTCTCCTCAGTCTCACTTATTATTTCTGGTACAAAGGATGATAGTATATTCGATGAATTAGTACTTTCGCATAATTTTTTCACCTGTAAATCACATTAAATTCAATAATTTTCTGATTGAATTAATTCAATGAGACTTACCGGTGCTGTTGCATTTTTTTGTTTTTGGGAATTCAGTTTTAATTTATTTCCAGTTATTGTAGAGTTCATTCCTTTCGGTCCATTTGGACTCTCAGTTCCTAATTTTTCCCATTTTGGTGCTATCCGTTTGCTCTCCTCTTCTCTCATTCTCAACTGGAATCCAATAAAATATCGTCACAGTAATGGAGGTGGTGAAAGAAAATGAGTTTAAAGTTTCTTGTACATTCTTTTGCAAATATTTTTGAGAGCCTTGAGTTTAAAGAAAATTCATAAAAGATATTTTTTGTAGAGAATTTCATGCACTAAGAAAAAAGTTTCGTGATAATTTTTGGAAATACCACCGCTTCCGAGAACCCGTAGAAATAAACTGATTTAACATGTCTTTTACATTTTTCATTTTCATTCACTGCTTCACTACTGATTTAATTAATGAAAAGAGTAATTATCTTCTTCTTTTTCATTTCCAATTCTCAAAAAATAATTAATTTCTCATTTTGGCGAGGAGTTATGCACGCTTCGTGCAATATAAATTTGGAATATTTTTTGGCAAATAAATTTTCTATAGTGCTTGGTGAATTTTACATAAAATAATAGCATTAAACTCCTTAATCCCCTTAATGGAGGAGAGTGTACGGATCACTTGCGGTCATCAACTAATCTAGTTTGCTGCACGATGTTGATTTAATAAAGCGCCACAACTATCGGCAAAAAACTTCGTGAATCTCCAAAATAACAGAGTTGCTTGGAAAAATAATTTTATCCATGTCGAATCAGTTTTTATAAAATATCACAATATTCAAGGGAATGGCAAAATTTCATGAGAATCGTTTTCGTCGATCTAACTCGGTTCTACATAAGAGGTCATTACAAGAATTCCTCTATCTCTATTATTTCCCAAGATATCTCAAAAAAGACAAGTCAATTCTACTCCTCGATCAATTTCAACTAAATATCTCACAATTCGAAAGAGCTCCAAAAAAATTATATGAAAATTTCTGGATCGCCATTTAATTTCGAGATATTCGTAAAAAACTGAGTGGAAAATTCACTTTTCTGCGAAGTTAGAATGAAAAATGATAAGAAAATGTGGAAAAATCATTACTATTGCCTCTTCACGTTGAAGTTTGGAAGCCTCCTCTCTTGCTCTGGATGCTGCAGTTTCTTGAAACATCGACGTATTGTTTTGTTTGAAGAAGGCATTGTACTTCTGATGATTCTTGCATGGATAAACTCTCCTGAAGTTACCCATGTGTTCATCCTCCCATTTGTGCTGTTCTCTCAATGATGCCTCCTCCATTTTAATAAGTCCTACATTATCGTTCACACTACATTCAATTTTCACAATATCCATCATTCACAAAGAAAACTTTAATAACGTGAAAATATTATTTAAATTACCTGGATTCTTTTGTATTAATTCCTTGGAGCAATCTGTCTCTGACTCGTTTTCTATCTTCCTCAATAATTTTTCTCTTGTCGCACTGATTGAGATTCAGCATGTTGAATGTATCAATCAATAAGGATTCTTTAATGTCCTTGTCGAGTTGAGCATCTGTGTGAAAACTTGGCGAATGATTCACCTATTGATTGGAATATACGTTCTTATTAATTCTTTTTTTTTCATGTTAATTTTGATAATTCTAATTTGTTGATCAAGTAGAAAAAGCGAGGGATCCAAGAGAAATACTGAAATTTTTATAAAGGCCGTTTTTGTGAAGGGAAATGGGAGTAAATAAGTACAAAAAAAATTCTATAAAAATTGCTCCATCTCTCTCGGATTCCGAAATTTTCGAGAAAAAATGGAAAATTAAAATAGTGAAATGGAATAAATGAATGTAACTTTCTCTCTCTCTCTTAGTATTCGCAGAATTTCTGTGAAATTGATTGAGATAGGGAAATTTTGTAAAAACCTTTTTCGTAAAGCACAATAAAAGCTACAAAACAGGCTTTCATGAAAAAATCGATGAATAATTATCCAATTACTTCTAATAAATATGGTTTCAACTTCCAGTCAATAAGAATATCAAATCCGAGAATTTCGAAGCAAGCATAAGTGAGATCATGAGTTGAAAAGCATGTATGATAACTGTGTTTCAATATTGGATGAGCTGCGAGTATTGTTTTAACAACAATTTCATCAATTTTTCTCCACAATTCGTCAATATCAATGCCACTTGATTTCAATGTATTATTTAATGTTGAAATTTTCCTTTTGCTTCCAGCCTCTTCGTCTACTACATACAAACGACTGTGCTTATTAACAGCATAGTTTGTCAAGTGCATGAAAACATTCGAGGTATTATGGCCAGTTGGTTCTTTATATCTGCTTGTTGCAAATCTGCGGAGAATAATTCTATTTTATTGTTTCATTCATTGAATTTTTTAGAATTAAAATTGATGAATTTTCGAAATTTCTGTGGAAATTGAGAAAATTCACACTGCAAAAAACTATAATACAATTAATTTTGCTCCGATATTTCACAAGATAATTACAAAAGTGAATTAATTAATTATTTTTCGAATATTTCAAAAAATTTTGGACAAATTTAATTCTATTACAGCATTAGCGGAAATTTTCCCATGAAATTGACGAAATTTCATCAATCCATCGATTTTAACTATCTTTTTGGAGTGAATTTTCGTAATTAATTATTTGAATCAACAAATTAAATTCACCTAGCAAGACCATCATTGTAAACGTAAATTCTCAATGGATCACAGGAAGTTATGAGTGCATAGACGCGAAGATCGAATTTATATCCATCTAACAGAAATGGCTGAAGATAATGGATAAATGAAGAATATTATTCAATAATTACTGATAATATAATAAATTAAATTTTGAAGATTACTTTTCCCAGATAAATTTGACAAATCATTCGATCGAATGGCTTTACGTCTTTCAAGCTTTTTGTTAGATAAATCCCACGACCCTGACAGCCTGTGTCTGGTTTTATAATGAATGTCTTTGAACGACGTGTTCTAGCGTAGGCAACCACGTCTCCATAACTGAAAAAAAAAGCAATAAATATTTTCGTTTCTTGAAATGATTAATCAGTGATGAAGTGAAGGAATGAACTAAGTCGATTTTATGTGCAATTAATTTTTGAAAAATATCTCATAACTTGAGGTACGGAAATTTTTTTTTTTTTTAGTAAAAAACTAGAGCCACAAAAAAAATTATTACGAAGATTTCGCTATTTCCCTGTGATTTCAAGATATTCCCAAAAAACTTTTCGCAAATAAAACTGTCTCATTTCATATTTTCACCTGAATCCGATTGCAAAAAAAAACGTACTCAGCTGGAAGGCACCAGGTTTTTGGAAAAAAATTATAATCCTTCGGAAACATTCTGAGCATCCGATTTAAATTTCTTGCTAATAAGTCTTTCCTACATATTTCACTCATTCCTGGAAAATGATTAACCTTTTGAAATCTCTTCATATCCTTTGCCCTTTCAATGCTGATACTCAAATCAGTCCAATACAAATTCCATGTACTGTCCTCAGCAACTTCTCTCATGCCATGAAGAGCAGCTACACGTCTAACAACATCGTATTTGCAATTTGTCGTGCAGATTGTTAGTCTGTGAAGAATGATAATTGTTCGAGTTGATTGAATTACTCGAAGGAGGAGGGATTCAAATATCTTTTTTTTTGGGGGGAAATATCTCGAAAACGACGAGACTCAGTAAAGTTCCTGAGGAAACTTTTTTGAAGTCCTTAAATTCCTCTACAAAAAAGTTTCTTGACAATTTTCTCTAAGCCCCATTCTTTCTATTTGTTTTGAAGATATTTGCGAAAAAAAATTCACAAAAAATATTCCACTGTTTTGCTTTCAATTTTTTTTTAATTCAATGGACCAACCTTTTCTTCTTTTTCTTCGCCCTCTGCACCCCCTCTCTTTTCTCCATATCTCCATAATCTCCTGTTCATAAATTCAATCAAATAATCAATGCTCAATGATTAAATCCATCATTACCTTTAGTTCCAGTACTCTCTCCACAATGTCCAATGGCAAATTCATCCTTGAATTCATCATCATTACCACGTACATCACAAAATTTTAAAAAACTCGATGATGTAATTGTATCGATCGATGAATCACTGTCATTTTCACCAGCTAATATAATTTTGTTACTATCATTTTTAACAATTTTCATATTATCAATGATGTTCATGACGTGAAGTACTCCTCCATTGATCGAGCATCATTCGATGCACGAGAGGAATAAATTGGACACAGTAACTTTTTACACGAAAGAGTTTAATGAAATTATATATATTTTTTTTTTAATTGAATGAACTTATGCTTTCTTTGATTTCATCTTTCTTATGTTTTTTGAATTCTTTGCTTTATTCACGTTAGGAAAGAAGAATTCATGAGTGAACTCAATATTCCTTCGTCCTCAGTTTTTATCGAAAATCTCTGAAAATAATTGAAATGAAGAAATTTTGGTAATTACCTTTTTTATAGAGAAAATTCTGGGCAAAAAAGGCAATCACGAAAAATTCTCTATTTCCCTTATTTTCTGAGATATTTCACAAAAACAAAAAAAATTATCTAAAAAAATACTCTCATCCCTTAATTTAGTCCAGAAAAAAAATATTTTTCCTCGACGTTACAATTATTAAGATTTAATCTTTTTTCATTAAAATAACCATTTATTTTATAAATTTAATTAATTAGATACGTGAGAGTTCTTTATCTTTCAATGCAATATGAAAAAAATCTTTAAACTTCTATTCTCTTCTACATTTGCATGCAAACTGAATAGAGCCAAGGGCTGAAGTAAGGGACATTTGTGAAAAGTGGTGTTATAATTAGAGTACGTCACGACCATGACCACGTTGTTACGCGTATATTCAAAACCGTATTATCCAAGAATCACGGCATTATACCGAAAATAGCATCAGGTACATACTGTACCAGTTACCGTGTTTAATGTTACTTTGTTAAATATAATTACTTTAATTTTCTTTTTCTTCTACCATCTTTCGTTTTATTATTTTGTTTTCTTCGTTCTTCACCTGTACCAAACACACAGTGACACAATTGGAAGGCTTGCACTGCTTTCTGAGCAATTAAAGAAATAAACTTTATTAATGAAACGCTAATTTTCGTTTTATTACTTCTCATTCTCTTGTGGATAAGTGCTTGAGAGTTCTTATTTTCATTAGTTTTTATGTTTTCCTCTTATTTTGTTCATGAGAATAATTGCAGGCAGGAATTATTTGGATTATTTATTCACAAGTGAGAACGATATTTTGGGCTTTTTTTAATCGAGGATTCGAGGACTTTCACTACGTCCAGGGAACAGCCATAGGCTAGTGTAACACCACTTCCTCCGTGTCCATAATTGTGGATTACCTTGATAAAGATTAGCAGGAAAAAATAAAATTAATTCTGTAATATTTTTATCTATAAATGAATGGAGGAATAACGTGGAATTTCAAAGGGAGAAGAGAAAAAAAAGAGCATGTCCATTCTTCTGCAAATATCTCTGAAAACAGTCGATTAAAAAAAATTGTCAGGAGCTCTTTTTTTTATTAGGAAATTCGATGAGCTACAAAAAAAAGCTCTATTCTATAAAGAATTTCGGTGAACTCAATAGATCTTGAGATATAAAAAAAGTAATCGGAGCAAGTCTTTTTTTTCTCTTTCATCTCCTTTTGCCAATTCTTATGAAATTTCAATTACTGTAAATTTTTCTCCATTGCTTTTCGTACAGATTTCGGGCTCCAGACGAACATGAGTTCTTGCAGGCCGTAATCCTACCCATTCTGAGATAATTTCACTGTTCTGAGAAAGAGATAATTGATTTTCCTTGGTTATACACTTTTTTTTCTAGTTTTTGAAGCTGATCCACTTTACCTCGTAAGCTGGAAGTATTTTTGCGCATCCATGACGAATAAACTTTGAGTCAATGGCCCGTACATTTGTGTCGTAATCATCTTCCTGATGTGTTCCACCAAGTACAACACTTTCGATGCTGTCAAAAATGAAGTGAGTAGGGTAAAATGGATATGTTGGATTTCAATTGAAATATTCTATCGATAAGAATCTCTTGAAAAGAGTAGATATTTGAGATAGGACTTATCAAATGATTCCAAAAATTTAGCGTTTCGGCGATAAATAAAAGACCCGATGCATTCGATTTTCGAAAATTTTGAGTTTTTCCGGAATATTTCGGGTTCTGATTATACAGTTGTACAAAAACTCAATAAACAACTTGAAGTTGAATTGATTCTTCGTTGATTTCGATAGTTTTTCATTCATAATTTAGGAAATAATTTTTCAGCAAATAATTTTTTGGAAAATAATTTTCCAGAAAATAATTTTTCAGAAAATAATTTTTCAAAAAATAATTTTTCAGAAAATAATTTTTCAGAAAATAATTTTTCAGAAAATAATTTTTCAGAAAATAATTTTTCAGAAAATAATTTTTTAGAAAATAATTTTTCAGAAAATAATTTTTTAGAAAATAATTTTTCCTCCTATATATTTTTCCAAAATTGATAAAAATTTAGTTGGAACCCCATCAATCAAAGGAAGATGAACTCATTCATATGAAAACTATGGAGTTATTGCACCACAGCAATTAGAACCAATGAGCTGAAGATATTTGCAAAAAAAACTCAAAAAATTAAAAAATGGAATCGGCTGGACCTTCAATTATTGAGCTGAAATGCAGTTCAATAATTCCATTTCATCCATCATGCCCATTCTACCCTACCTCCTCCATGCATTTCTATAAATTTGAAACTCAAATATTTCTCTTCAATTATAATATTGAGATTATCAAATTTACTTGGGAATTATGTAATTTCCATCGTCATCGTCACAGAGAATAACCCGGTATGACCAGGGAGCATTGACCTGTAATGAAATCCTCAAAATTCATCATTTCCATACTATTCCCAGTGATAAATGAAAGATCAGTAGCGAAAATATGGAAACAAGACCAGTCGATGTGCGTTCACAATTATTACTTCGGATTATCTTAGAATCTGATGAAAAAAATCCGCACCTCCACTGAAAGAAGAATTTAATAAAATCAGCAGTACATTGTTTCAAACAGTTCTTCAAAAAATTCTCTCTAGATGAAATAATTTTCATTACTGAAAACTTATTTGCTGAAGAGAAAAAAATGTTTTTGCGAATTTCAATTCATCATTTTTCTGATAAACAATAAAATTAATATTTCAATTTTTCCTTCCGAATTTATTTCATTATTTCGAGATATTCCCGAAAAATAATCTGCAACATTGGCTCATCTTGTAGAACCTCTTTCCTCTTGAAATAAATAAAATAATTTACCCGAGCAACTTGACCTCTCATAGATTTAACCATCGAGTCACCAACTAGTTCCCGTGCTCCAAGGCCACTGCAGTTAATCACAATTCCATATCCCTCCTCAGCCAATTCGTTCAACTTATTGATCTTCCTTGTTCTCATAATTCCACCGAGTGAACGAAATTTATTCATTAACCATGGTATTAATGCAGTTGGTTCACTCGTGTAGGACAAAAATTCGATACCATCTCTAATTAGATTAACTATTTATTAATAAATCATGTTCATGACTTGTGACAGTACCAGTGCAGTTAAATTTACCGGTATTGAGCATTGTGCTCTTTGTTCAATTGATTGATTTCCTCGTCATCTAGCCTACGATAGCCGTATACAATATGCATCCATTTGACTGTTTTATAGAAATCTGGGATACTAGATACACGTGTTATGGGTAATAGTGATACCCCTGTTTCTGGTGTTAGTCCTGATTTCCACAGATTCTCCAACCAACGGTGTGTTTCATCGCTCCATCGGCTGATAAATAACAATTCAGTGTTACAATTCAGTAGTGAAGAAATGAAACAACACAAGCCTATTTTTTCATCTATTTTCGCGGAATATATCTCCAAAACTAAGAGAAATAGCGGAATTTTCATCAGAGTCTTTCTTGCAACTCTCATTTTCCTCTATAAAAAAGATTTCCCTGAAAATTGTGCAATTTTTCTCAATAGCTGATATCGAAAAATTTTGAATCTTTTTTTTCTTAACAAATAAATTATTTAAAAAAAATGGAAAATATGTACATGTAGAAAATTCGGAAAACTATAAGTGCAAATTTTTTAAATATTTTTTTTTTTGTAATAATTTACTTATTCAAAAAAATCCAAAAAATTCGCTGATATCTAGTATCTTCAGTATCATGATATTCACTCAAGAATAATCACAAAAATAAGTCGATTTATTTGAGCGTTTCACTACTGGCATCACTGTATTAAATAGAAAAATAAATAGGACCTTACACGATATCCGCCTCCGGTGTGTTTCCGCACAGATAGGGCCCCCAAAGTCCAGCGCTACCATCCCCAGTAGTATCAGGTGAAAATTTGTCACTGTAAATAGTCACATCACACTCGGGAAATACCTCTTTTACAACAACAGCCGTCGTAACACCGACAATACCCGCCCCTACGATCGCTATTTTCTCGCTCAAACTCATTTCTCTATTCCAACAGATTCAATAGATTTCCACGTATTCAACTGAATCTTCGCATTTAACTGAACGATTTCAAGTATCTCAGAGGATTATAAAAAAATTGTTGCACGATGACCCCTTCGATAGTGTCACCCTGTTGATAAATCTGGCGAGTAGAATAAAAATCAAAAAAAAATTGCAATGTTGATAATAACTCTCTCGTGATTCCTCATATTCTGAGCATAATCCCAACTAAAATAATCAAGGTATTATGCTAGAATATGGGTACCCCTAAGAGCTCCAGCCACAATAAATACTAAAATCTTTATCGTTGAGAATATTTACGCTGCACTAGCGATAAACATGCATAATGCCAATTCAATTGCAAGGTATTATACTCTGCTTACCGATAGTGTAACGAAAATTCAATTAATCACTTATTCAACAAGGCCACAACTTGCTGTGTATTATTTTTCAAATGGGGCAACATTTCCCTTTGGTATCCTGACAGAAACTGAAATGACCGGAACAATTCAACTCCGTTGAACCATCGAACTGTGGTGAGACACTCAATGCTTTCAGAAGTACTCAAGTGCCACGATGACGATCTCAGATATAAGAAGTATTTATTTACAACAGCGAGGTGAGTCTCAAGTTAGACATAATAAAGCCCGGAAATGCGATAAAAGAGTGCCAACTGATATTAAACAGAATTCGTTCTAAATAATTCTCAAATGTTTTATTTACTCGAATTTACTTTCGTTTGATGAATGAAAGCAATGATTTTATTTTATTTGATATGTTATTTGTGTTGGAATCTTTTCGAGGGGAAAATAGAGAATTTTTTTTTCTGTCAAAAGGCTCCTTTCATTTAAAATGAAAACACAATTTTTTTTGAAAAAGTTTCTAATGGTCCTTCGATGTCAACTTCGAAGGTTTCTGTTGAATAATCGGTTGAGTTCTTAGAAAAAATACGAATTCTGGAGACAATTTAATTCGTTATTTCTGAATTCTCGGGGGACATGATATCCTTTCAGATAAATAAATGAGGAATCGTGTTTGATAATTATCGTTTGCTTATGCATATGATCGTATTTGGTTCACAATCACGGTGGCCAAGTCAGTTATGTGTATATTCACATGGGTATGATGGCGACAGTTTCGGATAACGGATACCACTGTGTCCTACGAATCGACTCTTGTGTTATGTGATATGGCATTGAAGAAGTGCGTTGGGGATTAATGTAAACAAATATTTCAGTTTTTATTGGTCGATGGCTGAATGAATAGACGATAATTGGATTATATTATTTTGGTTTGGGAGGAAATGATTGTTTCGTTTGAATAAATGAATTTTACGTGAGGCAAAGAAAAATAATTTTAAATTAATTTCTTTAAATGAATGAAAAAAAATTAAAATTTCTCGCATTTATCAGGGTTCTGCTATTTATAGATTGTTTTGAGAATACTTTACAAATTTATTCTAATAATTTTGCTGACTAATTGATACATCAATCGTTACTTTCGTTAATCAGCTCCTAAATTCAGCACATTTTGATAGACATTAATTTCATCAAGGAGTTAATTAATAGGAAAATAAGGAAATTGAAGGGTCCAAAAATTACAATTTCAGTATTTTTAGGGATATTATATGATTTAAGAAGAATTCCATCACGAGAATTTATTTAGGTGCCGTTTCCGTAGAGAAGTTATTTTCTGCAAAAAATTTATTGTTGATAAATTTCTCTAAATCTATTCGTTTTTGAGCTGTTTGTGAATTTCTTCCAGTACAGTTTTTCACATTTCCCTTTATTTGAATATGTCATTTCCGAAAATATGCTCCGAAAAATCAGGGGGCTATTGGATTGGATGCAGAAAATCCCAGAATTTTTCCAGACTTTGGAGCCTAAGTGTTTAAGGGGGAGAAAATCGAGAAGATAGTTTTTGATGTAATATTGTGGTTTTTTGTGAGAAAGAAATCGATCAATATTCTTCAATTTTAAAAAAATCAGATGTTTTTACTTTTCGCCGCATCCCCTGTTTTTGTAATTTTCGGAATAAGTTACTAGGAAGGAAAGGATTTGATCAATAAATAGACATGATATTTGTTGAAAAATAGTTTATTATGAATATGTTATAAAAAATGGTATCGTGACAGTTTATTGATTAGAATACGATTTCTTTGACGACATGAACATGAGTAGATTCAATTTGATAAATTGTGGGAGTTGCCTTACCGACAGTGAATATTCCTTCAGTGATTCTGGTATTGCGCCATTCGTCAGGTCTGTAGAGACTTTCGTTATCGACAGCCATCATGTTGATCATGATGAAATTAATGCATCCAAAGATGAACCATCCAAAGAATTCTCTCGTTATTCCGTTACTTGATAATAATTTGAGTTAATTGTTATCAGCATATTTGGAGAGAGCAGAAAATTTTCCCTTCAAATGATTATAAGCATTCTATCTCGAATGAGTTGGAATCGGGCTATGTATCTGTATTTCAAAAAGTATTCACCTGGGCTAAATTTGAACCAGCGTGGTAAAAGCGCAAAAAATGTTCTTGATATAGGTCGGGAAATGTCTAATTTTCGGACATTTTCATTTGAGCCAAAAAATTATAGAAAATGTGAGCTTTCTTTAATTTTTTGACATGAATAAAAATGTCTAAAAATTTACAATTTTTCGACCTATGTTGATAGTATCTTTTCTGCGCTTCCACGTACACTGTTCCAAATTTGGCCCAAATGAATACTTTGTGAACGATAGGCGAAGGCTATTATTTTCAATGATTTGAGAGAAATTTAATGAGTATTTTCGAGAAGCCCGTACCATTTTCTTGTTAATTATGTATTCCCAATTAATTTTGGGCTAGACCGAAATGGACCACTCGCTGATGTCTTTGTAAATATAAGTTTCGGGTCATCTTCATTACTTAATTTGAGAAGAGCGAGAATTCGGTAAGCGAAAGAAGATCTTTAAATTTTGCAACAAGTAATTCTATGCTCCATTCATGTTATAATAAATTACTAAGTTTTCTGCCGACTTCAATTAGAGATTCTTATCAGTGAACTCTTTTATTTGCTCCATAAAATTATAGTTGTGTTAGTACTACGATTACATACTTACGAAAATCTGATAAGAAAGTCCGGAAAAAAATCCCAAAAATGAATGAACCCAAGTGGATAATGATACTGTCTATGAACTAATATAGCTTCATCTGCCGACGTGTAAGTAATCCTCTACTGAAAAGAACGAAACCAATTTCATATTCTACTTTTTTAGGGAATTTCAAGTATTTTTGGAGTAAAGAATAAGAAACCAAATTTTTTCATGTTAATATAGCCTTCACTCAGAAGTGAAGAAAAAAAAGTAAAAATCGAGCTAGGCCCTTTGTAGTTAAGCGAGACGTATCGATATTTTTATTTCCACAGATAGTCTATCAATATTTATGTTTTGGAATGTTGGAAACAAATTCTCTCTTCTGGCTTCCCTCCATGCTAATTGTAACTCAGAATCTCGGTTTATCAAGAGGAGCATTGGTGGAAAAATGGGTTGCACAATACCAAGATCATTCTGATCCCTTTAATGATGAAACTTGGCCCATGAGGTACTATGAAAATGATGAATTTTATCATCAATCTGGACCAATCTTCATCGTGATAGGAGGAGAATATGCACTTACGCCTGATATTATTGAAGCTGATTACATGCTGTACGACATGGCCGAAACTAATGGAGCCATGATATATGGTATAGAGCATCGGTATTATGGAAAAAGTCATCCAGTTCGGTGAGTTCATTTATTTATTTATCGATTAATGAACAAAGCATCGGATGTTCAAGCCGAAATATTGGAGAAACCATTTTCAGTCAATGATTTTGACGTTCTCGCGATATAAGGGAGTTGCCGGAATTTTCCTTACAAATTCTCATGCAGATGTAATTTTTTTCAACAAAACAGACTAACAGGAACATTTCTTTATTACTCATGAATCTTTCGACATTCTAGGGAAGCTTAGCAGCAATTGGGAATAAATCACTCTTTCTTATACTTTGTCATTGAACTTTCCTCATTGAGAAGATCGAATTACTTAATTCAGTAGTAAAGTGATAACGTACGACAAATCAACTTATCTACGAAATGATTCTCAATAGAATATCTCGAAAACTAGTGGAGTGATACCCATTAATTTTCAGAAAATTCTTAAAAAAATGAATTTGCAAAAAATGAAACTATCCTATTTTACCTGTTAACTACTGAATTCGAATACGTTGAATAGCGTGCCTGAGTTAATTATCTTTTTTTTTACGTAGAGATACCACTCTCAAGAATCTCAAATACTTGAGCGTTTCGCAGACACTTGCAGACATAGCGTTGTTCATTAGAACGAAAAAAAAAGAATTGAATAATTTCAACGCTTTTACCATGGTTTTCGGATGTTCTTATGCTGGTAATCTAGCAGCATGGATGAGAGTTGTATATCCGAACTGGGTTCAGGGTGCATTAGCAGGTAGTGCACCCATTCACGTTAAAGTTGATTTTCTTGGTAATTATTTTTTTTATAGAAAACTTATGAGAATTCAGTTCACTTGTGATTTTATGAAAAATTGTTTTCGTTTTTCCTTAAAGAATACTATGAATTTGTTGGGAATTCTATTCGTAAGTACGATGAGAACTGTGCGATAAATATTAAAAAAGCATTTTCAACTCTTGAAGAACTTCTTGACAATCCAGCAATTAATTCAATCAAAGTGAAAAATGATTTCAAGTAAGTTGAAGTAACTCTGAAAAATATGAGGATTAATAAATAAATGAATATGCATTTTCGTGACATTTGTCGTTAATTTTAAATCATTTTTTTCATATAGACTGTGCAGTACAGATTTCTCTCAACCTTCTGAAATCTCATACATGATGCTCAATTTGGCTAGGGTATTGGAACTTTTCCACAAACGTCAATTTTCAATATTCATTACGAATTTCAATTAATGTATATTCCTTCTTCCAGATCTTCAGTTCTGCTGTACTTGACAATAGAATTGAGGTAAATGGAAAAACATCAATTGAAAATCTTTGCATCGCGATGAGAGAAGATGAAACCATATCCTCATATCATAGACTTGCTGAAGTTTTTAAAGAAGAGCATTTGAAGAACCATTCTTGCATAAATTTCAAGTATAGATATGCCATCGTACTATCTCTCCTGACATCATGGAAATCTCAAACCGTTGAACGTATTAAACTTCTCATATTTTTTAAATTTTTTCATGTCATATTAAGTTAACTCAATAGAGGGAATGAGAAAAGAAGGAAACTAATCGACATAGATCGATTTTCTTTGAATTTCAAGATATCTCATGAAAATTTATCAGGAAGTTAAGGTAGTGAGGTCGAATTGGGGTTCACGTTCAACACCATGATTTTTGGCATTCTATGGAAAGAGCAAACTTCGCTCCACATGTCTGCCAAATTTGGGATTGATATTAATCAATAATGTAGCATCACTGGTATTGCGATATCTTGAGAATAGTTCATTTTACGAAAAAACTATAATGTGATTTTTTCTTCCAATTTGAATTTAATAACTTTTCCATTCGAAACTTTTTTTTTCACATCGATATTTTTTGAGTTATTGCGTTCGGAACACACAAAATTTTCTATTTTTGTCTTTTTTTTGCGTTCATGTCCCTAACCGTTCGCGGAAGAAGATGAAAGCATGGAAGTTTGTGTGTTTCGAATGCAATAACTCGAAAAATATTGATGTGAGCCAAAAAAGTTTTCAATGAGAAAGTTAGGCAATTTATTTTGGAATAAAAAATGTCTCCATAGTTTTCTATTGTTAAATGAATCATTCTGGAAACATTGCCATAAGTGTGATGCTACATTATTAATCAATTATGCCCAAACTACACGGGGAGTCAATCCAAAATTTGGCAGATATGTAGAGCGGAGTCAGTTCTTCTGATAGAATGTAAAAAATCATGGTGTTAAGCCTGAACCTCAATTCAACCTCACTACCTTAACTGAAAATTTATTCTCTCATAGATAGACTGTGGACTTATCAATTGTGTACAGAGTTAGGATACTTCATGACCATGTTATCACCTGTATCAATATTTGGACGCCGAGTGCCTCTACAATATTTCATGGATCGATGTAGAGATATACTCGGAGTAGGGTGAGTGAATCATGTTTCCGTATGAAAAGAAATAAAAGCTAAATTAATCATTCACATTTTCCCCTCTTTTAGTTTTAATCGAGATCATTTGGATCGTAATATCAGGGAAATAAATCGTTTATATAATTCAAAATTACCTCGAACTACAAATATTATCTTTATCAATGGTGATCTTGACCCATGGCGTTCGCTCTCAGTACTCTCTGATCTCAACGGAGCTTCCCCAGCGATCCTCATTAATGGTTAGTTGTTCAGTTGAATTAAAAAAATTATGTAATTAAAGAAATATCTCGTCCTAATCAAAAAAACATTGAAAAATTGATGTTATTACCTTTTAACGAAAAAAAAGTTGGAGCTATGAATTCCCCTATTCCATTGGGGTATTGAGATATTTACAGAAAGAACTAATTGATTCAATTCCAGCACTGATTCGATCCATCGTTAATTCCTTCTCTATTCTGGGTATTACAGGTGCATCACATTGTGAATTTATGAGACGAGCACCAGAAAAAAAGAACATTATGGTTGCTAGATGCGACGTTTCTTTGATGATCCATGAATGGCTCCAAAAATGGTTCCAATGAGAATTTATATAGATAATAATTACATATATAATGTGAACAAATCCGTGACAATTTGGCACTCCACTATAAAATGATTTGTCGTCAACGGCTACATGAGTTCATTGAACGAGTCCACCTACAGACCATCAATTACAATACAATACAATACAGAGACAATTTCTTATACAAATTTTTCGACCTCTTTCACTCAGAGAAAATTAATAAATTTAATAATTGAGTCCATTTTTCCTTATTGAGTTTTCATACTACTTCTGCATGCATATAAATATATGTAAAAAAATTTACGATGTTCCGACCTATATTGATACCTTTTTTTCCTGCGTTTTCATATGCATTCATCCAGAATGAGTCCAGATGAATACTTTTCGAGATACAGATATACGATCCCATTTCAACTGGCTCAAAATATCATGTTTATACTTATTTCCATAGGAAATTTCTCGCTTTTTTAAAAGTATAATACTGGAAATTATCTCGAATTATTATTCTCAGAGCTATAGGTAGATGGCCTCATTTCAACTGATCCAAAAAAACACTGCCTGTACTCATTTTTTGCTTTCTTCAAATATATGAATAAAAATGAGTACAAACTGATATTTACAGAAATTTAACAAATGGTCCAATTCAGATTACCCTGGAATGAATTGCACATACATACTTAAAAAGGAAATGGTTCGGGCTTTTCGAAAATGCTCATTGAATTTCTCTCGAATCATTACAAATAGTATCTTCACTTGTATCTCAGGAACTATTCATTTGGGCCAAATTGGAACCATCGCGTGTGGAAGGCGCGGAAAAATTCCATGATCATAGTTCAGAAAAGATGTAAATGATCAAACATTTTCATTTTAGTAAAAAAATTATAGAACCCTTTCTCTAATTTTCGGGCAAAAATGAAAATGTTGCAAAATTAAATATTTTCTCATGTAAATCAATTGCATTTCTTTAGAGCTATCACACGCACTTACCCAAAATTGGCCTGGATGAACACTTTTCCAAAAGAGATACCTCTGGGGTAGTCGCGGCTGCCATAGGTAATTCTCATGAATGAGGCAACTGTTAGAAAAATAAAATCTTAGATCTTACAAATACGAATTCAATGTGTGGATTACTTACCGACGAATAAGTTGATCACCTCCATCTTTATCATCGTTCATTCATGTACAACTTACCATTTATTTGTCTGAACTTCCCGAAGATTATGGTAAATGCTAATACGAATTAATGCTAATAGACTTTGTCAATAAAGCAACTTTGGCATATGTCGACTTTTTTGGCATTTTATATTTCCTATTGCGCCAATTTTAGAATGCAGTCTATCTTATCATTTCCACATTAACGATGGATGGAATTGTCTGCTAAGATATATCTACGTTTTTACTTTGGTTCGATCATTCATTAGCAATAATTCAAGCTGTTAAAATGAGACATTAATATATCATTCTTCCCGCATCAATCACCAGTGTTGAAGTCATCTTCTTCACCTTTCAGCTTGCTCGAGGAGAATTGTGGGAGAAAAGACAATTGTCCGAAAATCTGTTTTATCGCCTCTTCGTGGGTTCTTCACTCTGCTTCAGCTTTGAGACTGAAGCACCATCGTCATTCTCACTCCCATCAGTTTTTCTGGAATATCTCAGGAAATAATAGAGATAGAGAAATTTGGGTTTTTATATTTTTTGTAGTTCCGACTTTTCTCAACAAAAAGCCCCCCACAATATTTGTTTTATCTCTATTATGTTCTGAGATATTCCCTACTTCTCTGGAAGTATCTCGGAAATCGACTTCAATATGGAAATGTTTAATTAAAATTAAAGAGACGGAAAATAATGTTGAAGCTGAAAGAAGTGAATTTTTCAAGATTTCTCTCGAAATACTGTATCAACGGTTCTATTAAAATAGAAAAATTGAAATCTTAGTGATTTAGAAGCTGAAAAAGGGTACTTAAGGGGTTACACCACTGTAGAAGCCTGGAAAAATAGAGGTATGCTGCGTGTCATTTTGAAAAATTATGGTTCGAAAAAAATGCGTTTGAAGAGTTACACCATTGTAAAATCTTCAAAAAATTTATTTTTTCAATGAAAAAGGAAAAAAATTGAGTTTTAGAAAATTTTATAGTGGCGTATCCGTTCAAAGGAGCTGTATCGTGGAACGAACTCTCGAGCAATTGCCTTGAAAAAAATTTTTAGACTAAGAATAACGTTGACTAATAAATCCCGAAATTTCGGAATTTTTAGCCGTTCAGAATCTGAGATAATAAATAACAAAGTTGGCCATTTACAAATTGACCTCCCTGACTGGAGCCGCTGACTGTTTTGTATTCAGAATATAATAATTTTAAATCTAATTCATTCTTAAATTCTTCTGTAGGCATTAAGGATGGTGGAAATCGTTTTTTTGATAGGTTTAAGAAAGTCTAGGGATTGCAATTGAATAAATATCTAAAGGGACGTGTTCTACTGAATAAGGAAAAGATAGATTTTTTAAATATGAATTTTTTTTTAGTTACTACATCATTCATTTTTTCACAAAAAAATTACGAAAAAGCTCTCTTGTAAATTTTTCCTCATATAATTTCAACTTTTTTCTGAAGAAGTTCCCTTTCTTCGATAGTAGCAGAATGTCAGGTATCCTTCGACAATAGCTTCGATGGCTCAGTGGCTCAGTAGACTGTTCCTTCGCGATGTAAACTTTTACAATGGGCTATACGTTCTATTTTTCGAGAGTAAGAGGTGGGAAAAGAGCCCATTCTTACTTTGAGATTTCGTGCAATGGCAAAAACGTTGACTACAAGGAATTCTCCTAGTATTAGTGCAGGGAATAGCCCTTGGCTTGATTCATACAACATGTATCAAGAGAATGAAATTGTGGTGTGGGTACTTTTGACCCTCATTCCCATGCGCATGCGCCCTCTTTCATCGAAATAACGAGAGAAAAGAAGACAACTAATGGCTTGCGATGATCACGTGCAGTCTTACATTTTTGAATAGCAGAGGACCGTCACAATAAAGTTTATGACGGTCAAGAAATGGAAAACTCTTGCGATCGTGAAATACATCTACATATAGATGTAAAATGATCATCATTAAGTCTCTTATTTGTGACAATGACTTTTTTTTCAATTTTCAAAATCACTAAATATTTATATGAAATGTTTAGTTCAGGAATGCTGAAGTAAGAAAGGCGATGCTGACAAGGCGATGTTCAGATACATTTCATTTCAATAATTTTATTGAAATCAAAAGCGAAGAATATTTATTCTTCTTTCAAAATAATTTTAATGTATCTTATTTGGGTCTTTCATCAAGCACTTTTAAATTTAAGCGTGAGGAAACAGTTTTTATTTCCTACAAACTATAGGTATCATTCTGATATATTTTCTCTTTCGGGGAGATCAGTAATGAGCAGACAGGGGTGATATTCGTTTTACTGTCCTATGGGACTTGAAATTGACCGTTTTTCCATAGGGCTAGTACGGATTTAATGACTTTCTTTTCCTACCTGCAGCTACCTCAATTGGCACAGCTATATCATATTATCTTACCTACTATGGTATTTCTTTTGTGTATTCAGGTATAGTCGACTATTTACATTTGGAGCAATTTCTATTTATTTGGGATAAAACAATCCATCTCTTAATTACTTTTGGCCCCAAATACACTGACCCAGGAACCAAAAAATACTCATAAGAGAAACCTAGAAAACTCCCATAATTCATTGGAAGCTTCGTTCTCCCCAGTATCCCCTATTTTCAGATAAATATCCCTCGATTGTCAAAAATTAGTTAGTAAGCTACAAGCCTCTGTAGCAGCAACAGCAGTCAGTCTGTCCTATCAGTGCCACGCGGATTTTGATTGTTGAATTTTAAAAGTGATAATTAATGGGATTAGACAATGCCACCGAAAAGTTCTCGCAGAAAGGGATCTGCTTTTGTGCATGAAGGCTATCGCTATTGGGTTAGAACTACAACTGCAACAGTCAAGTTAGTACGATTGATTTTGTTGGAATAACATTCCAAAATCAATCAAAACCGCTTATCATCCATTCCCATGCTTTTGTGTCTGTACTTTCTTTCATTTCTTCCTATTAATAGCGTTATATTTTCAGATTTCTTTACTCTTACTCTTTTCACGTGCGTGTGTGGATTCATTCAACTATCAATAACTCATGATTAATGAACCTTTTTTCATCTCTCCTCTACATTGATGATTCAATCACTCTCTCAATCGATAGAATCATGAGTCATCAATGACTGAAGTATCAAATATTACTTGGAAACTGGAGAGACGTTTTCAATCAACCCGGTGACTGTTTTTGTCCTCTATAGTGGACAAAAACAGTCAACAGGTTAATGATAATCAACTGAAAATTAGATAGATAGTATATTACGTACCTAGGCCGTAAGGGAGTCAACTGCACGGAGAGAATTTTTCGAACTGTGGAACTAAAAACATAGCAGGAAAGACCTTGACTATGAAATATATTAACAGCAAACAATTTTTCATCAAGTACAGATATCAGATAGTACACATGACTCTAATTGAGTTGTTTTGGTTATAATTCTAGGTGCGATTATTGATTTGGAATAGTTCGTTTCCACTTTTCAGGAATAGTCATGCTAGTAGGAAAAAAAACCCCTCAGTGTGCGACAAATATTTGCTTCCCGAGCGAAGCGAGGCTTCGGTGCAAAAATTCATTTTAAACATGAATGTTAAAACCAGGAAGTGCCACTTTTGGCTACCGGTACTACTCACTTATCTTCCTATCCTGAAAAGTTCATATACGTTGAATGTAATGCTAAAACTGTCACGTCTGTTTTTCATTCCTCATTGGTTGACCAAAATCGGGAGCTCAATTTAAAAAAAAATAGAAAAGAAGAGTGAAACAATTTTTCAAAGTAATTATCAATCATTGGTAATAGTTTCAAATTTAACTCGAAGAATAATCCTCAAAAAAAATTATGAGATCATTTTCAGTGTGCTAGAGCGCGCAATCGATCTTGTTCAAAAGAAAGAGAGAGAGAGAGAGAGAGAGAGAGAGAGAGAGAGAGAGAGAGAGAGAGAGAGAGAGAGAGAGAGAGAGAGAGAGAGAGAGAGAGAGAGAGAGAGAGAAATAGCAAAATTGGTGTGTACGGAACATCGCAATCAATGACAATTGATTTTCGCTCTGTTTTATTCATTTATATATTGAAATCTTCGAGGATAACAAATGATTCGGAATGACGTAGATATCTGAGAAAACGGAAAATCATTGAAAGTTCGGAAAGAAATCTTAAATTATACGGTTGCTAATAAACGTCCCTCCAACAATTCATTACTGAAATGTATTGATTGTGCAGAACAAAATTGATTGATGGATTGATTGAATGTATCATCGGGTCCTATAACTCCAACACCTTCACAGTTTTTCATTTTATCATTTCAAATTGTAAAAAGTGCGGCATCTTGCCAGTCATTTATCTGCGTGAAGAAAAAACAAATTATTTAACAACTGTTCTACTTTGTTCTGGCAGGTATTACCGTTGTATCGAAGGACCATCACAGTGTCCAGCCACATTAAATATACGAGATGGTGTCGTGACTGTGAAAAGCGAACATTTGCATGCTCCGAACGCGGAGGAATAGGAGCTTGAAGAATCATGCCATTAATTTATCTCCGTAATAGGAATCCAATGTACGCGCCATCTGACAGTATTTCTACGAAGCCAGATGCCTGAATCGACTTATCGACATAGCGCTATTTGAGATCTGAAATTCAGTAAAGAGAGAATTCAGTGAAGGGAAAAAATATTATACAATTTAGTTAAGGTTTAGCTTGCAAAAAATCATGAGATTTCGACAGTATAAACTGCCTCGAATAGGCTACTGGTCTAAACAATTTGCCAATTTGCCAGATCGTTTTATAAAACGGAAAATGGAGCAGGTACTTGTTTTTATATTGAATTACCGTGAATAACCTCAATGAATTTGTAATAATAATTGAATTACACTGATATGAATTTGTATCCTGCAGATCTATTGGCAAACGCCCAAAGGTGATCCAAGATTCATGAAGACAATTGTTCAGAGAGAAAAATTCTTATTCACAACACATCGACCATGGACACGTGAATTTTACTTCGAAAATTATCCTGGAAAGAAGATCATGCCGAAACTAGTTGAGCCCATCAAGGAATGGAGCTTTTTCCGAGGAGACAGAGTAAGAAAAAGCCTTTTCTTCAAGTACAAACAATCTTTTAATCTACTATATTGATTTGAACAGGTGGAAATATTGGTTGGACGTGATAAAGGAAAACAGGGAACTGTGTCACAAATTTTTCAAGAAAGAAATTGGATAACTGTAACCGGCTTGAATGCAGACTTAAAACCGATGGGGGAAACTAAAACATTCCCGGGTGTTATAATATTGGAGGAGAAACCACTGCTCGTTACAACGGAAGTTGCTTTAGTTGATCCTGCTGATCTGTGAGTTTTTCATAAATTTCTGTGGAATGTTTCGGAATCTAGAGGAGATAGAGAAATTTCTGTAGAGATTCTTCTTGTTGGAAATCGTCAGGGCTATGGAAAAGGTTATTTCAATAATTACTCTATCTCCTATAGCGTGTGAAATATTTTAGAACACAAAATTGATCACCTTATCTATAATTTATAAAAAAATCTTCCTTTCACAAATATCTATGCAGTGGTTGGACAGTTAGATAAGAAGTTCCTCCAGAGATTTTCTTTGCAGAAAAATTTTATAGTCTACAAAAAGGTCTCTTGGCAAATTCTCGTAGACAAAATTTCCCCATGATGTCTGAAATTTTACTCTTTTATTTTTCCACTGTTAAGTATTGTTTCATTTTCAGGAAACCATGTAGAATTGAATGGAGATACACTGAGGATGGTGAAAAAGTCAGAGTATCGAGCAGAACTGGTAGATTAATTCCAATTCCAATAACAAGTAAAGAAACAAAAGATTACAAACTTCCTCATCTTTACAAAGATCAACCTAAAGATACACCGAGAGAAGTTCTCGAGAAAATTACATTTAAGGTATGAATCTATTTAAAAAAATTATCTTACTTCACTTCTCCGTGGGCATATCTTCTAATGAAATTACCATTTTAGCCTGCTTTGAAGACATTTGAAATGGATGTGATGGATAAAATGGGTATTCAGGAAGATCGAACACCGAAAAAATTCTATTGGTACTAATAAAAAAAGTTGGATTACCCTTACATAAATCCTCATTTGTATTATAGTAATATAAGAAAATAAATGAAAATCACTGAATTAAACTTGCATTGAGATTTTTCAATAACTACGAATCTTTGATTTGAGCGTTATGAGGGGGGGGGGGGGGGGTAGCGTTTTGGCGGTCGAGAAAAAAACATATTTTCGAGAATTCCGAGGTTCTTTTAATGAACTTCTATATGATAATACAACACATGAACTATATTATGCGAAATTTTAATTGCAAAATATTGATCAATGAGCCGTTGCCAGTAAATATTCGCAGGTATTGCAAAAAATGCGGTGAACACTAGAACTCTTCACTGGATCAACTGAAACGGAAAAATCCAAGTGCGTTGATTAGGTAAGATGTTTCTCGAGGTAATGACGTCGAGTTTTTTTTTTTAATCGATTTTTCAATTTTTGGTAGCACTTGAAAGTCAAAAATGCGATTTTCGCTTGAAAAAATTAACTAATTTGTTCCTGTAAAATAACAAAAAATTATAAAAAAAGGAAAAACTCGACGTCATTACGCAATGAAAATTTCGCAAAATATAGTTCATATGTTGTATTATTATATGGAAGTTCATTGAAGGAACTAACATTATCTGTATCGTCTAAAAAAATTCTCGAAAATATGCTTTTTTCTCGACCGCCAAAACGCTACCCCCCCCCCCCCGTATGCATTCACGTTTCGTTTACGAATCAAGAAAGGGGGGGGGGGGGGGGGAGGGGATACAGATTCAAAAAGATCAAAAACCAAAAATGAGGTGATATATTAAGGGTTTAAATATAAGTGAATGCATGTTAAACAAATATTAACATGAAAGTAAACCGAAGAATTCATTCAAAAGAAAAAAACAAAGAATTCGCTCTACATAATTCACAATTGTCACATATACCGATCATTCAAATATTACGCGATTATACAACGGATACTTTTCCCAACGAAAAAAAAAAGAAAAGGAGAAAAAAAAAATTTTAACTTGAATACTTCAATAAAATTGACTTTCTCTCGAATTAGAAACATTTATCATATCACCTATGCTGATGTTTTTTTTATTTTCCATTATTTTTTTGTAATTTTCTGTCCTTATCCATTATCCTTGCTCGTTTCTACTTCAGCCTTTGTGCTTTCTTAATTTTGAATTATTTCCAATTTCTCACACATTGTCCTCTGTTCTTTTTTTCCCTTCTACATCAAAACTAGATATAATTAAGTTCACAAGGCAATGTCGGAAATTTTACTTTTACTTCATTTGTATTCAATTTTCGAATATTGAATTACATTAATTGGACAGAAAATTTGAAGCTTTAAAGCCTCATTCTGAACAAAATTACAATTATGCTCCCAGATTAAAGTACTCTATTTTGTTTTTTTTTAATTTATGAAGATGAAATGTAATTCGAACATGGGAAAGTTTTGAGATGTGAGCAAAACTTGAATACAGGCAAGTTTCCGAATGCGTTCAAATATGCCAATTGTGGACCGGCCCTAGATGAATTTTCTATGCATATTTGAGAAAAGAATCATCCGAACTTCCTGAAAATACTCATTAGTATTCATCTGGGTTAAATTCAGACTCACGCATATGATAACTTGTAAAAAAATATTGTCGATGCAGGTAGAAGTTTACCTACCTGCATCCTTTTTCAGACATTTTAATTCTGGCTAAATCATAGAACCTTTTCCATAGTAGAGGTCAGATTTCAGGAGTTTTCGGACTGAAAGAAAAATGTCTAAAAATTATGAGGTTTTCCATCTATGTTGACAGAAAGTTTCTCCGCACTTACACGTAGCGCTTATGAAAATTAGCTCGAATTATTATTTGTAGAAATATAGGCCTATATTCATACATTCGCAGGGGTACTATAAAAACTCAGGAACTCAACAAGAAGAAATGAATTCAATTATTGAATTTATTTATTTTCTCTGAGTAAAACACATCGAGAAATCCGTCTGGAAAATAGGCTCTGAATTCATGTTTCATAGGTAAAGTTCATAGAACTATTACTTATACTTCCATGTTGACGAACAATTAGTTTACAGAGAATTTGCGGATCCATTCGTATACCTTAGCACAAACTTGGCATGTAGCAGCCGTAACACTATCTATTTCTGGGGGCCACTGCACAAATTCACAGTGTGATGCACCTGTAATGCCCAAAATAGAGAAAGAATTAATGATTGATTGAATCGGTGCTGGATTGAATTAATAGATTGGTTCAATTTCATTAGAAATTGATTCATTTTCTAAATATCTCAAAACCATAACAAAATGGGAGAATTTATAGCTCAAAATTTTTTCCGTTAAAAGATAACATTAATTTCTCAAAGTTATTTTGATTAAGTAAGTTCATTTGATTCAATTGAATAACTAACCATCAATGAGGATTGCTGGAGAATCTTCGTTGAGATCAGAGAGTACTGAGAGCGAACGCCATGGATCAAGATCACCATTCGTAAAAATAATATTTGTAGCTTTGGGTAGTTTTGTATTATACAAACGATCTATTTCCTTGATATTATGATCCAAATGATGTCGATTGAAACTAGAAAGAGGAAAAAAACGGATGATTAATTTAACTTTCATTCCATTTTATACAGAAACATGATGCACTCACCCTGCTCCAAATATATCTCTACATTGATCTATATAATATTGTAGAGGAGCTTAAGATCCAAAAATTGATGTGGGTGATGACAAGGTCATAAAGAATCCAAGCTCTGTACAGGTTTGATGGAACCACGGTCGGACTGTTAAAGAATGAATCTTTAGAGTAAAATGGTCAAATCACATGAATGTGGTTGATTTTATGATAGATTTTCATAAATAGATGTTTTAAAACTTATAAAAAATCCATCTATGTAGACTTTTTCACAATTTACTCATTTCTTCTATTAAATTAACTGAATATGTGATGCAAAAATATTTAAAATATTTGAAGCTCATTACATCGAGCGTGTTGGGTCTTCCAAGCAGTTGTCTTCAATATTACCATCAAAATTCCATAATCTATGCGAAAAGTCGGCCCAGATCTTCTTTTACTAAGTTCAACAAGTCTATAGTATGGGGATATGTTTTTATTTACTGTCATGGAGCTACAAACATTCTCAATTGATGGTTTTCCATTTCCCTCAATTTGATTGCCACGTACAGCTTGATTGAATATCTGGAAAAGGGAATCCACATGGAGTGTTTAAATCTGACTGAATATTGACAATTAAGATTCGTAAAAAAGTTTCATTACATGAGTCAGCCTGATTATCAGGTATGAGACTTCCGAAGATTGATTGAATTCTGCTTTGACCAGACTACACAAAAAAAGTTATTTTAAGTTAACGATAAATGTCATGAAAATGCATCATCAGTTATTTGTTGGTCGTCATATTTTTGAGTTATTTCAACTTACTTGAAATCATTTTTCAATTTGTTTGAATTAATCGCTTGACCGTCGAGAAGTTTGCTAACAGTTGAAAATGCTTCTTTAATATTCATCGCACAGTTCTCATCATACTTACGAATAGAATTTTCAAGATATTCATAGTATTCTTGAAGTAAAAACGGAAACAATATTTAATAAAGTTACAATTATACTAGATTCTGGTGAGTTTTCTGTAGAAAAAGAATTACCATAGAAATCAGCTTTAACGTAAATAGGGGCACTATCTGCTAATGCACCCTGGACCAAGTGAGGATACGCAACTCTCATCCATGCCGCGAGATTACCAGAATAAGAACATCCGAAAACCATGGTAAAAGCATTGGTATTATTTAATTCTTTTTTTTTTGTTTCAATGAACCACTCTATGTCTGCAAGTGCCTGGGAAATGCTCAAATATCTGAGATTTGCAAGACTGGTATCTCTGCATAAAATGAAAATAATTTAATCAAGTACGCTGTTCAATGTCTTCGAATTTAGTAATGAAGAGGAGAAATGGAATAACTCTAATTATTTCAGTAATTTTTTTTATGAACAGCTTGAATCAGCTGATTTCTATTAATCTTTCACAGCACTTTGAAATTTCCTCCAAAAAAATATTTGGATAAAAATGGCATATCTCAATTCATTTTCGAAATATTCTATTGAGAATTATGGCAAATATAAGTCGATTTGTCTTGTTCTACCTCTTCACTACTCGACTAATTAATGTGATCGTCTCAATCAGAAAAGTTCGGTGATAAAATACTACAAGAGAGTGAGTTATTTCCGATCACTGATTTATTTTCTGGAATATCGCGAGATTGACAAATTTTATAGGAATGTTCATATTAGCCTGTTTGGTTGAGGAAAATTACATCTGCACAAAAAGTTCTGAGGAAAATTTCTCCATCTCACTTATATCTCGAGATACTTTCGAATCACCGATCACAGAGGGAAATTGATTTCTCTCCCTTCGTTCATGAATCAATAAATGAATGAATGAACTCACGGAACCGGATGACTTTTTCCATAATACCGATTCTCAGTATAATATATCATGGCGCCAAAAGCTTCGGCCATTTCATTCACAAGAGAAGGCTCTTCAACATCCTCTAGCGTAACTTCAGATTGTCCGCCAATCGCGATAAAGATTGGTCCAGATTGTTGATAAAATTTATCATTTTCATAGTATCTCATGGACCAAGTTTTATCATTGAACAAATCAAAATGATCTTGGTATTGTTCAATTCATTTTTCCACCACTGTTCCTCTGGATAAACCGAGATTTTGAGTTACAATTAAAATGAAGAGAAGCCAGGAGAGAGAACGTGCATTCAACATACTAAAACATAGAAAAATATTGATTGACTGTTTGAAGAAATGAGAGTGTCAAAGTATCCCTTAACTGAATATGACATTTGGGTTTTGATCCATGTAGTGGAATACGTATAGCTTAAGGTAGTACGGTTGAATTGGAGTTCACGTTTAACACCATGATTTTTTGCATTCTATCGAAAGAGTTGACTTTGCTCTACATATCTGCAAAATTTTGGATTGATTCCCCGTGTAGTTTGGGCGTAATTAATTAATAATGTTGTATTACACTTATAGCAATATCTCGAGAATGGTTAATTTTACAAAAAAAAAACTATCGACATTTCTTCTTCCAAATTCAATTTCCTATTTTTTTTATCCCAAACATTTTCTTCTCCAATCAATATTTTTCGAGTTATTGCGCTCGAACGCAAAACATTCTCTACTTTTATCTTTTTTCCGCGAACGGTTCGAAGATACCTTCCTTATCGTTCACGGAAGAAAGATAAAAATAGAGAACGTTTTGAGCTCTTTCGATAGAATGCAAAAAAACATGGTGTTAAACGTGAACCTCAGTTCAACCGTACTACCTTAAGGGGGTTCCCTGCATTGGAAGGTCCCAAAAAAGCGTTCCTTCGTGATTGGCGTTGTACATGAATCCATTGAATTTCGAGATACATTTTTTGCATATATTCAAAGTATATAAACAGATTATTTTATAGTAAAATAATAAACTACGGCAGATTTATTGATCAATTTCATGAGCGTTTTGCCGATGCAGTCTTGGATCGACGAGCAAGATCCAGCTTGTAATTCTTGACTGAAACTAAAAAAACAAAAAAAAAATTCATTGCTATATACACTAGCAGAAAAAATTCAAGGATCAAAAAAAAAATCCAAATTTCTAGCAGTTTTTCAAATGGCCGTATCTTTCTCGAAAATGATCGTATCGGAGTAAAAAAAAAAATTTGAAGCTTGAAGTCTCTAGTTTTGAGATCTTGAGACGAAATTTTTTTCCAAGTAATGTGCACCGCGCTATTCAAATAAGTACAGTGAAAAATTTTTTTTCTAAATTTTTTGATTCTTTTTTGTGTACGGACTTGGGAAAAATTTTCCCAGCTCAAACACTATATGGACCGGATAGATTGTCTATTCAGCTTCAATTAGTTTTTTTTTTACCTTCATTCGATTATTTTTCGCTGAAATATCGGACTTTGAATGAAAAAAGATCGTTTTATCTTTGATCATCGATATCTCAGCAACCAATGATCGCACAGAAAATTCACGATGGGTTTTGAAAAGCTGAATAAATTTTCAACAAGAACAAACCATTTCTTTCCGGAAAAATTTGTTTTTATATCCTTTACATGTATTTGAAGAAACAAAACAAAAACGGCTTTTGGTGAATTTTTGGAACATCAAACTTTTAATCAGAAATATTGAAAGAACCGCCCATGTTAAGTGTGCCTTGTACAGTTCAATATACCCACAAAAACCCTACAATTCAATCCACCCAACCGTTTTTTTGTTTTATTCGATTGAATTTTTGAAAAAATCAAAGGATCACTTTTCTTGCACTCAACAGTTCAGGATCTTCAACGAAATGAAAGATAAGGATTGCCTCAGCTTTTTCCACATTCCCATTCTGAACAGCGTTTAAATTTATGAAAGAGAAAAATCGAATTTATTTTTTTTCACTGTACTCGTTAAAATAGCGCCATACACATTACTTGAAAAAAAATTTCGTCTCAAGATCTCAAAACTAGAGACTTCAAGCTTCAAATTGTTTCTTGTTTTACTCCGATACGATCATTTTTGAGGAAGATACAGCCATTTGAAAAACTCCTAAAAATTTGAATTTTTATTTGATCCTTTAATTTTTTCCGCTCGTGTATTTTTTATCTAGGTGAACTGAAAAAAACAGAAAAGATTGTGAAATTATAACTTTTCTCGGTTGAAAAAGATGGTTTTCGGAAAATATCTATTTTTCTGAACCAGAGAAAAGGTATAATTTCACGACTCTTTTGTTTTTTCTTCGTTGCGGCTATTTGCAACCGTGTATGGTGTGAATAGTTGTAACGTTTTTTTTAGTTCACCCAGCAGAAAAATAATTAACAATCAAATTTTTTTTATTTCTTATTTTCAGGCAAGAATTACGAGCTGGATCTTTCCCATCAATTGAAAACTGCAGCGTCAAGACGTTCATGAAAATGACTAATAAATCTGCTGTAATTTATTATTTAACTATAAAACAAAAAAATTATATACTTTAAATATTTACAAAAACTAACAGAAACCCTACTCTTTTTGCGTTATTTACAAATCCCACTCCTGAGGCGACATTTAAGACTTTGTCAATTCGATTGGCAAAATGCTTCCGAATGAACTTTTACCCGTAATAAATCGAATCGATATTTATATTTTTGATTCCTCAGAAAATAACATTATTTTTATTAACAATACGAGATTACATTAGCACGAGACCTTCGTTACCACCTGAGTTGGTACAAAGGTATCGTGCTAAGACAGGTTTGATGCATAAGAACCCATGTATAAGACGCCATTTTTATCGTTAATGATTTTAAGACCGATCAGATGAAAATTTAGAAAAAAATTGTACTCTAAGAGCATAAACTAAAGAATATCCTGTATGAATTTCACAGCAATACACCTGAACCCAAAATGTCAACGAAACTCCTTAACTCAACTTCGGGTTTGAAATCGCACTTCAAATGTAATCATTTTAATTGCAATAATGTCATTTAATACATAAAATCTAAATATTAGATAAAAACAATGATCTTATGATAAAACTTAGAAATCGAAACATTAAAGTTCGGGTGTAAAAAAGGATTTCTATTTCTTTTCATTGTCATATCAGAATGGAAATGGATTCATTTTGTAGGAAAACTGACGAAATTTAAAGCCTTCAACTCAAATGTTTTTTGAGTTATTGCGACAGGAAAATTCAAAATTAAAACAATTAAATCTAACATAATCTTCAAACGAAATATCGGAAAAAAATTCACCTCCAGTGAAAATTATGAGTTCAAATGAGATGAATCACAGCGCTCAGAGTACTATAAGTTACTTTGTCGCAGAAAACAATTGTAAAAAGTATTTTTCTCAGAAAACTACGAATATCTGTATCCATCTGTTCAGAAGAACATTACTTACGTGTCAGCAGACGTAGGACTATGCCAGCTCATAGACAGCATTATTATCTACTTAATTTCGTTCATTTTTGAGATTTCCGCGGGTTCTTATCTTGTTTCCATAAGTACGTACTTATGAAAATTTAGGTGCGCAGGAACATGATCATGTACACATACACAAAAAAATAATTAAATATCTAGGGATAAACGTCGACGAAAATCTCAAATTCACCCAACACATAGAAATACAGCTTAGAAAAGCAGAAAATGCTTTCAACAGCCACAAAAGACTCTTCTCTAATACCCAGGTAGGAATCGACGATCGGAACAAGCCTTGCTCAGCCTTTGCCCAAGGCTGAGGCTGAGTAGTCTAAGGTTCAGATGACAAGGCTGAAACAAGCCTTGATGAGCCTTAGAATGATAAGATCATCCCAAGGTTGGAAACTGAGGCTTTCCCCAACACTCAGATCTAAGTCTGAAATGAGGGTGAACCGTTCCAGACAATGGGGCTGTAGAATGTTTAAACAATTGTTTAACATTAATTACTATTGAATTATAAGGCTTTTACGAGATAAATCAGCTCAAATAGTATTGAAAATAACATTAATATGGAGAAAAAAAGTTGCTCTGGCTTGCATTCGAACCCGCGACCATTGATTCTAGAAAATTTTAATGATAAAAAGGCTATTTTATTATTATTAATTATCTTCGACCCGATTGGTATGAATATATTTATTCAGATGCCGCGTCCGGATGTTGTTCCCCAGAGAAGATCATCCTGGTGCCGCTGTTGTCCAAGATATCCACCGAAGGACTGTGCTCGAAACATGCATCTAGCCCACTAGGCTTTTTTTTTTTTTTTTTTTGATAACAACAGTTTTTATTGGCTCTATAAAAAGATATTATTTACATATGTACAGTAGAAAACAGTGTAGAAAAAACTATAATCATTATTATTATAACTTATAACTAATGAAGTTAATGGATACAAATATCTCTCAAACTTCTACATTTTAACAATATGAAGTATTGATGTAAGGAAGGAGAAGTAATTCTTCTTTCCAACATCATTCATAAAAAAAAATTATACATAACTATTTATGTGGTATATGATTTGTTTGTGTAATAACAGATAATATATATATTCAGCGAATAAAAAAAAATAGAGAAAAAATCTACGCTTTCATTACTAGCCCACTAGGCTATTTCACTTACTTGAGTTCATAGGACATAAACCCGAATGATAAAGTGACTCAACCTTTTCTCTCATTGACACTATGTTCTTATATTTCATTTTTTATCCTTCCAATGTTATAATAATAATTTTATCCAATTATCTATCCGCTTAAATAATTAATAACAGAATTTTGTCAGTTTGAATCGAAATCAGGCTCAGCCCAAGACTGAGACAAGCCTCGAATGAGGCTCAATGAAATAATCCAAAGATCACACAAAAAAATGGAATTTACCTATTAACACTAATATTGTTATTGTTATTGCAATAATAATGGGGAAATTCCTATCTAATGAGTGGTGGCTGGCCCAAGACTCGTCCACCCTTCAGAATGAAGCCTCAATTGAGGCTGATTCAAGCCTAGGTTGAAATTTGAAAATGAAGAAATGAAAACTCATAATCTCAGCCCAATTTTGACGACAAGAACAAGCCTGGCAGAGGCTTGGTTCCCCAAGCCTCAGTGCGCCAAGGTTAGTAAGGGGCTGTACTCGTCGTCAGCCTCGGCGCTTCCTACCTGGGTAAATATCTGGCCAAACGTACCAAAATAATTTGTTACTTAACTGTAATAAGACCAATATTAACATATGGAAGCCCAATTTGGTTTAACCTGAGCACCCACACCATGGAAAAACTCAGAAAATTTGAAAGAAAATGTCTGAGAGCATGTTCGTCAATGTACCGAGCTGAAGAGAGCAACTATAAACGGTATTTCAGTTGCGAAAAACTTTACCAATCAGCGAAAATCCCGCGAATAGACATACACATATTGAGACTGATTAGAGACTACTGGGCAAACACTTTTAGTGCAAATAATCCGAACGTAAAAAATAGCAACAGTCCACCCAATGAATATATTATAGCGTCACTAGAAACGGGATATATTCCTCCAGAGGGCTTCTTATACCTGGATAAGAATAATTATATTCAGGATGAAAGGGGATCCCCAATCTTATATCATGTGCATAGGCAATCGAAAAACAAAACGATTAAATTCCCAAATAACACAGAGCATATCACCGAAAAACAATTATGGAGATATAACAATTACATTTATGATTCAAAAAAATACGACGAATACAGAAAAAATACAAAAAAATACCGATGGCTCACAAGCGCAGAGCAAGAATAAGAAAAATAAGATGGGAATCAAATTAAAAAAAAAAAAAAAAAAAAAAAAAATACCACAGCAATGAAAATAATAATAATAGAATACATACAAGAAATACACACAAAAATAATCACTCGAGAGAAGGCATAATGACCTAAAAAAAGTGTAAATATGTAAATAGGTATATAAACACATATATAGATATAAATATTAAATATAAAAAAAAAAATTATATATATATATATTGAAATAAAGAAACAGCCCTCTTCCCCTTATTCCCCTTGTTAATTAGTTTTAAGTTTAAAATAAGTCCTATATTAAGAGCCCAAGAGCAAAGAAACTTTAGAAATGGTTTTAAGAAGCCTTTCCATTTCGAAAAGCATTAAAAAAAAAATATATGTAGCACGTAATTATACTAATAAACGCCAAAAAGCCAGCAATAGATAATAATAATAAATACACGAACACCGAAACTGCCTTAACAAAGCATGTCGTATACCGACTTTTTTGTAAATCTGCAATTTTAATATTCTATCCTTTGTTTATTGACGAGATGAAATTCTCTACACTGTACTCATGGCCTCACAAATGAATAAACATTAAAAAAAAAAAAAAAAAAAAGTACACATAATTTTATGGAGCCAATGGGAGAGTGCCTCGATAAGGACTAATGCCCAATTGTAGTTAAGAGACAATTGATTACTTTATTGTAACATAAAGAATCCATAGGATTTGTTCTTTCAAATTAGCAAATATTTCTCATAGCATTGATTATAGTTTAATTTTTCAGAAATTCTCAATATCATGTTCCTGTACAGAGAGAACACGTGGATAGCTAAGAAATTACTAGCGTAATGGTTGAAACATTATGTTTGGTGAGTCAAAAATTATGAGGAACATTAGGTAAGCCAAAAAGAATGTGCGAAATCCAAAATTACTATGCAGGGACAACTGTAATAGGGGGATTAAGGCCTTGTGCCACATCAGGAAATGCGGTAGCATCTCCCGACAAGTACGTGCCGAACACTCTATGTCAAGCAAAGGCTACCTCCTACACGGCTAAATAGGATTCGAAAAATTTCAATAATTTCGTATACAGCAAAAATTTCATTTCGTGAAACTATTCTTCGGTAACATATTCATATTACCGTTATCTTTGGATTTATCTACAAAAAAAATTGAAAAAACTATATTTTGTAATTATTCGAAAACGTTGGCCAGAATTCTTCTTCGAAATGGAAGTTTGTGGACATTGTAACTGCGGTAGTGCCTTACCAACACTACGTAGAAGTCTGCGTCACACAAAGACAGACAGTCAACATCAGACACGCTTGGCTTCAAATGTAAATATCTCGAATACTATTCAAACTTCATCGATACCTGCTGTGAATAAAATTTAGGGAATGAATTAACGAATAGAATAAGCAAAACCCCGTTCTTCTACGACTTGTAGTTTCTGAGATATTAATTTTTTACTGAAAAGTTAGATGATGCCGCGCGAGACCTCAAAACGAATAGTAGGGAACTTGCATATTCAATTTTCAATTTTTTTTTCCACTGCAATTGATTCATTAGGATTAGTTGAGTATATAAAAAAAAATAATAATTGAAAATGGTTGTTTATGTTTTTTTTTCACTTTGAAAATAAATAAATTTCAAACAGCCAGAAAGCGAAAGTGACGTCGATATACCATATAGTTTTGAAAAGTATCATGAGCTGGCGCTCCAGCTCCAATGTGATTGGTCAACACGTATACTCTGTATGATGCAGAGGTTATGTAGTGGAAATAAAGAATCATTAGAATTTTGCTCATGAAGGTTTATTATTCACATAATGTCTGAAGTAGACGAAAGCATCTTCGAAAAACATCTTTAAAGTTGATGTGGGGATACGTATGGATTGTTCAGCACTGAAATTTGAGTTCTTTCAACTCATGCTAGACAGCGCTGATGAATCATTTGGTATTTTGAAGTCACTTCCGATTCATTGCCGTTCGAAAAACGCAATTTTCGTAATTCATAGTTAATTAATTAAGTAATTAAAAAAAAAACAAAATATGATTTTCTCATTTAAAAAACTGTCCCCTGTAAGAAAAAAAATAAACAAAAAATATGCAAGTTCCCTATTAGTGCAATGGACAACTCTCCATCCGAGCGGGACTTCAACTGGCGCGCTAGAAGGAGATCTATGGACTTGGACTATTCTCATTTCGTATTTGTTTTTCCAATAAAATCAGGGTGCGTACTTGTCACCGTTTTTTTAAAAACGCACTTGCGTTTTTTTTCAGCCTTCTACTTACCTGTAACTGAAACCTATTACGAGTACCTTTACATCTCTAATTGCAATTGATGTGATAGAGGCAGAAAGATATGTGTTTCTGAAAAAGTAGCTATATCATCCCACTATTGGCAACAATACGCTTCGCGCGCCTGGTTTTAAAAAAATAAAATTATGTCTCATCATTCTAGCTTTACGAGAACGATCGCGTGCTGGAGCCTGCGTGTTTTGGAAAATATTCCTATCGTCTTCAAGTAATTTTTCAATAATCGCAACGATCTAGATGATTTCTATTAATTGAGTGGAACAGCCAATATAAATGGGAAGAATGAGTGTGAAAGATTGATCGTGGCCACTTTTGATGTATCGATTGTTCGAGTCGATCATTCTCTTGTTTCTTTTTTTATAAAATATCATCTTTGGGCTGACTGATATTTCCACGGGATAACTTGATGTATTTGTAAGAACCTGGCTCCCGAATTGATATTCACGGCGATATCAGTTTGTGGCCTATTTTGGACTGTCCCAAAATATGTAAATTTCCATTGCCTATTTGTAAAACAAATGTTTTGGCCTGTCCGAAAATACTCAATCAAGCACTCTCAAGTTATTACTCTTTGTCTGTATGTCTCCAAATAGGAATTTGAGGTATTCTTCATTAGCAACACGTGGAAGGGCAAGAAATCAGTGCAGGTAAGGAAACTTGTCATTTTCGGACATTTTTATTTTGCCCAAAAAATATGGGAAGTCGTTGCAAGAATTTTCGAGTTAAATTGAAAATCGCAACAGGACAATTCGACTCAACGTAATACCGCGCATTTGAACGCTGAAATTCAAATGAAAAAGTCAACTCAGGTAAAGAGAATCTAAGAGAGGGCGACCTTCACGCCCTTAAGGTGGGATGCATTATCGAAAATGATGTTAACATGTCAAAATTACCCCCACTAATGAGTATTACAAAAATGAGACGTACACGGCAATTACTCGTGCCCTAGATGACAACGCTCAATATGATAAACATCTTTCTCATACTGATTGTAACATTCCACTCAATTATCCTTTTTATGGTGCAAAACTGTCGAAGATCGTTTAATTAATTAGAATTACGGGAACGAGTCAACTAGCAATAAATGTAAGTCATTAATAATTCTCTTTCAGTTTAATTGTTTATTTCTCCTCCAGTTGATATTTAATAGTCATCCCAATCGAATCTCCCTTGAGATACTTGCTCTTTGAAAGAGTTAGTTCAGATATTGTTGACAAAATTGTCAACTGGTGCCCAGCCTGATAAAATTTCGTGAGCCCCGACAGTCCTTGACCACGGCCGGATCAGGTGAACGGTAAAATTGATAATCAATCATTATATATAATAAAAAAAAGTGTGTTATTAGGTGAATGCTGATAAGGCTCAGAAACCAACCCTTATAGCCACATGGGGGTTATATGGTATGGTAGCCTTCCACCCCCCATCGATCAAGAAGTTTTCCGTCTTCAGCTACGGGGGTTGGTTTCAGAGATATAGGGGTGAAAGAGGGTATTGTACCTATTTTCTCCTCATGGTGATATAGAATGATGCTCCAGATCGTTCTAAAATTTACTAGAATGATCTAGAATAGCTGAAAATGTCCTGGAATGTTCGAGAAGGTTCCACATAGTTCAAAAATGCTCTAGAATGTTTTAGAAAACCTGAGGATGTTCTAGATAGTTCCAAAATGTTCTAGAATGTCCTAGATTATTTTAGAATGTTCTAGATTGTTCTGGAATGTTCTAGATCGTTCTAAAATGTTCTAGATTGTTCTAGAATGTTCTAGATCGTTTTAGAATGTTCTAGATTGTTCTAGAATATTCCAGAAAGTTTGAGAACATTCTATAATGCCACACAAGGTTCGAGAATTTTTCAAAATTTTCCAAGAGATTTGAATATATTTTGGAATGTTCCCGGAAGTTCGAAAACTTTCTAGAATGTTCCAGAAGATTTGAGAATTTTCTAGAACGTTTCAAAACATTTGAAAATATTTCGGAGTGCACCAGAAAGTTCAAGAACATTCTAGAATTTTCCCGATGATTCAAAAATATTTTAGAAAGCTTAAAAACATTGGGAATTGAGAAAAATGAATAATGACACACGTTTTCTACCTAAAATTTTTTCAGCTTTCCAATGGAATCATTAGAAAAGCTCTATCTTGAACCACTCAAATAGAATGCCCAATTCATCTCACTCTCGGCTTGATGAATTAATCAATATCGATGGAAATAGTAGAGATCGATTTTTTCTGATAATCTCATTGGAAAGCTGAGAGAATTTCTCATGGAAGTCATATATCAGAAGTTATTTCTTTCAATTTTCCGAAAATTCCATTTTCCATTTTTTGAAAAAATTCAATCTTCCAGAAATGACTCTGGTTCTATTAGATGTAGCGACCTACGGTTATTCTTCAATGGACGATGAGCTCATTTCCTACCCATTCATGGAGTGTAAAAGGAAAAATTATCAATTTTCCGAAGACTTACCGGGGAAAAATTGATTCTCAGAGGATGGCCGATAAATATTTGAGAAATTGATGAAAAAAAATTTCGAATAACCTAAATCGATGGTAAATGGGCTCGCCTTTTATTTGAGATCAATCCCAGGTCACTACGATCAACAAAACCGGAGGTACTGCCGAAAAAGGGATTTTTTTCGATTTTCAAAAGGAGGACTCCTTCAAAATTTGGCCCAAGAGATGAAATTTGAGAAAACTTGACACGAATTGCTACTGACACACGTTCTCCACCTAAATTTTCCTCAGCTTTACAATGGTATTCTTAAAAAATCTCGATCACGAACCGTTCAATCGGAATACACATTTTACACCAGCTTCCCCCAATAAATCAATCTATATCGATGACAATATTAGATATAGATTTTTTATGATGATACTATTAGAAAGCTGAGAAAATTCTTCATACAAATCATAAATCAGAATTCATTTTTTTTTCTCAAGAATTCCATTTTTTAGCTCAAGATTTGAAGGTGAAAGCTTTCTATTTTGGAAAAATCTAAATTTTTCGACAATATCTTTGGTCCTACCGATCGTAGCGATCTGGGATTGATCTCAAATGAAAGGTGAGCTCTTTTTCATTCGAAAATTATGCATTTTGCAAGTACTTATAGTGCGAAAACTAATCTTCAGGAAATAGCCTGAAAGTATTTGAGAAATTGACTTGAAAAAATTTTAACCCTTGGATAGATGAGAAATGAGCTCACCTTTCATTTGAGATCAGCCCCAGGCGGCTATGAGCAATAGAACCGAAGATATCACAAACCGAAGATATACAAAAGTGAATTTTGTAGATTTGCAAAGGTGTAATCCTTCCAAAACTTAGCAAGAAAGTGAAATTTTCTAAAAATTTGAGGAAAATTGATACTGACACTGGAACAAAAGTTCCTAAAATTTTCTCAACTTTTCAAAGAATTTTTAAAAAGTCTCTATCTCTATTTGGTCAATTGAAATGTCTGTTCTACCTCACCTCCCCTTAATGAATTAGACATAATTATAAAAGAGTATAGGAGCTGCCAAAAATCTGACCCGAGCGAAGCGATAGGGGAAAGCTAGTAAAAAAATAAAAAAAGCATTTTGTCTCAAAATGTCTGAGAATGAAAAGTTCTGCTATCCGCATTGATGAGAAAATTTCCGTGTTTTCACGTAGTGCTAATGAAAATTAGCTCAAATGATCATTTGCAGAAAAATAACCCTATATTTAAACATACGAAGGAATGATATAAAAATTCACAAGCTCAACAAAAATCAATGAATTTAATTGTTGAATTTATCTATTTTCTCTGGGTGAAACACATCAGAAAATTTGTCCGAAACATTGTCTTTGAATCGATGTTCTATGGGTGAAGTTCATAGAATTATTGAAAATACTTCCATGTTAATGATACATTACGTCACAGAGAAGTGCCAAATTGTCACCCATTTGTCCATGAAACATTCACATTCTTCATCTGAGCCATTTGTGGAGCCATTCGTTTAACATAGAAGAAACTTGGCATGTGGCAACCATGATGCTCTTTTTTCCTGGGTTCCGCTCCACAAATTCACAATGTGATGCACCTGTAATGCCCAGAATGGAGAAAGAGTTAATAATTGATCGAATCAGTCCTGGATTGGATTAATAGATTGGTCCAATTTCATTTGAAACTGATTTATTTTCTGAATATCTCAGAGCCCTAGTAAAATGGAAGAATTTATAGCTCCAAGCTATTTCTGTTAAAAGATAATAACATCAATTTCTCAAAGTTATTCTGATATTGAAATATTTCTTCGATAAAATCAGTTAATTTGATTTAATCAAACAACTAACCATCAATGAGAATTGCTGGAGAATCTTCGTTGAGATCAGAGAGTATTGAAAGCGAACGCCACGGATCGAGATCCCCATTCATAAAGATGATATTTGTAGTTTTGGGTAATTTTGAATTATATAAACGATCTATTTCCCTGATATTATGATCCAAATGATCTCGGTCAAACCTAAAAGAGGGGAAAATACAAATGATTGATTTAGTTTTGATTGCTTTTTATACGGAAACATGATGCACTTACCCAATTCCAAATAGATCTCTACATTGATCCGTAGAATATTGTAGAGGAGCTCGGGCTCCAAATATTGATACAGGTGATGAAAGAGTCCTAAAGTATCCAAGCTCTGTACAGGTTTGATGGAACCACAGTCTGTCTATAGGAGAATTAATCTTCAGATAAAAATGGTGAAGTAACATGAATGCAATTGATTTTCTGATAAATTTTCACGAATAGACATTTTAAAACTCAACGAAAATCTATGTAGACTTTTTTGATTTTCCTCATCTTCTCTATTAAGTTAACTTCATTAATATGCAAAAACATTAAAAAAAATTATTTTTGAAGTTTATTACTCTTGACCCCTATGAATTCCCAAGACGTCATTTGGAATATTATGGACGATAATTCATAATTTATGCGAGAATTTTGCTGATATTCTCTTTTATGAAGTTCAGCAAGTCTATAGTATGAGGATATGGTTTCATCTCCTGTCATGGAGATACAAAGATTCTCAATTGATGTTTTTCCATTTATCTCAATTTTATTGTGAAGTACAGCACGAGCGAAAATCTGGAAAAAGAAATACACATAGAGTATTTGAATCTTAATAAATGTTGAAAATTAAAATTCGTAAGAAAGTCTCATTACATTAGCCAGCCTGAGTATCAGGTATGAAACTTCCGAAGTTTGGGAGAATTCTGCTGTGTACAAACTTTGCAAAGAAAGTGATTGTAAGTTGATGAAAATGCATCATGGGTTATTTATTAGTTGTTATATTTTTTAGAGTTATTTCAACTCACTTGAAATCATTTTCCAACTTGATTGAATTAATCGCCGGACTGTCAAGAAGTTCTTCAACAGCTGAAAATGCTTTTTTAATATTCATCGCACAGGTCTCATCGTACTTACGAATAGAATTTTCAATAAATTCATAGTATTCTTGAAGAAAAAATGAAAACAACATTTCATAAAATTATAATTAAACTCGATTCTTATGAGCTTTCTTTAAAAATAAGAATTACCATGAAAATCAGCTTTAACGTAAATTGGTGCACTACTTGCTAATGCACCATGGACCACATCCGGATACGCAACTCGCATCCATGCTGCCAGATTACCAGCATAAGAACATCCGAAAACTATAGTGAAAGCGTTGAAATTATTCAATTCCTTTTTTTTTGTTTCAATGAACCAATTTATGTCTGCAAGTGCCTGTGAAACACTCAAGTATCGGAGATTCTCAAGACTGGTATCTCTACATAAAATGAAAATAATTTAACTAAGCACGTAGTTCACTGCATTCGAATTTAGTACACACAGAAAACGCTGAGTAATCACTGCACATGTGTGTGTACTTCACGTTCTCACAATCGAACGTGATGTACGCACACTCGGTGCGTGATGTACGCACTCTTTTTGCGTGATCTACGCACGCTTGTGCGTGATCTACGCACACTTGTACATGATCTGCGCACACTTGTGCGTGATTTACGCACACTTGTGCATGATCTACGCACAGAAGTGCGTGATCTACGCACAGAAGTGCGTGATGTACGCACAGAAGTGCGTGATGTACGCACAGAAGTGCGTGATGTACGAACACTTGTGCGTGATGTACGCACAGTTGTGCGTGATGTCGACACACGGTAAATAAGCGAAGTAGAGCGAAATGGACGTTAATATGGGATCATCGGGGAGTTTTCCAGTTTTTCGCGATTATCTAGGTGAATAAGCGAGATAGAGCGAAATTGATACCAATATTGAATCAGGAGAGAGTTTTTTCAGTTTTTTTGCTATCATCTAGGTGAATAAGCGAGATGGAGCGAAATAGACGTTGATATGGGATCATCGGGGAGTTTTTCCAGTTTTTCGCGATTATCTCGGTGAATAAGCGAAATAGAGCGAAATGGACGTTAATTTCGGATCAGGCGGGAATTTGTCCAGCTTATCGCGATTATCTCGGTGAATAAGCGAGATAGAGCGAAATGGACGTTAATTTGGGATCAGGAGGGAGTTTCGCCAATTAATCGCGATTATCTCGGTGAATAAGCGAGAGAAGGCGGAATGGATGTTAATTTAGTATCAGGAGGGAGTCTTTTCAGTTTTTCGCGACTATATTGGTGAATAAGCGAGATAGAGCGAAGTAGACATATGGAATTATGAGGAAGTTTTCACATGAAATAATGTCCTCTTGATTCCAAATTAACGTGCATTTCGCTCTATTTCACTTATTCACCGGTATAGTTGTGAAAAATCTAATAAACTCCCTCCTGATCCTAAATTGACGTCCACTTCGCTGTATCTCGCTTATTCGCCAAGAGAATGACGAAAAACTGGAAAAACTCCCTGGTGATCTCATATTAACGTCCATTTCACCCCATCTTGCTTATTCACCGAGATAATCACGAAAAACTGGGAAAACTCCCTCCTGATCCCAAATTAACGTCCATTTTGCCCCATCTCGCTTATTCACCGAGATAATTGATGACGAAAAACTGAAAGAGCTCCCTGGTGATCTCATATTGACGTCCATTTCGCTCTATCTCGTTTATTCACCGAAATAATCGCGATAAGCTGGACAAACTCCCTCCTGATCCCAAATTAACGTCCATTTGGCTCAATCTCGCTTATCCACGGAAATAATCACGAAAAACTGGACAAACTCCCTCCTGCTCCTATATTAACGTCCATTCCACTCTATCTCGCTTATCCATCGAGATAATCACGTAAAATTGGAAAAACTCCCGCCTGCTCTCATATTAACGTCCATTCCGCTCTATCTCGCTTATTCACCGAGATGATCGCGAGAAACTGGAAGAACTCCCCGATGATCCCATATTAACGTCCATTTCGCTCTATCTCGCTTATTTACCGAGATGATAGCGAAAAACTGAAAAAACTCTCTCCTGATTCAATATTGATATCTATTTCGCTCTATCTCGCTTATTCACCGAGATCATCACGAAAAACTAGAAAAACTCCCTCCTGATCTCATATTAACGTCTATTTCGCTCTATTTCGCTTATTTACCGTGTGTCGACATCACGCACAACTGTGCGTACATTACGCACAGTTGTGCGTACATCACGCACAGCTGTGCGTAGATCACGCACAGCTGTGCGTAGATCACGCACTTCTGTGCGTACATCGCGCACTTCTGTGCGTAGATCACGCACAAGTCTGCGTAGATCACGCACAAGTGTGCGTAGATCACGCAAAAAGAGTGCGTACATCACGCACACGTGTGCGTACATCACGTTCGATTGTAAGAACGTGAAGTACGCACACATGTGCAGTGATTACGCACTTCTGTGCGTCTTCTACGCTCAGTGTTTTCTTTGTGTAGTGAAGAGAAGAAATAGAATGACGCTGTTCTTTTCAATAATTGATTTTTTTTAAATGACTCGAAAACGCAGTGAGATGGGGTATTTTGATTCTTATTCATTCTTTACATCACTTGAAATTTTCTCCAAAAAAGGATTTGAATACAAAGAGCCTTTCTCAATTCATTCTCGAGATATTCTATTAAGAATTACGACAGATATAAGTCGATTTGTCGTGTTCTACCCCCGCACTACTCGATTGATTAATTTAATCGTTTCAGTCAGAAAAGTTCAGTGATGAAATATAAAAAAGTGAGTTATTTCCGATTACTGATGATTTTCCTGGAATGTCGCGAGATTGACGAGTGTTATAAGAATGTCCATGTTAGTCTATTCTGTTGAGAAAAACTACATCTGCACGAAAAGTTCTGAGGTGAATTTCTCCATCTCACTTATATCTCGAGATACTTCAGAATCACAGAGAAAAATTAATTTCTTTCATCCCATTTTTCCCCTTCACCATTAGACTTTTTGTTCATCAATCAATAAATGAATGAATGAACTCACGGAACTGGATGGCTTTTCCCATAATACCGATGCTCAGTATAATATATCATGGCTCCAAAAGCTTCAGCCATTTCGTACACAAGGGAAGTATTTCTAACATCATAAAGTGTAATCGGACTTTCTCCACCAATCTCGATGAAGAATGGTCCAGATTGATGATAAAATTCATTATTTTCATAGTATCTCATGGACCAAGTTTTATCATTGAACAAATCAAAATGATCTTGTTGCTGTTCGATCCATTTTTCCACCAGTATTCCTCTGGCCAAACAGAGATTTTGAAATACAATTAGAATGAAGGGAAGCCAGAAGAAAGAACGTGTCTCCAACATACTAAAATGTAAAAATATTGATTGATTGTTTGAAAAAATGAGAATGTCATGGTTTTGCTCAACGGAATATGAAATTTTAATTTTGGATCCGTGTAGTAGAATACGTATCGCTTGAGGGAGTGTCCTGCCTTAGGAGATTTCAAAAAGAAGTTTCTTCGTGATTATCTTCAGAAGGAAAAAAGAATTAACCCATTGAACTTTGAGGTATTTTTTTGGTAAATATTTAAAGGATATAAGAAAAAATAATTTCACAGCGAAATAATAAATCACAGCGGCGTCTTGCCGCTACAGTTTCCAATTGGCGGGGAAGATCCAGCTCGCAATTCCTGACTGAAACTAGAAACGCAAAAAAAAAAATTCAATTGATATATTTCTCTCTTGGATGAACTAAAAAAACAGGAAAAATCGTGAATCGATAAATTTTATGTGTCTTTAAAAAATGTACATTTTTTTTCAAACGCCGAGAAGTTATAGTTTCATGATTTTTTCCGCGTTTGTTAGTTCATCCGGGAGAAAAATATATATCGTTGCCTTAGAGTGAAAGGGGCGTAAGTGCCAAACATACGAAATTCTGGTGTGAAAAGGGCGTATGCCCACTTATCACTCCAAAATGTTTTTTATGGTCTCTGGAACATTATTTGGGCAATTGAAAATTAAAATAATAAAGTGGCGTAACTACCAATCTCAAAATGAAAGGGACGTATCTCCACACTTACGCCTCTTTGTTATTTTCTTTTTGAACGGTATATAATTGTTAATGTTAAAGTGAAAAAGACGTATCTCCGCACATACGCTTCTCTGTATTTATAATTCTTTCATCTCATGAGAATATTTGCAGTTACGCCCTTTTGTCTTTAGGATTTCTCATCTGAATTTTGGCACTTACGCCTTTTTGTTTTTATAATTTTTTTTATAGGGTATGAGAATTTTTGGAGTTACGCCCTTTTGTTTTTTGCGATTTTTATCTAAATTATGGCACTTACGCCTCTTCTTTTTTCAATTTTTTTCATTAAATTATTTTTCCGGTCTTACACCTCTTTGTTATTAGTATTTTTCCAATCATTGGGAAAAATTCAATAAAAAAAACTGAAAAAAAAGAGGCGTATCTCCGGCACATACGCCCCTTTGTTATTAGTCTTTCTCTAATGATTTGGGAAAATTCAATAGAAACACTACACTCTAAAAAAATGTACTCGTGATAAGTAGAAATAGTACTTGCATATTCGATTATTAGCAAATATACTTGGGGGTAGTACTAAATATACTTGACTCAAGTATAAGTAGTACTCATATCGAGTTTTTTTTTTAATTTGATGTGAGTATCGAATATACTTGATTCAAGTCTGAAAAATACTCCCGGCGAGAATGTGCCATATTTTAATATCTCCCTCTTTCAAGTGCAAGGACTTGAAGTTGAAGGAGCATAAGTTCCATTTATTCTGTTTTTTTTTCTCGAAATAACAAAGGCATATCTCCAGCGTTTCTGCTCCCGTATGCTTTTCCTAGCATTTTATGCAATATTGATATAAGAATAAAAAATATGACATAGGCGTAAGTACCACCTACTAGGAACAAAGAGGCGTATCTCCAGCACTTACGCTTCTTTGTTTTCAGTTTCTTCATTGGATTTTTCCTAATCACTGGAAAAATTCAAATAACAAAGAGGCGTTAGCCAACACTTACGCCTCTTTATTATGAGTATCTTAGTGACTTCAGTTTCCTTCTCCAAAAATTCGTAATAACTAAGGGGCGTATCTCCAGCATGAAAATCTCTTCATAATTTTGAATCTATAGTAACAAAGAGACGTATCTTTTGCGCATACATCTTTTTGTTATTTTAAATTGATAATAATGAAGAGCCGTATCTCCAAATATTCCCATATGAGATAAAGAAATTATGAAAACAAAGATGCGTAAGTGCGGAGATATGTTTCTTTCATTTCACCATTAGCAATTACGCCACTTTGTTATTTCACTTTTCAAGTACCTAAAGAACTCCCAGGACACCATAAAAACAATTTTGTAGCTATAATCGGCGTATGCCCCTTTCATACTAGAATTGTGAATTTTTGGTACTTACGCCCCTTTAATTATACTGCAACGACATAGAAAAATTAATAACGCTCTTACGTCTATTCGTTTTCAAGATTTTCCAATATTTGGGGGAAATGAGATACCATGAACATCAGTATAACACGGCTGGAGATAGATTTTTTTTAACGATTCCGTTGAAAACTTGAGAAAATTTTAGGCGGAAAACAAGTGTCAGAACTAATTTTTTTGAATATTTTGAGGATTTGATTTTTTTCGGGTAGTATTACGCCATAAATTACGAGTATAAAAACTACTTGTGACGAGTACAAGACAGTACTTGTCACAAGTACAAAAAAGTGCTTGTGACAAGTACAAAAAAGTACTTGTGACAAGTACAAGGCAATACTTGTCACAAGTATTTTTCATACTTGTCACAAGTATTTTTTATACTTGTCACAAGTATTTTTTTTTTTTTTTATTTGTTTGTTTTTATTGGTACTACCTATTCAGGTTTTATACCCTCCAACTGCCTCGTCACCTCCCTGCCCTATTGCGACGCCATGGGTCGACTTTGCCCTACTGCACCGCATTCGCCGTGGACCAGGGGAAACCATGGAAAACCCTGATCAGGCACAGGCGGTCGATTATATAGGGCCTTAATGTGTCTTTCTGTCACACTGACGAGAAAGGCACACTAATTCCCCATAGTCGCACCTCCCACTCAGTTTGTCGTTTGGTCTGCGTACGGCAAACGGTCACCCATCCAAGTAGTAACCAGACTCAATGCTGCTTAACCCGGTAGACCCGCCGAGCCGTACACAGACCGAACAGCCAAACTGTCGGTCCCTTGTCACAAGTATTTTCCTATACTTCATGCGTGGTCATTGTACTCATGATGAGTACCAAATTATACTCATCGCTAGTATTTTTTCATACTTCTCACAAGACTACTGTACCTAAGTACTAGTTTGTGCTTGTCACTAGTATATTTTTTTTAGAGTGTGAAAACAGAGAGGTCTATCTCCGGTGCTTACGCCCGTTTATTATTAGTGGGTGGTACTTACGCCTATATGTTATTATTTTTAATTTTTTTTTACTAATGTTGTGTAAAAGGCCTTGGAAAGCCTATTGGAGCAATAACGGTAGAGATACGCCTTTTTGTTATTTTAAAGAAAGAAAATGGGAAAAAATGGCACTTACGCCTCTTTTACTCTAAGGCGACGATATCAATTCAATTTCATTTTTCTGGTTTTCCAGGTTCTGCCAAGAATTATAAGCTGGATCTGCCCCGTCGATTGAAGACTGCGGCAGCTGCAAGCCGCTCATGCAATTGACTCATAAATTTGCTGTAATTTATTTATTTTTATTTTTATTTATTCCATATGCATGGTCTCTCGGCCTTTTATATGTGTTTCTCCCCGCTGTACCGCATTCGGTGAAGGACTAGGGAAAACCTCATTTTTGAGGAAAACCTGTCCAGATACAGTCGTCTCTTGCAAGACTCTCGCTCGGTTAAGCGAAACGGAAAATTAGAGCTTTTTCAATTTTTTTTGGCTTCCCCTCGTCGGGATACGAACTCAGGTCTTCTGGGTGCCAAACCCCCCAGCCCTAACCACACAGCCACTGCTGTCGGTGCTGTAATTTACTATTTCACTGTGGGAAAAAAAAATATATACTTCAAATATCTACAAAACAATATCTTGAAGCTCAATGGGTTCATTTCTTTTTGTTCTTTCTCAGAAAATGACAAAAAAAGCTGTTTCGGAACCTTCTAATTCGGGACACCCCCTTAACTGAATATGAAATTTTGTATTTACAGCTGTTCGGAAAGGCATTACTTACATGCCAGCAGACGAAGAACTATGACAGCTCATAGACAATATTATTCTTTACTCGAATTCGTTCACTTTCGTGATTTTCCGAGGGTTCTTATCTTATTCTCGAGAGTACGTAATCGTGTTAATGGCACACCTATAATTTTATGAAGCAAATATAAGAGTTCTCCGATAAGAATCGACAATTGAAGTCAAAAGTTAACTGAATATTTTATTATAACATAGAAAATGCATATGATTTATTTTTTCAAAAAATAAAATATTTCTCATAGCATTAATTGTAGGTAGATTTTCCAAAAAATTTCAGTGTGATGTTCCTGTACAGAGAGAACACGTGGAGAGGTAACAAATCAATAATTATCTTCATATATTGGAAATGATCAGCCTTCGACGAGAATCGATGATGAAACCGCATTAGATCAAATAGCACTGAGAGTGGATCCCATGTATCGAGGTCACCATTTATAAAGATGATATTTTCTAATTGATTATGGGTGAAAACGGGCCCTTCTCGAATAGTCCGATAAAGTGGAGTTTGAGTTCTTCACTCACCTACCAGCTTGATTTTTTTTTCAATAAATTGGATTTAATCTATATTTTAAGTATCGCTAATTGAAAAATCCTGGAAGGAATCCTGGTGGCGAAGGGGTAGGAAAAAATCAAAACCACCCCAAAATTTGCTTATTTTTGCCAATATCTCGGAAATGACAAATAATACGAAAAAAAGTTTGAAACAAAAGTTGAAGATATCAAAATTATTCACAAAATTGCTCTAATACACTCTTTACGTATTTGCAAAATTAACCGCGATATTAATAGTTGAAAATTTTATTCATACAGCTCTGCCGCGAGAAAAGGCTTAAAATGTTCAAAAAATCGTATAGATATGAAAAATTCATATTTTTTACCTTTTTTTTCTTAAACATATCTAGAAAATACGGAGATTGATTCCAGTGAGACCGATTTTTCTTTCATAAACTAATCCCAAGATTTATCAATTAATTAATTGTTTAAACTTATTATTTTACTATTTAAATTGTATTTCAATTTTTTTTAACATATACATTTCCTGCACAACTCAGGGAATGTGAATTAAAAAAAAAATTAAAATACAATTTGAATAGTAAAATAGTAAGTTTAAACAATTAATTGATTAATAACTTTTGATTGAGTCTATGAAGAAAAAGGTCTTTTGGAAATCATTCTCCGTATTTTGTAGATACATTAAAAAAAAAATTAAAAAATATGAATCTTTCATATTTATACGATTTTTTTGAAGATTTTGGGATTTTTCTCGCGGCTGAGCTGTATAACATACATAAAAGGCTTAGTGCAAAATCACCCTATCTTGCTTAGATTCTGAGATATTCAAAGAAAATTGATGATTAAATGCAATCAATTTGAGTGAAAACTTGATATTCTTTTTCTTTTCAGCATCCTTCCCTTTAGAAATAATATCTCGAGAACTGAGGGAGATAACGAAATTTTTCTGGAACCTTTTTTGTGGAGAATTTTAAAAACTACGAAAAAAGTTGTGACGTTTGACGCAATTATTTAAACTTTAGTTAATTAACAAAACTTGACTCTAAATTACTTAACTTGACTTTATTGACTCTATTTTAACTATACCCTATTTTGCAAAACACAATGTGCAAAATCGTTAAAATTCAATTCATTCACAAAACCTAGCAGTGCTCTTTTGATTGTACTGAATGTAAATGTATAATTATTCAGAATTGTAAATATTTTCCAAGCAATAACGACATAGTTCTTGATACATTATGTTAACATCCCAGAGGCATAATGTACAAATTCTGATAGTCTTCATTAACAGAGCGCAAAAAAGATGTTGTGTATGAATTAAAAGTGACGTGTGTGATAATGAAGTGTACAATTCCATGTATGTACAATTTCCAATGACAACATTAACAGGCTGTGCAATATTTGAAAATAGGCGCGCAATATCTAATTGCGCACATTATTACGTCCCTAAAAGTTATGAGTATTACTGTGTGTTTTTGCGGCCATATAATTGTAGATTTAATTTGAGGTTGTGTGGGATATTTGAACCAAATAAAATAAATTGTAAATGTCAATCTTTACATTTATTTTCTAAATTCGCGACGTTTCGCTCCTGATCAGGAGCTTCTTCAGGCTCTAAAATAAAACAATCGAGAAAATTTATTTAAATCACATAAGTTAAACATTATTTTGTTTTGACATAAATGATTGATGAATATTCATTATTATGGCTAATTACCTTTAGATAAATGTAAGTTGTCATAATATTAAAATTGAAATTGAGAAACTCAGAGAATATTTCATTTGCTCTTCCACACTATTCATCTTCAATGCATTTTACATTGTTAATAATGTGTTTCGGGTAGATGTTGTCGTTTCTGCATTTGAGAATGAAGAACAGGGTGATATTTCTACCCAAATGCAGAAACGACATCTACCCGAAACGCATTATTAACAATGTAAAATGCATATTGAAGATGAATAGTGTAAAAAAGCAAATGAAATATTCTCTGAGTTTCTCAATTTTAATTTTAATATTATGACAACTTACATTTATCTAAAGATAATTAGCCATAATAATAAATATTCATCAATCAGTTATGTCAAAACAAAATAACATTTAACTTATGTAATTTAAGTAAATTTTCTTGATTGTTCCATTTTAGAGCCTGAAGAAGCTCCTGATCAGGAGCGAAACGTCGCGAATTCAGAAAATAAATGTTATGAGTATATTCGAATGTGCAGAATACACACGAGCAAAAGGGATATATGCAGAAATTAATATGTAAAAAAAGAAAACAAGTTTGTACAAAAATTTTCATTATTTAATAGCATATGTGCAATGCTCCTCTGTACATATTATCACATACAAATTTCCCTCGTTCACTAATAAATCAGTGGTCGTGGGCGCGTATGCCGTTCATGAACTTTCTTTTACAATTCTACCCATCGATGAAAAGTTTTTGATGAGAAACTGTTGAATTGTCATGCATTCATTCATGGAATTACTTATAAATTTTCGTATAGGAATTTATATATACAATGCTCTGTATAATTGTTCATGCGCGTAAAGCCATTCGTAGATCATGAGAGAAACTTGATACTTCGCAATGACAAGCTCATGTGTTTGGGCTGCTCCATTTTGTATCAGAAAACCGCAATGCGATGCACCTGTAATACCAAGGATGGAGAAAGAATCAATAATTGATTAAATTAGCGTTAGAGTGGGTTTCCAGGAAAAATGAACAGATCTGATTAGATCTAACGTAATGATCATGTCCAAATCATGTTAGATATCAGAATTGGCCGGATCTAATTGAATCTGAGCAGACCCGATTGGTTTGTGATCCTAAAAAAACTCATCGGAATTGAGCAGCTGTGATACAATCCGATTTAATTGAATTCGAATGGACTTAAGGGGCCTCATCACTTTTGGACCTTGAAAAGCTCCTATCGGCAATAGTTTTTGAGAAAACCAAAATAAGTAAAAAAAAATCGAAGTGCATAAATAAATTTGTTTATATCCAGAATATTTGAAAATGGTGGCGATACGGTTCCTGAAAGTTGCTCTCTTTTTTTTTTAAAACATCCGCAGCAGGCAGGGTAACTTTGGCAAATCTGGTTTTAGAGCGATGTTTGCATTTCACAAAGATCTTATGTACTCATCCAGATAATTCCATCATCTTTCATTTGAGACTAATGAGATTTAAATCGGTTAAAAATTGTATAATTGATTTTTTGAGGACTTCTAGGTTCTGGTATAATGAAAAAACTATTGGGTGTTATTCTTAGACCCTAATAGAGCTTTCGAGGCAAAAAAGTAACGTTGTAGAAGAAAAATGAAAAAGTGATGAAACCCCTTAATTCAATTTGCTTGTTTTTCTATCAGAATATTTATCCATAAAAAGTCTCAGATGCCGGTGTGAAATATGGTATCAATAACACGCATTAACTTGTTGAGGTATTAGCATCGAGAGAATCATCCGTCCAACTCATGTAATCACAGTCAGAAACTACATTTGCATATGACCTATGGAAGTGGTGATATGATAAGAATAATGATTCTCTGAGAAATTGGAGGAATACAGACCAGAATAGGTCTGATGTATTTCGAAATAACACTGTTTCATTCCATATAGGGTAGGAGTATCGTTTCTGACCACTGTATCTCCTTTGAACACTTTATATCCAAATGCGAATATGAATCATGTTATGAGTACAATAACATTATAAACTAGATTCATCTACCTATGAAGTTGTCGAAATTCTGTGAAAATATCATGCTGATTTAACAATTTTTTAAAAATTAACTTGAATTCGAAGTCGCCAAAAAAGGTGCAAAGGCTGCCAAAACTGGTACTTTTACCCTATCATTAATTCACTATAATCTTGGTGAGCTGGTTTTCCCTCCTATGAATTGAATCTTCACCAGTGGAGTATACTCAGATTCACATCAGATTCAAATAGATGTAATTATATCCGACCCCATTAAGGGGATCTAGTGAAAGACCATGTCTGATCAAATTAGATCTCTTCGGATCTGATCCAAACAAGTCATATTGAGTGTCATGTTCGATGGATCCAGATCTAACTACATTCGATCTGATCTAATTAGATCTGGGTAAAGGTCATGTCTTCTTTAACCATGTCTCATCAGATCTGGTCTGATCTGAGCAATGCAACTGCACCCTATATCTAATGAACCTACATCTGACAGAACTGATCTAATCCAAACAAATGAGATTGACTGCCATGCTGGATCTATCTGGCTTAATTACATCTGATTTGATCCTAACAGATCTGGATAAATTCAATTGAATATCATTGCCTTGAAGTTTAGAACTATTTGGACCAGATTCGATCAATTCAAATCAAATTTGACTTGTTCATTTTTTCCCTGGGCTATTAGATGAGTCCATTTCTATTTGGAATTAGTTTATTTCTCAATATTCCAACACTCCAGTAGAATGGAGAAATTGTCGCTCCAACTTCTCCCCATTGAAAGGTAATAACATCAAGTTTCCAAAGTTATTTCTATGACGAGATTTTTCTTTGATGAAGAAATATCTCGTCATCAAAATAACTTTGCAAGTTCATTTAATTCAATTGAACAACTAACCATTAATGAGGATTGCTGGTGAATCAGAGTTTAGATCAGATAATACCGAGAGCGAACGCCACGGATCAAGATCACCATTCGTAAAAATAATATTTTTAGTATTAGGTAATTTTATATTATATAAAAGATTAATTTCCATAATATTAGATTTCAAATTATCTAAATTGAAACTGTAACGGAGAAAAAATATGAATGATTAATTTAGTTTCCATCCATTTTTAGACCGAAACTTAAGGCACTCACAGTGGTGTTAATAAGTCTCTGCATAGATTATTAAAATATTCTTGAGAAACGAGTGATCCAAATATTGATTCAGAAGATGAGAACGTCTGATAGTATCCAAGCTCTGTACAGATCTGATATATCCACAGTCTGCCTATGAAAGAATGAATGTTCGGAGTGAAATGGTAAAACAACATGACTGCGGTTCATCATCTTGCAACTACCCGAGTGGAAATTCGTTAGAGCTAGCCTGATTCAGTGTCAGTTTAGTATCAGTAGAAAATAAGGCCAACCCTATTCAGGTAACACTGAATAAAACCTTATCACTTTCGTATCAGGGCTCCCCCAATATGGGGAGGCTGATCAAATACGGATCCTATTCTTATCCGAAAAAACTGAATCTTATAATATTTAGGGAACTCGAGATGAGGTTCTGCTTAGTCAGGATACCCTGATCCAAAACTTATCAGTTTCGCATCAGAGCTCCCTTGATACGGGGATACTGCTTGAACACGGAGCCTATTCTTATCCGAAAAAACTGAATACTATAGTATTTAGAGAAGTCAAGATGAGGTTCTCCTTAGTTAGGATATCCTGATCCAAAACTTATCAGTTTCGCATCAGAGCCCCTTTGATACGGGGATACTGATCGAACACGGATCCTATTCTTATCCGAAAAAACTGCATATTATAGTATTTAGAGAAGTCCAGATAAGGTTCTCCTTAGTCAGGATATCCTAATCAAAAACTTATCAGTTTCGCATCAGGGTCCCTTTGATACGGGGATACTGATGGAACATGGATCCCATTCTTATCCGGAGAAACTGAATATTATAGTATTAAGCTAGTCAAGGCGAGGTTCTCTCTAATTAGGGAACCCGGATGAAAAACTTATCAGTTTCACATCGAGGCTCCCTTAATATGGGGATGAGGATATGAAGACGGATTCTTTTTTTATCCGGAAACACTGAATATTATAGTATTTAGGGAAGTCGAGATGAGGTTCTCCTTAGTCAGGATACCCTGAGGAAAAACTTATCAGTTTTGCATCAGGGTTCCCTTGATATGGGGAAGCTGACCAAACACGGAACCTCATCTTATCGATAAAAACGGAATATTATAGTATTCCAAGAAGTCAAGATGAGGTTCGCCTTGGTCAGGCCTCACTGATGGAAAACTCACCAGTTCTGCATCAGGGCTCCCGCGATACGGGAATACTGATTAAATACGGATCCTATTCTTATCTAGAGAAAATGGATATCATAGTATTTGGGTAAGTCAGGGTGAGGTTCTTCTAGTCAGGAAACGCTGATGAAAGATTTATCAGTTTTTCAAGAAGTGTTTGCAATGCCGCTTTTACAGTCGCAAGAATGAGTGAACGTTCTTACAGCTGAATCAATTTTTTTATTCAATATATTTTTTTTCTCTCCAATTTGCAAAATGAAAATTGCAAGTGGAATATACTTTAAATTTAAATTTATATCGGTTCGCGCATTGTATATGCGGGGAATTTCAGAGCGCTTGAGCTTCACCATAGAGACGCCGCGTGACTGATGTCATGGTATTGTGATCGCTGAGACGGTACGGTTCATCAAGTGCGTGATCGGGATTACTGCTTTGTATTAGTAAATTAATAAAATGAATTAATAGTTCCTGTGGATTGCAAATAGAGGTGAATGAGTGAAGGTAAGATATTTTTCGTATTGAAAATCTTGGTGAATAATAATTCAGTAATAGAAAGGTAAAACTGGTCAAGTGTATCATGTTGTCATTTAATTTTTTGGAAATATCTTGAAAACTAAGCGAGATAAAGCGATTTCGCCCCTAAACTTTTCAGTAGAGAATTTTAAGAGCTAAAACAAAATTATGCGCAATTGTTCTATCTCACTTTGTTTCCCAAATACTCTCTTAGGAATGAGCACGCTGCTGGATTGCTCACGATCACGGCCGATCTTCATGATGTCATTTCGATAAGACAGTTTTTTTTACTGAAATTTCATTGATGTGATGCCCATTTCCATAATATAAAGAGCATAACGACGTAGAATTTACTCTTCGAGTACTCTAAAAAAAAGGTCTTAGAATCGACGAAAAACTGTAGAAATGATGAAGACAGTGATAAACTGTTAACCGAAGTGGCAAAAATGCAATAGGGTCAGTGAATCAGGATCATGACGGTAATATCAGTTCTGGAAGAAATATTTGTAAAATTAATCAGAAATTTGTAATATTCACTTTAATAATTAAAAAATTATTTATATTCTGCAGCAAAGAGGTGAAGCAGTATGGAGAAATTTTTTCATCTTTTATGTTTTGGAAATATCTTAGGAAATAAGAGACATGATGCGATTGTGACCTGATTATTTTTTGGAGCCCGTGAAATGTTCTACGAAGAAGAATCAAGGTTAAATCACCCTATCTCACTTAGTTTCCGGCATATTCCATTGGAAATGATTACAAAGATAAATCGTATCCTACTTTACCTTTTCACTATTGAATTTTCCACTCAAACGATGAATGATATTATTTTAGGAAACTCGCCCGATTCTCCAGTTGAAAATCGGAAGAATTCTGCACGCGTGATGAAAAGGAAATTCAAGGGAGCTCGGACAGTTTACCACAGAAAGACCTGTTTGTCACCAATGTTGGAGACTTGAAAGGTAAATAGAAACTAATCATCCAGATTCAATAATTCCTCTACCAAGCACAGTGGAGGATCTCAATCTGGACACAAAAATGAAAAATGATAGAGAATTTCGTGAAATTATTGCGAGATTTTTATTTTATTTTCTATTATAACTATCCTATTCTTTCAATATTCTGATTTTTACCGTTTTTTTCAGTCTCAAAGTCTTGTCGATAATCTAAATATAGGAGAAACACTAAAAAGGTTTTGATAAATTTCACAGTACAAAAAATAACCAAAGGCGAAAGTTAATTTATTGACCTGGAGATCTGGACGTATACTGTGGGTATTTTTTGACTTCTTTGTTATAACATTTCACTCTTCCAAAGTTTATGCGCAATTTATGATCTAATGTTGTGATTTCAGAACAAGTGCAAGCTGAAGCCTATAGCCGTAACATACCACTATTTAACGAAGCCGATTCCGTTCAAATGGGAAAAATGCTGCTGAAGATGGAGACAATGAGATGGAGGAATCTGGAGCTCAGGGCAGAGAAGAACATGAAGGGGATGGCTCAGAGTAATCGGAGGAAGGGAATTGAAAATATTACAGTGAAACTACAGGAGAAATATGAATTGATGAAGATTGAATAAAAATGGAATAAATTACACCTGATGGTCCCCTGATTTGTATCCTAAGCTCGGATATCACCTCATTTGGATTAGGTACAGATGAAGTATCCGATCTGATTGGCAGTAATGCTATTAGCATCCAGTTACCTTATGCTATTAGTATACGGATAGCTGATGCTATTGACATTCGGATAACTGATGCCATTAGCATTTGGACGTCTGATGCAATTAGCATTCGGATACCTCATGCTATTAGCATCAGGATGCCTGATACTAAAAGTATCTGAAACAGTGTTACATCTGCGATCAGTAACTGATCCAGATTATCGGATATTAGTAGCATCTGGATACCTGATGCTATTCGCATCAGGAGACCTGGTACCATTCGCATCAGGAGGCCTGATGCTATTTGTATCAGGATACCTGATACTATTAGTATCTCAAACAGCGTTACATCTGTGATCAGTAACTTTTCCGGGTACCGGATATTAGTAGCATCAGGATACCTGATACTATTGGCATCAGGATACCTGATATTATTAGCATCAGGATATCTGATACTATTAGCATCAGGAAGCCTGATACTATTAGTATCTAAAAGAGCGTTACATATGTGATCAGTAACTTATCCGGATACCGAATATTAGTAGCATCCGAATAACTGATGCTATCAGCATGAGGATGCCTGACACTATTAGCATCAGGATGCCTGATACTGATGGTATCCAAAAAAGCGTTACAGCCCTGATCAGTAACTGATTTGATAGCCTGATCAGTAACTGATTACAAATCAGTTTGGGCGGATCAGTAACTGACCATAAATTTATCAGAATTTCCACTCAGGTAATTGTTTGTTGTGACGATTGTCATCGTCATGATCTGATAAATTTTCATGAAATCTCTTGAAATTGAACAAAAATTAATCTACATAGACTGGCTTTCATTTTTCTTATTTTCTCTGATAATTCAATCAATATGATGTAAAAGAATATTCAAAGTTTAATACGCTCAACTATTCTAGATGTCCAAGACGTCTGGCGATATTCCTCTATGAAATGATTATACTTCAAGTTTATGCAAGAATTATTTTTCAAATATTTTTTTTTTATAACTTCGGCAAGTCTATGATATGAGGATGTGGTTTCATCCTCTTTCATGGAGGTGCAAAGATTCTCAATTGATGTTTTTCCATTTGCCTCAACTCTATTGGAGGATACAGCATGAGCGAAAATCTGTAAACATAATGTACATTGATTGTTCAGTTCTCTAATGAATATTGATAATTGAAACTTGTGAGGAAGCTCCATTACCTGAGCCAATTTAAGCATCATATGTGGGATTTCAGAAGGTTGAGAGAAATCTGGATTGCGCAGCCTTTACCAAAAAAAGATTGCATAATCATTTTTAATTTCATTCTCATATTTTCAAGAGTTACTTTGACTCACTTGAAATCATATTCAACTTTGATTGAATTAATTGCCGGACTTTTGAGGAGTCCTTCAAGAGCTGTAAATCCTTCTTTAATATTCATCGCACAGTTCTCATCGTACTCACGAATAGAATTTCCAACAGATTCATAGTACTCTTTGAGGAAAAACGAAAACAATATTTCATAGAATTACAATTGAACTGGATTCGAATAAATTTTCTATAAAAAAAAAATTACCAAAAAAATCAGCTTTAACGTAAATGGGTGCACTACTTGCTAATGCACCATGGACCAAGGTCGGATACGTAACTCTCATCCATGCTGCCAGATTACCAGCGTAAGAACCGCCAAACACCAGGACGAAAGCGTTGAAACTATTCAATTCTTTTTTTTTCATTTTAATGAACAACGCTATGTCTGCAAGTGCCTGCGGAATGCTCAAGTATCTGAGATTTTCGAGACTGGTATCTCTACAGAAAATTATAATAATTTACCTAAGCACGTTGTTTATCGTATTTACATTCAGTAGTGAAGAAGTAGAACAGGATAATTTTTTTTTGTAATTCCGTTTCTAGGAATACCTCGTGAATTGAGTGAGATTTTGCTCCTCTTCTTTTTTAAACCATTTGAAATTTGCTACAGAAAAGGATCCCTATATACTAAAACTGGTGTTACGGAAGTTGCGATTAATCGAATATGTGAAAAAATGACAATCGGAAGTTGTTTTTGCAAGAAAAAGTTCCCACAAGCGCGCCTTTAATTGCTATTCATATTTGGGGAAGGAGAATTAATGAAGGCGTGCAGCGCGCTTTCAATTGCTAGTTTGGATTAGAAAAATGCATCTCTATTATTTTGCGAGATATTCTATCGAGAAGAATTGCAAAGATTAGTCGATTTGTCGTCTTTGACTTCTTTTCTACTGACTTAATTGATTTGATCTTTTCAATTGAAAAAGTTCAATCATAAAATTCATAAAATTCAAGAACCTGAGTTATTTCTAGTTGCCGAGAAGGTTTTCCATTTACGTTAGCCTGTTTTGTTACGAAAATTATATCTGCGAAAAAAGCTACATGGGAAGTTCTTCTATCTCGCTTATAACTCAAAATACACTACCCAAAAAAATTAAAGGAACAAAAAATTTTTCCATTTTTTTCAGTGATTTTTGGAAGACTGTAACTTCATGAAAAATGATCGGATTGAAATAAAAAAAAAGCATTTTGAAGCTTGAAATGTCTAGTTTTGAAATCTTTCAAGGAAAAATTTTTTGGAGCATTCCCTATGATGCAAAGAGAGGAAAAGAAGCGAAAGAAAAGAAATAGAAATTTTTTTCATCTTTGAAAATGGGCTCAAAAAAATTTTTTCCAACTTGACCAATGCAAGGATCATTTAGCCCAACTCTTTAGCTTCAATTTTTTTTTTTTTTCTTCGTACAATCATTTGTCTCTGAGATATCGACTGTTGAATGAAAATTTGTCTTTTTCTCTTCGATCATCGATATCTCGTGAACTACTGATCGTACAGCGAACGGATGGTGGGTTTCACAAACTTGAATAAATTTTCTAGAAGTGGTTTTTGGAATTTGATTTTTAAAAAAATTAATTTTACACGTAATATTGGTTCGAAAAGTTACCAAAAAATAACGTTTTTTCACTGCTCTCGTAAGTCTACCTAAACTTTGTCATTTTTCGGAGGACTGCTACTGTTATTGGTTTTTTTTTTAGCTGAATGTATGCCCAAACACCCTGGAAAATTTCAAGTCAATCGGTTCAGCCATTTTTTTTTCCCGACCGATCAAAGTTGTAGCAAAAATTAAAGGAACAATATGCTTGTTCCTTAAACCCTAATTAATGAAGGTTTTTTTTTGTAAGAATTTCGTCTTAAAGGTTCACCTAATGATCGGAAAATGAGGAGAAAAAGACATTGGAACATTGGATATCGGAACATTTCGTTTATTAAAAATAAATTTGATAAAAACTGAAATTTGCAAGAATATGTGTATGCGTGTGGAACGAAATTTTTACAAAAAAAAAAACCTTCATCAATTAGGATTGAAGGAACCAGCATATTGTTCCTTTAATTCTTACTACAACTTTGATCGGTCGGGGAGAAAAAATGGTTCAACCGATTGACTTGAAATTTTCAAGGGTGTTTGGGCATACATTCAGCTAAGAAAAAACCCAAAGACAGTAGCAGTCCTCCGAAAAATGACAAAGTTTAGGTAGATTTACGAGAACAGTGAAAAAACGTTATTTTTCGGTAACTTTTCGAACGAATATTACGTGTAAAATTAATTTTTTGAAAAATCAAATTCCAAAAGCCACCTCTAGAGAATTTATTCAAGTTTGTGAAACCCACCATCCGTTCGCTGTACGATCAGTAGTTCATGAGATATCGATGATCGAAGAGAAAAAGACGAATTTTTATTCAACAGTCGATATCTCAGAGACAAATGATTGTACGAAGAAAAGAAGAAAAAGAAATTGAAGCTAAAGAGTTAGGCTAAATGATCCTTGCATTGATCAAGCTGCAAAAATTTTTTCTGAGCCCGTAGACCATTTTCAAAAATGAAAAAAATTTTGATTCTTTTTCCTTCGCTTCTTTTCCTCTCTTTGCATCATAGGAAATGCTCCAAAAAAATTTTCCTTAAAAGATTTCAAAACTGGACATTTCAAGCTTCAAAACGCTTCTTTTTTTATTTCAATCCGATCATTTTTCATGAAGTTACAGTCTTCCAGAAATCACTGAAAAAAATGGAAAAATTTTTTGTTCCTTTAATTTTTTTGAGTAGTGTAGTTCAGAATCACTGATCGCAGAACGAAATTAATTTCTTTTTTTTTTGATTCACTATTAGCCTGTTCATTAATCAATGAATAAATCAATGTACTCACGGAACTGGATGACTTTTTCCATAATACCGATGCTCAGTACTATACATCATGGCTCCATGATCTTTAGCTATTTTATATATCAAAGAAGTAGTATCTGTTACATAATCAGGCGTAATTGCAGATTCTCCACCAATCTTGATGAAGATGGGTCCAGATTGATGATAAAATTCATCGTTTTCATAGTATCTCATCAACCAAGTTTCATCATTACAGGAGTCAAAATGGTCTTGGTATTGTCTAATCCATTTTTCCGTCAATATTCCTCTGGACAAACCGAAATTCTGACTTACAATGATGATAGAAGGAAGCCAGAGGAGAGAACTCATTTTCAACATTTCAAAATGCAGAAACACTAATTAAATATACTAATAACACACTAATAAATGTCGACGAGTCTCGCTTACTGTGGGGAGAAGACCTCATCAATTTTAATTGTTTTTTTTTACTCCCGAGTGGAGTCTATAGTAATATGAAATTTTCCAGTTCGTTTTTTTTTTATCCAAAGAAACTTGGAATGCCCTTAACAGGTAGAATATGACATCGGTATCCTTCTGTTCAGGAACACATGGCTCACACCTCAGCGAACAGAGAAATATCAGATCATAGAGCGAATTATTATCCACGTAGATTCGTTCTTTTCCATGATTTTCTGGGCTCTTTTATCTTATTTCCTTAAGTACATAATCGTGTCACTAACGCAAATATGGTTCCATGGAGCAGATAAGAGAGTTCTTTGATAAGAATTTCCGATTGAAATCGAGAAAAAACTAACACAACGAATGCCGAAAAATTATTTTTTCTTCAGAAAATTGAATATTCCTCATAGTATTATTGAAGTTGGATTGTTCTGGAAAGAGATAACGAGGGCCCTATTCTCGAGTGAGGAGGATTTTTATTCCACCCAAAATCCCAATCGTAAGCGGAAAGTTTTATAGAGAAAACCTATCCGTTCCCGATTGAAATTTCTCACACGGATTCATTTGGTGGAAAGCGATACTTCTGCGATTGAACGTTCTACAGTGCATCTCAATTGATGAAAAAAAAGACTTCCAAAGACATTAGCCCAAAAAAGAGAAAACAAAGAAAGGCATAAGATCGAATGAATTGCTCCACTAAACTTTGTCTAGAGCAAAAACAAATTTTGATCGAATTTTCGTGCAATAAAGCAAGACATCATAAAGTTCATACACAGCAATGCAGTGACTCAGGTTATGCACCCTGAATTCCGTCTAGGAGTTAATTTCACTAGTCACTTCGTGTGAAGCTTTCCGTTTTTGATTGGGATTTTGTGTGGGCTAAAAATCCTCCTCAGTCAAGAATAGGGTCCCAGTCGAGATATAGAAAAAATTCAATCAGCAATTGGTTCAGGTCAATTAAGGATGTACTCTAGTTTGAAATTTTTTTTTTACATTTTCTTAAAAACATTCTTCGAATGTATATGTTATGTACAAACCCCGCAATCGTACAATGCGCGCATTGTACAGACTTTTCGTACAATGCGCGCATCGTACGGGGCTGTTTGTACAATCCTGGTTTATGCGGGGTTTGTACAAGTTATTCTGTACAGTGCGCGCAATGTACGTTTCATGCCGTACACTGCGCGCATTGTACGAGAGACTTTGTACAATCCTGCACTAGTCACATGTATTATATATGTATGTGGGCCAGTGAATAAATATTTACGTTTCACAGTCATGAAAATCGATAATTATTCTTTTTGTCTGCTGTAAGAACATAATACATAAAAATGAATGTATCGAGTCTTATACTATACATCTACTTATTACTTATCACTCATTACTTATTGCAACACGGACTAGAATTGTGACAACGCGAGTTACATGAAACATTATTCTTTCTACAGATGCATCGGTTATTTTTACATTTAGTGGTACAAGAGCATCGGAGGAAACCTTGCCCTCCCACCAACGAAGACTTGTTATTGGCTGCTCTAACGGAAGTGGTTTGTTGAGGGACATCCTTCTCCTGGAGAAATTCGGCTGTAGCTGGTGCTATTTGGTTCCTACTAAATAATCCGGAAATAATTCCACTCTGAGTTCCAATCTTATAAAATCCATCTTCAGTTACTTCCATGACAACCCCTGAATCATAATACTAGCTTTAATAATGATAATCATAGTAAGAAAAGAATAAATTAAATACGCAATTTACCTATTAAATTCCTTGAATCAGCCTTGCTCTTGTCAACATCAGGGACCGGTAATAATACAGACATTCCCCTCTCCAACGGTTTGAATTTAGCGTCACTAGCGAGTTTCATTTTTTTGGCTTGCTTTTCTAGGCCTTGAAATGCAACCTCATGACTTCGCTTAATACTCTCGTGAGTCTCAGCTATAGTTTCTTCTTCAGGAATTGAAGATAAACTGGAGTTGGAATTATTTAGAAGTTCTTCAATTTCTTCTTCCGTATCAAATAATGCTAACATTTCTTGTGGCAATGCCGAGTCTTTCAACCCTAATTTCGCTTCTCGACCGAAGATCGCCCGGTAAGGTGACTGCTTAATTCCCGTATGGAAGCTATTATTTTTCTGAAACTGAACGAAACGTAAACCCTCACTCCATTTTGTTGTATTATTATCGGTCATCCACGCCCGCAGCATATCTTCCACATCTCGATTTGATCTCTCTACGCTTCCCTGGCTCTGGGAGTGGCGAGGTTTCCCATGGACAATTTTCAATCCAGGCCACAAGTGCGAGAGTTCATTTATGATGGAATTCACGAATTCACGTCCATTGTCTGACTGAAGCACTGCAGGAGCACCGAATATACAAAACAAATCAATCAAAACATATCCCACTTCTGCAGCGGTTTTCGTTTTTAAAGGCCTGAGAAGTAAAAATTTAGTCAAATGCTCTTGATAATTTAAAATAAACTTGTAGTCTTGATCTTTGCAAGATTGCATATCAATGAGATCCACTTGCGCCCGGGCACTTACTTCTTTGAACAATAACGGTTTCACTACGACACCCTTTTTCGGAAAGGATTTTTTTCTTTGGCATACTTCACAATGTTGCAGAAATAACTGGATGATTTTTCGTTGGACATTTTGATATTTCCGATGAATCACTTCATACATCTTGTGAATGCCACCGTGCCCTGTTTCAATGTGAGCATTTTTCAAAATATCGAAGAGTTCACCATTATGTACGTAGAATTTGATTTTGTTTCTATCCTCGGTTGGCACAATCAATTTATTAGTCTCTCCAATCGTCATTACTTCGAATCGTTTCTAACGCCGGTAGTCACTTCTCTCTTTTTTTTCTTTCGATTTCGCGGCCAAAAGTCCCTGCACTATTTCATTGTAACCATCTTCATCTTTGATCGTGAAGTCTGTAGCAGGAAACTCAGAAAGTTTTTCTCCAAATATTTGCTCAAATCGAATCCACGAGTCTGTATTGTCACTTTGCATTTTGTATACCGGCTCGTTCACTGTTATGAAGAAGACTAATCTCAAACCTCTCATTACTGTGAGGTGTTCGTACAGCAGACAAAAAGAATAATTATCGATTTTCATTACTGTGAAACGTAAATATTTATTCACTGGCCCACATACATATATAATACATGTGACTAGTGCAGGATTGTACAAAGTCTCTCGTACAATGCGCGCAGTGTACGGCATGAAACGTACATTGCGCGCACTGTACAGAATAACTTGTACAAACCCCGCATAAACCAGGATTGTACAAACAGCCCCGTACAATGCGCGCATTGTACGATTGCGGGGTTTGTACATAACATATATACATCTAAGAACATTGTGCAGGTATCACAGGGTAAATTGTGGTAAGATTTTTTTTATGATTTTTCGTGAAAAGTAAAAAAAATCTTGTTTAAAACAACTTAAAACACTTTTTTTTTTAAACAACTTTTTTTCGGACCTCCCACACGATTTCTCCAGAACCAGTGGGCCAATCCTTCTGAAATTTACACCACGTATTCTACACAGAAAATCACAAGATGAACTTCTATCAAGTCAAAATTTTGATTTTTACTATTTTTTCGAACGAAAAAAAGTGAAAAATGAAGACCTTTTTTTTAGTTATTTTGATTCTTTTGAGATAAAATCCACAAAATTAGTTGAAAATGAATATTTTGGTGATTCAATCCGTAGCCACTATCATACCGAATCTAAAGTACTTCGATTTTTTTGTATTAGATAAACTGTTGCTGAGAAATCGTGTGGGAGCCGAGCGGCCGCAAAATTACAGCGTTAGGTTGAACAATGGATTTTGTATACAAAACTTGGAAAAAATAGATGAAAAAAAATTTTGTTTCATATTTGAAGACTTTATTTATCATACCTCTTCATTTTCATATTTATATCTTCCATAGCATCCTCAAAAAAAATTCCGAAAAATCGGTCTTTTTTTGACCCAAGAAACTAGAGTACACTCTTAAGTCATCGGAATATTATTGATGATAGATATTCTACGTCTCGCATCTTTAGACTAACTGCGTCCGTTGGCTTTCCTGCCTCCAGAAATTTCCAGTAGGACTAAATTCTACGTGAGATCATTTGCTCATAGTCTTGTACTTTCAGGCAGGTACCCTCGCTAAATTTAGCACAGTAACCAAAACATTGATCAAGAAGGCATAGTTGATCGTTTTCCCATATTCTGAATGGTAAAATTCGGTAATGATCTGTTTTTCACTCGATTGTTGAAGGAGAAAGAGATAAAATTTAAATGGAAACATGGGAAAGAATGAGATTATTCAAAGTGACCACAACAGAACACTGTGGGAGTTCGAGAAATTCTAGTAATTTCTTTGTTTCTATTGTTTCTACATTTGGGAACTAAGTCCATTGAAACAAAATACCTTACCCCTCTCCTCCATGAACATATCTTTCAATCAAATTACCATCTCAGCCTATCCCTTTTTTATATTCATTCAACCATATTTATGTTGAGGGTATGCTAATCAACGACGGGGGCTCGTAGTGTGTCTGTGGACGAAGCACATGTAAGAATATTGCGGTAGTGCTTGCGCCATTCGGCAGGGACCGGGGATCAGATCCGAGACCTGGAAATTACCAATCCATCGCTCTGCCCAATGAGCCGCCGCAGACCCTTATCTCAGCCTCATCTGAAATAGACGTGATGGACGAAATGGGTATTGAAACAAATTGAATACTGAGGAAGTTTTATTGATATTAATAGAAAATTGAATTATCATCCTGGGATGCTGTCCTATGAACTACATTCAACAAAAAATTTAAGGGAACAGTAAATTTTGTCAGTTTTTTTCGTGATTTTCGAATGGCTGTAACGTTGCCAAAAATCATCGGACCGGAATGAAAAAAAATGGTTGAAAAGCTTAAAGTCTCTACTTTTGAAATCTTGAGAGATGGAAATTTTTTTGAGCATCTGTTATAACGAGATAAGAGGGTTGAGAGTGGACAAATTTTTTTTCATTTTTTCAAATTGATTCACGGACTCTAAAAAAAAAATTCGACTCGACCCTCATCAGGATCGTGTAGCCTGACCTTCCAGCTTCAATTTGTTTTTTTTCTTACGACCATTTGTTGCTGAGATATCGCCAATTGAATCAGAAAACACCCTTTTGTCTTTAGTCGTCGATATCTCAGAAATGACTGAGCGCACAGCGAGCAGATGATGCGATTCGTAAACTTGAATGAATTTCCTGTAAGGTTCTTGCAACGCCTCATTGAAAAAAAAAATTTTCTTCCACTTTTAAAATTGGTTCGAAAAAGTACCGAAACATGATTTTTTTTTGCTTTTTTCCCCTGAATGAAAATTGCCATGAATTTTGCGAACTTTGTCAAAACAGCGAATGTTTTAACGTTTTTCTTTAGTTTACTGTGTGCTGAAACACCCCCTAAATTTTCAAGACAATCGCCTGGGCTGTTTTTTTCCCGAATGAACGCCCAGCAAAAATTGAAAGAACACTTTTTTGTTCCTTAAACACCAATTGATGATGATTAGAGCTGAAAATGTTTTTCCTTCGTTATTTGTTCGTGAATTTTTTGTGCAAAATTTGTTGAATTTTATCAAAAGAGGAACAATGAAAAAAAAATCAATAAAAAATCAATAAAAAAAATTGTTTCATCGCAAAAAAATCGAATAAAATTTTTTTTTTTTGTTTGAAAAAAATTCTGAGTCACTATCTCACCAAGTCAAATGCGATTCCGGCTTTTTTTCAATATTTCCTTTCTCTTTTTCTATTGGTTTAGAAAAGAAAAAAATTGATTTTTTCACTGATTTTCAAAAAAAAATTGATTTTTTCATTGATTTTCAAAAAAAAATCGAATTTTTTATGGATTAAAAAAAAAATTCAATTTTTTTACTGTTTTTTTTTCAATGAAATTCAACAAATTTTGCACAACAAATCACGAAGGCATAACGGAGAAAAATCATTTTTGGCCCTAATCATAATTAATTGGTGTTTGAGGAACAAAAAAGTGTTCCTTTAATTTTTGCTGAAACTTTGTTCACTCGGGATAAAAAAAGGTCCAGCTGATTGGCTTGGAAATTCAGGGGGTGTTTCAGCATACAATAAACTAAAGAAAATCGTTGAAACATTCGCAGTTTTCCCAAAATTCGCGAAATTCAGGGCAATTTTCAAGAAAGTGAAAACAAAATCATTTTTCGCTACTTTTTTGAACCAGTTTTAAAAGTGAAAGGAAATTTTTTTCCGATGAAGCAGTGCAAGAACCTTACAGAAAATTTATTTAAGTTTATGAATCTCACTATCCACTCACTGCGCGATCAGTAGTTCCTAAGATATCGACGATTAGAGACAAAAGGCCTACACGATCCTGATAAGGGTCGAGTTGAATTTTTTTTTTTGAAGTCCGTGGAGCATTTTGAAAAAATGGAGAAAAAAAACGAAAAAAAAAATTCTCCATTTTCAACCCTCTTATCTCGTTATAACGGATGCTTAAAAAAAATTTCCATTTCATGATTTCAAAAGTAGAGACTTCAAGCTTTAGAACCATTTTTTTTTGTTCCGATCAGATAATTTTTGGCAAAGTTACAGCCATTCGAAAATCGTTAAAAAAATTGACAAAATTTACTGTTCCCTTTATTTTTTTTGCTGAGTATATGTTGACTATGCATAGTCAATGTCATAGCGTTGGATATTTTTTAGATTGTTATAAAGATGAGGAAATCTGATTCGAATGAGGATGTTTTGGGATGTAGGACATGGAGATGTAACCTTGTAGCTGTACTGGACCAGTCCAAAATGAATTTTCTATGCATATTTGGGAAGAGAATCATCCAGGATTCCTGAGAATACTCATTAGATCGTTCCTGCGTCGTCAGGAATAATGCCTCTGACTTTTATCATATCATATAGATAGCCAAATGGAATGCTGTCAATATAGGTGGATAAATTTTTCATTTCCGGTGATTATTATTCTGGCTTGAAATTTTAGAGATAGTTTTTCAAAAATTTTCGGGCTGAGAGAAAAAGGTCTGATGATTGAAAGTTTTCCTGCCTACATTGATGGGAATTTTCCCGCGCTCACAGGTATTGCTTATGCAAATCCCTCAGATGAGTATTCACAGAGATACAAGTCTCCGATTCAATTTTAACATTCCCAAGATGGCATGTTTATACTCATGTCTATGCGAAATTTTTCACTCTTTGCAGATATATTAATGAAAATCAGTGCAAAACATTATTTACTAAAAAACTGGCATATGGCTTCATTTGAATTAGACCAAAATACTAGGCCCATAATTACCATCATGGGAAATTCTCCGCTGATTTCAGAAATGCTCATTGAAATTAGCCTTAATCGATATTCATAGTGATATTCATATCTTATATCTGATAAGCTTGTGGTCAATTTTGGACCACCCCAAAATGAATTTTCAAGCATGTTCTAGAGAAAATGCTCCAGCCTGTCCAAAAATATCCCGTCAAAGTCTCTATAATCATTCAATAAGGTATTCTTTGTCTGTATATCTGCTAGTAACAATTTGAACTATTCATTATAGCTCAGGTCTTCAACAATTTTCGGGCTGACACGGAAATGTCTGAAAATGAAAAGTTTTCCCTTCTACATCGATAACAAGATGTCCTAGCTCTCACGCAGTGCTAATGAAAACTAATTCAAATTATCATTTGCAGAAGTATAGCCTATACTTATACACACGCAGGACTGGCAGCAAAACTCAGAAAGGAAAAATGAATTGAACTATTAAATTTATTTATTTCCTCTAAGCGAAACACATTGGAAGATTTTTCTGGAAAATTATCTCTCAATTGATGATCTGTGAGTGAAATTCACAGAATTTTTGAAAATACTGCCATGTACCCATTGATAAAAAATGAGTTCTAGAGAAGTGCCAAGCTCTCATGGATTCGTCCATGAAACTACTCATAGTTTTTTTCAGAAATTTACATAGCGGGCTTCCCACACCAAATCGGATACCATTTGGCTTTCGCATCTTGGATTTCTTTTATAATTTTCAATGTTATAGTATCGGTTGAAAGAGGCTTCCCTGAATTTTTTTTTGTCCAGCCGTTTCCGAGATATTAATTTAAAAAAAAAAACCTTTGTTTTTGAAAATGTCCATAACTTTGCGAAAAATGGTCCGATCCAGAAGTTTTTTTCTTTGACCTTCTCCTTTTTGAACACACTTTACAAATTAAAGATCGGAAGAATTTTCATAATTGTAGGGGAGGGTGGGCCAAAATGGACCCCTCTTTTTATCGTATAATTTTTGTTTTATTGAAGATTCAAATCGATGATTTTCAATTTTTTTTTTTTTTTTTATTTCAAAAAGTTCTTAATTGATTTCGTCCAAACTCACAGCGGATGATTCTCATCTTATCATTCAGTTGTGTGAATTTTTTCAGATTTTTCCTACCATTAGTTTTTTGGTTATTTTCGTTTTAAGGTTTTTTCATGAAATCTCGCGGCAACACGATAGCCATTGAACTATACACAGGGGAAAATCCGAACTGAGGGACTTCCTAGTCCTACTGAAGATTAAGACTGAGATTGATTTTGGATATGATGGAACAAAGAGTTCTTGAGTTACTCATAAAGAATGATTTCTCCAAATCGTATTTTTGGACCTTTGAACTTTCGTCGAATCTTTTCCAAAATTTACAACTGGGTGATTCACATTTCGTTATATGAGAAACTGAAAAAAAAGAATGTTCCTTCACTGACTGGGAGAAAAACTAAATACTGATAACTTTGTTCATGCGTATATGAATGTCTACATAAACAGCAATATTTCAATTACTTGGAGACAGTCTCACGGAGCGATATGATGTTTTGTTGAACGATCCTTCTCCAAATTGAATAATTACTGATCACGATTATTGAAAAAACTAATTCAATCCCATTTCCAATTCAGCATCGTTACGAACTTTGAATGAAGATGAAGGAAGGAATGACGGTCTGATTTTGCCATGATCCATAGTGAATATATTCCATAGTGATTATAATCTGAATAGAAACAAGTAGAAACTTGTTCCTATTTGTTTGAATGAAAATTGCTACAGTCAATCTCGTATCACCACACAGCTTTACACACACTGACACTTTTAAATAATATTTTTTGTTGACGAAGTCAACAGCTTGTTTCCAAGGAGACATAAAATTAATTAGGTGACTCATGTCAATTGATAGTAATAATTACCGTAAAGAGAAAAATTTATACGAAAACAATTTACCCGGAAAATGTTATTTTCATGAAAAAAGCCGAAGGAAGGTCGGTGTAGGAGAAAAAAAAGCTAGCTTTTCAGTAAAAAAAAAGCTGGATTTTCCCGGAAAATACTATTTTAACGGAATAATGTTCCTTTGCGTCCCATGTTCCTTTCTAAATGAATGTATAGTGGATAATTCATCATTGCAAAAACGATCGTGCACTGAACACACCTATTCTAACGCCTTAGAATGCTGTTGTTCGTGTTTTTTATTCAATTTCTAAAAAAATGTATTGTAGGGGAGACCGGAGCAAAGTGGGGTACCTACTTTTTGGGAGCACTTTTTTTTTTTTTTTTTTTTTTTTTAATCAAAAATGTTTGCTGGAGTACTCATTCGTTATGGCATAAAGGAAATGGGGGCAAAGTGGGGTACCAGTTTTTTTGGAACCTTTTTTTTTTTTTTTTTTAAGTCAAAAATGGTTGCTCGAGTGCTCATTCTTTATTGAGTGAGGGAAATTGGTGGGGAATGCAGTATTTTTGAAGTTGAATTTTCTTTAGCCAAAATGCCTCAATATAGACAATAATTGGTTTTATTCAACAACGGTTGTGTTTACCTTTAAGTTTTCATTATAAACAATGATTTCTCGTCTGGGCACGAGATAAATCAATCAATAGGGGAGACTGGGGCAAGTGGGGTCCCCATTTTTGAAGGCACTTTTTTTTTTTATTTGAGCAATCAACCTATGCTCCAGTGTTCATTTTCATGACGTTCTGGGCATTAGTGATGGGGCGGAAAAGGAATGAAAGTGAAGAAAAAAACGCAAGAAAAATTCCATTTTTCAAAATAGTGCACGGTCTTTAAAATTTTTTTTTGACTTGACCCCTGTCTTATAGGATAAGATATTTTTTTCCCTGAATGGTCAAAGCTGTAGCGAAAATGAAAGAAACGCTTCTTTGATTCTTAAACATCAATTAATGATGATCAGGAACGGAGATTTTCTTTTTTCGTGATTTCTTATTCACCCCATCCACACCTTCCTTACTCATTTGCCCCATCCACACATAGAGAATCACGGAAAGATAACGAAAAAAAAACATCTTTGGTCTTTGTCAAAAAAACGGTCCAACCGATCGGTGTCGAAATTTACGGGCCGTTTAGGTACAGATGAAGCTGAGAAAAAACGTTAAAACATTTGCACTTTTTCCAAAATTAGCAATGTTCAGTTTAATTAAAAAAAACAAGCAGGCGCTTCACCCTATGGGCATTTTCCATAAATTTCACCCCTCGTTATTCACTCAATGATGTCTTTACTAATGAGGAATTCATTACGAAAAACATTTAATATTATGCCAATGCGATTGGCATAAAGCTTCCGAATGGATTTTCAACTATTTATTTTTCATTAATTTGAAAATGAAAATTAAGCAATAATTTTGATTTTGAAAAACCTCGAACACCTAGCGAGTCGAACTCAGAACCCTCCAGTAATGCGTCGGATACTCTTCTAAGTGAGATAGCGTGGGCTCCCAGAACTTATTTCTCAAACTAATCACACCACCGTCTATTATACTGTCAGTTAAATAAATTGATGTAAATTTTACAGTTAAAATTCCAAAATCCATATCATGAGTCTAACTTGCGACCCTCCAGTAATACTTCTGGTCACTAAATGTAATAAAAGTCAACACTACACTGAATGCTTTTTTTTTCATCAAATTACTCGATTTGGGGAACTTGATGTACCAGGCCGTGCAGTAATCGAAAGGGAAACTTGATTTTTTAATTATTTTATTTTGAATGATAATTTTATTTTGAATAAGACTTTGAATAATAAATATAACATATAGTACAGAATAAATATGAGATTCCTTTCAAATTAAAAATCTGGAAATTAGAGTTTAAGTATAAGGAATAATTTCCAGTTCTTCTCGTTATTCTATCAGGATGAATAAGGTCTTATTTATTTAGCAAAAATTATCTACTTTCTAATGATGAAATGATAAATACTAGTGACCTTAGAAAAAAATTGAAAAAAATTTGAATTTCTGAAAAAAAAAAAATTTAAGCATTCTTGTAGAAGAATCCTTTGAAAAATCTGAAATTTTTAGGATTGGTGATGGTCATCTGAACTGATCTTTCAAGCTCAACTTGGATATGGTCAGATAAGCAGTTCCGTGCATATACGCTCATTGCATGGAATAGTTTTTCAACAATATCTCAGGAGCTGTTCGGTCGATTACGCTGAAATTTGATACAGAAATTCGCACTCATAAGATGTACAAACACACGAAATTTGAAGTCTCTAACTCCAATATTTTTTAAGTTATCGCGATAACCGTGATTTTTCAAAAATCACAGTACAAAAAATATAATAAAAAAAGTATAAATGGGAGCACTGGTCACCCTGGGGGTTTAATGTGTGCCCTATCGGTGCGCATCTCCTCGCGGAAGATAGCCGCTGTAAATTGATTTTTCGCTGAGAAAACTCGAAAAAACGATTTTTTGATGACTCACTTTCTCTCGAGAACTATTGAACCGATTCAGCTGAAATTCAATAGCAAAGTTGGCACTCATAAAATGTATAAACACACCAAATTTGAAGTCTCTAGCTCAAATATTTTTTAAGTTATCGCAATAACCGCGATTTTTCAAAAATCATAGTAAAAAAAATATGAAAAAAAAAAAAAAAATCGGAGCCCTGGTCACCCCCGGGGTTTAATGTGCGCCTCATCAGCACGCATCTCCTCGCGGAGGATAGACGCTGTCAATTGATTTTTCGCTGAGAAAACTCGAAAAAACGATTTTTTGACAATTCGCTTTTTCTTGAGAACCATTGAACCGATTTAGCTGAAATTTCGCAGAGAGCATTGCGCTTGCGTAGTGAATATTCCCTCAAAATTTCATATCGATACATGCAGCCGTTTCTGCATAAAGTGATGAAACGTGTCATCACACGAATACACACACACACACACACACATACATACACACAGACATGTGAAAAAAATATTTTTTTCCGACATTTCAGAACATTTGGAGTCATAATCCGATGAAATCTCAAATTCGAAAAAAATCACGATTACAATGCTTCCATTCGGAAGCAAAAGACTTCATTTTTTGTTCTCTTTTGAACAGAATAATCAACTATTGAAATAAATGAAAATCTCAACTTTTTATAAAACTTCAATTTTTTTTTCGGTACCCCACTTTGCCTCAAACTGCGATCAGAATGGACCATCTCTCCCAAAAATGCTCCAAGTACTCAACAGAATGATCAATTACTAAAAAAAAATAAAATCTCAACTTTTAATAAAATTTTAAGTTTTTTTGGGTACCCCACTTTGCCCCAATGGGTTCAACATGATCGACATGACTTCATTGATTGAAAAATCAAAAAAATAGGTAAAAACAGAGATGACATCAAATTTTGGGCCCTGAAAGCCCTCTCCTTCCCTTAGGTACCCCACTTTGCCCCGGTCTCCCCTATACAATATCCATAAGTGAATTTCATTTGAAAGAAAATATGACGATCATTCGGAAGCGAATTGCTAATGAATTAGAAGAAAAGGCTACATGATAAGATTTAGAGGCGATTTTCCACTTTTTTTTTTTAAATTGATATCTCGTAAACAGCTCGACAAAAAAAAATTGGGATAATTCGGGGAGGCCTCTTTCAACCGATACTATAACATAAAAAATGATGGAAAAAATCCGAGATACAAAGCCAAACAGTGTCTGATTTGATGTGGAATGCCCTATACGTAATTATCCATGTTAATTATAATCCTAGCCATTTGCGGAGCCATTCGTGGATAATGAAGGAAGCTTGGCATCTACCAGCGATGATGCTCTTCTTTTCTGGCGCTGGACCTCTTTTCACAGATTCGCAATGTGTTGCACCTGTAATGCCCAGGAAAAAGAAAAAATTCATAATCGATCGAATCAAGACTGGAGTGAATCAGCAGATAGGCCCAATTTTAATGGGAATTAGTTTATTTTCTGGATATCTCAAATTTCCAGTAAAATAAAAGAATTCATAGCTACAATTTCCTTCTGTTAAAAGGTAATCATATCACTTTCTTAAAGTTATTTTGATTCAACAAATATTTCTTGAATTAGATAAATTGATTTCATGCAATTATATAACTGACCATTAATAAGAATTGCTGGTGAATCAGTGTTGAGATCAGAGAGTACTGAAAGCGATCGCCATGGATCAAGATCGCCATTCATAAACATAATATTTGTAGTAGTAGATAATTCTGAATTATAAAAATGATCTATCGCTCTGATATTACAATCCAAATAATGTAAACTGAAACTAAAGGAGGAAAAATACGAATCATTAATTCATGATAACTTTCATCCTTTTTTATACAGGATATAGGAACATGATGCACTCACCCTGCTCCGAATATATCTCCACATAGATCCACGAAATATTGTAGGGGAACTCGGCCACCAAATATTGATGCAGGTGATAACAAGGTCATAAAGTATCCAAGCTTTGTGCAGGTTTGATAACTCCACACCCTGTCTATAAGAAAAGAAATCTTCAGAGGGAAATGGTGAAGTCACATGAATGCGGTAAATTTTCTGATAAATTTTCATGAGATATCTTCAAACTTGAAGAAAATAAATCTACGTAGACTTTTCTCAATTTTTCCATTTTCTCTATTGAGTTAACTTAATATAATATGAAAAACATGTCGTTGCCTTAGAAACTAGTGGCACTTACACCACTTTGTTTCGAAGTCAACGATATTAAAAATATCAGAAGTTTGATACCTCTAACCATTGCAGATTCCCACGACGTGTCTAGAAATTGCATGATCGAATCACTATATTTCAAGTTTATGCAAGAATTATTCCGTGAATTAAATCTTCTGAAAACTTCAGCAAGTTTATCGTATGAGAATATGGTTTCATTTCCTCTCATCGCAATGCAAAGATTCTCAATTGATGTTTTTCCATTTACATCAATTCTATTGCGAAGTACAATAGCACTAATAGTCTGGGAAGAGAAACATACATTGATTGTTTAATTCTTATTGAATATTGAAAATTAGAGCTCGTAAAAAAATTTAATTACTTTAGCCAAAGCATACATCATGAATGAGATATCAGCAGGCTGGAAAAAAACTGGACTGCACAAACTTTCGGAAAAAAAATTATTCAAGTTTAATGATAAGTGTAATGGACATGCATAATCATTTTATTATCAATCGTCATATTTTTGAGAGTTATTTCAACGCACTTGAAATCATTTTTTACTTTGATTGAATTGATCGCTGGACCGTCAAGAAATTCTTCAAGAGCTGCAAATGCTGCTTTAATATTTTTCGCACAGTTCTCATCGTACTCATGAATAGAATTTTCAACATGAAGAAAAAATTCTGGAAGAAAAAGGAATGAAAACAATATTTCATGAAATGATAGTTAAACAGGATTCTAATGAGTTTTCGATGAGAGAAAAGATTTACCAAAAAAATTAGCTTTAATGTAGATCGGTGCACTACTTGCTAATGCACCCTGAACCAAGTTCGGATACGCGACTCTCATCCATGCTGCCAGATTACCAGCATAAGAACATCCGAAAAGCATGGTAAAAGCGTTGGGATTATTGAGTTCTCTTTTTTTGGTTTCAATAAAAAATGCTATGTCTGCTAGTACCTGAGGAACACTCAAGTATCTGAGATTTTCGAAACTCGTATCTCTATAGAAAATAATAATAATGTAATCAAGCACAAGGTTGCCTTCTTGATTACCCGAGTCGAAAAATAAAGTGTTCTGAACTGTCATTTAATTGTTGGAACTGTTCTGAAACTGATAAATATTTTGAATAGGGGTAATAAAATTTTCTATTCCTTAAGCCAGGCCCGGGCAAACGTTACTCTTACTCAGCGTACTCCCGACCTTTATTAGTGCGGACAATGCTGAATGGTAATCCTATTACCTGGGTCCATCCGATCTCCCCCCCCCCCCCCCCCCCCGATAATTATTGAGGACTTTCGATTTTACACTTTCGCGTGAAAAAGTGTATTTTTGAGTAAAAAATTTTGACTATCTTGACTTAGAAAAAAATAGTTCAAGAATTTTCGTTAATTGAATTGCGTTGTAATTACTAGAATTCAACTTAAATGAAATAAGAAGAAAATAAAATCGAAATTGAACTCCTCAAAAGGCCTCCCCTCCACGATATGAGTGAAACATCCACGTAATTAATTAGTCATAATTAAATCAGTGGCTGCGAACCAATCACCATCAAGGGGGTGGAGAGGAGGGTCAGAATTAGATAAGTTTGAGACGCGGCAAAAGATTTTAGCAATAATTTAGTTCCATTGTCATTTTTGAGATTAGACAAAATAGTAAAGGTAACCAATCAAAAAAAAATTCAATTCGAAATATTTCAGTGATTTCACTGAGAAAATTCTCGGACATTTGGAGAAAAGATTAGTGGATCAAATTCAATTAATGCAAGGACTCACACATTTTCAGGGGAATTTAGAGTCTATGTTGATATCTCTAAGTAATTGCAAGCTAGATTTAGAAACCTTAGCAGCAAACGTGCAATCTCATGTAACAAAATAGATGATTTCACAATTTTTTAAAATTAATTCAAAAAGTACGTTTTCACATTTCACCTTTGATTCCCTTAACCTTTTTCCTTCCCTCTCCTAATGGGAGACGCCTACCACCTTCCCGTAGTTTAGATTGAGTAGCATTGACAAAAGTAGCTAGCCAAGAGTAGGCAAAATTTTAATTAAACGATTTGATCTCCCGTTAGCGTTGTTCCATGGGACTTATCCTCTTCAAAAAAAACAGGATCATGCATGTAGTCGCACAGAATTTTTTCAAAAAAATGACGATGTGCCCGAAAATTCATGATGAAATAATTGAGGGGGGACAGTTCATGACCGGATTAGTCCTCGGGTACAACGAGTGGTAATGGGATTATCGCAAGTTACTCTTGACTACCTGAAATCTGCCCAGGCCTGCCTTAAGCCAGAGATGGGCAAATCAAGATCTTTTGGATCTTGGCGATCCTGACCTTCATTAGTGCAGACAATGCGCAGCGTTAATCCTATTACCTGGGTCGGTCCCTGTCCCCCCGAAAATTGGTACGAACAGTCGTTTCTACCCTACTGAATTTTCTCTCAATTTTTTTTTCAATATCAAATCGCGCAGGAAATTTCGCATTTGATTCCCACTAAAAATGGCAAATCTTCGAGAATTCACTTTTGAAGATTTTTTTTTCACTTAGTTAGGGAGAAAGAATCATAAAGTATCACTTGGAACTGAATCCCATAGAATTTCCATACATTTTCTGTTTAACCGAGATATATATTTTTTGGAGCAATTCTAGTGTTTCCGAACAGAAGAAACAATAATAGAGATGGATTGAATGCTGCCCAATAATTTTATTGGATCATTTTCCTTTTTTAACAGGGATTTATTGATTACTATTTTTCTACTCCATTTTTATCCTATCTCGCTCAATTTCAAGTATGTCTTTTCCCACTACATCCAATAGCATCTGAAATTATCAAGTGATTATTTCGCGATTATTATTTTACACGGAAAGGCTTAAGCTATCTTCGATCTGTGATAGAGTTGTACTTAGTGGAATATGACATTGAGTGAAGACTCGAAATGTCCTCAATTTTACGATTCTTAATTGGCGTACGACAACTTTTACGCCAGAAACTGTCCTTTTTCATGACCGCAGACCGATACCTCCATCCTTTTCTAATCAGTTTACGGTAGGGCCCGCAGCGGGTGGTCGAAAGGAGAGGGGGTACGATTAGGGATGGGGTTTTTCCCTTTTAGAGAATCTATAACATACGATAAAAAACGCAATTGAAATAGAGGATCTCCATTTATTTGTTATCAAAGAATATTCTACATATTTTAGAGAGTAATATTTTTCTCATTTTTCTCATCGATCTTATAAGTAATACAATCCATGTACAATAATATTTGATATGCTCTATACAATTATGTCTAATGTATCTTATGCACTTATCCGATTCTGAAAAGTTCATCGCAAAAAGATTATAATTGAAAATTTTCAGTATACAAAATTGCTTGATAATTTTCACATATATCTAAAAAGTTACACAATTTTTAGACAATCTGCATCACTTCACACACGACAACACTCGATAGAATGATACTAGTCTTCTTCTCTTCTCACCAAGACACGATTGCGGACATTACGGCATTGGTTCTTTGACGATATTGATAAATTATTGACTACGAAGTGCACCGTTCAAAGAGTAACGAAAGACTGACTTGCTTAGTATGTCTTCTACCCTTTGCATCTAGACAGCACAGTTAAAAGTTCTTAACCTTTCACCCTACAATCCCTCCTTTTGCCACCTCAATAAAAAAGGGAAAAACCCGAAAATTCCTGTTGAATTTTGTGGAGATTTTCTTCTAAGTCCCACACATTGAAAATTTTTCTAAGTTCCAAACTGGGAACATCTCGTAACGACGCAAGAACCACTTTTGACGTACCCGGAAAAATTGTAATGCAGCAATAAAATATTTTTATGGTTATTACCCCTTGACCCTTATACCTGACTCACTAGTCCCAATCCATGTGAAGACGGAGAACAGCGTGTGCACATTTTTTCTATCCACCGAAAAGTAGTGACAGCTTTGAAGTCACAGACTGTCTTATGAAATCGATGAAAAAAATGCGAGAACAAAGGAATTTGAAGGCAACAACATTATACGTACAACTCAGAACACTTTATTTTTCGACTCGGGTACTGCATCGGATTCAGTAGTCAAGAAGTAAAATGGGATAACTATTTTTTGTGATCCATTTTTCTGAGAAATTCTCGAAGAACAAACGGGATAGGACAATTTTTCTCTCTTTCTTCTAGATAGCACTTGAAATTTTCTAAAAGGAAGAATTATAATAAAAACGCCGTATCTTCATTACTTTTCGAGATATCCTCTCAGGAATGACTATCGCAAGACTTTTGAGGGAGATAGGAATGTTCATGTTATCCTGCTTTGCCGAGGAAAACTACGTCTGCACGAAAACTGATAAAGGAAGTTTCTCCGTTTCACTGATATCTCGAGATACCCTGGCGGAACACTCGACCGATGGAGTCGAGTGGTGCACTCAGTCGACGGACACTCGACCGACGGATCGAAATGCATAACCAGGTAAAAATGGTCAAATATAATTCGTCGTTGAATTTATGGATTAGCAATGATTGGATATTCTCACGTTTATGGAAATTAACAAAATTAAATTTCATTAAAGTAAACAAAAAATAAAACGCCTGAGCACGGGATCGAACCCGCGATCTTCACATTACCAGTTTAGTATCCATCACCTGTGCCATCGGAAGGTTCCATGTAATGTAACTTAATTTTAACCTTGATAATCTCATTGACGCCTACTTTCCTTAGAGAAATTTAATGCAATCACATTCATCCAGAGGTTATTCCATAATCAGAAATAATTCAATTATTGGTAGAACAGCGAAAAAACTCTAATTTTCGGATGTTGCCTTTTCGACTGTATTTGGACTTCTATATTTTCTCATGGAAAAAGGGACCGATAATCAATATGATATGAAATCAATTTCATGATTTCATATCATTTTTTCAGGCATTTTGTCTGACAGTCGAAGTCTGTCGAGTCTCGGTCGAGTTCCGAACTAAATCGACTGACTTTCGACTTCTATATTTTTTCACGCAAAAATTAACCGATAAATGATATGATGTGAAATCAATAGTAGAACTTCGCAGTTTATTTTCGAGTCATTTTTTTGAAGGTCCAGTCTCAGTCACGTTTGAAATAAAATCGACTGACTTTCTATTGATATCTTTCGTCAAGTAAAAATTCACTGATGAATGATGTCATGTATAATCAATTGTAAAACTTGTGCAGTTTTTTTCTGTAAGTTTTTTTTGACGGTCGATCCTCAGTCGAGTTCCGAAGAAAATCGACTGATTTCCGACTGATATATTTTTTCACGTAAAAGTTGACCGATGAATAATATGATGTGGAATCACTTGTAGAACTTTGCATTTTTTTTGAGTAATTTTTTTGACGGTCGAGTCTGATTCGAGTTTGGAATAGAATCGACTGGATCTCGACTGATATATTTTCCAATGTGAAAATTAACTAATGAAGGATATAATGTGCAATCAAACTTTTAGCTTTGAAGTGTTCCTCTGACAATTTTTTCTGACAGTCGAGTCTCCGTTAAGTTTCGAACAAAATCGACTAATTTTCGACTGATATATTTTCTCAAGTAGAAATTTATTGATGAATGATATCACGTCAAATGAATTTTATAGCTTTGCAGTGTTTCTTCTACTTTTTTCTGATAGTCGAGTATCAGTCAAGTTTCGAATAAAATTGACTGAATTTCGACCGATTTATTTTTTCACCTGGAAACTAAATTTTAAACGATATGACGTCTCCAAATGAGGTTGCACGGATCGCAAAAATATTCCGGGAATTCACTTCTAATCGAGCTCAAAATACGACGATTGAGTGTCGAATAATATGGAAGGGGGAAAAAAGGAGAATGCGTTGCATTTTTTTAAATAAAAAAATAGCCAAGTACGCGTTGAAAAGTTTGATATAAATGGGCTAGAAAGTTGCGAAATGCAGTGTAGCCCCAAGTAGCTGAATAGGGCTATTCACTGGCTCGATTGGAGGTAATAACTGGTCTAGCATTGGCCAATGAATAGCTCTACTCAGCGTACTCAGTGTGAAAGAAAAAAGGTGAATTCCAAATCCAGAAGAAAATGATAATAAAATTAAATAAAAACCAAAACGAAAATTCAAAAAACGTGCTTGGCTGTGCAATCAACAATCGAACTATATCATCCATGTATCAGCGGAGCATGCCCCATCGGAACAGATGATTTCATAAATGAACGCGCCCTCTATATGACCGCAAAGCCACTTAAAATTAAAAATCTTAATATTGAACGGTCGATAGAATCAAATTTTATTTATATTAAACATTATCTCAGAATGGACTCAGAAAAAATAATGATATGAAATTTCGAAATTAAAAATTTCGCCATTAAACAAATAAATTTATTAATAAATTAATTTTATTAATAAATTTTTTTTTTTTTTTTTTTTTTTTTTCTCTTTTTTATTATGTGAATCGAACATTCATTAATTCATTGAAAATCAAAATTTCAAAGTGTTCTTTTAGGTGTATAGTATAGCGGTAGCCTCTCGCCTGGCATTTCATGCATGTGAAAGAGAGAGACGCAGCTTGTACTTGGAGAGACGCTACCGCATCTCCTGATATAAGTTATAGATTGATCGATTCTCAATGTGAAATATTTGAAACTTCTGAACATCCACTTGGACTGACGCGTTGATAGTCCAAGCAGACTTAGGATTCACAGTCGAATGACAGTCGACTGAGTGCACCACTCGACGGTCGATTCGCGATCGAGCGTTCCGTTAGGGTACTTCAGAATCACTGATCACAGAGTAAAATTGATTTCTTCAATTCTTTCTCTTCACTACCAGACCAGATTCTCTTTTCATTAATCAATACATAAATAACTGAACTCACGGAACTGGATGACTTTTTCCATAATACCGATGTTCAATACTATACATCATGGCCTGATAAGTTTCAGCCATTCTGTACATCATGTAATCAACTTCAATAATATTGGGTGTGAGTGCGAATTCTCCACCAATCATGATGAAAATTCGTCCAGACTGATGATAAAATTCGTCATCTTCATAGTATCTCATGGACCAAGTTTTATCATTGAAGGAATCGAAATGATCTTGGCGTTGTTCGATCCATTTTTCCACCAATATTCCTCTGGACGAACCAAGATTCTGAGTGGCAATAAGAATTGAGAGAAGCCAGACGAGAGAATTCGTCTCAAACATTTTCAAATATAAAAATATTGGCTAATTGTTTGAAAAAATAATAATTTTGACCCGTTTCGCTTAACTGCAAAAGGGCTAGCTCAATTTTCACTTTTTTCTCTCTTCCGAGTGGGTGCTATACTACCATGAAATTTTACAGCTTTTCAGTTATTCTTTCACAAATTCTTAAAAACACCTTAAAAAGTAGAATATGAAATCCGTATCCATGTGTTGAAAAGAGCAGTACACGTCTACAGACGAAGTCATATCAGGCAATAGATAGTATAATTTTCCACTTGGTTTCGCTCGTTTTCGTGAGTTTCCGCTGCTTTTTTATCACATTTTTGTAAGTGCGTCATCGTCATGTTGATACAACTATAATTCTTTGAAGCAAATAAAAGAGTTCTTTGATAAGAATTTTCGATCCAAGTAAAGAGAAAACTGAATAATTTATTATAATACAAATAATGCATAATTTTTCGTAGAAAATTGAATATTTCTTATAGTATCAACTATCGTTGACTTTTCCAGAACAAAAATATCGGTTCAGATGTAAACAAAACTCAATAATCAATTGATTTGGGTTAACTAGGCCATCTGGACATTTTTGATATTATTTTTCTTTTTTTATATTATTTCCAGTACTGTACATAGATTTCTCTTTTTGTACATCCCCCCATTCCAGTTTTTTTTTCCAGTCTAACTGCCTGCCTTTCTCCTACTTCTTACCCCTTCCTGCCCTATTTGCGAGCGCCATGGATCGTTTTCCTATTACTGCACCGTATTTGCCGTGAACCAGGGGAGACCATGGAAAACCCTGATTAGCGCAGTCGGATTCGTAGAGCCTTAATGTGCCTTTCTGTCACGCTGACGAGAAAGGCCCACTAATTCTCTGTAGTCGCACCTCACCGCTCAGTTCATTCTTCGAATCTGTGTACGGCAAGCGGTCACCCATCCAAGTAGTAACCAGACGCAATGCTGCTTAACCCGGTAGATTCGCCGAACCGTTCACAGACCGAACAGCCAAACTGCCGGTTTTTTCGATAATGCTATAAGTCTTGCGTTCTTTACCTCCATTCTTTTGGTTTTTCATCTACGTTCATTGACTTTTCTGACTCCTGAAATTCCCAGTATGGTATTCCTGTACAGAGAAAACATGTGGATGAGTTGAGACAGAGGTCTAAAGCTGGTAAAGTGGGATTGCCTCGACATCTCGTGCGATAATAGATGAGTATTGGTCAAGAATTAAAGAGGGCGTATATGCCAAATTGTCGATCAAGAAGGGCCAAGACGACCACGCGAACGTCACAACGAGCGATGCCGGTTACTCGTTGTTCCGGCGTCATTGCGAGTAACACGCGTTTTCACTTTTATATTTTATTGAGAACGCCACGCGCATTTACTTATAAAACTTTGTCAAAACTATCTTTTCACATTAAACTCTATTCTGATATTAATAAATCTATTTCATTAATCATTAAAAACTGCAAATCAATTATTATTTTATTGATCTATTATTAATTATTTATAAAAGCAGAATTTCATTAGTTGCAACGATCCGGATTGATATCGTTGCATTTCATTGGAGATCCAGATATTAATCGACCAATTGTAAGTAGAATTGCATTGATTTCCACTCTTGTAGCTCTGCAACTTCATAAATTTCGGGTCACCCAAATCGAACCTAATTTTATTTCGTTTCTCCTCATTTTCCGCTTTGATCGACATACCTTGGACAATCTTCTAATTGTTTACGGTTTATTGGTTTTCCATAAAATCAATTGGCGCCCAACATTATTGTTAAATCGTTAATTTTGACCAACAGAGCCCGAGCAGCCATTGACCCAGGCCGCGCTCGGTAAAGGCTTCTTATCTATCAATTTTCTTATTTTTCCATATAATTTCATTAAAGTTCATTTAAATAAAATTAGATCAAAATTTCATTTGATCAACAATTAAAATTCATTTGAATATAAAAGAAGCCTGTCTCAGAGTAACAAATTAGTAATTCTCTTAATTTATTCAGAATAACTAACTTTTGACGAGGATTGGTGGTGAATCAGCAGAAAAAATTAGAATTTTTGAAGTGAAACTTCTTTTGGGAGGGTACCAACTTTTTTCTCGCGTCACGAACGAGTGAAAGGTTTTGAGGGGAACGTGGTAGTGGAGTAGTGGGGGAAAAGTAGAAGCAAGAGGAGAGTGCGTTGGTGGGGATGCCACTCTAGCATATGCTTTAGCGGCGGAGAGGGAAGACGGCAGAGGGGGGGGGGGGATAGGATCTTCGCGTAGAGTGCTACATACATACTGCTTTTTCATTTTGTAATTTTTTTTTTCAATACACGGAGAGGATAATCTGGAAATTTTTCAAAAAGATTTTCATAAAAATTACCATGCCCCACATCATAATTTTCGCTTTTTATTCCTGAAGAAAATTGCCATTTTACACTTGGCTTTCGAATGAAATATCTCGAAAACTACTCAAAATTCATCGAGACATGTTGTGAATGAAATTTAGAGAGAAGATTAACGAATAGAATAAGCAAAACTCCGTTTTTCTATGACTCGTAGTTATTAAGATATCAATTTTCTAATGAAAAATTCAGGAAGGACGTCCGAGCGCTCATTCGTTCGCTATCGGGCCTGGTCCATTGTTTCTGAACTATTCATTAAAAAATTGATATCTCGGAAACTACTAGTCGTAGAAAAACGGCGTTTCGCTTATTTTCTTCGTCAATCTTCCCTTTGAATTTCATTGACAGCATGTCTCAATAAATGTTGCATAGTTTTCGAAATATTTCAATCCAAAATACCCGACTATGCCCCTTTGTCTACCATATTATGAGGCTAGCATGAGAAAAATATGGAAGTAAACGTTTTCTTCGAATATTCCGGAATTTCAGCAAGATAGAGCAAGCTTGCACGAATCCTTCTTTATAGAGAGTTTTGAGAGCTACAAGAAAGGATTGAAGCAAAACCGCTCCATCTCGATCAATTTCCTGTGTATTTACGAAGAACTGATTTTAAGAAATGTAGTCGTCTGAACACTTCATAATCGTGAAAAAATGATAATTTGTTAGTGAACAGATAACCAAAATACTATAGGCAGATACTCAAATTCTCAAAGTGCTGTGTTGATGACACAGCTAAATGTGCTGAGCTGTGCTTTTTGCCGTTTCCCTTCGAGATTAACCCCGTATCCTCACATTTCTCCATTATCATCACTTGTTCATTTGAGAAAATCCTAATTCATCGCTATCTATACACAATAAGCAAGAAGTTTCACTTCTGTCGCGTGGGTTCCACGCACCCTCTTTTTTTTCGACAGTTCCTGTTCCTTCGGGATTTAATCCACCGATTTCACTCAGATTTCACTAACAGCATTTCGCATAGGAATAAAACATACACCCAAATTTGCAGATCGCTGGATATAACCATTTGAGAGTGAAACGACAATATATGTCACGCACACACACACGCATATATACAAAACATTTCTCAAAAACATGTTTTCTTGACATTTTGGAAAATTTTAAGCCATATTCCAACGAAAACTCAAAATCTAAAAATGACACGCTTATATAGCTCCCATTTGGAAATAAGAACAAAGCGATGTAAGTGCATATATACGTCTCTTTCACTTAGCAATTCACATTAGCAATTAGGCCACTTTTTTATTCTAATTTTCAGTTACCCGAATAAGGTGGAAGACATCATTGAATAGTATGTTGTGCACGTAGGGAGAAAATAACTGAATCTCTCACGAGCGAAGCGAGGGTGCCAAATTTTCGTCGAAGCTGATATTTTCCCATTCGCTATGCATACAAAACGTTTTGTTGCGAGGGAAGAAAGACCTATCATTCAAGCCAACTTCAACGAAAATTTGCCTTCCGAGTGAAGCGAGGAAATTGACTTCTTCCCTCCCTAGGTGCATAATACATTATTGGTGTGGTTTTGGGAGATGCTCTCCTTTCACTCCATAATCGAACGTTTCTGGCACTTATGCCACTCTGTTCCTGAGACGACGTAATGATATGATAAATATTCAAAGTGCAATACGCTTAACTATTCTAGATTTGCAAGAGGTTTGGAGATATTCTTCTTTTAAATGATGATACTTCAAATATATGCAAGAACTATGTTTCAAATTTCTTTTTTTCCAGAACTTCGGCAATAGAAAGTCTATAGTACGAGGCTATGATTTCATTCTCTCTCATGAAGATGCAAGGATTCTCAATTAATGTTCTCCCATTTCTCCCGGCTGTATTGGAACGTACAGCCTAAGCAAGAATTGGGAGAGAGAGTGGATCTTTCAATTCTTAATGAATATTGAGAATTGAAATTGGTAAAGAAGTTCCATTACATGAGCCAATTTGAGCATCATATATGGGATTTCAAAAGCTTGAGAGAAATCTGGATGACATAGTCTTTACAACAAAAAAAAAAGATTCAAAATTTATGATAAATGTCATGAAAATGCACAATCACTTATGCATCAATCGTCATATTTTTCAGGATTATTTTAGCTTACTCGGAATCATTTTTCACTTTGATTGAATTGATCACCGGACTTTTAAGAAATTCTTTAGGAGCTGAAAAAGCTTCTTCAATATTTATCGTGCAGTTCTCATCATACTTCCGACTAGAATTACTAAAAAATTCATAGTCATCTTCAAGGAAAAACGGTAACAGTATTTCATGGATTTATATTTGAGCTGGATCTAGTGAATTTTCTGTTTGGATTTAAGGAGAAGAGGTATGGAAACTCACAAACTCAATAAAGAAAAATTGATTCAATTATTGGATTTATCCATTGCTGCTAGGTAGAACACATCGATGAAATTCCCATACAAAATTGTTTCTGTATTGATGTTCTCTAGCTGAAGTCCATAGAGTTATTGGGAATATTTTCCATTTATGGAGCCATTCGTGGATTATGAAAGAAACTTGCCATCTAGCAGCGGCGATGCTGCCTTTTTCTTGCGCTTGACCACGTTTTACAAATCCACAATACGTTGCACCAGTAATGCCCAGGATAGGAAAAAAGTTATAATTGATATGTTTGGCTTCCGATGGATGCCGCGTTGGGTTTCAGTAGTGCGCCGACGTTTCGCGAACATTGCAATTTGCATCTTCAGGGCTATGAGCTCCGATTCTGAGCTGAATGGTCAAAGGGTTGTCCTTATATACCTACTTCCTGTGGAGGGAGGGGGTAGGTGGAAGGGGGGGGGGGGGGTAGAGCTAATCAGGAGTTTTTAATTTATCAGCTGGTCAATTAAAAATTTTTTAATTGACCCATATCCACGAAATATTGTAGAGAAACTCGACATCAAAATATTGATCCAGGTGATAACAACATCGCAAAGTATCCACATCCTGTACACATTTCATAAAACCACAGTCTCTCTATGAAAAAATAAATTTTTAGAGTAAAATAGCGATTTGCCGATAATGCCGTTAATTTTCAGAAAATTTTCGTGAGATGTCTTCAACCTTGAAGAAGATAGATATAGACTTTTTTTATTTTTCCCATCTTCTCTATTGAGGTAACTCAATATGTATGAAGAAGTGGTATAATCGAATCACTATACTTCAAGTTTATGCAAGAATTATTTTTCAAATATTTTTCTTTAAAAACTCCAGCGAGTCTATAGTATGAGGATATGGTTTCATTTTCTTTGATCGAGATGTAAAGATTCTCAATGGAGGTTTTTCCATTAACCTCAATTGTATTGTAAGCTACAGCAGAACTGATCATCTGGAAACAGAAATATGCATCAATCGTTCAATTTTTTATGAATATTGAGAATTGAAATTTGTAAAAAAGTTGCATCACCTCCGCTAAACTGATGATCATGTATGGAATTTCAGAAGGTTGAAAAAAATCTTGAAGATCGCACAGTCTTTAGAAAAAATGCTGATGCATAATCACTTAATTTATAATTCGGCATATTTTTGGAGTTGTTTTAACTTACTTGAAATCATCTTTCACTTTGATTGAATTAATCGCTGAACTGTCAAGAAGTTCTTCAAGAGCTGAAAATGCTTCTTTGATATTCATCGCACAATTCTCATTGGACTTAGGAATGGAACTTTCAACATGAAAGAAATATTCTGAAGAAAACAAGATATTATGAAATTACAATCAAACTGGATTGTGATGAATTTTCTATTTAGGCCCAAGTGCATAAAGTTAACTATGCTGCCTTAGGGCCAGTTTGTGAAGGTAAAATTAGCGCTAACCGCAGGTTAGCGTAACTGTAACTTTGGAATGAATATTGTTGATCGCGGATTAATGTAACTGATGGTTGAATCCAGAATGACGGTAAGGAATCAAAAACTGAAGGGTAACACGGCTGTTCGCCATTTTTAATCCAAAAATTCCCAGTTACATTAACGCACAGTTAGCGATATTCGTCCCAAAGTTAAAGTCACGCTCACCCGCGGTTAGCGCTAATTTTACCTCCACAAACTGGCCCTTAGTTAAGTGACATGTGGAGTCAATTTTAAGCGATTAACTTCAGTCAGTTAACTTGGCGTGATTAGGAAAAATTTAAGGCGGCGTGCTTAAGAACGGTCGAAGACAGCTTGAAATGGCTACGGAATGACGACGACAGTACCATAACTGGCTGAATTGCTTCGTCTTCATTGATTTGGAGCTGGATGAAGCAAATTTTCCATTTAATTATTGGTTATGATTCCAGCTGCCACTTGGGTGGCCATCTGTAACTATCACCGAGCAGAGTTAACTGTCCAAAGTTAACCATACATGTAACTGCGGCAGCTCCGTCAGCTAATCGACGATTAGCGCTAATCGAGCTTTATGCACCTGGGCCTCAGAAGCACATTACACGTAGGCAGACGAAGTTATGTCAACTCATAGACAGTATTATTACTCACTGGGATTCATTCTTTTTTGTGATTCTCGGGTATTTCTTAGCACATCTTCATAAGTGTGTAATCATAATACTGACGCAACTATAATTTTCTTGGAGCAGATAAAAGTGTTCTTTGATATGAGTCTCCCATTCTAGTCAGGAGAAATCTGAATAATTTATCATAACACGAATAAGACATGATTTTTTCAGTGCGTATTTTTTCGCTCCTCTCAAATATGCTCATGGAAATCAGCTCAAATTATTATTAGCAGAAAAATAGGCCTATAGTTATATATATGTAGGAATGGTATGAAAACTTACAAGAGAAATAGACTCAGTTATCGAATTTATTTATTTCCTCTGAGCGAAACACATTGAAAAATTTGTATGGAATATTGTTCCTGAATTGATGTTCTATTGGTGAATCTCGTCGAATTATTGAGAATACTTTCATGTACCAATTGATGAGAAATCAGTTTATGGAACAGTGCCTAATTGTAATGGATTCATTCATGAAACTGCTCATTAGACCTGTCCTTAAGAAGGACAAAATCGAATTCTAATGGTCTTACCCCCCAAATTGGTTCGAAACAATTGAAAAAAAATGTCTGAATTTTTCAATTTTTTCCCTCCATATTTACCCACCGCTAGGAAGCGTTACTTTTCCCCATAAGAAAAGCATTGATTTTTCGTGTTTTCAATTTTTTTTTACCATTGCCCTACTTATCAGCTTAAAAAATCGTAAATTCTCAGAAAATGTTGACAATAATGTTACCTTTTTGTCGGATTTTTCAGAATTCGATACAAGTGATTGATTTAGCCTAAAAATGCTTGTATCGAATTCTGAAAAATCCGACAAAAAGGTAACATTATTGTCAACTTTTTCTGAGGATTTACGATTTTTTAAGTTGATAATTAGGACAATGGTAAAAACAAATTGAAAACACGAAAAATCAATGCTTTTCTTATGGGGGAAAGTAAAGTTTCCTAGCGGTGGGTAAATATGGAGGGAAAAAATTCAAAAAATTCTGACATTTTTTTTCAATTGTTTCGAACTAATTTGGGGGGTAAGACCATTAAAATTCGATTTTGTCCTTTTTAAGGACAGGTCTACTGCTCATAATTTTCTTATGGCAATTCATATAGGTAATTATACATATAAACTTTTATGCGAACCATTTTTGAAGCCATTTGTGGATGATAAAAAAAACTTGGCATCTAGCAGCGATGATGCTGCTTTTTTCTGATGCTCGACCTCGTTCCACAAATTCACAATGTGTTGCATCTGTAATGTACAGAAGAGAGGAAAAATTGATGATTGATCGAATCTACGCTCTAGTGAATTATCAGATTGGCCTGATTTCATCCGGAATTCGTCCATCTTCTAAATATCTCAAAATCTCAGTAAAATAGGGAAATTCATAGCTTTTTCCGCTCAACGGTGATAATATCAATTTCTCAAAGTTATTTTGATTATGAATTATTTCTCTGATCGAACAGCACTGTTAGAAAAAAATGGAAATTTCATAGACAATTTGATGGGAATTTTCATAAACGTGATATTGATTTTTTTTAATAGGGAGATGGTTATGCAGTCTGTGAGTTTCAGAGAAAATTCCAAGGAAACTATGAGTCTTAAGTAGAATTGAAACGGAAATTCTACAACTTACTCGAATTTTCAATTGAACATGAATATTCAGAATCAGAATGACTTGAATTTTCAATTTTTTTTTTAATTTTTCTCATTTTTACTAAAATTTCAAGAAACAATTGAACTGAAATTTACAAATTCCATTGATTTCTGGGCATGAAATTATTTGAAAATCGATGATGTGTTCATTTTTCGATGGCGTAATTATCTGGAATTTCAGTAGAAATGTGACGCGTTTGAAATTTCCGGGATTCTGCACGAAAAATTCAGACAGAAATTTTCAACAGTGAGATTGATTTAATTCAATTATACAACTAACCATTGATGAGGATTGCTGGAGAATCAGCGTTGAGATCAGAGAGTACTGAAAGCGATCGCCATGGATCGAGATCACCATTCGTGAAAATAATATTCTTAGTATTAGATAATTTTGAATTGTATAACCAATTTAGTCTCCTGATGTTATGATTCAAATGATCCAGATGAAAACTAAAAGAATGGAAAATACGAATAATTAATTTAGCTTTCATTCTCTTTTATATTAAAACATGATGCACTCACATGACTGTAAATATATCTCGACATAAATTGTTGAAATATTCCTGAGGAACGAGTGATCCAAATATTGATTTAGAGGACAAGAACGTTTGACCTCCAAGCTCTGTACAGGTTTGATAAATCCACAGTCTGTCTATGAAAAAATAAGTTTTGCCAGTGAAATGATGAAATAATATGAATGCGAATCATCTTCTGAAAAGTTTCCATAAAATATCTGAAAAATTGAAGAAAATCCAATCTACGTAGACTTTTTTCCATTTTTCTCTTTTTTTTTGTTACGTAAATTCAAAATAATATAAAAAAATATTGAAAATTTAATACCTTCAACTGAAACAGATTCCCAAGATGTCCCACGAAGTGCTTCTAACGAAGCATTATATTCCAAGTTTATGCAAGGATCATTTCCCAAATATTGTTTTTTGAAAATTCCAGCGAGTCTATAGTATGAGGATATGGTTTCATCTTTTCTCATCGAGATGCAAAGATTCTCAATTGATGTTCGTCCATTTATCTCAATTGTATTGTGAAGTACAGCATTAGCGAAAATCTGGAAGAAGAAATGCTCATTGATTGCATAATTTTGAATGAATACTGAGAATAGAAGTTCGTAAAGAAGTTTTATTACTTTAGCCAGAGTGTTCATCAGGAATGAGATGTCAGAAGGCTGGAAGATATCTGCTCTGCACAGTCTTCACAAAAAAACATTCAGAATTATCATTTATAAATGTCACGAAAATGCATAATCGTTTATTTATTGATCGTCATATTATTTGAGAGCTATTTTAACTTACATAAAATCCTTTTCTACTTTGAGTGAATTGATTGCCGGACTTTCAAGAAGTTCTTCAAGAACTGAGAATGCCTCTTGGATATTTGTAGCACAGTTCTCATCGTATTTACGAAGAGAATTTTCAACAAATTCGTAGAACTCTTAAAGGAAAAACGAAAACAATATTTCATAAAATTACAATCAAGGTGAATTCTGATGAGTTTTCTGTGATAGAAAGAATTACCAAAGAAATCAGATTTGATGTAAATAGGTGCACTACTTGCTAATGCACCATGGACCAAATTCGGAAACATGACTCTCATCCATGCTGCCAGATTACCAGCATAAGAACATCCGAAAACCATAGTAAAAGCATTGGACCTATTTAATTCTCTTTTTTTCAGTTCAATGAACAACGCTATGTCTGAAAGTGCCTGCGGAACGCTCAAGTATCTGAGATTTTCGAGACTAGCATCTCTACCGAAAATAATAATAATTTAATTAAGCATGTCGTTCACTGTATCCGAATTCAGTAGTGAAGAGGTGAAACAGCATAACTCTACTTTTTGTGATTCATTTTTTAAGAATATCTCGAAAAAATCGCAAGATAGAGCGATTTTGCTGTTATTCTTCTTTATAGCACTCAGAATTTTCTGCAAAAAAAGATTCGTATAAAAAAGGCATATCTCCATTGGTTTTCGAGGTATTCTCTTGATGATAATCCCAAAAATGAGTCGATTTGTCGTGTTTTACCTCTTCCCCACTGAATTAATTAATTCAATCTCCTCAATAAGAAAAGTTCAGTGATCATCGAATATAAAAAAGAGGTGAGTTATTTTCGATCGCTAAGAATTTTCTCTGGAATATCACAAGATTTACGAGTGATATATGAATGATCAGCCTGTTTTATTGAAAAGAATTATATCTGCACGAAAACTTATGAGAATAATTTTTTCGACCAATTGGAGCAAGGGATTTGACATCGCGTGGTGTGCATGATATCGTTATTTTTCGATTATACCCCGGCTGCTATTAAGCAGAAAACAACAGTTTGTTTACGTTCATTGACGGATCATTAAAAAAAAGTGACATTCAAATAAAAACTCGTTCATCATTCAACGATAATGTCAATACCATGCTCCCCATGGTCGAAAATTTAATTAAAAAAATTATCCCCCAATACACCTCGTGCTCAGGCATTAATCGGGTATTTGCCTCGAGTTTCTCTGCTCAGCAACATGTGCGTTCAGTTTGGCACAAAATCTTTCGGGCAAGTGCTCGTCATTTCGATACTGCCAACACACGCACATGATACTAAGCAACGAAATTCGAGTATTATGTATAAATGAAAATTCCTCCGTGTCAATTATATTTCGAGATACTTCAGAATCATTGATCACCGAGTGAAATTGATTCCTTTAATTTTTTCGTTCCACTATCAAATTCTTTATTCAATAATCAAAAAATGAATAAATTAATGAACTCACGGAACTGGATGACTTTGTCCATAATACCGATGTTCAATACTATACATCACGGCTCTATGAATTTGAGCCATTTCATACATGATGTAATTAGCTTCAATCATCTCGGGCATAAGTGGCGCTTCTCCACCAATCATAATGAAAATTGGTCCAGATTGATGATAAAATTCATTATTTTCATAGTATCTCATAAACCAAGTTTTATTATTGGAGAGATCAAAATGATCTTGGTATTGTTCAATCCATTTTTCCTCCAATATTCCTCTGACCAAACCGAGATTCTGAGTTATAATTAGAATAGAGGGAAACCAGAAGAGAGAACTCCTTTCTAACATATTAATTATAGATCCCAAAGTACAGAAATATTAATTGATTGTCTGAGGAAATAAGAATGTCAACACGTCTCGCTCAACTGCAAAAAGCCTAACTCAATTTTCACTTTTTTCTACTTCTGAGTAAAGGCTATACTAGTATGAAATTATTATTTTCTTTTATTTTTTGGTCCATAAATACTTAAAATGACTATAAAAAGTAAAATATGAAATTTCTATCCACCTGATCACAACGGCATTACTTACACGTCGACAGACGAAGTTATACCAGCTCATAGACTGTATTATTATTCACTTGGTTTCGGACATATTCGTGATTTTCTAGATTCTCTTATCACATTGTTCTATGTGTGTAATCCCAATACTGAGGCAACTATAGTTTCATGGAGCAAGTAAAAAAGTTTTTCGATAAGAATCTTCGATTCAAGTCAAGAGAAAATATACACTCAGCAAAAAAATTCAGAGAACAGTAAATTGTGTCAGATTTTTCCGTGATCTTCGAATGGCTGTAACTTCACCAAAAGTCATCGGATTGGAATGGAAAAAAAATTGTTGGAAAGCTTGAAGTCTCTCCTTTTGAAATCTTGAGATGGAAATTTTTTTTGAGCATCCGTTTCAACGAGGTTTTCTCGTCACACGGTAGTCCAAGGAAACAACATAATTCTTTTATTTCATTGATCACTAGAAACCCGACGAACATTAACTATTTTCATTATAAAGAATGTTATTTCGCTTTTTTTATCAATTTTTTTTTACAATAATAGAAGTTTAAATAATTTTCCAGTAGTAGAATGGCGGCTGTCTGCAAAATTTAAATTCTTGAATTTCAATTTTTAATTATTGTATTTTGTTCCTTACAAATATCAATAAATTCTGCTACCAATGTTAAGGATCTGTTAGCAGCAAATTATTGCATTCACAAAAAAAAATTAGGGAATAGAAACATATCGGTATATATTGATATATATTCGATCAGCTGATGCATACAGCGTAGCCAGGTCCTCTACCGTTTCCGCCGCCATGGCGTGTTTACTACAAATGAATTTTTTTGTATTGCGTTTCTTGAGCTTATTTGGCTGGTGAGGTGGGTTCAAGAGAACATCATTCATTTCTATACATATTCAATTTCATCACATTCATTTTTAGCGGAAAAAAATCTGTTAGGTCTATTGAAAAAAATACAAAACGTCGCCAATAAAGTGGTTCTGCTATAAGGGCTGACTATAAGCATTTGAAATGGCGCATTTTTACAATTTTTTTTCTCGATAACTAGACGGTCAATGCATTAATCATTCAAATAAAAAGTGTATGATATATTTGTCTGTAGCCTTGCAAAATATCAAAAAATATGATTAACATTGAGTACAAGAGAACCTCCTTAAGGAGATAAGAAGGTTGAAAGCAGAATTTTTTTTCAACCCTTATGAGGATCGTATAGCCTGGCTTTTCAGCTTCAATTCTTTGTTTTTTCCTTCTTACGACCATTTGTTGCTGAGATGTCGTTAATTGAATCAAGAAACATCCTTTTGTCTTTAATCGTCGATATCTCAGGAACTACAGATCGCACAGCGAGCGGATGATAAGATTCGTAGACTTGAATAAGTTTCCTGTAAGATTCCTGCACTTTTTCATTGAAAAAAAATTTTCTTCCACTTTCAAAATTGGTTCGAAAAAGTACCGAAAAATTACGTTTTTTTTCGTTTTTTGAAAATTGCCCTGAATTTCGCGAATTTTGTAAAAGCTGCCAATGTCTTAACGTTTTTCTTCAGTTCACTGTGTGCTAAAACACCCCCTAAATTTTCAAGCCGGTCTGCTGGACCATTTTTTTCCGAATGAACAAAGTTTCAGCAAAAATGAAAGGAACACTTTTTTGTTCCTTAAGGGGTCTGTCTACCCGAGTCGAAATTTTTCGACGTATTTCGCCGTAAAAGTGGTGTTTCAAATCCAATTTGTACTTTGAAATACGTCGAGGGACGTCGAAATTAGTATAGACACCATTGAACGATTTCAACGTAGAACAGGGAAGATAATTCCATTTCTTCCATGTTTGACGTTGACTGAACGTTCAACGTACAACATCATTTCAACGTATTTCAACGTATTCGAAAGTATACGTTAGAAGTACGCTGAAAGATTTTTCGACGTACCTGCGTCGAAAAAAATTCCTCCTTTATTTCTACACACCGAAACTGAGTCGGTAAAGGAATAATCGCTTTCGGACCTGAAACTCTATTTTTTTCGCATGAAAATTCTAACGACCTAAGGGGATTTGAACGCTCGACCCTACGCTTACTAAACCTACGCTTTAGACCAGGGAACTACGTACGCTTCTCTAATTTCGATCCATGAATCTATTTTTTCAAATATTCATTCTTTAATTATGATGAATCAAAGGAGAGAATTGTCATCATTCTGAATGAATTAAAACAATAATTTCAAAAAAGGTAATATTATTTTTTCATATTTAATACTAGTCCAATAAAGAAGCGTTTGAATTCTTCACTCGCCTATCAGCTTAATTTTTTTCTTAATTGATTGCTTTTGATCTATATTTTCTTCATCTCTCATTTGAAAAATCCCAAAAGGGTGGCGAAGGGGTAGAAAAAAATGAAAACCACCCCAAAAATGACATTTTTTGCCAATATCTCGGAAATGGCAAATAATACGAAAAAAAAAGTTTCAAACAAAAGTTGAAAATATCAAAATTATCCACAAAATTGTTCTGATCCATTTTTTACGTATTTGAAAAATTAACCGAGATATTAACAGTTAGAAATAGTGGTATGCAGCTCAGTCGCGAGAAAAATCCCGAAATCTTCAAAAAAATCGTATAAATATGAAAAATTTACATTTTTTAACATTTTTTTTTCTAAATATATCTACAAAATCCAGCGAATAAATTCTGAAAGATCGATTTATTTTCGTAGACCATTCAAAAGTTATTAATAATTAATTGTTTAAACTTATCATTTTACTATTCAAATTGTATTTTAATTTTTTTTCTTTTTTTTCCTTTAAAAAGAATTAAAATACAATTTGAATAGTGAAATAATAAGTTTAAACAATTAATTCATTAATAACTTTTGGATGAATCTACGAAAAAAAATCGGTGTTTCAGAAATTATTCGCCGTATTCTGTAGATATGTTTAAAAAAAAAATGTTAAAAAATATGAATTTTTCATATTTATACGATTTTTTTGAAGATTTCCGGATTTTCACCTCGCAGTTGAGCTGTATACAAAAATTTTCAACTGTTAATATCTCGGTTAATTTTGCAAATACGTAAAAAGTATGTCAGAACAATTTTGTGGATAATTTCGATATCTTCAACTTTTGTTTAAAACTTTTCTTTCGTATTATTTGCCATTCCCGAGATATTGGCAAAAACTTCATTTTTGGGTGGTTTTGATTTTTTTCTACCCCTTCGCCACCCTTTTGAGATTTTTCAATTAGAGGTAATAAAAATATTGATCAAAACCAATTTATTCAAAAAAAATAAGTTGGTAGGCAAGTAAAGAATTCAAACTCTTCTTTATTGGATTATACATTGAATGTATATTATAACTCGTAAAAAGAATATTCTCAAAATAAATTTTGAAGATGATTGTTTTTTTTAGGAAATTCGGAAAGAAGACATTTGGAAAATATTAATGTTCTCAAAATTTTCATCTCTTTTTCATTTTTGAACTTTCGTTCCTATGTCAAGAATTGTAAAATTTGTTCTGTCAAAATTTCAAATTTGGACTGCAAAATTCTCAGTCATCATATCTATCGTAGTATTGATTTTCTTCTTCTACCAATCAATTATTGTAGGGAAATTGAAGTTAATGAAAACGATCGAAGCAAAAATTGAGAGAATTATAATCAGTAACAAGACAATTGATTGATGCGGTAATAACGAATTCGGGCAAAAACGATGTAAGACCGATGTAGAAGCTACTGGGCATTTGCACTCTGTTTTGAACAAGACTGAGGCAGGAGGGATCAATTTCCTATCATTTGTTTCATGAAAAAATCTCGGAAGCTAAGCGAGATAAAACGATTTGGTTCAATCCTTTTTTTGTAGCTCTTGAGATTCTCTACAAAAAAATAGCGAAATCGCTTTATCTTGCTTATTTTCGGAGATATTCGTCAGAAATGAGAAGAAAAAAAATTAAACAGATGAATCGAAACAAGCCCATTTTATTCGTCTGTTTTCTCAATATTTCTCAGCAACTGAGCGAAATAGTGCAATTTCACCTGAATCCTTTTTTGTAGCTCTTTAAATTTTCTACTGAAAAGAATCGGGGCAAAATGTCTCTATTTCGCTCATTTTCTGAGATATTGGCCAAAAATGAGGAATAGAAAAATTAAGCTGATAACTCGAAGAGAGGCACATATCAGGAATATCTCTTTATCATGCAATCACTCATCTCCGATCATGATGTACCACAGAAGTGCATCGAATTTCGAAAAGACATATCGCTCAGGAAGATTTATCACCAAAATGAGATTATTCTTGTACCCATAGAAATGATGTTATCAGTACAGGAAATTTTATCTTCAATGAATCACATTTGATTAAGAATCTCCAAAAATAGAAATAATAGATATTGTACAAGGAAACAGTAGACATTGCGAATAGGTAATCTACGACGGCTTTAATAAACTTGAGATAATTAAAATCTAAATTTATTCAATAACCCTTTTCCAATAATATTATTTTTTTAACGAAGCCAGTAACAGATGACTTTTACGTTGAACGCATTTTTAACATCATTTCAACGTAGAATTATTCTGGGATCGCGAAATTTCGAATCGCGGGACTGCTACGTCGAAATACGTTGAAATACGTTGGACAACGTTGAAAAAGTCGTGGCAAAACTCAACATCAAAAGAATTTACGTCGAAACCTTGATATACGTTAGGGGACGTTGGAGAAATTTCGAGTCGGGTACTTTGGATGCATGCTATCTTTATTAATTTTTTTCAAGAATACTGTTATGTTTATTAATGTGAAACTTGTTGGGCTCAACAAAAACACTTGTAAAGTACAAGAAAAAAATTTTTTAATTAATTTTAATCACTTTTTCACTGCGAAAATGTCAGGTATACAGGAGTCCGCTACAAGTGCGCTGTTGAAAAAATCTGAACAACGGCCCATCAGATATGAAAAAATCCGGAGGTTTCAGGTTCATAATGATAGTGGCTATATATCCCGAACCTCTAATTTTAATTTATATGTAAAAATAACAAAATGGCGGACGAAACACAAAAAATTAGAAAACGGGTTCTTCGTTTTTTGCTGTTTTTGGTTAGGAAAAAATAGTGAAAATAATCATTCTGGTTTGGGATATAGCCACTGTCGTACTGAACCTGAAACCACCCGACTTTTTCGAATCTCTGTTCGATGGGCCGTTGTTCAGATTTTTTCAACAGCGCACTTGTAGCGGACTCCTGTTTCTAACCTTTTCACAGTAAAAAAGTGATTAAAATTAATCAAAAAAAATTTTTTCTTATACTTTACAAATGTTTTTGTTGAGCACAACAAGTTTTACAATAATAAACATAACAGTATTCTTGAGAAAAATCAATAAAGATAGCATGCATCCAAAGTAGACAGACCCCTTAAGGAGTTTGGGGACTTTTCTTGTTTATATGAACATTGCTGTGAAATTCAGACAGGACGTTCTTAATATTATGATCATTACGTACAATTTTTTTCCTAAATTTTTATGCAGACGGTTTTGAAGTAATCACACTCAAAAAAAAGTATACTTCTCTCCAGTATGAATTATACGACTGGCAAGTATTTTTGAGAAACTTGCGAGAATTCATTAATTATACTTGTTAGTAGTAGTGAATAGTCTCCTCAGAAGTATATCCACTTGATCCACTTAATACTTGGGATGAGTAAAATATACTCAGTCCTAGTATAAAAGATACTTCCCGAGTCGAAATTTCTCCGACGTTCCCTAACGTATATCAAGCTTTCGACGTAAATTCTTTCGATGCTGAGTTTTGCCGCGGCTTTTTCAACGTCGTCCAACGTATTTTAACGTAGCAGTCCCGCGATTTGAAATTTCGCGATCCCAGAATAATTCTACGTTGAAATGATGTTAAAAATGCGTTCAACGTAAAAGTCATTTGTTACTGGCTTCGTTAAAAATGTAATATTATTGGAAAAGGGTTATTGAATAAATTTAGATTTTAATTATCTCAAGTTTATTAAGGGGTAACACCACTGTAGAATTTTTTAAAAATCGAATTTTTTTTTTTGGCTTGAAAATTAGTTTGAACCTTCAAGAATATGCGGGAGAAAGCCCAATAGCTAACGCCCATTTTTTCTGATAAAAGTTTGAACTTTTCTACAAGTGTGTTGCACTGCTTGCAAATAACTATTTGCGACCTTGGCCGAAAATGTCAGTTTAGTGTCTTACCATCTGAATTTTATTTTTTCTAATGCACTCACAGATGTTGCTAGTGTATCAGGGAAGTGTTTATGGTCAATTTGAAGTTTTGAAAAAAATAAACATAGGTTATTATAGCGTCAAAAGTGAAAAAGACTATAGTTTCCTCGTAAAAAAATCCGGATTTTTGTATTTACTGCTGTTTCTCGCGGTTTATTGGCACTATATATGGCCTGGCGATACGTCAGAATCCATATTCCATTGAAAAAATGAAGAATGACATCTGGGCGACCTTATATCACAAATTATGAACTGACGAGAATCCGCAGCACAAAAAGTGCTCAATTGCTTGGTGTGAGTGGAAGAAGGCACAAACAGTGAATTCCTTGGACACTTTCCGTCATACGCCACTGCTTTCGATGGAAGTTATCAAAGCCATCAAGCCTATTTATGAGGAGCTGAGCCGAGACGAACTGCTACACCGTTGCTTGAAAGGCTACACACAAAATAGCAACGAGAATTTCAATGATAGTGTTTGGCATGTGGCGCCCAAATCCTATTTAAGTGGCAAAAAAGTGTTGCATATAGCGACTGATATCGCTGTATCCACCTTCAATGACGGCCTTACGAGTATCCTGCCCATTTTCAGAGTATTGGAGATGGATATTGGCCTCCAAGCTTACAATTTTTGCCTGGAAAGTGGTGCGAAACGAATCAAATTTGCTGAACTACAATTGACAGATGCGGCAAAAGTTGCGTGCTCCAACATAAAATCGTCCCTAAAAGAAAATAACGCTGCATATTCGAATTTAGGTCGACAACTCTATGGTGCTAGAATAGCAGACTGATGGTAAAAAGATTTTTTACGGTCGATTTTTTCATTTTTTTATATTGCTAGATCATGTCAAAACTTTGGACGCGCTTTACTCGAAACACGATTTTTCAGATTGGCACGCAGCATAACTCAAACAATTTTCATTATTTTCACGTGAATTTTTGACAGTGTCTTCAAAATAACATTTCGCACAGATATACGTAGGGGATTTTCGAAAAATTGATTTTTGCATTTTTCAGTAACAAAAGAGTACCCAATTTTTTTAGTAAAAATTGAACTTTTTTTTTCAAATGCCCGTCAAAAATGCAAAAATCAATATTTTGAAAATCCCCTACGTATTTCTGTAGCTTGACTATGTAGATTAACCTAATTTTTTTCTTTTCTTCCAGATTCAAATTTACACCAGTTATGCTGCGTGCCGGGGAGTGCTAAAAATTGGAAGAGCCTTACGTGAATGGCTCTAGTGTCGTTAATATTCAATATTAATTGATGAATTTTTTTCTCCGGAGACTTCAATACATGCTCAATGACTCCCTAAAATCTTATCAATTTTATTGAAGAGAAGACAATCGTCGTGAGATCTTCATCTCGTTCTATGTTTTGACATCTGTCAGTTGAATTTAGAACTCTCACGTATCAACAACTGTTGTATAATTAATAAACCTATTTAATAGATTAACGTGTTGTTTAATCTCTCTCTTGAGTCCACTGGTTCAACAGGTTATGGGCCCAGTATAACGAAAAGAGAGAAAATTTATATTTTTTTTGAATAAATTAAATCTGACGAAGACATAAGGAATAAAAAGAGAAGAGCACTTCAAAAATTGAGGAATTCCAGAGAACAATTTGAATAGCAGAGAGGATGACATCCGGAATGGCTAGAATTGAAGTACTGAATTCAGAAAATTATGAAGCATGGAAAATCCAGATGGAAGCTCTTCTAATCAAGAATGATGTATGGGAATATGTCAGCGGTGAATCAACGAAACCTGCAGTTACAGAGAATAATGCAGAATCTCAAGCACGAGCTCGTGAGTGGCAGATCGTTGACCGTAAAGCTAAGTCAGATATTATAATTTGTATCGACCAATCAATTGTCAGTCAGTTTCAAGGGTGCACAACGTCAAAAGAATTGTGGGACAGATTGAGTTCAACTTATGATACTTATGGGGCTAGTAGAATGTCTTCACTGTTGAGGACACTAACACAGTTCAAATTGGAGAATTACGAAAACCCCCATGTAGCCCTCCGCACATTTTTTGAGACAAATGCGAAATTAAGAGACTTGACAATTGATCTCGACAAAAGGGTATTAGCCACTTTTTTATTGGACAGTTTTCCACCCGATTGGGAGAATTTCAAATATTCTTTCGAAGCAAGAGACGAATTGCCTGATCCTGAAGTCTTGAGAGCCAAAATAATTGAAGAATACAATGTCAGAAAAGGCAAAGACAATAATATGTTTCAGAATGCTATGATTGCTAGGAAAACATTTTCAAAATCAAAGAACTCATCAGACAAATCAAGAAATGAGAAGGAAAAAGACAAAGAATTCAAATTCAAATGCAATCGATGCAAAAAGAAGGGGCACAAAGCAAAGGATTGCACTGCAATTATCTCCAAGAAAGTTGAAGCAAATAATATTGAGGATATCAGTCTAATTATATCTTCACAGGAATCTGAGGTACATGAGAGTCATTCAGCAGAAGTCCAACCATCCAGAAGTAATATATGGTGTTTAGACAGTGGATGCACTACTCACTTATGTAAAGATCCTGACGAATTTGTAGAACTTGAAGACAGAAAGCTTGGTAAATTGAATCTTGCAAACAACGCCTCGACGGAAATTGCTGGACGAGGAAATGTGATGTTCACTTCAGAATTGCAAGGAAAAATCAAGAATATCAATCTTCACGACGTATCGTATGTCCCCGACCTTCGAACAAATTTATTATCAGTTGGAAAAATAACTGACAAAGGATTGAAGGTACTATTCGATGACAAGAAAGCTACTATTTTAGACAAAGAGGGGAGAAACATCCTCCAAGCTACTAGAATGAACGGGCTTTATTTTTTACAAGAAAAGATAGTACAATGTCACTCAGTAACTGAAAGTAAACTATCAGTGAAGAACTCAACTGAAACTTGGCACAGGAAAATGGGCCATTTGAATGTGAGAGATCTACAAGAGTGCGTTCGAAAAGAAGCCGTTCGAGGAATCAGCCTGGAAAATTCTTCTGGAGCATTTGATTGCGACATATGTCTTCAGGGGAAGATGACAAGATCCCCTTTCCCAATAAAATCTGAAAGATCAACAGAATTGCTGGAAATAATACACTCTGATGTGTGGGGACCAGCACGAGTGAAAACACTGGGAGGCGCTAGATACTTCGTCACCTTCATTGACGACTCCTCAAGATGGTGTGAAGTCAGACTTCTAAAAGAGAAGAGTGAAGTTCTTCCCGCTTTCAAGGAATTCAAGAATTTTGCTGAAAACCAAACTGGAAAGAAGATTAAATTCCTACAATCCGATAATGGAAAGGAGTATTTGAATAAATCATTCAACGAATTTCTGAGTAACAACGGAATTGGACGCAGACTGACAGTTACACACACCCCGCAGCAGAATGGCGTAGCTGAACGGAAAAATCGTACCTTGATGGAAACAACGAGATGTATGTTGATTCAGTCAGGACTATCAGCATCATTCTGGGGGGAAGCTGTATTAACAGCGAACTATACACGCAACAGATGTCCTTCAAGAAGTATCGAGGGAAAGACACCATTCGAAAAATGGACAGGGAAGATACCAGATGTTAAGTACTTCCAGGAATTCGGATGCGAGGTCTACTCTCTGGACAGAAATCCAACAAAAGGGAAGTTGGAGCCTCGATCGAAGAAGGGTGTGTTCGTAGGATACTCAGAAGAATCCAAAGCATACAGAGTTTGGATACCAGAAGAAAAGAAAGTAGAAACCACTCGAGATGTGAAATTTTTGACAAGAAACGAAATTGTCTCAAATGGAGATCACAAGAGAGTTGGAAAAATTGAAGCAGAAACTGAGTTGAAGAACTTCAACGATTTTCCCATTACACCAAGAAATAATCAGCCTGATCAAAATGGAGATCAAGAAGACAACGAAGAGAATTGGTTTGACGTAATGGAAGAAATGGAAGATGAAGATGAACAAAGACAAAATGAAGTGGATCCAGAACTCATGAGCGATGACAATCCAGGATTGATTGAAGATCAAGCTGAAGATCGACTTGTAGATCAAAATCAACCAGAGATTGATCAAGTAAGAACATTGAAGAGGGGTCCAGGAAGGCCAAAGAAAGTCCTGACGGGATTACCAGGAAGACCGAAGAAAGATTATCATTTAATTGAAGAATTTGGAGGTCTTGCTGAAATCTCTCTTCGGGACGCAATGAACGGACCAGATTCAAAAGAATGGATTCAAGCCGTCGCTTCAGAAATGAAATCCATAATCAAAAATGACACCTGGGGATTTGTTGATCGACCTGAAAATCAATTAATTGTTGGAAGTCGAGTGATACTCAGGAACAAATTGAATACTGATGGTACCGTGGAAAGGAAGAAAGCCAGAATTGTAGCCAGAGGTTTCTCTCAACGCCCCGGAGTAGATTTTGACGAGACATTCGCGCCAGTTGCACGAGGGAGCTCGATCCGCATGATTACATCCCTCGCTGCCCAACATGGAATGAAGATTAACCAATACGATGTAACGACAGCTTATCTAAATGGAGTATTGGAAGAAGAAATCTTCATGGAAGTCCCTGATTACACTGAAGACGCATTGGAATCTATCATTGCTTCAGAACCAAAAACCAGTCAAATAACCAAAAAGGCCACTGAACTTCTCTCACACTTCAGAGAAGGGAACAAAGTTTGTCTCATGAAGAAGGCACTTTACGGACTTAAACAGGCTGGACGACAGTGGTTCTTCAGATTGTCTGAAGAATTGAAGAAATTTGGGCTGGTGCAATCGAGTTCAGACCAATGTATCTACTACTCAGGACGAGGGGAAGGTATATTCTTGGTAGCAATTTATGTGGACGACATCCTGGTAGCATCAAAAGATCAAAAGAAAGTAAAAGAATTTCAAGAACACCTGTCGAAAAGTTTTGAAATCAAGAGCATTGGAATCGTAAACCATTACCTCGGGATAGAATTTTCTGAAACAAAAGAAGGAATCAAAATGAATCAGAAAGGGTATATTCAGGACATTCTTGAACGCTTTAAAATGGCTGAAGCAAATCCAGTAGCCACACCACTGGATCCAGCAATAAAATTGAAGAAAAGCGAAGAAAGAACGAAAGAAGAAGAGAAATTACCATACAGAGAATTAGTGGGAGCACTGATGTACTTAGCTGTATGTACAAGACCGGATATTTCTCATGCGGTTAGTTACTTGAGTCAATACAACAATTATTACGACTCTTCACACTGGACAGCCGCAAAAAGAGTCTTAAGATATTTGAAGGGAACTGAAAATATCGGACTATTCTTCAAGAGACAGCGATCATCACTCGTTGGATACGTTGATGCCGACTGGGCGAACTGCACAGATGATAGAAGATCATTCACTGGTTACGCTTTCCTGTTAGGAGACTGCCCAATTTCCTGGGAATCAAGAAAACAGCGGACAGTAGCTCTTTCTTCTACCGAAGCAGAATATATGGCGTTAACTGAAGCTGCAAAAGAAGCCGTATATTTGAAACGCTTTCTAATCGAACTCGGATTCCAGGAACTGAGTCACGTAAAACTCTTGAGTGACAACTGTGGAGCTCAGAAATTGGCAAAGAACGCTGTGTTCCATAGTAGAACAAAACACATTGATGTGAGACACCATTTCGTGAGAGAAATCCTCAGAGATGAAGAACACTTCAATATTGAGTATGTCTCAACAAATGAAATGGCTGCTGACGTACTGACGAAAGGACTTCCTAAATCAAAACATCAACGATGTTTGGAAATCTTGCATTTACGAAATGTCGAGAAGTAAATTCATCGTATACATTTCGAGGGGAAGTATTGAAGAGAAGACAATCGTCGTGAGATCTTCATCTCGTTCTATGTTTTGACATCTGTCAGTTGAATTTAGAACTCTCACGTATCAACAACTGTTGTATAATTAATAAACCTATTTAATAGATTAACGTGTTGTTTAATCTCTCTCTTGAGTCCACTGGTTCAACAAATTTCTTCCCTTCCTTTCAACCCAAAATAAAATACTCTAAAAACGCCTTTTTTGAGGCGGTTACAGTGGTGGTACCCCTTAAGGGGGGACCACGGTGAAATTCAAAAGTCTTTGGTTGATGAAGGGATCCATCGAGTGACATTTGGCACACGATGGGATGTGTCAAGAGAGCTAAAAAATGCTGAACACAATCCATTTTGCCCCGTCTTTCAAGATAAAACGTCATTATTCGGCTTCATCTTAATAATGCCCCATGGACCACAAATTTGATCCGATTCAGATTTTATTTTTTTTCAAATACTCGTTAGCCTTTCGTGGATAAAGTTGGGTATCCATTCTACATTACAGATTATAGATCACGAGAAAATGAATTTTTCCCATTCACTCATTCTTTGTTCGAAATTCTTTCAATTGAAAAAAATTCGTTGAATTGAGAAAAACTCATTTTCTAGTGATCTATGATCTGTAATATAGGATGAATACCCAATTTCATTCTCGAAAGGCTTACAAATATTTGTAAAAAAAAAAAATTCCAATCGGATCAAAATTGTGGTCCATGGGGCATTATTCAAATAAAGCCGAATAATGATGTTTGATCTTGAAATAAGGGGCAAAATGGTTTGCATTCAAAGTTTTTTAGGTTTTTTGATACACCCCATCGTGTGCCAAATGTAGCATGCAGCATGCTAGCTAAAAATCTCATAGGGTGCAATGGAAACGAGATATTCACAAAAAAACGATTTTCGTGACCTTTGACCTTCGCCATCTCCAGACGCCGGCACGATGTGATATTAGATTTTTGAGACAAGTCTTAGAAGGTCGAACCAAAGGTCCATGCAAAAATCTAGCTTGTTCGCTCGAATTCCGAGGTGAAATCCTTATTATCCTGGTCTAGAACGAAATTTCAAAAATGAAAAAGAAATGAAAATTTTGAGAAAATTAATATTTTACAAATGTCTTCTTCCGAATTTCCTAAAAAAAACAATCGTCTTCAAAATTTATTTTGAGAATATTCTTTTTACGAGTTATAATATACATTCAATGTATAATGCAATAAAGAAGAGTTTGAATTCTTTACTCGCCTACCAACTTATTTTTTTTAAATAAATTGGTTTTGATCAATATTTTTATTATCTCTAATTGAAAAATCCCAAAATAGTGGCGAAGGGGTAAAAAAAATCAAAACCACCCTAAAAATTACGTTTTTGCCAATATCTCGGGAATGGCAAATAATACGAAAAAAAGTTTCAAACAAAAGTTGAAGATATCGAAATGACCCACAAAACTGTTCTGAAATACTTTTTACGTATTTGCAAAATTAACCGAGATATTAACAGTTGAAAATCTTTGTATACAGCTCAACTGCGAGGTGAAAATCCGGAAATCTTCAAAAAAATCGTATAAATGTGAAAAATTCATATTTTTCAACATTTTTTTTCAACATTTTTGAAGTGAAACTTCTTATACGACGTCGGACGAGCGTCACCCTCATGTCACATTTCCACGCGTTAAGGGGTAACGGAACCCCTCATATATATTGAATTTTTGAACTGATTGTTTGAAGATATTTATCAATATTTTCATGATAGGAGAGTGGCAACGACTGGGGAAGGACATTAGGAAGTCGATGCTTCTGATATTTAATGCAAAAAATCATAATTATTACTAAACAATGGGTTTGAAAATTTGAAATTTACTGGGTCTCCCGTTACCCCTTAAATTTAACGCTCGCATCTTAGGTATACGAAAGAGAGGGAGAACCGAGACTAGTAGAAGAGTGGGGCGGCGCCTGCGCTCAGGGCGAGACAGTCCCAATAATATCCAAAGCACAAATGTAGTTCTTTTTCAAAAAACATTCATTTGGCATCAGCGCCGAAGTTGATGTTTTATCAATGTACGTAACTAGACCTTACACATATTGCGTATAATGTTCAATCTTCTTTTGGGAATATCTCGGAAACTAAGCGAGATAGAGTGATTTTGCTACATTCATTTTTTATAGACTTTTAAATTCCTACAAGATAGCTATACGGTAAAATTGCCCTATCTTGATTAGTGTCCGAAATACTTTCAAAGAAACAATTTAAGAAAAATTCTACTTTTCCTGTTTTTTTGTATTTTTTCATGTTCACAATAATTTTTTGAGAATACTCAGAAACTAAGGGAGATACAGCGATCTTACACTGATTTCTTTGTAAAAAATTCAAAATGTTGCAAAAGGGCGTATCTCTATTAGATTTAGAGATATTTTCAAAAAATCATTGAACCAAAGACTATCTATAAGTCTATTTTTTTGTCGTAGAATTCTGATGAAAATCTCGGAAACTAAGCGAGATGATGCATTCCTTATCGAAACTCTTTTTGAAATTCTCCACAAAAAAGATTTTCAAAATAATTTCGTTATCTCGCTCAGTTCCCGAGATATATTATTCCTAAAAAAGGATGCTGAAAAAAAAATATATCAAGTTTTTACACAAATTTATTTCATTTAATCATCAATTTTCTTTGAATATCTCATAATCTAAGCAAGATAGGGTAATTTTGCACTAAGCCTTTCATGTCGAGAATTTCGAGAGAGCGACAAAAAAATGGAGGCAAAATCGCTCTATCTCGATCAATTTCCGAGATATTCACAGAAAACTATGATTGAAAAAGAAATCGATTCATCTGAATACTTTATAATCGTGGAAAAAAATGTAATTTCTTAGTGAACAAAAACCAATATACTATAGGCAGGTATTCAAATTTTTAATGCGTAATACCTATGTTTATTGAACAGCTAGCAGACCAGCGCATTTGGTTATTTTTCTCTGAGCTCCTAACGCATCCGCTTACTATCCTCACAATTATTAATAATTCATCTCTATCCATACTAATGAGCACCAAATTTCACTTCTGCTGCGCGTTGATTCCACGCACCTCCTTTTGCACTTGTCGAGATTTAAATATGTCTAATTAGATCCAATGATATAAAAAAAAAATTCTGTCGTGTGTAATCCTCGGCTACTGAACAGTATTTTGAAAATTATATAATAGAATTGTGATGGAAAAACAATTGTACCACAAATCTCGTGCACCATCCAAATATTTGGGGAGGATGAATGAATGAAATTCGATTCTTAATACGTAATGCATGTATTTCAGCATTGTGAAAAAGAAGTTTCACTTCTTACGCGCGGCATTCCACGCACCCTCTTTTTTTCTAAACATATCTACAGAATACGGTGAATAATTTCTGAAACACCGATTTTTTTTCGTAAACTCATCCAAAAGCTATTAATGAATTAATTGTTTATACTTATTATTTTACTATTCAAATTGTGTCTTAATTCTTTTTTCTCTGTATTTACATTCCCTGCATACCTCAAGGAATGCAAATATAGAAAGAAAAAAAATTAAAAAATAATTTGAATAGTAAAATAATAAGTTTAAACAATTAATTATTAATAACTTTTGAATGGTCTATGAAAATAAATCGGTCTTTCAGAATTTATCCGCCGGATTTTGTAGATATGTTTAGAAAAAAAAATGTTAGAAAATGTAAATTTTTCATATTTATACGATTTTTTTGAAGATTTCGGGATTTTTCTCGCGGCTGAGCTGCATACCACAATTTTTAACTGTTAATATCTCGGTTAATTTTTTAAATACGTAAGAAATGGATCAGAACAATTTTGGGGATAATTTTGACATTTTCAACTTTTGTTTGAAACTTTTTTTTTCGTATTATTTGCCATTTTCGAGATATTGGCAAAAAATGTCACTTTTGAGGTGGTTTTCATTTTTTTCTACCCCTTCGCCACCCTTTTGGGATTTTTGAATGAGAGATGAAGAAAATATAGATCAAAACCAATCAATTAAAAAAAAAATTAAGCTGATGGGTGAGTGAATAATTCAAACGCTTCTTTATCGGAGTAGTATTAAATATGAAAAAATAATATTACCTTTTTTAAAATTATTTTTTAAATTTATTCAGAATGATGACAACTCTCTCCTTTGATTCATCATAATTAAAGAATGAATATTTGAGAAAATAGATTCATGTAGGCAGTCCGATTCATCGAAATTAGAGAAGCGTGCGTAGTTCCGTGGTCTAAAGCGTAGGTTTAGTAATCGTAGGGTCGAGCGTTCGAATCTCTTAGGTCGTTAGAATTTTCATGCGAAAAAAATAGAGTTTCAGGTCCGAAAGCGATAGGGAAGCGTCTTAGAAGGGGTAAATTGCTCTCAGCAAAGCGTGATGAACCGGAATTTCACATTATTTTCAGAAAAAATTGTATTTTGGTAGTGGTAACTGAAGATTATTCCTTTACCGACTCAGTTTCGCTTTGTAGAAATAAAGGAGGAATTTTTTTCGACGCAGATACGTCGAAAAATTTTGCAGCGTTCTTCCAACGTATACGTTCGAATACGTTGAAATACGTTGAAATCATGTTGTACGTTGAACGTTCAGTCAACGTCACACATGGAAGAAATGGAATTATCTTCCCTGTTCTACGTTGAAATCGTTCAATGGTGCCTATACTAATTTCGACGTCCCTCGACGTATTTCAACGTGTAAATTGGATTTGAAACACCACTTTTACGGCGAAATACGTCGAAAAATTTCGATTCGGGTAGTATCTTCTATACTTGACAGCAGTATAAAAGATACTTGTCACTAGTATAAAAGATACTTGGATCAAGTGTTTTTCAGAATGTACAGGAGCATGAAGCACTTGCTTCATAAATCGAAAATACTTATATTCGGGGCTTTTCTTGCAGGGTGGTATATTGGATTCGGTCTTGAATGAATAACGAAAATAGAAATAACACGTTTATTTGAAGAGAAATTTCGGAATATCTTCTCTGCAGAATTTTTTTCTCAAAGTATGGTTCATAAACTAATCACTAACTAATATGAGAATGAAAGCCTATACCAACTTAGGTATCAGAGTTGGATGAAATTTTTTTTTTTGCTTAATTTGGTCCGATGAACTGGTACTCATGCAAGGGCATTTGCAGCTTAATGGAAATCTGTTTCAATTATTAATTTATTCCTCCTTCGAGACAAGAAGATCATGCGAGTTTTATTGCGAATTTTATGGATTGCAGATTAACGAATTTTTGGATGGAATTAATCTCTTTTTTTTCAGTTGAATCTCATAATTTCAGCAAAAATGGGAGAGTTAATTCCCATTAGAACAATTTCTCGAAAATTTTCCTCAGATTCCGAGATAATCCCATGGAGTTATATCATTTCCCTTTACTCCAATTGATTGAATTGTTAATTAATACCAGAGTGAATTTACTCATTTTTCAATTATCAGCTTGCCATTGCCCGATGTTTCTTGCATCTAAAAGTTTTCTCAATTTACATATACATAATCGTTTCTAATTAATGGATACAATAGAACATGCATTTAACATTGCGTTTTCCTTAAAAAAGTTTTCATTGATTCTTCATCCTCTTTTATCATTAGTTTACAAGTTATTTATTTACAGAAGTTTTCTGTCCATTTCTGCATTGAATACATAGACATCTTAATTGTTTTTGTTTAATTCTGTCAATTTTTTCCGTTTTTTTTCCTCCAATTATGTCTGAATTCAATTCAATAATGCTTTCTATACTCGATCATTTCTTGTCTTCTCATTCCAACAACACCCACTCGATTGATATATTTATATAACAAATTTTAAAAATATTTGAAAATTGAACAGGAGACAATAAATAGTATATTACATGCCTGGGTCAGTAATGTAAGAAATGTCTCAGAGCACATGTAATTGTTGGCCGAGGCGAAGCCGAGGTCAACAAACATGTGCTCTGAGGCTTTCTTACTTACTGCCCAAGGTGTGTATACGATTTTTCTGCACACTGGGACAGAAGTGAGCTTACGCCCGAGCGCAGCCAGGGCCTAAAGTCTCACTTTCGTCCCAGTGTACAGAAAATACAATTAATCGATAATAAGAGAAAAAAAAAGAATGAAAAATAAGTAAATTGATAATGGTATGGTATAATAAAAATTATTATAAATTTAAATAATTGTTAAGAAAAAAAAATTGCATTTAAGGTAATTCTTGTGGTTCGGGCAATCTATTATTCCTTTTCAATTTTGGTCACGTTCGATAGAATAGCATGAGTAGATTTTTTTCAAATTTAGTTCACCCCATGTTACCGGACAAATAAGGCCAAAATTAATTTTCGAAAATAATTAAATTATTATTGAAACGCCATAAGCGAGGTTCAGTTTCAGTTTCACTGCGAAAATTCATGGCCACAGACCTATTTTTTCTTCATATAACCTCATACGTTTTTTGTTCGTTACAATGTCTATTTTTTTTAGAAATCATGAAAAATGTATGTTACCTGACATATCGACGATTAATTCAATTAATTGCATGAAAACATCAATGGCGGCCATATTGGTATTTGAAATCCGAGAATCCTCCAATCCCAGTTCTCGATGCTGGGACAGCGTGAGTCAAATGCGGAACAATATTGAATATTCATGATATTACTTATTAACAATTTATCATCTTGGACATCGTTCTAGTATCGGTAAAATGTTGAAAAATCGAAATAGTTATAGTAATTATAATAACTAGAAGGAGAAAAAAATAACAATCGATCATTTAAACCTGCCACAAGGATTACCTTAAGATTGAGAAGAAAAGGGGAAAACACAGTGTCAGAGTATTTTTCATTTAAACATCATTTTTTAAACGTATTTTCATTAGTATTCAAACATTTACAAGAGAATAATAATAAAATTGGGTGAAGAGAAGTAGCCAATTTGAGAATGTTAGCTGCCATAAGACATCACTTCTGCATTTCTAGATTATAGTCATTTTTGTGTATGGCTGCTAACTCATCGTGAAAACACTTCATCACCTTTCTTTTTTTTCGTCATTTTCAAACAATTATGTTTATAATTTTAAAAAAGAACCAAAGAAAAAGAGAGAAAATAAGAAATAAGCATTTTTTCAAAGCAAAAAAAAACGGGAAATTGCAAAAACTTATGAATACTGAGAAGTAGCTTACACATGTTTTCTTTTTAAACACAAGTACAAAATAATCGTGATATTGTCGAAATTATTTGAGCGAGACTCAATGAGAAACACTTTTTTCTCGAATTGATTAATACACCTAATCAAATTAATAATTTCTCACAATTTACATACGGAACTTGTAAAAAATCGATTTAGGAAATACTTGTGCCAAGTATAAAAGATACTTGTGACAAGTATAAAAGGTACTTGTGATAAGTATAAAAGATACTTGTGACAAGTATTAAAGATACTTATGACAAGTTTAAAAGATACTTGTGACGAGTATAAAAAATACTTGTGACGAGTATAAAAGATACTTGTCACAAGTATCTTTTAGACTTGTGACAAGTATTTTTTATACTTCACGTATGAGCGTTATACTAGTTATGAGTATCCAGGTGAGACTCATCTCTAGTATTTTTTATACTTCTGCCAAGTACCTGGAGATACTACACAGTAGTATATTTTTTTTTGAGTGTAACGATCAAAATTACGTCTTCTGCATGGGCTCTCACGCATCCAGCCTGTCTTAGCACAAGATCGTTACCACAACTCAGGTGGTAACAAAGATAACAAGGAGTTTTGCTGTATCTAAAATTTTGGGAAGCAAGAGAATGACTTCCTGGATGAGAAACTTTGATCGGAGTCAAGAACAAACGAAATCATTTGTTATAAGGCAAAATATGTACAGGTAAATTGTTACTTGACTGACGCACCTCAAAAAACTGCCCGAATTTGGTTTTTCACTGCAAATTTTTATGAATATGGTATCTTTCAACTGTCAAGAGGATCGGTCACACGATTTCAAGGCGGGAGGAAAGAATCCTAATTAAATTTTTTGGAAAAATACAACCTACTTTTTCCTGGGAAGTCTAACCCATTCGATCGAAAATAAACAAGCAGGGGCTTCATCCCATGGGCATTCTTCGTAAATTTCAATCCTCGTTATTTACTTGATAGTGTCTTTACAATTAAAAAATTTATCGCAAGGAACATTTAATATTATGCCAATGCAATTGGCATGAAGCTTCCGAATGGGATTTTTAACTCTTCATTTTTTATAAATTTAAAATGATATCAGGATGAATGCGGTTTTATTTTTTAGCAAAAATTATCTACTTTCTAATGATGAAATGATAAATACTAGTGACCTTAAAAAAAAATTTGAATTTCTGAAGAAAAAAAATAATTGAATTTCTGAAGAAAAAAAAAATTTCAGCATTTTTGTAGAAGAATCCTTTGAAAAATCTGAAATTTTTAGGATTGGTGATGGTCATTTAAATTGATCTTTCAAGCTCAACTTGGATATGGTCAGACAAGCAGTTCCATGCATATACGCTCATTGCATGGAATAGTTTTTCAACAATATCTCGGGAGCTGTTCGGTCGATTACGCTGAAATTTAATACCGAAATTCGCACTCATAAGATGTACAAACACACCAAATTTGAAGTCTCTTACTCAAATATTTTTTAAGTTATCGCGATAACCGTGATTTTTCAAAATTCACAGTAAAAAAAATATAATAAAAAAAGTAAAAATGGGAGCACTGGTCACCCTTGGGGTTTAATGTGCGCCCTATCCATTCGCATCTCCTCGCGGACGATAGACGCTGTAAATTGATTTTTCGCTGAGAAAACTCGAAAAAACTATTTTTTGATGATTCACTTTTTCTTGAGAACCATTGAACCGATTTAGCTGAAATTCAATAGCAAAGTTGGCACTCATAAAATGTATAAACACACTAAATTTGAAGTCTCTAGCTCAAATTTTTTTAAGTTATCGCAATAACCGCGATTTTTCAAAAATCATAGTATTGTTTTTTTTTTTTTATATATTTTTTCCAGTACTGTACATAGATTTCTCTTTTTGTACATCCCCCCATTACCCCATTCCAGTGTTTCCAGCCTAACTTCCTGCCTTTTTTCTCCTACTTCTCACCCCTTCCTGCCCTATTTGCGAGAGCCATGGATCGACTTTCTATTACTGCCCGCATTTGCCGTGAACCAAGAGAAACCATGGAAAACCCTGATCAGTGCAGTCGGATTCGTACAGAGCCTTAATGTGCCTTTCTGTCACGCTGACGAGAAAGGCACACTAATTCTCTATAGTCACACCTACCGTATCGTTCAGTTTGTCATTCGAATCTGTGTACGGCAAGCGGTCACCCATCCAAGTAGTAACCAGACGCAATGCTGCCTAACCCGGTAGATCCGCCGAGCCGTACACAGACCGAACAGCCAAACTGCCGGTCCAAAAATCATAGTGAAAAAAATATTTAAAAAAAAATAAAAATCGGAGCCCTGGTCACCCTAGGGGTTTAATGTGCGCCCCATCCGCGCGCATCTCCTCGCGGAGGATAGACGCTGTAAATTGATTTTTCGCTGAGAAAACTCGAAAAAATGATTGTTTGATAATTCGCTTTTTCTCGAGAACCATTGAACCGATTTAGCTAAAATTTCGCAGAGAGCATTGCGCTCACGTAGTGAATATCCCTCAAAATTTCATATCGATACATGCAGCCGTTTCCGCATAAAGTGATGAAACGTGTCATCACACACACACACACACACACACACACACACACACACACACACACACACACACACACACACACACACACACACACACACACACACACACACACACACACACACACACACACACACACACACACACACACACACACACACACACACACACACACACACACACATACATACATACATACATACATACACACAGACATGTAAAAAAAATATTTTTTTCCGACATTTTAGATCATTTGGAGTCATAATCCGATGAAATCTCAAATTCGAAAAAAATGACGATTACAATGCTTCTATTCGGAAGCAAAAACCGAATAAAACCTGAGAATTGAGATTATCACCACGTTTGACATTACCCGAGGCCACGACGGGGACGTAGTGGTGTGTAGGCCTCAAAAAAACCTAACACGACCTACCCTATGCGACTCTCAGGATTTTGTTGAAGACATTTATTGACAAAAACACCACCCACCCCCTTAGGGCATCAAGAATTTATAATGTCTATTTTTTCAAGAAAACAAGTACATTGAACATTGAAATGCGTACTTTTTCCTCTAGTCAATAACTTGAATGCTTCGCGTGGAACAATTTCAACCCATTTATATCATGAAAAAATTACGAAAAAAAAACAAAATTCAAAAACTTTTAGAAATTTAATACGGATTAATAAATTCGAAAAAATACTCATCTGAATAAGCGATCAAATGGTATTGAGTTGAGACGACACACTTAATCAAATTTTCTCACTGTCAAGTTGTAACAGAGTAGAACACAGAGGACTCAATAACTAGGGGAAGGCTCAAGTGGTTATTATGCCAAAATCGCCCCACTCCTTGGTCTTCGGTCTCTGTTTCTCTTTTGTGCTCATCATCAACTGTCATCGTTATTCAAAATTATTGATTTCTTTATTTTTCCATCACACCTATCATCACGTTCCCTCTCTCTCTATTCAAGTCAAAACACGGGATCTTCTCAACTTTTATCTCAATAATTTTATTACACAATCTTCAAAAATTCCACAAATGTATTGATTCAACTCTCAATGTAGACGCATTGGGAGCCGACAATTATGAAAAATTAGAAAAAACCCCAACAAAAACAAAATTATGACATTTTCTATGAAGCGTCGCTATAGTATCAATTTACCTATGTAAATATAGTGGGGTGCAAAAAAGATTTTTTTTTTGATGGTATCCGAAAATTGATAGTATACTTAAAAACGAAAATTTTGGTCATAAGTGGAGCTCTTAATATTGATAGTAAGGTTTGCCTCAATCCATTTTTCTATTTTCTCATTTAAATAACACAGAAAAATATTTTTTCAATTTTCTAATTTTTGTAGCTTAGAAACGGTTTATTGCAGGGAAATTTTGAACGATGAATCTCAACGGAAATTGAACGATCTACGAAAAAGGTCTCTTGCAAAAAATCCATAAAATCAATTGTTTTCAAGTTATGAGTCTGTTCATTAGTACCTGATAAAATTTTCGACTATTTTGTCAAATAAATTGAAGTATTAAAGTTGTTTTTCATATTAGTGCTATATATATTATAAAATTACTCAATTTCTATTGAATTTGAAGTACAGTTATGTATTTTTTATAGAAAATTCAATAAATGATTGCTAACTAGCTAAACTACCTGGTTTCGCTCAGGAGTTGATATGAGATTGTGTGTTAGTTGGGATAAAAGAATAAACTTTAAAATATAGAAAGTACTTTTCTTTCTTATTGAAAACATATTCTAACTTCTTAAGCCTTCTAGGATATTCTCGGAATTCAGAAGATTCGCGAACCTTAGGGACATTATAAAATGTTCTCGAATTTTCTGGAACACTCAAAAATATTCTCACACCTTTGAGAACATTCTAGGAAATTCTCAGACGTTTTGGAACATTCCAGAGTGTTCTCGAACTTTCTGTAACATTTCAAAAAAAATTCCAAACTCTTTGGATCCTCCTAGAAAATTCTGGAACTTTCTGAAACATTCCAGACTATTTTGAAACTTTCTAGAACATTCAAGAATATTTCCAAACCTGTTGCATCATTTAAAAAAATTTCCAACCCTCCTGGAACATCTTAGAATGTTCTCAAACTTTCTGGAACATTTCAAAATATTCTTAAATCTCTTGGAATATTCTAGAAAATTCTAGAATGTTCCGAAACGTTTTGGAACAATCTAGAAAATTCCCGAACCTTCTGGAACATTCCAGAACATTCTAAAGCATTGTCAACTATTCTAGATCATTCTAGTGTTCTGTAGAACACATATCTCGAAAACCAGCCCCCCTTGGCTGAAAACGGAAAACCTCTTCATGGATGGGGGGTGGATGGCTAACACCCCATATAACACCCATGGGGCTATGAGGGCTGGTTTCTGAGTTTTAGCGGCATGCACATAGGATTCTTTCTTTTATTATATATATTAGATGAGCGATTCTATGTGAATAAGAATCGTTGGAACTATCAGATGCGTACTCCATTGTTTTTTCGAATGAAACATTTGAAATATTTCCAACTAAATATTTTAAGCATCTTCAAGTCGTGAATAATATTGCTGAACGCGGTGTAGCATTGATTGAACAGTACAATCAATGCTTAACGAAAAATTAAGAACAGCTCCAGTATTTATTGCAAGTAGTTAGTGAACATAGAAAAAAATATCCTACTTGCAATAAAAGAAAACTTCACATCACCCTGATGGATCGGGCGATTACATATCAACTATAAATCGATCAGACAGGCGATTTTTTCATGAAATTCACTGTCATGTGACCACGATGCGACTGCGATGCAAACGCATCATGATCGATTTACGGTTGACTACGTGAAAAAATTGACTGCCAGGTTGCATGATCCACCAGGGCAACTTAATTATTCAATTGAATTCCTATGATTTAAATAACACTTGATAATCAAAGAATATATTTATCGGTAACTGTTGTTAAAATGCCATTTGAAATGTTACCTTCAATGGAATCATTAAATATTTAGTTGAAAATATTTCAAATGTTTCATGAAAAAAAAAACAATAAATTACCCATTTGATAGTTCCAACAATTCGTATTCACGTAGAATTGTATATTAGCGATAATTTATTGAATTTTCTATCGAAGATGCATAATTCTACTTCAAATTCAATAGAAATCGAGTAATTTCATAATATATGTAGCAATAATATGAAAAACCACTTCAATACTTCAATTTATTTGACAAAATACTCGAAAATTTTATCAGGTACTAATTAACAGACTATAACTCGAAAACAATTGACTCTATGGATTTTTTTGCAAGAGACCTTTTTCGTAGATCGTTCAATTTCCGTTGAGATCCATCATTCAAAATTTCCCTGCAATGGACCGTTCCCAGCTACAAAAATTATAGAATTGAAAAAATATTTTTCTGTGTTATTTAAATGGGAAAATATAAAAATTGATTGAGGCAAACCTTAATGTCAATATTAAGAGCTCTACTTATGACCAAAATTTTAGTTTTTAAGTATACTATCAATTTTCGGACACCATCAGAAAAAAAAAAATCTTTTGTTTTTTTGAAACACACTAATGACTATGCCTCTGGTTACATTTTGTGAAAAGGGTATCGAGTTGATTGGACTTGTGCCCAACTCAACGCACATAATGCAGCCACTTGACATTAGTTTTTCCCACTTATTTAAAGAAACATGGAAGGAAGCTGTACCAAGATGGAAAAAGTCTAAGAATGTTGCCCGAGTAAAAAAAGAAGATTTCCCATTAGTTTTGAAGTTTGCTCTAGATAATATGAAAGAAGAAAAAAATGCTATTATCAGTGGATTCAAAGCTGCAGGCTTGTATTCTTTCGATCCTTCTGCCGTTGACTATGATATGTTGAATAAAAGGAAGAAATCTAAAACAACAGTTACTGGAGAAAAAATGCAAGATAAATTGACAGAAGATAACCGAAAAAATCTATTAACCTTCGAAAACAATTTATCAAAGGATATTTTAGAGGAATTTAATAGTGCTTGGGTGAATCAGACATGGCCGAGGGACCTACAAATGAGAGGCTTGTATGAATACTGGCTTGATATCAGTGGAAAACCTGGTAAAAAAATCAATAACACTTCATTTCAATCATGACTTTTATGGTGTATATTTAAATTTTTTTTAGATAACTATTTATTTCATCAATCAATTTTTTTATGCTGATTTTTTTATAGCTATTCATATTGATAGTTTTATTTCAAAGATTTTTTGGTATAATTTTTATGATTTGGTATATAAATTTCCATGAAGAAAATAAACCATCTGTCAAATAAGTGACGTTGGTGAATTTAAATTCAAATAGAATAAGGCAAGAACAGTGCGTAAATAATTTAATGAATGATCAAGCCTCTACTTCGAGTGATGGGAATAACAATGATATGAATCTTAACGATCATAGCCATCCTTCTAATCAAGAGTTTCTTCCCCTGATAAATAATCCTGGATTGAACGTAATAGCATCTCCTGAAGTACTATACGAAATTATAGTAGAAAATGAACCTCTAGAAATTATCTCTCAAGCTCAGTAAGGTACTGATCCAAGTAGTGACTTGAATTCATCCAATTTAACTGATATTTTGCAACCTAACATTGGGGATAAATTAATATTTAATCCAAATGATTTGGATGCTGATAATGAAACCGGTTTACAAAGAGGTAAACAAATGAAAAAACGATCTTTCATACTTCATATGTATCTCAGGATAAAAAATAAAAAGTAAATTTTCGTCAGATTCTCTTGACACTACTTCTACTATCACAACAGCTACTACTGCTGCCCTAACCATCAACAACTCCTCTGCGCTTTCTGACTTGGACAAAGCCAACATGCTCTGTCAGCACTACGCGAACGTCCATGCAGAAGCTCATGCCTGAGGAGACCCCTCAACCAATCGTAAAATCTCAGGTGAAATAGAGGCCACTCTCTTCCCCACTGAAACCCAAACTCACATCTCCCAAGGAAATCCAGTCTATCATCAAGAAACTCAAGACTCGCTCAGCTCCTAGACCTGACGCCATTCCCACCATCATCATCAAGCATCTCCCCAAAAAGGCCATTGCTCTCATCAACAAAATATACAACGCCTGTCTCATTCAGCAGCATTTCCCTGCCAACTGGAAGACAGCCAATGTAGTCCCCATCCTGAAACCCAACAAATCACCCTCTCTTCCGGTCAGCTATCGACCCATCAGCCTCCTGCCAATCCTTGGTAAGATCCTGGAAAAGATCGTACTATCTCAGCTCCTCAGGGTCATAAAAGACCATAATCTACTGCCTGATGCTCAGTTTGGCTTCAGACAGAAGCACTCAACTATGCACCAGCTTCGCAGAATAGTGGATCACGTCAGGACCAGGGCCTCCAGGAAACACTGCACTGGCATGGTTCTCTTGGACAGCGAGAAGACCTTCGATTCCGTGTGGCATGATGGCTTAATCCACAAACTCATTCAATTTAAGGTCCCGATTTACTTGTGCAAACTACTCAATTCCTACTTATTCAATCGCCACATCAGAGTTCGGGTGGCCTCCTCGCTCTCCAATCGAGAGCTTGTCTTGGCCGGAGTCCCACAGGGTTCTATCTTAGCTCCAACATTATTTAACCTTTATATTGCGCCTTTATTCTATAATCTGTCTCCTCGTGTGCAAGTCGCAGGCTTTGCCGATGACATCGCACTTTATACCTCGAGCTCGTCTCCCAGGTACGCCACGAGCACGCTCATCACAGCTGCCGAAACGACCATTGACAGACTTGAACAATGTAAAATTAAGGTCAATGAGTCCAAAACCGAATTTATTCTCTTCACCTCATCCAGACATTTCATCAAATCCATAAGTATTAAAAACAACTACATCGACACCGCACTCTCGGCCAACTACTTAGGCACACGCCTAGACAGTAGATTGACCTGGGGTCCTCATATTTCCCGAGCCACCCATAAAGCAAAGGCCATCATGGGCCGTCTATATCACCTCTTCAAATCTAGATCCTTAGCCACCGCCCTGAAGTTGCGACTGTACAAAGCCCTGGTGAGGCCTGTACTCACGTACGCCGCTCCGGTCTGGTATAGTGCAGCTCACTGCCACATCGCCAAACTCCAGATCATCCAAAACAAGTACTTCCGTGTTATCCTAAATCGCTATCGCAGTACCCCGATCCAAACTCTCCATGAATTGGCGGACATTGAATATATAGACGAATTCATCAACCGACTGACAACAAATTTCGAAAGCACCCTAAAAACTCACCCAAATCCTCTGATATCCTCACTATGCCCCCATAAATCCATCGAGGTGGTCCCATAAACTGCCACAATAGAGAGGGTTTAACTCCCTCACAACAACACCAACTTTTCATGATATAGGGTTTTTTTTTCAAAACAAGTTTTCCCTATCCCCCATCTCCACCTCTACCTCAACTCCTAAGTATATACTAAATTCAAAAAATCGCTTATATGTATGTAAAAGCCCTTGGGCTGTGGCTACGTTACCGTCTTCAAAACGACTACTGTAAAATACAAATACTATACCGATGTATATATGTTAATAAAAATCTTTAAATTAAATTAATTTATGGTATTACCTTTGTTTTTGTATAATATTGATTTTTTCTCATGAAATGTGATTATTTAAGGGGAACAGATTATACTGAGGCTTTCATTTCAATTCTGAACTAGAATTAAAATATCAAGAACAATATTGGGAATTTTTCTTTGTAAATTGTTCTATTCTATCACGATGAGCGGAGATTAATTCGAAATTCAGATGCATCAGGGTAGTTATGAGCAGATTATAAAATTGAGAATTACATTTGGAAGCTTTCTGCCAATGGCATTGGCGAAATATGAAATTTGAGCATAGTACTGAAACTTTCAAGTAACGCACAAGGAGCGGACTCCTGCTTGTTTTATTTTGCGAGGGGATTTTTGAATTGTTAGGATTCTCGAGTCAATGATGGGAACAATGAGTTGTAATGGTTTTAATAAACAGTTGCTGATTGATATTTCAAATATTTCTTCTTTGGCTCTTTTTTCCTGGCTTCAATGACTGGATTTGAATTCTACGAGGGGGAAAAAAAAAAAACAAAATAAACAAAGTAATCGGTCCGATCTCGTGTGTTCTACGAATAGAATGTATTGAATCGATTCCCTCAAATTCATTGTTGACAAATTTCACGGCTTATCAAAAATTAATTATTTATCACGTTCCGAGCAGTAAATCAGAGCACGTGTACCGGAAATATTTTGAGTGACATTATCAGCACGTGAATCGCTAATATTAATCAATATACCTGTGAAATCTCTGGATATTTCCAGTTCTTCTTGAAACTTCGTAGAAATCATTGTAGTTCTCCTCCGAAAGGCAGACAGAGTTGAAGTGCAACGGAGTGGTTTGATCCAATCCTCAATCAATACCCCAAGTGCTCAACATTATTGACAGATATTTGAGAAACAAGGGATAGAATGTGATCTAACGTAATTGGTAATGAGATCAATAGAAAAAAAGAGAAAAGAAGGTGACTATCGCGATAATTTGCATTGACCGAATAATCACAGGACAAAGTCTTTGAAAGATAATATAAATCATGTCGGCTGTGTGGTTATTGTTTCTTTCTGCAATTCTTACGACAATCATCCCTAATGCTTATACAGGACTACGAGAGATATCGATATCCAATCGTTTTTCTGTCAGTGAAAGGACTATGGTTCGTATTCAAATAACATCAAATTAAATTTAGAAGAAGGTGAGGTGAAATGGACGCAAGGGGTAAAATGGACACTTGCTAGTTTTGGTATTTCATACTATAAAAATTACTTGAAATCGATGAAAATATGAAAGATAGATTATTTCTGACGGCAATTATTGGATTTCATTAGGAAGCTGAGGAAATTTGCCATGGAAATCATACATCAGAAGTTATTTTTTTACATTTTTCAGAAATCCTATTTTTTGCTTAGCATTACTGTTTTTTTTTTTAATTTCAGTTTTTCAGGCAAATCTCTGGTTCTATTGGTAGTAGTAACCAGGGGTGGATCTGACATGGAAGCTAAAATCAGTTCTCATTGATTTATTGATTTCAAAGAAAAATTATAATTTTTTCAAGTACTCATAGGGCAAAAACTAATTTTCAGAAAAAGGCCTATAAATATTTGAAAAATCTATAAAAATAAATCTGACTGAGCTCACCTTTCATTTGAGATGAACTCCAGATCGCTATGATACACAAAACCGGATATATCGCCGGAAAAAGGAATTACTTTGGTTTTTAAAAGGGGTATGAAGGGATCTCAATTATTGAATAATCAATCAATTTGCTAATCCACTTCTGTTATTATTTATTGATGATTTCAAGAAGTTTTCGGTGCAAAATCAAATTGATTCAGATCACTATCTATGTTAAAATTCGAAGACATCGCGTGAGTTGTGCCAAAAGGTCGTATGCGCACTTTTTTTGATTTTTTATAAATTTTGAACCAAAAAGTCGTATGCACACTTCTTTGGATTTTTCATCTTCACTCAGCAAAAGAATTAAGGGAGCAGAAATTTTTTCCAAATTTTATGCGATTTTCAAACAGCTACAACTTTGCTAAAAATGATCGGATCGGAATGAAACAAAAAAGGACCCATGCAGGGTTTTCCGACATCCACGGAGTGACGGATGTTCGGGCAAAGTTATTTTATACGATTTTGGGCAAGTCGATCAAAGGCCAAAGTACGAAACAATATCGGGGCGTTGATATTGGTTCCGTGAATAAGCCCGATATTCTTCTTAACATCCAACCCTGTATATTGGGATGATGAGTTAGTATCGTAACTCGATACTATATCAAGTAGCTGAAGAACGGGAATCCTATATCTATCCGAAATTCGGACTGAAGTCATGACACCCTTATCCGCACAACTAATTCGAAATGATTATCGAACTTAATTTACGTAATCGAAGTTCGGCTGCTCTACTTTTGATAAAAATATTTCTAACATCGCTCCCCCCAATTTCGCGATACGAATTACAATCGATATCAGCCTTGACATCGCCCAATAATTCTTCACAATCGTGTATTTTTCATTAATTTTTCTTTTTGATTAATTTCCATATTTTTTAATTTTCTAACATAGTAATTGAAAAATCACGCCATAATTGATTTTCCTTCAATTATTCCTGCTATTAATGATTAATTCAAACTAAATTAAAAAAATATAAAAATGATAAATAAATGAAGAATAGGATAAATATAGAAATTGATCAAGAAAAAAACCTTTCCTTTCTGCCATCGAATGGTTGGATTATTGATAGAGGAAGAAATAATACACAAATAAAAATTCAATTTTCAAAAATAAAAGAATTTTGTGTCAAAAAATGAATATTCCGTTAGGGGCCATCCATAAATTACGTAACGGCCTAGTGGGGGAAGGAGGATATGCTATTTGTTACGATTCGTTACAGGGGGGAGGGTACTGGTCGAAGAAAAAGTAACGTAACACAAATAAATTTCTAGTTGTAAGAGAAATTTTTTTTTCCAATTTCAAATTTCGTGCGTCTTGTGTGGAATACAGACAGCGCTATAGCATTCATTCATGTTTTTACTCTGATCCTTTTCATCAAGATTTCAAGAGCTAGAAAAACAATTGGGAAAAATTCGCTCTATCCACTCGATTTCCAAGATAATCTCAATGGAATAAAAGACCAAAAAGGCTTATTTTGCCGTACTTCTTCGCTGTTGAATTATCCGATTACATAATTGTTTTGTAATATTCATAATTCATTTCCACATTAACATTATCATTCATATTAAAAACCAAGTTATTTCCTTTTCTCCTGCATCATTATAAGGAAAAGTTGATGGTGGCTGCTGGTTTCGTCGAAATTTTCTATCAATTTCGATTCCCAAGTTCTGTATCATATTCGAGGCTTTTAGACACCGTCGAATAATAACGTGAAAAAATTACAAATTGAGTGAAAAAAAGAAATGGCCATAGATAACTACTGATAACTAATGGGTTTTTACACTGATGGGACAGTAAAATACACGTGGCTGCGAAAATAATCATAGTTGGAATAAAAACCTTTCGACATATGAGAATTTTCTTATCCTTTCATCGGGGTAAGAAGTTAATGGTGGCTAGCTTCGTGGAAATTTTCCACAAATTTCCATTTCCAAGGTTCGTGTCATATTCGAGGCTGTTAGGTACCGTTGACTGATATAACATGGCAGTATTATGGTGATATTTCGTATTAAGTAGACGTTCAACAAAAAGGGATTCTCTATAGAGTGTGACGAAAATGGTATTAATCGAGTGGCTGTTATTTCTTCTCATGATCGCTAGAATAGAAGGAGGGAAATCGAGACGTTTTTCAGCTGGGGAGGGAATAATGATTTGTTATCGAATTCCATTTGAACTTGATCAATAACAATAATAATTGCTCAATCCAAACATTAATTCGTTTTTCGCATTCCAGAAAACAATACTAGAGTCATGCTATGGACAAAACAGTTCTCCCAATCCGGTTGTTATCTTTGGAGATTTCAATGAATTCCTCGATGGAGTATCGACTATTCAGGTCAATGAATTCCTTCATGTGAAGGACTACGAAGAACATGGGTCATTGAAATTCAAAGCAAGTAGTGTAGTATTGAGGACAGAACGACCAGAAAAATTATTATCACATCTGCAACTGTTGAGGAGAACAAAGTTGTGGGACAACTTGATTCCATTCTTCATTATCGACTGGAACGCTGCCCCATGTACAAATTCGAAAATCATTCTGAGTGTAATGTGGAGAATGGAGATTCTTAATTCTATATATATTTGTCCTAATTCCATCAATAATACCCCAGAAATATACACATTGAATCCAGTTACAAATTATGCACCGTATCCCTGGACGAGAGTTACTGAACTAGATGATATGAATGTCTTTCGTCAAAATTTCGATGCAAGTGAGTAGTCGATTTTTTTTTAATTATAAGTTAGAACATTCAAATATTCTACTCAAAAATAGAATACCTCAATCTGATCTGTCAATATGAAAGGATCAATCGTATTTTGAAAGGAAAATTTGATATGAACCAAAAATCCTAAAGATGACATCCTGTTTCCAGATATTTCCTGCATACATTTAACTTACGATAAAACAAAAAAATTGAATGGATATGATATCGTAGCTGTGGACTTGAAGTTACCAGAACACGGTTGGGTACCTGGGAGAAATTACTTTAAAGAGTATGCTGGACTCACGCCTCCTCATCTCAGAGCCTTGCGAACCATAATTAGTGCTTTAAATGCGAGTGGCAAGATTGAAGTTGTAGAAGGAATACAGTCCATGGAGAATCGTCACCTCAAACGCCCTGCAGACATGCTGTGTAACACACTCACCCTTCAAACGCTTCCGAACTATCCATATCTATTCCCTCTTCGCAGTCATGAAATAGTTGCAGTAGTGAAATTGAAAGCAGAAGTATCGACTTTAGATATGATTCGCCACCCATGGAGCACTTCTGTCTTGATGGTAGCAGCTTTCGCCTTGGCTGTTTTATTCCTAATCCTCATGATAAAGAGATGGAGTTTCGGCTTAGCACTATTAGATTTGATAAGATTTTTGACATACGTATCAATTCAATCTGATAATAGATATCAATCATTCAGAATTTATTTCTCGACCATGCTTATCTTCATAGTCATTAGTAATGGAGTGTTCCAGGGCGAAATCGCCGCATTTCTCACTACACGAGAAAAAGGCAGTGCTGCTGAATCCGTCAATGAGTTAATAAAATCGGGATATCAAATGTATACCCATACATTACTGTTAAACTACGCAAGAAACAGTTGTCCGAGATGTGAATTCAAAGAAGTATCATCTTTGGATGTGTGCGTAGAACTGGTGTTGAATAATACTAAAAATGCATGCATAATGTTGAACCAAGATTATGAATCAAAATTCATTTTACTACCTTTAGACCGTGTTAGAAAACCATTGGATTCACGATTGGTAAATTTCAAATGCCGCGAACACTGGCCATTACGCGCTCGCTTCAATGATATGATGATGAGAGTTGTAGAATCTGGATTACCTAACTTTTGGAGTATGGAACGTACTAGAATCCCAAAGGCCAAAAGACAAAGCATGGAAGCTGAATGGTCTTCAACGCAGTATCGACCTGTCGCACTCATGAAACTGGACTTTGCTTTTAAATTATTGGCAGCAGGTTTGTCTCTAGCCACCATCGTTTTCTTCTTGGTATTATGCTGGGCCAGATATGTAAATCCGTAGAGACAGTTGAAGAAAATGCACCGGAAATCTCCAAATCAATTTATGAATGATTTGGAAACAAGTAGCATTGAAAGAATGAATCAATAGACTTGGAGTTTCTGATTTCATTGACTAGATTGTATTTCTATAGCACTTAAAATGGTCTTTAATGTTGGTTTTTCTGCACATACTATTAAGATCCTCCACAAGTTATCCCACATACAATTCTTTGTATATAAATTAAAGATTCTTGTATAATTACAATAAAGTAGATGATAATATTCAACAACAAGACTTATTATTAAAATTACTTTGGACCTTAACACTAACAAATATAAAGATCCATCGAAGCTGCCACTTGGTTCATCAGGTTTCCCGTTCTGTCTCGAAATTCATTCCAATATTTTAATGTCCACTACATCAATGAGCAAAATATCATAAGCATCTACGTTACTCAGCTGTCATATATTTATATTGAAGTATAGAAATAGTTGAATGTTTGGTGGGAGCCCGGCCTCGTTTGTAACCCTATCAGGAAGCTCACGTCAAATAGAATTCGTGTAACTGGTTATTCAGATAGAAGAAATGAAACCATTTTTCGAAGGGGAATGCTAGTGAATATTTTCCTATTGTTGATTATTCGTTGTTGCTCCAATCGAAATTACATTCTTTGTACGAAATTTACTTCATATATTCGAATCAAATTCAACTCTTTCAATACTTTATATTAAGGGGGGGGGGGGGGAGGGGGTAGGGTTTTGCCGGTCGAGAAAAAGAGCATATTTTCAAGAATTTTTTCAGGTGATACAGATAATGTTGGTTCATTTAATTCGCTCCTATACAATAATACAACATATGAACTATATTTAACGGGATTTTCATTGCAAAATATTGATAAATGAGCCATTGCCAGTAAATATCCACCGGCACCTCAAAAAAAAAACGGTGGACACTAGAACTCTCCACTGGATCACCTGAATTAAGAAAATCCAAGTGCGTCGATCAAGTAAGATGTTTTTCGAGGTAATGAGGTCGAGTTTTTCCTTTTTTCATAATTCTTTATCATTTTAAAATGACAAATGAGTTGATTTTTTCAAGCAAAAATCGCGTTTTTGACTTTCAAGTGCTGCCAAAAATCGAAAAATTGATTTAAAAAAAAATCGACGACATTACCTCGAGAAACATCTTACCTAATTAACGTACTTAGATTTTTTCGTTTCTGTGGATCGCGTGAAGAGTTCTAGAGCCCACCGCAAAACCATTTTTATTTCAGATGCCTGCAAAGATTTGCTGCAAACGGCTCATTTCTGAATATTTTGCGATGAAAATTCGGAAGAACATAGTTCAGATGCTATATTATTATATAGGAGTTAATTAAATAAACTACCATTACCTGGATCGTCTGAAAAAAATCTTGAAAATATGTTTTTTTCACCGCTCAGACCCAGCCCACCCCCCCTCCCCCTCGAAAATCGGAACTTCGTGCATAAAAGTAGCGTGATCTGATGGGTTGTGATTTACGACAACGTCACAACTAGATGACACGTGAATCCCTAGTTCAAAATTTGTATTTTGATTCTATTTCAATGAGATAAAATATGGAGGAAATAGAACAACTTTTTTTTTTTTATTATTGCGATTTAAATGATCTGTAAAAAAAAATATGTAATTTCATTAGATTTTCAAAAATTTACTTTGGGTTCTCGATGAAGAATGAATATTTTTCTCCAACCGTATTTTTGAAACGAGAACGATCGCACGCGATAGTTCAATCGTTTCCAAGTGATCGCATCGCTTAATTATTCTATATTTTCTTAGAATAGATTAGCATTATTCTGATCAGAATTATCATCATGAATATCATGATAATAATTTTATTTCGGTTCGGTTCGGTTAGAGAACCTCTGTTTCTCATCTAGAGCTCTATTACTGCCATCTACTAGCTCAAGCAGTCAGAGACGTTCGCTGCCGGTCCGCTAGACGCCGCTCCTGAATTTTATCTGGGGCAGAATGGATTGACATGGAGGAGATTGTCGAAGTACTTGAGCCTTTAGTCATTGCTGCAGAAGCAGCATCAGGAAGTAAATATTCAACTCTTTCAATGGGGATCCCATTGATTTATGGCATCACCCACAGGTTGAAGAAAATCATTGGAAAAAGTTCTCCAAACATAATCTCCTACTCTCTTGTTGATAAATTGTCAGCTGCAGTTACAACGAGGTTTCCAGATGTGGATGATGATCTTTATCGATTTGCGACGTTCTGAGATCCGAGATTCAAATCGTTCCTATTCACTCCAGAAATACTCAGCGAGGTCCAAAATCCTCAGCGACGGAAAAATGATGAGTGATTTTTTTCAGAGTGAAGCAGTCTTCAAATAAATTTGGGGATCTTCCCATAATGTCCACATATTGGAGCACCTCATCAATTTTTTCAGATTATTTCATTACGTTACTCGGAAAGAAAATTGCTAGATCATTCTGCCTCAGAGGTCCATTTTTCCTCTCTCTCACTTTTAATTGAGGAATTCATTTCTCCTACATTGAAAACTTTTTTTTCCACTGATGCATGGGTATATGAGAAAAAATTCCACCGATAGCTTTTTCAAATTACTCAAAATTAATTTTAGCCACATTTTTGCTAGAGAATCCTGGCAGTGGAGTGAGATACAATAATTTTCATTGATTTTCTTTCTTAGATCCAGATAAACTTTTGAATTATCTATTCTATTAAAAACGGGACTTTTAATATTTATTAAACAAAATAAAAAAATTCTTTTCAAAATCTCAAAAAGAATTTTGACCACTACTTCTGCGAAATCAATAAATTGATGATTCAAGATTTCCACACTGTTAAGGTGAGGAAATGTTGAACCCAATTGAAGTTGAATGTATTAGAGTTGCGGAATTACCGAGTAAGCACATGATACCACCAAACAGTTAACAACTAAAAAATTCAATAAATGAAAAAATTTTAGAATGTTCCCGAAGGTTTGGGAATATTGCAAATTTCGAAGAGCTCAAAAGTATTTTGGAACGTTTCAGAAAGCTGGAAAACATTCTGAGGTGCTCCTGAATTCTGAAGAATGTCCTAGAAGGTTCAATAATATTTGAATACTGGCACATGTTTTCCACTGAAGTTTTCCTTAACTTTCCAATGAAATCATTAGAACATCTCTATCTCGAACTATTCAATTGGAATGTCCATTCTAATCCACCTTTTCCTAACAAATCAGTCAATACCGAGGAAAATGTTGGAGATAGGTTTTCCCTGGTGTGTCCATTGACGACCTGTAAAAATTTCACATGGAAATCATGTGACAGAATTCATTTTTCAAATTTTTCTATAATTCCATTTTATATTGCAGACTTGAAGGTCTTGAAACCCATCTTTTTTCAGAGAATTTTAGTTTTTCGGGAATGTTTCTGGTTCTATTGGTCGTAGTGACCTGGGGTTGATCTTGCGTGGAAAATGAACTTATCTCACATCGATTTATGTTGTTGAAAAAAGGAATGATCAATCTTTGAAGTACTTATAGGGCGAAAGCTGATTATAGAAAAATGGCCTATAAATATCCGAAAAGGTTATGGGAAACTTGGACTACATGAATGGATGAGAAATGAATTCACCTTCCATTCGAGATTGACTCCAAATCCCTGCGACTAATAGAACCAGAAATATTGTCAAAAAAGTGAATGTTGTCAATTTTGAGAAGGGATAACCTTTCAAGACTTGGCCAAAAAAGTGAAATTTTCGGAAAATCGAACAAAAATAATCCTGACACTTGCTGTCCACCTCAAAAATTCTTAGCCTCAAAATGAAATCATCAGAAAATCTCTATCTTGAACCGTTCAATTGAAATATCCAGTTTACATCATCTTTCTCTAATGAATCAATCAATATCGATGAAGATATTGGACATAGGTTTCTTCGGATGATCCTATTGAGAACCTGAGGGAATTTTAGATAGAAATCATAAACCGGAATTCCTATTTTTGAATTTTTAAAAATTTCATTTTTTGCTGAAGATTTGAAAAGCAGAGCCTTCTATTTTTGGAAAAATTCAGTGTTTCGGAAATCTCCCTGGTTTAGAATCATGGCTTCTCACTTCACAATGTTTACGTTCAGAGATCCATATCATCTTAATTCAAATGTCATACAAAGTGACCCGAGCGAAGCCGGGTAGGACAGCTAGTCTATATATATAATAAAAGAAAGTATCCTATGTGCATGCCGCTAAAACTCAGAAACCAGCCCTCATAGCCTCATAGGTGTTATATGGGGTGTTCGCCCTCCACCCCCCATCCATGAAGAGGTTTTCCGTTTTCAGCCAAGGGGGGTTGGTTTTCGAGATATGTGTTCTACAGAACACTAGAATGATCTAGAATAGTTGACAATGCTTTAGAATGTTCCAGAAGGTTCGGGAATTTTCTAGATTGTTCCAAAACGTTTCGGAACATTCTAGAATTTTCTAGAATATTCCAAGAGATTTAAGAATATTTTGAAATGTTCCAGAAAGTTTGAGAACATTTTAAGATGTTCCAGGAGGGTTGGAAATTTTTTTAAATGATGCAAAAGGTTTGGAAATATTCTTGAATATTCTAGAAAGTTTCAAAATAGTCTAGAATGTTTCAGAAAGTTCCAGAATTTTCTAGGATGATCCAAAGAGTTTGGAATTTTTTTTGAAATGTTACAGAAAGTTCGAGAACACTCTCGAATGTTGCCAAAGGTTTGAGAATTTTCTAGAATGTTGCAAAAGGTGTGAAAATATTGTAGAATGTTCTAAAACGTTCGAGAACACTCTGAAATGTTCCAAAACGTCTGAGAATTTCCTAGAATGTTCTCAAAGGTGTGAGAATATTTTCGAGTGTTCCAGAAAATTCGAGAACATTTTATAATGTCCCTAAGGTTCGCGAATCTTCTGAATTCCGAGAATATCCTAGAAGGTTTAAGAAGTTAGAATATGTTTTCAATAAGAAAGAAAAGTACTTTCTATATTTTGAAGTTTATTCTTTTATCCCAATCAACACACAATCTCATATCAACTCCTGAGCGAAACCAGGTAGTTTAGCTAGTTAGCAATCATTTATTGAATTTCCTATAAAAAATACATAATTGTACTTCAAATTCAATAGAAATTGAGTAATTTTATAATATATATAGCACTAATATGAAAAACAACTTTAATACTTCAATTTATTTGACAAAATAGTCGAAAATTTTATCAGGTACTAATGAACAGACTCATAACTTGAAAACAATTGATTTTATGGATTTTTTGCAAGAGACCTTTTTCGTAGATCGTTCAATTTCCGTTGAGATTCATCATTCAAAATTTCCCTGCAATAAACCGTTTCTAAGCTACAAAAATTAGAAAATTGAAAAAATATTTTTCTGTGTTATTTAAATGAGAAAATAGAAAAATGGATTCAGGCAAACCTTAATATCAATATTAAGAGCTCCACTTATGACCAAGATTTTCGTTTTTAAGTATACTATCAATTTTCGGATACCATCAAAAAAAAAAAAATCTTTTTTTGTTTTGAAACACCCTAATATATATATTTTTTTATAGAAGCAAAAATTGGTCGTGGAAGTAGTGATATTTATATTCTCCTTTGTAAAACTAATGACGAATTAACCCCTCAACTTGATGCCTCGGACGCGCAGATGTTCTTCAGCGGCCGGGCGTCTAGTGCGATATTTTTGCTAAAATGGCGGAACCTGAAGGCTTTTATTTATGATAATTGATACACACAGAACTATGATTTTCCGAGAATAGCTGTTCATATATTGTTGAATAAATTGAAATAATAAGAAAGTATCAAGGTTTGATTTCCATTAGTGAAACCCTTTTTCTATTTTCATAAATAGAACAAAGAAAAACTTTCAATGCTATTCGTTAGATAAATATTCCAGCAATTTAAGAGAAAAGGAAGAAATTATTCCGAAAATATTACCTCGATGAATGAAACATTCGAACTTTTGTAATTGGAAAAAAAGTCATAGTTTTGTTTACATGAAGAAATAACGAAGGTAAAGACCACTCGGAAATACATAATGGACTTCAAATTAAAGCTGGCACTTTCTACGTGCCATGTCTTTTTTCAAAATTCAAAAATGTGACTTAGTGTCAAAGATATGAGAGTTTGAGTGATGCGCGACCCGATCCATATACATTTATGGACCCCGATCACAGGGACAGATTTTGCGATCCATATGGGGCATTCCACACTATTTCGATCACTTTTCGGATTATGATTTTTGATTCTTTTCATTTTTTTGACTTGTTGTGGAAATATTCAAGATAAGTCATTACAAACAAGAAAAACAAAAAAAAATTTTTTTGAAAATTTTAAGACCACTTTTATTTTTGGAAAAACGCTGTTGGTGCGCATTTCTCTCCAGCTTTGGAGGCTAGTATCTCGGTAAATATCGGTTATATAAAAAGAAGAAGGAATACTTTTTTGTGACAAAAGAGTACGAAAACACATCAAAAAAATTTTCGAACATTAAAATCCGATATTTCTATTTGTTATTAACAATTGAAATAAAGAAATGTATGGTAAGCAGAGAATGGGCACTCCTAAAAATCTAGAAAAAAAATATGTTGGGGACCGATTTTTTTTCTGATTTTCTTGTAAATTTTGGTAAAACTTCCCTGAACCGTTCTCAAGATATTGCTTTTTTTTATGTTATTGCGTGATCGGCGGCCGCTATCGAAAGGCCACGCGCACAACGGCTCTAGCTGCGAATCACGTGGTCACTGGCGCGTAAGCTGAATACGCTGTGCAGCTAAAGCCGTTGTGCGCATGCGCATGGCCTTTCGATAGCGGCCGCCGATCACGCAATAACATAAAAAAAGCAATATCTTGAGAACGATCCAGGGAAGTTTTACCAAAATTTACAAGAAAATCAGAAAAAAAATCGCTCCCCAACATATTTTTTCTCTAGATTTTTAGGAGTGCCCATTCGCTACTTACCATACATTTCTTTATTTCAATTGTTAATAACAAATAGAAATATCGGATTTTAATGATCGAAAATTTTTTTGATGTGTTTTCGTACTCTTTTGTCACAAAAAAGTATTCCTTCTTCTTTTCATATAACCGATATTTACCGAGATACTAGCCTCCAAAGCTGGAGAGAAATGAGCACCAACAGCGTTTTTCCAAAAATGAAAGTGGTCTTAAAATTTTCAAAAAAAAAATTTTTTGTTTTTCTTGTGTGTAATGACTTATCTTGAATACTTCCACAACAAATCAACAAATGAAAAAAATCAAAAATCATGACCCGAAAAGTGATCGAAATAGTGTGGAATGCCTCAATACGTATATGGACCACGTACTTGAGGGGTTAAAAGTCTCGATCCAGTACATGGGAAGATCCTCATTACCTGAAATCTTCATGTGGAGCAATCACTGATCAACAATAATTGAACGTGAAAGTTTAGGTGAAATGGATTTGATTATTGAATTTTATTTTCCAATGAAGATGCGTCGAAAAATTTGGAACGAAGATCCTTCCTGAATCGATGTTCTATAGGTGAAGTTTATAAGATTATTGAAGATTCTCCCATGCATCCATCGATGAAAAATGTGTAAAGAGAAAAATGCCAAATTGTCGCAAATTTAGCCATGAAACTACTCGTACGTTCTCATACAGAAATTCATATATGCAATTATCCGTATCAATTTTCATACAGGCTGCGCCACTTCCAGATTATAACAGAAACTTGGCATCTAGCATCGATGAGACTATCGGTTTCTGTTGCTTCATCTTGTATCAGGAAGTCACAATGTGATGTACCTGTCATGTCCAGAATAGAAAAAAGTCAATAATTGATTGAATTCATACTGGAGTAAATTAATAGATTGGCCAGATTTTATTTCGAATTGGTTAATTTTATAAATATCTCCAAATCCGCGTAATATGAGAAAATTACAGCTTTAATTTTTTTATATTAACAGATAATAACATCGATTTCTCAAAATCAGTTTGATTACGAAGGATTTCTTCGATTTAATAAGTTCACTTAATTTAATTGAACAACTAACCGTTAATGAGGATTGCTGGTGAATCAACGTTGAGATCAGAAAGTACTGAGAGCGAACGCCATGGATCAAGATCACCATTCGTAAAAATAATATTTTTAGTATCAACTAATTTTGAATTATATAAACGATTTATTCTCCTGATATTATGGTTCAAATAATCTAGATTAAAACTGAAAGAAGGGAAAATACGAATGATTAATTCAGTTTTCTTTCCTTTTTATATTGAAAACCTGATACACTCACACTAGAGTGAATATATCGGAACATAGATTGCTGAAATATTCTTCAGAAACGAGTGAGCCAAATATTGATTTGGAGGACGAGAACGTCTGATGGTATCCAAGTTCGGTACAGGTTTGATAAATCCACAGTCTGTCTATGGAAGAATGAATAATTAGAGAAAAACGGTTAAATACTATGAATGCGGTTCATTTTTTTAGTAAGTTTTGTAACGGGTTTTCGTCCAATCCCGTCACACTTCCGGCCATCCCTTTCCGCACACACGGTTCGATAGCATGGGCGCCAGTTTATTCTTTACCGGAGGAATAAACAAAACTCACTGTGTGCTGGTTTTCCCTGGGCTCACCACGCTTAACCTCTTAGGGCGGTTTCGGGCTAACCTGCTGAACCTTCGGTAGTAATTACTCGGGGAATTACTAACCCCAATGGATGGCATGGGCAATCCATTCCCGGTAACCCAGTGTGCTGGTTATGGTAGAGGGGCGTGGGTCTAGTCACAGTCCCTCTAGCGAGAACAAGTCGGAATTAGGTATTCCGCGATAACCTCTGGATGAGCCCGCCCGCAGTATTCCTCTGATCTATCGTCACCCAGAGAATACCGGACGTCTCCATCCACACGAGAAACGCCACGTAGCCACGCTACGGGCAACCAACGGTAACTCTCGCCGAAGCGAGCGGTAGAGGTTCCAGGGACTACTCCCGATCCTCTCGAGTCTGCCGCCCAAGGCAGACTAACTGCTCACCGTGTCGTTGGGTCTATTTATATCGGCTGAGGCTGCTTCTCCTCGTCTAGAGGTCTCTCCGCGCGCCTGCGTGATTCTTCCTCTCACACCACCGCCAGGCCCGGAGATAACTCTGACATCTATAGTGGAGCGCCAGCATTTCAGCTGGGCTTCTGCCTTATCCTCAACCGCGTATAAATCCCACTGACGTGACAGTTAGTTAACGGTAACTTTAAGGTGTCATCTTACGCAGATGGCACCACGGTATGAATTGTCTAGCTGTTCATGTGTGAGTCTTCTCGAGCTCTACACTTGAATAGCTTCACCCGAAGGTGGCATAAGCCGATGCGATAGCTGTAACGAGAAACCTCGTTACAGTTTTCATGAAAAATCTCGAAATTTCAAAAAAATCGACCGATCTTCATAAGACTCTTTTCATTCTTCTCATTCTCTCTGGTGAATTAACTCAATGTGATATGGAAAAATATCAAAAGTTTTATACCTGTGACAGTTTCAGATTCCCACGATGTCTTGGCATATTTTTCCAACGAGTCACTGTATTTGAAGTTTATGCAAGAATTATTTTCTAAATATTCTTTTATAAAAAGTTCAACAAGTTTATAGTATGAGGATATCGTTCCATCTTTTCTTATCGAAAGACAAAGATTCTCAAGCGAATTTTTCCCATTTATGTCAATTGTATTGTAAAGTACAGCTGAACTGATAATCTAGAAAAAGAAATATATATAAAATGTTTAATTCTCAATCAATATTGAGAATTAAAGTTTGTAAAAAAGTTCCATTACACCAGCCAAATTTAGCATCATATATGAGATTTCTGAAGCTTGCGAGAAATCTGGATTGTACAGTCTTTACAAAGAAAAATAATTTAAAATCAATGATACATGTTGCGAAGATGTATAATCATTCCTTTATTAATCATCATATTTTCGAGAGTTACTTCAACTTACTTGAAATCATTTTCCAACTTGATCGAATTAATCACTGGACTTTCAAAAAGTCCTCCCAGAGCTGAAAATGCTTCTTTGATATTTTCTGCACACTTCTCATCGTACTTATGAATAGAATTTTCAACAAATTCATAGAATTCTAGAAGAAAATACAAAAACAATATTTCTCGGCATTGCAATTGAACCGGATTCTGAGGAGTTTGCTATGAAACAATAAGTACCAAAGAAATCTGCTTTTATGTAAATGGGTGCACTACTTGCTAATGCACCCTGCACCAAGTTGGGGTATTCGACTCTCATCCATGCTGCTAGATTACCAGCATAAGAACATCCGAAAACGATGGTAAAAGCGTTAGGATTATTTAATTCTCGTTTTTTCATCTCAATGAACAACGCTATATCTGCGAGTGCTTGTGGAACGCTCAAGTATCTGAGATTTTCGAGATTGGTATCTCTACAGGAAATAATTATAATAATAATTTACTCGAGCATGTTGTTCATCGTATTCAAATTCAGTAGTAAAAAGGTAAAATAATTTTTTTTTGGAATTCCTTTTTTTTCAATACCTTGACAATTAAGTATGATAGGGCGATTCTATTTTTATTGCCCTAGAAATTCTCCACAAAAAAGCATTTGCATCAAAGGAGCGTATTGCCATTAGTTTACAAGATATTCTGTTAAGAATGATCACAAAGATAATTCGATTTGTCGTGTTTTACCTCTTCACTACTGAATCAATTAATTCGATCCTCTCCATTAGGGAATTTATTCATTCAGTGTAGAAATGCAAGAACGTGGGTTACTTTTCATTGCTGATAAGTTTTTCTGGAATATAGCAAGATTTAGAAATATAGGAATGTTCATGTTAGCCTGTTTTGTTGATGAAAGTTATATCTGTGCGAAAAGGTATGAACAGATTGTCTCCCTCTTACTTGTGTTTCGAAATATTCCAGAATCACTGATCACAAAGTAAAAATTTTTCATCGATTTTCCACTCCATCATCAGATTCTCTGTTCATCAATTAATAAATCAATTAAAGAACTCACAGAACTGGATGACTCTTTCCATAATACCGATGTTCAGTACCATACATCATGGCTCCATGAACTCTGGCCATTTCATACATTAAGTAAGTATCTTTAACATAATCACGCGTAATTGCACATTCTCCACCAATCATGATGAAGATTGGTCCAGTTTTATGATGAAATTCATCATTCTCATAGTATCTCATCATCCAAGTGTTGTCATTATCGTAATCAAAATGATCTTGATATTGTTCAATCCATTTTTCCACCAATATTCCTCTGGACAAATCGAGATTCTGAGTTATAGTTAGAATAGAGATAAGCCAGAAAGAGAAACTAGTTCCCAGCATTCCATAATACAGAAATTATTATCAATTGTCTGAGGAAATAAGAACGCCACAGGTCTCACTTAACTGCAGAAGGCCTAGCTCAATTTTCACTGTTCTTTCTTTACTTTCGGAAGAAGGCTATACCGACATAAAAATTTCCAGTTTCTTATTTTTTGTTTCAAAAATACTCAAAATCCCCCAAAGATAGAATATGGCATTTGTATCCTTCTGTTCAAAAGCACATTACTTACACCTCAGCAACAGCCATATCAAATCATAAACAGTATTATTATTCACTCGGTTTCGTTCATTTCCGTGATTTTCCGGAGTTCCCTATCTTATTTTTGTAAGTGCATAATCGTGTTACTAATACAACTATAATTTTATGAAGCAAATAAAAGAGTTTTCCAATAAGAATCTTCGATTCGAGGCAAGTGAAAACTGAATAATTTAGTATAACTCAAATACCTAATACATTTTCTTCGCAAATTGAATATTTCTCATAGTATTAATTGATGCTGCATTTTATCTATAACAATAATTGATTACCAATAATTGAGCCTAGAAGCTTGGGATAAGTGAATTTGATTATTGAATTCATTTATTTTCTTTAATTGAGACACGTCGAAAAATTTTGATGGAAAAATAATTCTTGAATTGATGTTCTATAGATAAAGTTTGCGGGATTTTTGGAGATACTCCCATGTAACGATCGACGAAAAGTAAGTAATCAGAAAGGTGCTTAATTGTCGTGGATTTGTCCATGAAACTCCTCATAAGTTTTCATACAGAAATTTATATAGACAATCATCCGTATCAATTTTGGGAAAGGTTGAGCCAGCTCCAGATTAAGAAGGAAACTTGACATCTAGCATCAAAGAGGCTATCTGTTTCTGTCGTTTCATCTTGTATCAGAAAATCACAATGTGATGCACCTGTAATGTTCAGAATAAAAAAAAAATTAATAATTGTTCGAATCTATGCTGTAGTGAATTAACAAATTGGCCCAATTTTATTTGATATTGGTTCAGTTCCTAAATATCTCAAGACCCTACTAAAAATATAGCTCTAATTTTAGCCATAAAAAGTTCATAACTAGGGCCAGAGACTTTAATTATTATTCCATCCAGTATAGTCGCTAGGCAACCGTTCGAGTTCCAAATGTGTTGCATTAAATGTGTCAGAATGTTACGGCCGGATGATCAAATGATCATAGCCATAAAGAAGAAGAAAAAGAAGAAGAAGTGTCAGAGTGTTTGACACATTTAAGTCATTAAAATAAGAATTCCCTCTGAGATCCCCCTTTGATTCCCCCTGATATCGCCCCCCCCCCCCCCTCCCTAATTCCCAGTGGAATCTGCTCTATTTCCCGGCAAGCTTCTCTTCGTCAAATTATCAAATTTTTCTTTTTTGCTCCGAATGCAAGCTATGTTATCGTAATTCTTTTCGAGTTTGAGATCTCATCATAACATGACTGCAAATGACCCAAAATGTCGAGGACCGCCGTTTTTAAATATGTCTGTGTGGATGTGTGTGTGTGATGACGCATTTTCCGGTTTACTCTGAAACGAGGCTGGCTAGCTAGCGATCTGAAAATTTTACCGTATGTTTGCTATGTGTGCCCCAAGCGCTCACCAGAACCTAGCCGAATCGGCCCGATAGTTCCTGAGAAAAATGAAAATGTCGAAAAATCATCATTCAGCGTCGACTCTCAGCGAAGAGATGCGCGCTTATGAGTTGCATCTTTGACCCCTGGGATGGCGGAAGCTCAGATTTTCAGTTTATCCAGTATACAACTTTTGAGAAATCTTTTGTAAAAATCTTGATACCTCTATAACTTAATGAATGATTGAGCTAGAGACCTCAAATTTTGCGGAGTCATACATCTGATGAGCGCAAAGTTTGGTATCGAAAGTGAACGAAATCGGTCCAGTAGTTTCTTAGATATCAGCATATAAACATTCGATAAAGCAAGCTATATCTTCAAGACTATTCAATTGATCATTTTTGGGATGAGCCTAACCGTCTGAGGCCTATTTTGGTTTCCCCACTCCACGCACAGATCAATGTAGTAGAGTTAAAATTAAAAAATCCATTCGGAAGCTTTCTTCGAATTGCATTGGCAGAAAATTAAATGAACGATATTCAAATTCCGCACTAGTGGGGCTGCTGCTTGTTTTCGAAATTTTGACAAATTTAATTTGACACATTTGGAATTGTGCGAACCACTGCCTAGCAGCTGGACCGGACGCAATAATAACTGAAGTCTCCGGCCCTAGTCATAACATAATTTTTCCAAAGTTATTTTGGTAAATTGATAATTCACCGTCGCTTTGATTACGGAATTTTTCTTTTATCAACTCACTACGTTCAATTCAATTGAACAACTAACCATTAACGAGGATTGCTGGGGAATCTTCATTGAGATCAGAGAGTACTGAGAGCGAACTCCATGGATCAAGATCACCATTCGTAAAAATGATATTCTTAGTATTAGATAATTTTGAATTATATAAGCGACTTATCCTTCTGATATTATGATTCAAATAATCTAGATTAAAACTAAAAGAAGGGAAAATACGAATGATTAATTTTGTTTTTTTTTCTTTGCATTGGAACACGATGCACTTACACGGCTGCGAACATATCTCCACATAGATCTGTGAAATATTCTTGAAGAACGAGTGATCCAAACATTGATTTGGAGGACGAGAACGTCTGATGATATCCCAGCTCTGTGCATGTTTGATAAATCCACAGTCTGTCTATGAAAGCCCGTGAAAAACAGATTTAGATCTACCTAGATCTACATTTCGGGATAGATCTACGAAGATCTAGGGAGATATAGATAGATCCAAGGAGATCTACGGAGATGTAGATAGATCTAAGAGAACCTACGGAGATATAGATAGATCACTTCAGATCTCTTTTGATACCCGAGGAAAAAATTATACATAATACTTTTTAAAACATATTCTCATATAAATTCAACTGATTATATAGGGCCATTTTCTATACGTAATTAAAATTTTGAAAGAGGGAGAAATAGAAAAAAAAAGGCACCCGGCTGGGATCGAACCCGGGACCCTTCAGATACTAATACTTGGACTCTTCTATCTGAGCCATCGGTCTATTTTATATGTAATATCACTTTTTAATCCTCATAATTCCATCTCCGCCTATTTTTCTTAGGCTAATTGGAGTAAAGTTAAAGTAGTTTGATCGTAAGTTCTCGAAGTCGTTGATTATGTGAGAAGGAACGTACTACATTATTCAACCTCTCATAGAATATGTAAATGTGAACCTATGAAAGAAAGTATTACAAAAATTGAACATGTTTCATGTAGATCTTTGGAGAGCTGTTCAGATCTAATAGGATCTCAGTAGATCTAATGGAAGAGATACCATTCAACCTGTTTGGATCTACGTAGACTCACGTAGATCTACTGAGATCTAAATAGATCTCATTTGTTAGATCTCTTTGGTAGATATGCTAGGAGAAATACCTTTTGACCTGTTTAGATCTACGTGAATCTACGTAGATCAAGGTAGATATAGGTAGATCTCCGTTTCCTCAGATTCTACTAGATCTAAGTAGATCAATGGAGATCTGAGTAGATCAATGTAGATCTAAGTAGATCAATGTAGATCTACGTTGATATCCGTAGATCTATTGGAATTTGCTCATCCATTTTTATCAATCTGTGTTGCGTTTTCATTCATCTACTTGAACAAATCCAGACCTATTGAAATCCAAAGAGATCTAACAAGTTAGATCAGCTTATATCTCCGTAGATCTCAATAGATCTCATAGGCAAGATCACCGCCGATCTATTGAGATCTTCAGAGATCTAGATAGATCTCCGTTATCTCATTTTCTAGATCTACTTAGATCTAGGTAGATCTAATCCTATTTTTCCCGAGAGAATAAATTCTCAAAGTAAAAAGGTGAAATAATATGAACGCAGTTCATTATCTGATAACTTTCCATGAATATCTGGAAATTCAAGGGAAATGGATCCACGTAGACTTTTTTTCCATATTTCTCATTTTTTGTGTTGAGTCAACTTTATATGATATCATCAAATATTAAGAGTTTAATACCTGCAATTATTTCAGATCCCCAAGATGTTTGGCGATGTTTTTTTAACGAATGACTATACTTCAAGTTTATACAAGTATTATTTTTCAAATAATTCTTTTTAAAAACATCAGTAAGTCTATAGTATGAGGATATAGTTTCATTCTCTCTCATCAAGAAGCAGAGATTCTCAATCGATGTTTTTCCATTTACTGCCATTCTATTATAAAGTGCAGCAGAACTGAAAATCTGGGAGAAGAAATATACACTGATTGTTTTATTCTCAATAAATAAAATATAGAGAATCAAAGACAAAGTGCCTTAAAAAGATTCATTACACTAGCCAAGTTGACCATCATGTATGAGATTTCAGAAGATTGAAAGAAATCTGGATTGTACAGGCTTCACAAAAACAAATTCAAAATTAATAATACATGTCATGAATATGCATAACTATTTATTCATAAAACATTATATTTCTGTGAGCTACTTTCACTTACTTGAAATCATTTCCCACCTTGATTGAATTAATCACTGGATTTTTAAGAAGTTCTTCAAGAGCTGAAAATGCTTCTTTGATATTTTTTGCACACTTCTCATCGTACTTATGAATAGAATTTTCAACAAATTCATAGAATTCTTGAGGGAAAAACGAAAACAATATTTCTCGCAATTGCAATTGAACAGGATTCTGAGAAGTTTTCTATGAAACAATAATTACCAAAGAAATCAGCTTTAATGTAAATGGGTGCACTACTTGCTAATGCACCCTGCACCAAGTTCGGATATTCGACTCTCATCCATGCTGCTAAATTACCAGCATACGAGCATCCGAAAACCATGGTAAAAGCATTGGGATTATTTAATTCCTGTTTTTTCATTTCAATAAAGGACGCTATATCTGCGAGTACTTGTGGAACGCTCAAGTATCTGAGATTTTCAAGACTGGCATCTCTACAGAAAATAATATAATAATAATTTACTCAAGCACGTTTTTCATTGTATTCGAATCCAGTAGTGAAAAGGTAAAATCGGATGATTTTTCTTAATTCCTGTTTTTTTAATACCATGAAAGCTAAGTGAGATAGAGCAATCCTGCTTTTATTCTCCTTTATAGCCCTAGAAATTTTCCACAAAAAAAGATTTGCGTCAAAGGGGTACCCGACTAGAAATTTTATCCGGCACGCCTGCTGTCACACTTGGTACGGATCCAGAATGAATACGGTTATCCTGATCAGGCATGCCGTGGCTGCGTTCGATCAAGTCTGGATCCGGGATGAGTATGGCTATCTTGATCCGGTATAACCCGTGCGCGCCTGATCAGATCCTGATCCGGAATGAGTATGACTATCCTGATCCAGTATAGCATGGGCACCCCTGATCAAGTCCTGATCTGGAGTGAATATGGCTATCATGATGAGGCATAAGATAGGCAGACCTGATCAAATCTAGATCCGGAGTGGGTATAGCTATACTGATTTGGTATAGCATGAGCACGCCTGATCAAATCCAGATCCGTTATAGCATGGGCAGGCCCGATCAAAGATGGCCTTGATCAGTATTATATCAGGATAGCCTGATCAGAGAATTTTAGAGAGAACGCTAACTCTAATAGGACTGGCCTGCTCTGGCCCTGTCATCTCCCGGATCTGGGGAATCTGATCGGGAATTATGAAAAACTCTAAGTCCGATCAATTTATCCTGATCCGGAAATGATCAGGACCATACCAGGTTCCCCGGACGTTTATTAATCTTTATTAACTTTATCATAAACAACTCATGAATCATTCTGAGTTCCCCACAGATTTATGATCTAATTCTGGAAATTATTAATATCCCTATGGAAGAAGTTTATGTGAATGATCAGACTGACAGATACTATAACTGAACTGTAGTCAAGTGGTTAGCGGGTCAGCTTAGTGTGTAGAAGGTTCTGGGATCGAGTCCACCCAGGTGCAAGCAATTTCCTAATTTTAAATCTCTAATTTCAGTGAAAAAATGTCATCTCACGTGCAAATATAACGATCAATCACTTGAAAGTGAATAAATAATATATTTTTTATTATTGCGTTGATTAATTAATGATTAAAGTCTTTTGGATCATGTATGGAATTTCTCATCCGGCACTCATCTGGATTGCCTCATCCGGTCCTGAGATGGCGATCCGAGTCAGGCCCTGACTTGACGAGCGCGTTACAATCCAGACGTGGACCGGATAAGGCATCCAAGCGAGGGCCTGACGTCCGGAGTCAGGCCAGCCTGATGAGGTCCAGATGAGACCCGGATCAAAATTTCTAGTCGGGTATACTTTCATTAGTTTACAAGATATTCAATTAACCCTCGGAGTACAGTAGGGGTCATCTTCCCAAAAAAAAATTTGCCCTAAAATATGATGAAATGGATGAAAATCTTTGAAATAGTCGACTCTGACGCTTAGAAGCTTTTTCATTCAAATTGGCCGACTTTAGAAAAGAGATCGAATTTCGATTAATTTTTTCACCATCAAAAAATAGTTGAATCAAACCAATAATGATTGTATTCGAAAGTACATTGTTTTATCTACAGAAAACCTCATAACATAGACTTCGAAAAAATGCATAGTTTTCGAGATGTAACACTCAGAAAATGGAGTGGGGTCAATTTGACCCCGTGTGTACTCCGAGGTAATTGTAAAGATAAGTCTCGTGTTCTACTTCTTCAATACTGGATTAATTAATTGGATCTTTTCAATTAGGAAGTTCAGTGATGAAATATTAAAAGAAGGTGAGTAACTTCCAATTGCTGGTAAGTTTGTTTTCGGAACAATGCGAAATTCACGAGTATTATGCACTGAGGAAATTCTCGATGGTAAATTTAACGAAATTATATAGTCGAGGTCAAATCGAGCTCTTTTCTTTTGCTATTTTTCACATTTTTTATTGTCATATACACAATGGTGGACAACTATATTTAGTTGGGACGTACAACATGAATGTAAGAGTCCAGTTACCCAAAGTCACCTCTACAAATTCTGTTCTACTAAATATTGTGACAGGATGAGAATTCGCCTAACGTCACACGAATAATAATTGGGTCGATTTTGAATTATTACGCCAAAATAGTAACTCCTAGTTGAGTAATGGAGAACTGAATCCTGACGAATAACGACTGACCCAATTTAATCAATAGTAAGAAGGATATCGCGTATCGACAGAGGGATAAGAAGGGGGGAAACGAGCAACGGGCGGACGTTATGCACTTCGCTTTACAATGTAGTCGAATTAACAGCGTGTCAAATTATTGTAAAATTTCTTGAGTATTTTGTCGACAGAAAGAGACGCCCAAAAGATTATAAGAATTATTAATAAAATATCATTTTATTTAAAAGTGGTATAATTGTCAATTAATTTAATTATCAAATAAGAATAGCTGAATTATAATGAACGGGGATTTGACTGGTAAGTAATCTGAAGATTTCACTCTACTTGACTTATCTGCTTACTCAGTCTGTTTTCCGAACTTTTCTGAACTTGAAGGAGCTATTATAAATATTTCATATAATACGCAATAAATTAAAGTAATTTTCAATACTACAGAACTGAAGTACATTTGGAGAAAAATCAAGAGTTAATATATACATCAAGTTTCTCATCTAATCTTAACTGAAGTTTCGAATTATTCAAGTGAATTAACGGTGAATTTGAGAAAATTCGGACCTATTGCCCATATTTATGATTAATTCCTGACCTTAAACTATGCTACACTTTTTACAGAAATTTCAGTTCTTTTAGAGTTTGGGTGGTAAATTCAGTAAGTAACGTGAAAACTTGACGTCATTAGAGAACATGGAGAAAATTTTCTCTACTCTCTATATGAGCGAGATGAAAGATCACTATTTCTAGAGTTATGCGTGGCTCGATCGGTAGCATGTATGGTTCCGCGTTCCGACAAGCTTAGGTTCTAATCCTCGATGCGTTAAACATTGCGTTTTTTCCTAGCGTTTAAGAATTTATTAAATATAGTGGGTGAATTAGTTGAATGAGAGATAGGGGTAGGTAGGTTGGACGAGTGGGGGAAAATAGCTGAAGAAATTACCCGACAAGATGAATAAATTAATATTTTTTAATATTTCTTTCACAAAATTGTTCACAGCAATCAGTGAAAGATAAATTGATCGCAAGGAAGAGTGGGGCTGAGCATATACCTATCAATTATCATAAGAAACTAAACGATAAGAATTTAGGGAGTAGAGCTATTTGTTAGCGTTCGAGTGAATTCCGGTATTTGATTGGCAGAAAAATTATTATTAGTAACCACCTAATAGCTACAGCGTACATATTTATAGTCGAGGTCTATTTCAACTCAAATTTTATAGTTCCAAAATTCAAAAATTTCTCTCAGTGTAGGAATGTTCATGTTAGCCGGCTTCTCAAGGAAAATTACACCGGTACAAAAAATTATAAGGAAAATTCCCCCATCTCACAAGATACTTTAGAATCAGTCGTTACATTTTTCCGCTTCATTATCAGATTCTTTGCTCATTAATCAATAAATCAGTAGAACTCACGGAACTGGATGACTCCTTCCATAATACCGATGTTCAGTACTGAACATCATCGCTCCGTGAGCTTTGGCCATTTCATACATAAAGTACGTTTCTCCAACATAATCAGGCGTAATTCCATATTCTCCACCAATCATGATGAAGATCGGTCCAGTTTCATGATAAAATTCATCATTCTCATAGTATCTCATTAACCAAGTTTCATCATTACCGTAATCGAAATGATCTTGGTACTGTCTAAACCATTTTTCCACCGATATTCCTCTCGACAAACCGAAACTTTGAGTTACAATTAGGATAGAGGTAAGCCAGAAGAAATAACTCGTTTCCAACATGTCGAAATATATAGATATGTATTAATTGTTTGAGGAAATAAGCATATCGACACGTCTCGCTCAATTTCAAAGAGCCTAGCTCAATTTTCACTTTTCTTTTGCACTTCCGCGTGAAGGCTATACGAAAAAACTAATTCGTTTTTTTTATTTTTCAATCCAAAGTTCTCAAAATGTCCTGAAAGAGTAGAGTACGAAATTTGTACCCTTCTGATCAAAAGCACATTGCTCACACCTCAGCAACAGCCATACCAGATCATAAACAGTTTCATTATCCGATTGGTTTCGTTCATTTTCGTGATCTACCGGAGTTTCCTATCTCATTTTTGTAAGCGTATAATCGTGTCACGGACGCGACTATGATTTTATGAAGCAAATAAAAGAGTTCTTTGATAAGAATTTTCAACTTGAGCTAAGAAAAAGCTGAATCATCTATTATAAGGAAATAATGCAAACAATATTTTTGTTACAAAAAATTGAATATTCCTCATAGTATATAATTAGAGTGGAATTTTTTTTCAATTGCAGGCGAGATGAAGAAAAAATTCAATCATTAATTAGTTTAGGCGAATGAAGCCATCTGAATATTATTAATAATTCTTTACGTCTTGTATCTACGTCCGTTGGCTTTACTGATTCCAGAAATTACCTGTAAGACTAAATTCCATATAGGAATATTCATTTTTTGTCGTTTACAGAAACCCTCAATATGTTTAGCCCTGTAACTACAACCTTGATGGAGAAGACATGGTTGATTATTTTTGGATATTTTGTATTATCAAACTTTTGATGATCTCTGCATCACTCGATTGCTGGAAGAGAATGAAATGAAATCAAATGGAAATTCAGAAGATTATGTGATTATTCAAAATGACGGAAACAGGAAACTATGAGAGTTATAGAAATTCTCGTTTGTTCCTTAGTTCTACATTTAACAAACCTCGAGGGTATGCATATGGGGCATTCCACGCCAATTCGGACAGTTTTCTAACTTTGCATTTTTGATTTCCTCTATTTTCTGACATTTTCTTGTATCTATCAAAACACACTTTTCGGCCAAGTTTGAGATTTTGTTAATCATCGGTTCAAAAGATATCGAATTTTGAAGAAACAGCTGTTCCTACGGTTTTTCTGTGTACTTTTCGAGAAAAAATACAAAAAATTACGCCAAGTATTTTTCTGTATGATTTTTGAAATTTAAGATTTGAATTACGATTCTAAAACTGTTTGTGTCCTTCAATTTTTTTGAAATTTTTTTACGATAAACTTCTATCAATTCTCAAATTTTTGAGCCCTGGCCGATAGTGGGCTTCGGGAAATTACTATTTTTTTTCGATTTTTGAAAATTTGGAACAAATTTCTTTCGGTCTTATTCATTATTAAAACTATTTTTTGCTATTGTTCACTCTTTCTTGAGTAATTTTGAATTAATTTCTATCATTAAGCAAAGTTTCAAAAAAATTACCAGTTTTGATTTGAAAAATCAAAAAAAAATGTTATTTTTTTATTTTATTTTACTATCGGGGAGAGTGGGGCAATGTTGAACGGCGGGGCAATGTGGAACGATATTATAATATATCAAGATATTATGATATATCAAGGGTTACATATAAAAAATATATCGAGGGTCGAAAAGCAGAAAATCGTATGCGCCAGAATGAACATTTCTATGATAAAAAGTCGTATGTATAGGACATACGACCTTCTGCTTTTAATGCAAAATTGAATAATCTTTTCTATATTCGTTTTGAGAATATTTCAGAAATTAATGGAGATACGCCATTCTTGCTCTCTTACTTTTTTGTAGCTCTTAAAATTTTCTACAGGAAAAGATAGGAAGGGAATTGCGCTATCTCAATCAGTTCCTGAAATATTCAGCAACACAAGGGATAGAAAAATAGCGTTAATGATAGAAAATGAACCTCTTCTATTTACCTTGTAGCTTCGCTGATTTGTTAAGAGGATTTTTTCCTCAACCCCGAAAAAATCTTCTTAAGGTAAGACTATCGCTCACTTCACCACTAAGCGTGGGGGCAAGGGAGGTTAGGAAAAAATCATTTGGAACAACCAAAGGAGGGAGAAATTGTTCAACCTATAATGCTATTCAGCCTCAATAATTTCTTGCTTTCATATGAAAGCATAATTTAATCAAAATAATTATATCTACTAATATTTTGATTTTTTTTTCGAAGAACCATTTTTAAAAATTCTGATACGGGCCTGCCTACGCACACTAATGTGCGCGTATACGTATGCGCGCACACTAGAGAATACTCCTGTAGTTGTACACACATACAGAGCGACCGCGTGTACGTACACAGCGGTGCTGGCCTGCCATTAATCGTTTATTTTTTTTTCTCCGAAACTATGGGTCAGAAATAACTGATTTTGGTCTCAAAAAATTCTTAAAAGTGGTGACTATGGACTACAATTTTTTCAGAAGCCCCGTAAATGCCGTTTTTCTTTAAATTTATAATGATTGAATCGCGACTCAATTTACTCGTTTTCTTATGGGAAAAATGCACTTTTTGAAATTCAATATCTCGGATTCCACGGGTCAGAAAATTTTTCACCATGAGGAAAAGTTGTTGGGTTTCCTGTGAAGAATATCTCTGAATTTTTTCAGATTTTTCGTATTTCAAGCCTCTGGTGATAGTCATACCTTAATAACTCAATGAAGGTAAAAAGTAAATAGAGAGGGTTCATTTTTTTGTCATTACTATTTGGGAATATCTCGGAAGCTAAGCGAGATAGTACAATGACACTTTTACATCCTCTTGTAATTCTTAAAATTCTCTATCCTTCTTTACAAAGAAGGGTTCCAATAGAATCGTCATAGGTTGCTCGACTGCAAAGATATTCTCCAAAAATGATTAAAATAAAAAATCTATTTGGGGTAACGGTATTTTTCTATTACTTGTTTTTGCTGAATATATTGGAAACTGATGGAGATAGCGCGATTCTGTGCCCATCCTTTCCTATAGGAAATTTTAAGAGCTACCAAAGAGTCTCAGAGCAAGAATGGCGTATCTCAATTCATTTCCAAGATATTCTTAAGAAACGAATAAAAAAATTAGAATTCTCCTGTTTTACCTCTTCGCTCCTGGAATGCGATATGAGAATTGGGGAAAAGATTATGCAATTTCGCACTTAAAGCAGAAGGTCGTATGTCCTATACATACGACTTTTTACCATAGAAATGGTCATTTTGGCGCATATGACTTTCTGCTTTTCGATCCACGATATATTTTTTATATATAACCCTTGGTATAGCCTAAAATCTAGGTATATCATATCTTGATATATTAAATATCGTTCCACATTGCTCCGTCGTTCAACATTGCCCGCCGTTCCACTTTGCCCACTCTCCCCTATAATAAAATAAAATAAATAAATAACATTTTTTGTGATTTTTTGAGCTAAAACTCGTAATTTTTTTAAAACTCCGTTTAATGATGGAAATTCAAAATTACTCAAAAAAGAGTAAACAATAACCAAGAATAGTTTTAATAATGAATAGGACCGAAAAATTTTTTTTCCAAATTTTCAAAAATCGAAAAAAAATAGTAATTTACCGAGGTCCACTATCGGCCAAGGCTCAAAATTTCGAGAATTGATAGAAGTTTAACGTAAAAAAATTTCAAAAAAATTAAAGGACACAAACAGTTTTGAAATCGCAATTCAAATCTTAAATTTTAAAAATCATACAGAAAAACACTTGGCGTAATTTTTTCGTATTTTTTTTCGAAAAGTACATAAAACAAGCAGGCGTTCGTTGCTGCGTTAGTCGCTATTTCATCTACGTTATCCTTCAAATCGCTTTTTCTTCTTTCAATTTCTGCTAATGAATTAGCAGGATGCTTCCGAATGGTTCTCTCTGAATTTTCTCCATTATCTCTCTCGAAAAAAAATTATATATGCTAAATTTTACATAAAAAATCACTTTTTCACTTTTAATGTTCCCTTTTGGGTACAGTTTCTGATTGTCCTACAAAGGTGAGTAGAGGCTCATTTGAAAGAGAAAAATGTGTTCTTTCAGAAAACCAAATAAAAAATAGGGCGTCCATTCAAAAAAATCGAGAAAAATGGCATTTTTCGGATTTTTTTTGGAAATATTGAGAAAAAAATACATTTTTCAATATAATAAGCGGAGAACTTCATCTAAAAATTCGAAAAATTGAGGGTATGTTCAGCTCATGAACACGAATCTTTTGAGCTCCATCCCGATGAAATCGGATGAGTAGTTTGGAAGATACAGCCGATTTTCGGAAAAACTTCGATTCAAAATATCTCGAGAACCGTTCAGCCGATATGCCTCAGATTCAATCCCAACCATCTTCATCAGAAACTACATATACAGAAAGAATTTGAAGTCTTTAAGTCAATTATACATTGAACTATCGTCGTAAAACCGAGTTTTTGAAAAAAAGCACAAAAAAATTAATAACTAATAGAATAATGGGATTAAATTCATAAAAATTCGCCAAAAGTTAGATATTATGGTTGCGAATCTTGAGTAAAATTTTGAACGGAATTCGTCTCACACAAATTGAGAAATTTCGAAAGATAGGATTTTTAAAAAATTGATATATCAGAAACCATTGGACCGATCTTGCTGAAATTTTTATGGGACATACACTTCATCAAAACTGATATCTTGCCAAAATTTCAGATTTTTATCTCTCACCATTCTCGATTAATAGACAGTCGTAAAGTCGTACATACAGACACACATACATACATGTCTACTTTTTTTCTCATTATGATTTCTCGACGTTTTGGATCATTTTGAGTCATTTCCAATGAAAATTAGCATTTCGAAAAAAATTGCGAAAACAAAGCTTCTATTCGGAAGCAAAAACAAGAATTTTGAAAAAAAAAAACGCTGAATTTGGACCATTTTTATGGAAGTTATGAGCAAAAAACCGTAAGAACAGCAGTTTTTTCAAAATTCGATATCTTTTGAACCAATGATCAGAAAAATCTGAAACTTGGCCGAAAAGTGTGTTTTGATAGATACAAGAAAATGTCAGAAAATAGAGGAAATCAAAAATGCAAAGGCTGGGAAACTGTCCGATTTGGCGTGGAATACCCCATTTAGATATACAGATAAATGGAAAACTTGACGCCATTCCCACATCATCACCAAATACTTAACAAATATGTGACTTAGAGATTTTTGTCCATCATCGATGAACCGGCTAATATAATTTATTTGCCACAAAAAAAACACATTTGAACATGATCTGAACTCCCATTTATGAAACGCGATGACAGGATGAAGGCCATGTTTTTTTTTGAACGGAACAGGCGACAAGTGCAATCGTCATTTATTGACTGTTGTACCAAGAGTATCATATTTTCATTGCATGATTCTTTGAAAATATCTCGGAAACTAAGCGAAATGGCTAGCTTTCACTCCTTTTTCATATGAAGAGGAGACTTTCGAGGTTTACTAAAGAAAACCTCGTATTTCCACGAGAAATTGGTGGAAAATAAGGAGAAAAGGATATTCTAGCGAGTTTAGGCATCATAAAATCCCCAATTTCCAAATTGTCATAAATCTTTTTCTACTGCATATTTTCCTATGAAATCTAACAGTGCCTATGGTATCGGAAAGTAGCTTGTAAAATTTCATATCAATTTCTCGAACGATGGAAATTCCAAAAGTTGTCTCATGGTTAAAATTGTATAAAAACTCTGCCGGAAATTGATGTTTTAAATCATTTCGGCTTTTACTCCAGCAAGTATACCAAGAAAACATCATGGCCGCTACGTATCACCGCGCTTTATAACTGGAATTTGAAATTACTTCCAAATGTATGTGTTTTTCGGCGGAAAAATAATATTAGCCGGTTCACTGTTGAAAAGCGAAAATTTCCATGTAAGTCACATATTTATTGAATACTTAATAATGACGTGGGAATGGCGCAAAGCTCCCAACTGTATATCTATATATATACCCTCGAAGCTCGTTAAGGCAGATGTACATTTTAAAAAACCACCTCACCTCACTTCTCCATAAATATATATTTCAATCAAGTTACTATTCCAGCTTGTTTCAGAAACATTTGCAATGGACGAAACGAACATTGAGAAGGATCGAACACCCTGAAAAATTCGATTGGTTCTAATAGAAACATGAATTACCGTAACAGGAATCCTCATTTGTATTATAATATTATAGAGAAATAGATAAAATGACTGAATTAGACTTCAATCAAGAATTTTTAATAATTACGAATCATTTATTTGAACATTCAACATTTACGTTTCGTTTATAAATCAAAAAAAGGAAAAAATACAAATACAAAACGTTTAAAGACAGCAAGATGAAGCAATACATTAACAGCGCTTGAAGATAAGTAAATGCATATTGACTAATGTGAAATTAAACAGGAAAGGTCATTCGAAAAAAAAAAGAAAAAAAATGGTTGTACATAATTTTACAATAGTTAGTCTCATATGCCGATCATTCACATATCACAGCACGATTAATCAACAAACGCATTTCCCCACGAGAAAAAAAAATACAATGTAAATTTAAATATTCCAATAAAATAGACTTTTTCTTAAATTAGCAACATCTTTTATATTATCTATGTTGATACTTTTTTACTCTCCATAATTTTTCTAAATTCTCTGTCATCATTAATTGCGCTTGCTCATTCCCATTTCAGCCTTCGTGCTTTATTAATTTTATATTATTTACAATTTCACACACATTGTTTTGTTTTTTTCTTTTTCCTTTGACATCAAAACTAGATACAATTAAGTTCATAAGGCAATGGCGGCATTTATATTTTCATTTTATTTGTATTAAATTTTTAAATATTAAGCTAGATTAATTCGACTGAAAAACTAGAAGCTTTTAATGCCTTATCCTGACCATAATTATTGCACTGCCAGCACTGTATTACAATTCATAGATTGAATTACTTTATTTTGTTTTTTTTTTGTTGTTGTTATAAAGATGAGAAAAAGAAAGAAATTAAATTCTATGTAAGATAGTATGGCTCAAGCATGTGTGCCTAATTGGCACACAATTAACAATAATTACTTCCCAAAGAGAGAGAAAAAAATAATAATAATAATGCTCTCATCATGCAATTGTGTTTTCCTCCGATGAACAGTCTAAAACGATTTGAATAATTTATTATTATTATTTTTAATACGCAAGGCAAGGATAAATTAGTCTAAATTTTCATAGACTTTTCACAAAAATAACGTAAATTTCAATTATTTACGTTTTAATTATATTTACATATTCACTTAATAAAGCTATGCAGCAGCTTTTTGTTTCATTATTTTCTTTCAATATTAATTATTTATAATTGTTTGCTTGTTTTTTTTTGTTAATTTTCTTTTTTTTTCATCTCACAATATGACTAACATTTACGTTGACTTGGTGGCTGGATGTCTGACTAAAAGATTAACTTCACCATCCTGTAGTTTTTTCATCAATGACCATGCTTCAATTCTTGACAAACGTGTCACGTCAGTACCATTTACCTCAAGCAATTGATCACCGGCAGTTAAGGCACCAGTTTTTTCAGCAGCACCGCCTGAAAAAAGAAATTGTTTATGTTACAGAATACCTTTTACATGGGATTTTTATCTTTATATTGAAATGTCTATTCTCGAAATATCTCGCAAACAATGAAGTTGAGAAAATTCATTAATGGACCGTTTTTTATAGTATCTTAAATTCTCTACAAAGGAGGTCTCATCAATTTTTTTCCTAAACCCACTCATTCCGGAGATATTTGCAGCATAATATACGGTTTCCTCTTTAATTGCCTCCTTCTACTACTTTAGTATTGAATGGCGAAAAGTTTGTACGTACCAGTGAATATTTTTTTAATGACAAGGGGCCTATCTCCGAGTGGACTGTCTCTACCACCCTCCAAACTGAATCCGAGACCAGCTCCGTCTTTGATAATTGCTACACGCGTTGGAGGACCCCATGCTGTGTCATCAACACCATTCATCTCAAATCCTTAATTGAGAAGAAAATAATTTTAGAGTCAGAACAATCAAATTAATCTTTTTATTCAAAATATCTCGCAATTCACACAAGATACACAAATTTTTGCCAAGACCTTCTTCGTAGGCCACATTCTCCTCTACAAAGAAGCTCTCTATGAAAATTTCTACATCTGCCGTAGATTCTGAGATATTTCTAAAAATCTCTGATCTCTCTATTCCACTTTATTTTCATAATAAACAACTTTTTATAGTTCAAGTTTTTCTGACAAAGAATTAATTACAAATCAATTTCCCTGCCGGAAATACTATATTACACTGTAAAGAAATGTGATAGGCCAAAATTTATGTTAATTATTTCCATATTAAAGCGGGTAACGATTATTTTCCGCTCTTTAATGCAGTAATATATGTCTCAATTAACTCTAATGTGAGTTGAAATTACAAGTTTTATGTCAATAAGAAAGCGTAACGTATCACGTAATCAAATTAGAGGCAATCAATGTTATTGAGGCTATAGAAAATCTTTCAGTGAAATGAGTAAATTCTATTTGGATAAATCATAAAATCTAAACTTAGCCCTTAATTATCAACAATTTCATGTATTCACATTTTTTTATAGAGCTCTTCTAACACTAATAGGCTCCATTAAGTTTCATGACTCAGCGCTTTTCTATTTAATTAAATGAAATGATTCAAAGTAGATTTAAAAATTCAATGATGAAGTGGTGAAAGGAAAATTCAGAAAAATTTAGTATTTCCGAAACAAGCTACGTGAAAAAAAAATCTTCTAAACTTTAACACTTCAAAGCTGAATTTGATGAAAAAATAGAATAATTACCCTCTACAATTGTCTCAACAGATTCAGTCCTGGATCTCAACTTTCCTCCCTCCTCGATTTTCGCCCTTGAAACAACAAGCACCACTTCAGACCTCGGCTGCTTCAAAACCGTCAAACTCTCTCTGTGATTCAATCCCCTCGTACTTCTCCCATTGATACTCAATATTCTATCACCCCTCTGTACTCTACCGTCTTTATCAGCAATTGAGTGTGCCAATACTCGATGAACAGTTATTTCCTTAGCCTCACAGTCAACCCCACCAGCAAGTGTAATACCAACACTGCCACTTGGATTTTCTTTGTGCAATAAAACAACAATAACATCGTGTGATCCTCTTGCTTCTTCAAGACTTGCTTCTTCAACAAGCTGAGCAAGTTCCTGCTGTGATATCAAACTCGTACTGCTTGCCAATGAGCTAATGCTACCAAATTGTTCACCATAAAATCTCTCAGCATCATGATCATTGACGACTGGACGTATGTTCTCTTCAACACTGCTGTCTAAACTTGGAAACCTGTGATGCGTAACAACTTGATGATGATGATGATGATTTGGTACTGGATAATCTTGCTTGTCAATCGCTTTTTTCATGTCAGTTACACTCGCACTCCTGCGACCCATAGATTTTTGCATTGGAATTTTCGTTGTTCTCGATCTCTCATTAACTCCATTACCATCATCAGTTACTTCACTCTTACATCTGCCATAAGCCGGAATTTTTGAGACAAAAGCCTTCTCATCTGAGTCATTCAAACTCGGTTGCGGTGGTTTACCATCCCTCGAGTCAAGCGACAATCTTCCATGAGACACTGAGTGAATCATATGAGTTTCTGGCCGTTTGGGTTCTGCTTTACCTGCAAGAATGTCCTCCAGGCTCATCTGACTCTTCGAACGCAGGACAGCACTGTCCTCAAGATTGATTGGTGCTCGTGATCTGCTTTTAGTTGTCAGTGTCGTCAATAAATCATCGTTCTGAGACTCCGAGGATTTTTTCGACACATCAATGGACTCAACTGATGCAACTCTCTTCGCGTGTCCACTGGCATTGGCTTCTTCGAGAGTCAATGATGACCGAGTTCGAGGAATTCGTGTATGAGGAATTTGCGGTTTATCAGCACGAGTCTTTGAATTCTCTATCAGAGCCTTCGCCTCCGTTCGGACCCAATTCTTCAGGTCATCAGAAGGCTGAACGATGTCAGGCTTCGGCGGGGGTTTGATTACCGGCACAGACATCGATCTCTTCGGAGGAAGCTCCTCCCTATCAGGTTCTTCATTGCATACAATGTTCTCAATCACCTCGACATACGCAATTTTAACATTTGGATTCAATGGCTCGTTTGATCGATTCTGTTCACTTCCATTCTCCTGCCCCTCTGTCTCTTCATCGTCTGAAAATTTACGTTGAATCAGTGGCGAACCATTCAAGTCTCTTCCACTTCGACATCTAGCACTTGCCAGTATATTCTTACGATTGATTGCCTCAACACTCTGTGGCTTGAGTACACGTCTTGATAGAGACTCAGCGCTTGCCTGTGAGCCTGATGTTAGAGTTGATGATGTGCTGCAGTTTGTCTCAGTGCTGCTTGATCGTTTTAACAATTGCCGTTGCGGTAGACTAGTGAATCTGCAGTTATGTTCAGGTGGTGGTGATCTCGGATTTGAACTGCTACCACTGCTGCTGCCACTCGATGACCTGTTTGACCCGAGGTAATTGCGCTCAGCTTGGTATGAAGTTGTCTTACTAAATTGTCGCTCACTCAAGTAATTTCTCGGCTCCATTATCATTGGGTAGGATCTTTCCGACGATATATTCGAGCGCTCCGACGGTACTGGCGATGTTGATGGACTAAAGCCACGCGATATACTACTCTGAGAGCTACTTACTGCTGAATCATTGTCAGAATCATCATAATCACCACGTACTTTTCGTTGATTGATTCTTTTACGATTACGTATATTGTCTGGTGATACACTTGATGATACAAATTCAAAACTGTAATCACTACGTGTTGGACTACAGATACTTTCTAAACTCTTAGGTGGCTCAGTGGGCGTTACTGCGGAGGCTGGACTAGTCTGTTGTTGATTATTTGATGTTGTACTGACATTTGATGTACCATAAACTGTTAAACTTTTACGTTTAAATGCTGGTGAATATTTTGGAAGTATTTGTGGTGCTGGCATTTTAAATGTTGGCGTTTTTATTGGCATACTTTGGGTACTTGTATTGCTTGTCAATGAACTCTGTGAACCCCATTTGTCTGTTATATTACTGGCCTTCTGTTATTCATGAAACAGACGAGAATGAAAAATACATTACATTATTATTTTTACGACAATTTTTTAAAAATGGAAATTCAAATGAATTGCCGTGCTAAAAAAGGAAACAGTTTCATGCGGCTTTTATAATCTTGAGTGCATAAATATTTTATCACTTTATCTCAACAACATTTGTATCTATTTGAAGTGTTTTTCTATTAAGTAGATGAAAAATGCCTTTAGTCATACGTTCTTTTTTTTTCCTAAGTGAAAATACATTGAGCTTAAGTGAATTCAACTGTTACGTTGGTATTTAATGATTTACAACTGAAATTTTATAGATTAAGAATAATCTATCCATTTCATAAGTTATTGCAAAATTGAAGATAGGGGTGTGTGTGTGTATATATGTACACTTGACTTTTCAATTATACTTGAGTATCGTGAGAACCAAAAAAGATGAAAATAGAATTGAATTTAAGAAAAGTGTACTTTGAATGATTTTCTTCTCGTTTTCAATCCATCAGAAAAGAAAAAAAAATAAGAAAAGAAAACAACATTGAACATTTCATTGAAAGGAACAAAAAGAATAACACTGTAAAAACAAATAATAATAATTTTAATGATTAAAAATATTTACCTGTTGCACTAGAATTGAATCCCTCGATTTAATTTCTGGTAGATCAATTATCGGTTGATCAACAGGTACAGTATCCTTCTCTGGTATAACAAGTCCCCTAAGCTTCGATATACCCTTCTTTCTCTGTTCAATCAATTGATTTAAACTTGTTCTTCTCATGTCCTCAGTACGTCGGAATGTTGATGCTAGTGAATTAGCTCTTGATACTTGTCCATTTGTTTGTGATAATTCACCGCAAGAAATACCACCCGAGAAACTAGTTGCTCTCGTCAATAATGGTGTATTATTTTTACAATCGTTTTTCATTAATTCACCATTTGTTTTTCCAGTATTAATTGATTTAATATCAATCAGACTGGCTGATGATGTCAATGATCCATTCTTTTGTCCATTTATACTTGTTTTACTGTGAATTGATTTTGAGTTGAATGAATCATCATCTGGTGGCGATGATCTTGGAAGACACGGCGGTCTCTCACTGTTATTATCACTCGGTACGTCATTTTTACAAGTATCAGTTAAATCCAATGAACTCAACGAACGGTCAGTCTGCATGGTGCATTTATTATCATCAATAAAAAAATCTTCCGATGATTTATACTTTGATAGTTTTCGTGATGCTAATGTTACATTGGTTAATTGATTGTTGGGAAATAATGGCGGATCGATATTACTCTTTGAGAACATTGCTATTTTGTCTCTAACTGATTTCTCAGATTTATCATCTTGACGTCTCAATTCACTGTTCATTGTGAATCTACGGGTATTAACATTAACATCAGTCAGACTTCTGCCAATTTTAATTGGTTTATCAATCTTAGGTGGTCCAGTTAATGGTAATGGTGGTGGTCCATCCTTGCTATCACCTTTATCATTATTCAACTTCATTTCTTTTGGATAATATCCAGATATTTCAATTTTTTTCTCACTAAGTACAATACCATTTTTATTATCACGTGTAAAGGTATTTGAGTATGTTAATGATCTTTCATCACTGCTACTCTCTGGATGCTTCATTATCTCTGGTTTATTACTTATGAATTTTGTCTTTATACGAGTTTCTGTAATCTCTTGGGTTTTCTTTAATTCATAATTTTCATTTTCATTAATCGTATCATTCGATGACATTGTTGATGCTGTACGCGGTGTTAAAACATACTGATACTGTTGTACAGAGGCACTGAATTCTTGGTAAGCTGCTGGAAACTCGTCCCCATCCGGGGGCAGGCGTTGACCGCCTCCACAGTTGTCCATCCTACCATTTACCACACCTGCTTCTTTTTTTTGACAACAAAGATAAATTATTATGTAGATTTATTTGTTATTTTATGATACAAATTTCTTATGAATTATGAATAGTTAAATAAATTCATTTGGCTACATGCAGATTTTATTTTTTCCATTTATTCTAAAATCTTCAATCTGAATTTCTCGGTATATTTTCTAATTTCGTAATGTTTGTTATGTGGCTCTTTTGATTTGACAGATAAGATTTATTGATTTCCATGAAATGAAAAGTTATTTGCATAAATATTGAAATATCAATATTGCAACATCTTGTTATTGTTATTTATGATTTCTCAGTAATTAACAGTGATTAATTTTTTTTCATTTAAATTATTGTTGATAATGATTCTTTGAAAATTACTATCAATAATTTAATAATTGCTCTTGCAATAATTAATTTTTCTCTTTTCTCGAATAGATTGACATTGTTATCATCATGACAATTGCGAGAATCAAACATGTGTTACCATGATATTCAATTAGCGGTGTCTCTTTAATACAGGAAATAAGGCTTCAAGATTGCGATACGATTTATTGAATGAGCAAAAAAAAGAAGCGAAATGTTTTTGATGAGAGAATTGTGAGGAAAAGAATTTAAAAAAGGGAGGAAATTTAAAAGTCATGCGCATGATCTAACGTTTACGTATCCTGCTCACTTTGAATTATGACCGCTATCATACACTCTAGCAAGTTTTACAGTGCTATAGGGTAATGCCTTTTATCACGATTTGTTGGAAATGAAAGAAAGAAAAGAAATAAAAAGAGGGCAAAAGGAATCAGCAATAAAACTACTTTTAGTTTTCTTTTGTGCTTATCCCTGTCGCATATGTTGGTTAAAATGTAGATTTTTTTTTCACTCATTTTTTTAATATTTTTTATTACGATAACGTCAACTCTACGGTCATTCTAGATTTACAATCTAGTGGTACTTGACAATATACCGATCGCGCTAGTTTTGAAAACATTATCAGAGAAGTGGAATCGTTTGAATTTCATTACGAAATTCTTTAAATGTTTCGTTACATTTTGTTTGAATTGCATTGAATTATGCGAGAAGATTTTTTTTTTCCAGTAGCGTTTACGTTTGCTCAGGGAGAGATTAGAGAAGAGATTGGTATTAACTGTGTGGGATAGACCACATACGAAGTATTGAGACATTGACTGTTTTTATCAATAGAAAATTGACATTTTTTCATTACATTCGAACGATATTTGAGGAGAGATATTGGAGATGCAGAATTTCTCATGGAAACTTTCATTGTACAGCGCAATTAGATCTACAAAAATGATCTCTATGAAATTTTTCGTATTTCCATTATTTTTCGAGATTTTTCTAAGAAAATGTCTCCAAGTCAATAATTGATTCATCTCGTTTTATCACTGCCATCGATTTTAAATTGTGCTCTCGGAATATTTCGATGTGTGGGCATGGTTGTGTTCAACGTGAAATTGATGTCATAGTTTAATTAAGGACTCTATTCATTATGATGTAAGATTATTAATCTTCAATGGAGCAATTGTTCTGAGAGAACCTGCGGTGTTATGTACTGAGAATTTTTTTTTTTTGATTGCAGTGGTAATGAAATTTATGGATTCTTTGAACTGCATTGGTATCATTAAAAATATCGGTAACTATCCGTTGCAAAATAAAATAAGACGAGCTATTTTGGCGTAATAGTTTTTTCAGAAAATGCGAGAGCAAATCTTTTGAAATAATAGGGTTTACGATAATTCATCAAAAGATCTTCTTCGTAGTCTCCGCGTAATTCTTCACAACAGAGGTTTGACAAAAAAAAATTTCTCAATCTTCTCATTACAAAGATATTGGCGAATAAATCTACACAGAATTTCAATAAAAAAAAATTTTTATTCTAAAAAATATTTTCAAACCATTTTGAATAGCAAATTGCCACAACTGTTGAATGCAATAAATTTCCTACCGTTTCATCGAACAAAATTAACAACTTCCCCAGAAATTTCAATTTATCTCCACATGTCAATTGGCATGAAGCTTCTTTTTTCCCTCAACAACGATCGAATCATTGAATTCAACCGTGGACATAATGTCACGTTAGTTTAGCTACTAATCGATGACCTAACGGGCCCTATCACGGATACTTTTGATGCATGAAAAATAATGAAAAGAGAGAGAGAAATGAGAAAAAAGAGCAGATGAAAGGAGGAGAAAAAAAATTGCAATATAGTAGAGGGGAAAATAAAAAACTCGTCGAGTGACTCGAGTCTACCGGCATCGGCATAGTCTCACGGTCGTCGCGGATCAGTCTAGGTATGCCAACAATTTCCGATTTGTCGGTTGGATCGCGCGGAACGAGTCTTCGATTCTACGAAAAAGCAAGCATTCTTTTTCATACTCTTATCAGTGTAAATAATTTTGTTTCTTATTTTAGACATTTATATATAGATATATATATATATATTTTTCTCCTTTTTTGTTCTTCATCGTCCCCTATCAATTTCTCATCCCACCACCTGAGTAAATGTTTCATGAGTTATTTTATTTCGGCAAGTGCTATTATTTGTTGATCATTCATCCTTGACAAGTATCCTTGAGACCAAAAGGAAAGAAATTAAAATTATTATAAATGTATTTTTTCTTTTAAATGCCATCAGCATTTTGGGTCAATGTACTCCACTTGATTATTGTTATTATCAATTTCTTCATCGCCTGAGAATTTATAGAATTCATTGGCTCATATTGATAGGTGAAATTGCACTTTATAACAATTGAAATAATTGAGGAAATTCGGTATGAAAAGAGGGGGGGGGGGGTAGGAGAGGGAATATATAAGTGGGCACTTTTGCGCCCTGGCCAATTCACTTTTCAACTTCACTTCAAGGATTTCAACATTCTAACGCACATATAGAACTCTGTGTGTACATAACGACGTTAAAATATTTGCACTCTTCTTATCTTACATGTTATTTTTTTTCCCTCATCTCTTTTTGTTGCTTCTCCTCTCTGAATATTCGATGCTATTGAATCGTTGGAAGTAATTCAGTAGCTCTACTATAGATTGAGAATGATTTTAAGAAAGAAATAAAAATAAAAATGAATAAAGAAATCATCACTCATGTACCATGTGGTGTACCGTTTCATAGACGCCCCAGGACTGATAGCAAATACGACCGCAATAACTTCCGATTAACATTCCACGTTTGGATAGCAACGACACCACCGCAAAACTATAATCGTAATCACTTATGTATCTCTTCAACCTCCCGCAATACGGGGCCACTGCCTTTATGTGCTTATAGGTAGTAAATGTGTAGTCTAATGCCTTCGGTTTTATTGTCGAGATTTTTTTTCTTCATTTTTTCTCTTGTTTTTTTTTCATTCACTCTGTCTCTCTCTTTTTCTCCCTGTTGTTTGTTCGAATATCAGAGACAGGAGGATTCTGTGCGTCACACAATCGACGAACTCTCATCGCGCCATATGTTCAAAATAGTATTGACAAATGTACGGAATTTTTTTTTCGTAAAAGAAGAAACATTTATCTTTAAAATTTTCCAACTGATAAAAAATGTGTGATTTATGGGAACAATAAGTGGTGTCTTTGTTGAAAAGAATTTCAGTTGAATTTTTCGTATTCTTTGAATATTAAAAAATTACTGTAGAAAATTTATTAACATTAATGAATTCTTATCACTTAAATTTACCTGAGCTTCCAAGAATTAATCCCGCTCATTCTACAGACATTAATTTCTTTTTTTTTTTTTTTGTAAATTACTCAGGAATTAATTCTTTTTAATTGAAATCACGTGTTTAAAAAATTCCATTAAATCATTATATCATCACTGGTTCTTTTCGTGTGAATAAATTAATTACAAACTTCATAATTCAAACTAAAACTCATAATTCCCAAACTAGTGCAAATTCACTGTTGAAAAACGCGGGAAAAAAATTTGAATTTCAATAATGAAAAAAGAAAATCGAAAATTCCATTAACGTAATGAAATCACATAAATTACATTAAAAGAAATGTAATTATAAAAACTCGTGACATTAAACGAGGAGAAGTAGTTTATATGGGTTATGCCAGCTAGATGGTTGCGGTAAGACTGGACGACATTGCTCGTCGAGGCCAGCTTCCGTGGTTAAACCATACAACAACTCTGAAGTAGAAGCCAACCGGTTCGGGGAAGGGATAAGCCCCAGTGGGCCCCCCTTCTGTAAGTAACAAACGTGGCCCCCGCTTTGCTACACATACACACATACGCCTACCAATTCAATCTGCTTCGTCGCGTCGTCCTCTTCTTCTGCTGCTGCTGTATCGTCGCGTCGTTGTTCTATACTCGACGTCGTCACCAAGATAGAAAGACGCGCTTGGTGCCCCTCTTCAACGCTAATGGTCCCCCTCGGTGTCTTTCTTTGTTTTTTTTCTTCTTTTTTACTTTGACTCAGTTCCTTTTATTTTCCTCTCTAGCTCTTCACCCCATTCGTTTCAAACATCACGTTTTATTTTGAATTTATCATTCGTTTATTTTTATTCCCGCATTTTCTAGACAACCAAACCATCAACTGGTGAATAATCATCAGTGACACACGACGATTCGAACAGGTGAATTACGCGATCAATGCTTTCATACAAACACACATACATAGACAGAGAGGAGTCAAGTGATCAGGATTCAAAAACTAATGAGATTGTATTTTACAAACAGAAATTACTCTTTCTACGCTCTCTTATCGTCTGATTATTTTTATTCTACTTGTTTTATTCTTTTTTCTTTCTGTTGCGAATCATGCACGTTCCTTAATTAATACGTCACACACACGTTGGGGGTAATGTGAGACTTGTGTTTTGTAAAATAACATGAACACGGTGGCGAATGGCAGTATCGAATTACACAGAGAGTACTAATGCTGACCTCGGCTTCTGATTTTTTTCCATTATTTATTTTTGTAATTTTCCTCTTTGAATTAAAATTCTTTCCTTGCGGTGAATTTTTGTTCTTTCTGGAAATTTCAGGATTTTCAAATTACAGTGTTGGTAGATTTTTTGAAGTTTCTTCGAATAGTCACGGGTAATTTTTGCTGAAAAATACGGTAGTGCAAGTCAATTTTTCGTGCTCCAATCAATTGAAATCAATTAAACTTTAGAATCCTTTAGCGAGAATTTCCTAGAATTTCCAAGGAAATCTTCGGAATTGCCTCATCTTCATTATCTTCAGAATCACGATTTTGGGAAAGAGATAATAAAATTTTTGTAACAGCCTTTTCTACAGTTCTTATTCATCCCAATAAAATACGTCATCAAAAACCATTCTATCTCAAACTAAACTACAATCATTTAATTTTATCACTTCACTAGAAAAAAATTGAAAATTTTTTAATTAAATTCAAATTGATTAATTCCAAGAAACATTTAAAAAAACTACTTAAAGTTCCTCAACAAATTAACTGATAAAACTAAATGGATTTAAAATCATGAAACAAAGAAAATTAGTGGTTTTGCGGCTAAAAATTTTTTTCCCATGCAAACAAATAGCAAGTTAGCGCTCGTAAATCCATTGTGTTCATCATCTCACGGATTTCAAACGAGGTAGGAGGAAAAGAGGTGCGGAGGAGGGAGAAATAGGCATGAGAGAAGAGAAGAAAAATGATTGACTGACCTTGATGAATTATGCCTTTTATATTTTGTGTATAATAACAAAAGGTCTAACTGTCAAATCTCGTTTAATACTTAAGACACCTAGATCACGACTATAACCACTGGTATAATCTTCATACGTACAAGAAATAGAGATAACGCTCTAAACTATTTTCTTGGTGTTTCTCGTCGAAGAAATCAGAACGGTCTGGTATGACCGCACACTCTGATTCACGCATTACATCACGCTCTCCATCTATACCTCTTTCTCTATGTGTGCGTATAATAATACACGAGAGAATTTTTCTGTCTTTAATTTTTTTTTTTTCATTTATTTTTACGATGTTCACCGAGTGTTACTTTAATGGGCGTGTTCAGGTCTATCGATGTGTGTAAAATAATTCAGATAATCTTAATTTTATTTAATTTTATTTGCCGGCTTGCGTGATACTGAAAGGATTTTAACAAATTCGGTGCACCTCCAGGAATTTTTATATGTATCGTTTCTTATTTATTTACCTTTTTTTTTTAGACTGATCTGGTCGAGGGGTATGCAGAATGCGGAAACACCTCCGTGGGAGCGAGTTACACTGCGGACCGATGCGGTGAATTGAGTCATTCGAATGTTCATTGAAAATTATTTGAAATAAAAAAATTAAAAATTCAAGGTATTCGCATGCGAATCACTTTGCAATGAATTAATTCATTTATCAGTAACGAAGAGGTGGAACAGAATGGTTTGTTTTTTTTTTTGAGAATATCTGGGATATTTTTTTTTTGGAGCACTTAAAATTATCTACGAAAAGAGGTTTTCGCAAAAGTCGCACTATTTCACTCAATTTCTGAGATATTCTTAATGAAAAAAACACCTTATCCTGTTTTTACCACTTCACTACTGATACATAGTCTCGTCAATTAGAAATTATTTCGAACCTGATACAGTGAATTTTAAATAAAAAAAAAAAAAAAAAAAAAATGATACAGTGAATATTTTATTGACGTTTTATCGAAGTGAAATGCTCTTCAGCTTGTCTCATGTACTAATTGGTAAAATAATACGACGACGAAGTTTATTGAAATGCAAAAATATGAATAAAGAAATCGGTTTATCTCAGGGAATTAAAATTATTACTAGATGTTCGGATGGTAAATTGGACTTTCTCCTTTCAACGAGTATTTAATAGAAAATTATGTGGTATTTGAATTTCGGTGTGAAATATGCGTGATGATATTTCACATGATGTGAAAATGTGCAACTTCAGTACATACTTTAACATATCTCAAAATTTTTTAAAATTCACGGTTAAATATTACATGTTACATTGGGTTAAGGAGGAAAGAAAAATTAGAGATTGGAAAAATAAAAATTTTCGTGGAATGTAGTATTTATTCGCCATGTCTTCTGCAATAATTTATGGTGGAAAAATGGATGAGAATTCAAGAGTAGAGAATAGAGGATGTAATAAATTTCCATTGGATTTTTCTATTTTTCAACGATAAATAAAATGCACAGTAATTCAATGGCTAAAATTAAAAAAAAGTCGCATTTTGCAAAGAAATTATTTGTCATCAATAAAATTAACTCTTACAAATTTTATTAATGTTTCCCACCAATTCATTTGAAAACTCATCAGCCGCCAAAATATTCATGAGGTTCAAAAATAAAAACAGCAGGTTTAGGACATGTGTTTCAAATTAATTCCATGAATAACGTAAATAAATTCGTATCTTCTCTTTTTTTTTTCCTCATTGGGTTTTGAATGATTCGAGGATGCGAAATGAACGACGATTGGTAGAAAAAGTAGTGGATTTATTTTCTGATGATATTCATTAAAGCATTAAATAAAGAAATCGCGGGAAGTGGAAGTACTTCGAAGGTTGAATGACCGGAAAGGGTAAAAATAATCTCTCTCACTCAATTTTTTTCAACATTCGATTCACTTTCATCAAAGCCCATGTATGAGTTATATTTTGCATTTTTTTTCCATTCTATAATTACACCGATTTATGCAACGAAACTTTTGAGCAAAGTGGTGAAGCAAGATGAGTGAGCTTCACCGATTCTCTCACGATTATCTCTGAAATAAATGAATTTATAAATTTTTTCCAAGAGATCCTTTTTGCTAGAGCATTTTATTGCTTGCAAAAAAGTCTTTCCATAAATTTCTCAGAGCTTCATCATTTCCAAAATGTGGATTTTCAGCATGAAAAAGCCGCGATTTTTTAAAAAAATTCCAATAGACAGAAATATTTCACAAAATAAAAAAATAACATTCTCATCCCAGGATTAAAATCACGTTCAAAGTTAATATTAAATCGAGCTTCCTTTCAGGGATTTTTTTTCTCTCGATCCTATTTCATGACTCGTGATGTATCTAAGTCATGAATCTCAATGTGAAGTTCGTTGTGTGTTGGTTAACGTTGAAGGATCGAGGGCGAATTATCTTTTCCCGGGCAAAACTTTCACCGCAGTGCATATAAGTGCATACAGTAATAGTAAAAAAAAAAGGATGAAGAAGAAACAAAAGAGAGCAAAAAAAAAAGGAGAGAAGAAAGAAAATGGTTAAGGCCAAGATATCATAAGAGGAGTAGGCGAGAGGATTTGAATGTGGAGCACTTCGTGGGCCTCTCTCGACATCTCCTCCACACCTTTCCCTCCATCTCTTTTGTGTATTTATATATACAAATGCATCGGGGTTTATATGCAACGAAACGTCGAGAGAGTATGAAGAGAAGTGCATGAAAAGTTGAACGCGCCTCACGCTGATCTCGATATCGTTCGTTCGTTTTTGTTGTGCTTTTTTTTTTAACACGCGGTTGAAAATGGGAGAGATCTCTTCTCACCCGAACTGATGGAACGTTGGCACGTTTCAATTCTATTAGATAACGATAATTTCTTTTTTCTTTTTTCAATAAATAATAGGAAAAGGTCAAATTCATTGTGAAGATACTTGAGATAGGGAATTTTTTTCTGTTAATCGATTGAGAGGATTGTATTCAGTTTTGAATGTTCACGAAGTTCATGGATTATGTGAATTCCTGCTAAGAAATACTTTCAATTTAGTTTCTGGAAAATATTTCGGAGTGGCATGCACTGAGAAGAAAAAATAGTGGTAAAAACAATAAAATATTAATGTAATTGGCCCTTAGCAAATATTTTTTTGAAATTATTAAAAAAGTTGTTGAATTCACTGAATTTATTTTATTCAAACTGATTAACTAGTTGAATTGACTAAGTTCAGGGAATTCAACAGCTTTTTTAATTATTAAACACAAAAATATTTGCTGAGGACCAATTACATCAATATTTAATGGTTTTTACCGCTATTTTTTTTCTCAGTGTACAGATATGATATTTTTTGTCAGGACATTTTTTTTAGGATTCCCTGTTTCTTTATGAAAAAGATTTTCATTCTTTCCATAAGAAAAATCCTATTTCAAAATTTTTTATTATAATGCCTACTCACCCCCTCCCTTCCCCTTCTCAATAATTCCTCAACTAATTCATATTTCCTCTACTTGTGGAAAATTTCTCGATTTACCAATACCGCAGCACTTTATAAAATCCATCAACTTCGTTATCGTTCATATATACAATTTTCTTTGTATCTTTTTGATATTTGTTTTTGAAATTTCATCGTTAATTAAATACATGCGGAAAAATTATCAAAAAAATTTACCCTGTCAATTGGAGTGCACAATTCTTAAATTCTTTTAAATCTTATCAAATTCAAAATTTATTGAAAACAAAAATTGACTAATAAAAAAGAAGGGAAGATATTCCTGTTTTTTAATTAGAAAGCGAACGTTAAGAACTTTGGTCAAACTTCTCGCTGCCAAAATCTTCTACGCGCAATCGAGATTCAAAGAACCGTTTCGGCAACGCCGCAATTCAAACAAGAGAATGAATAAACTCCCCAAAAAAAAAATAAATTAGAATTAATATTAAGCCTCGATTAATTTGCTCTTTCAGATTGACATGAGCAATTAGAGCAGAATGTCGTATCGATAACGACTTTGCAGATAAACAGTGAAAGGTAATGTTAACTTTAGGAATTTATTTAGCTCTCTGAGATTGTCAATATTGTCGTAATATTAATAAATTAATTCCAGCGTTATCTTATTATCACTGTTTTAATAAAAAATCGAATGAGGAATGCGTTTAAATTGTCTTCATTGTCCTTAATGTTCTTAGATTAAAAAATATTATATCGCGAAAATAAAAATTCTTTTCATCAAAAATTCAAGCTGTAAAATTTCCCACTGGAGTTCCCTCCCCTCTCTCTTTTTTTCTTAATTTAGAAGAAACAATTTGAAAAGACTTCACTCACTTTTATCCAGTTTCTTATCCACCGCCTTTGATTCTTCTTCCTTCACCGGTTCAGTCTCATCACGCTCTGAAAAAAGAAGAGAAAAAAAAAGAAATAAAATAAAGAACCAGGTAAAAAGTTCTGACTGATAACGCACTGACATTTCAATATAAAATAATAATAATAATAATAATAATAACGAGATAAATGCAGATGGGGGTGTTGAATTGAGAATAATGCACTAGAAGAGTGAGAATTAAAAAGGTAAAAAATGTGAAAAAAAAAAGTAAAGAAATTCAAGAACTTGAAGATATAATAATGAAATGGAGGATGAAAAAAAATATAGAAAAGAAGACCCGTGATAATGAATCCGGGGTAATGGGCTCACAGTTGTGTAGTGGACACAGCTGCGCGATTGACTCTATTTGACCCGATCCTTTTATATTGAACGTCCGCATATATACCCGCCAATTAGCTATGGTGTAGACACGCAAGTGCGTGCCATGTAATACACTGTTACAATAGCTGTGCAGTATAATTCAAGGTTGTGGCATTAAACAAATTAAACAAAATTAACAATTCTCTGAATATGAATAGAATAAAAGAGAATATTATCTAAATTGAATGGAAAGGAGAGAAATGAGGAAAAAAATTATGTTAATTCTCCTTTTAATATCAGAGAATTAATGTCTTCCATGAAATGTACTGCAGAATTTTTATCATATTAGCAACGAATCACCAATAAAAAATCCACAAACCAATACTACTGAGAATAATAACAAATCACATACTGTATTTACGTCGTAAAACAGCGACGACTACGGAGTTGATACAAAATATCAACCATTAGAACAGGTGCAATATCAGAATGAAATTAGAGTCTTTGAAGGGAAAAGGGATGAAAGAGAGAAAGAGAGGGAATAAAAAAGGATAATAAACCGAGGAAGAATCGTAAAATCCTGCGTAGATTCCACGGAAAAAAAAAGGGAGAAAAAGAACGATTTAATTCGAGAAATGCTGCTTCAACTGCAGGTGATTGCGGAAAAAATGAGAATAAAGATAACGAGGAAAGCTGAATAAAATTGAGTTTTTTTTTTCTTCTATTTCTATTAAACTATTCGATGTCTCGAAAAAGTTGTACTGTTTAATTGTAAAAAAAAAAAAAAAAGAAAAAGAGAAACTTGAATAAAAGATACAATGAAAAATAAAATAAGAATAGAGAAATAATAATAATAAAAATAACAAGCAGTACTCTTGGTCGCAGAGGTTGGGAGCGGGTGGCCTTGAGCAGGTCATCACCTCCGGGCTGCAGCAGCACAGAGTAAGAAAAGAGAGATAAAACCAAGGCGGACGCTGGACCATCTTAACTTCTTACTCGCCCCAAGAGTCTCTCCCCCTCTTCGTATACCAAGTGCGTCCACAAGCACTGGGTGTATTACCTCCTCCGCGGACGCTCTTTACACTTTTATACACCAACCAGCATTTCTTCATCTCTCTCTCTCTCTCTCTCTCTCTCTCTCTCTCTCTCTCTCTCTCTCTCTCTCTCTCTCTCTCTCTCTCTTTCTCTTCTTTATCTACCTCTCTTGCTCGCGCTTGACCGCAGAAATAATCCGTCCAAGCTAACTCTCCTCAACCCTGCGAGTATAACGCAACACATGCACAAAGGGAGAAAGAGAGAAAGAAGGGAAGAGAAGAGTGTGTACAGTCGAAAGACAACACTATATTTGGACCCCGTTATCCAAGCGATTCCTTCGCTTTATTTTCATTTATTTTTTTTTTACTTAAACTTCACTCCCTTTTTTGTACTCTTTATAATTCGCAACTACGCCCCATGTACTTTTGGCGCAATGTCCCCAAAGTTGAATAACCAGTTTATTCGGATTTTTTCAGTGTTCCTTAAAAACCAACGCTCAACCGAGTAAAAGAGATTTTATTCGACAATATTATATTTTCTTGCCATTTTTGTAAATGAATAATACTTGAATTTTTTGAGCTCTTGAGAAGTGAAATGAGATAAGTTGAAAAATTATATACTATGTATCTTGTCAATATCGCGAAAACTATTGAATTTGGAAGAATGTATCAGGAGATTTTTCCGGGAGTTCATCAAATTTTGCTTTAGTAATAATAATAAAAGCTCATGCTCCTGAACTTATCCATTTTTTCTACTTTATTACTGAAATATTTTTTTAAAAAAAGTTTATCAAATGGAATGAACTGCTGTGAATTTGATGCGATGAATAATGGAATTATTGCTGGGATAAATCATTTTATAATGACGAAATAAAATGATTTATTTGATATCATTATAAACAATTTTTATTATTCACATAAAGGATTTTGAAATGTCAAAAAATACACAATTGAAAATATAATAAATCAGTCGCACTAAGTAACGTTCAAGTTCGTATTAATGGGTAAAGAATACAGTTTAAAATATCAATTCAATCAAATAAATGGCTACTTTAATGCACGTTATTTATCATCAATCAATGTTCTGTATTGTTCGTTTGAGTTCATCTCAAGAAATATATAGATCATTGGGTCGAGTGAAAGAGTTCATATTTATTCTGATATCTCATTTTCAAAAACATTATTAAGCGTGCCTAAAGAAAAGGCACGGGATAAGATTAAGTGAATAACAAAGATAAATATAATAATTATGACAAATTGGTGGTTAGGTGTTGAAAGGAAATGAGACGGAGGAGAGATAAAAAAAACGTAAGGAGTGAAGAGTAAGTTGTAAGGTAGGCTTTTGAAAAGTGCAGTTGAAAACGACATGGCAATTTTTGTGATTTTTTTTTTCACATTTCGTTTTTTTCCCCCTTCTTCTGTTTCTCCATTCGTAAAGTGAAGGACAATGATGGAGGAGGAAGGAAAATTGAGAGAATGAGGGCATTTGCTGAGCACCTGCTCTGACAGGTGTGGAAATACTCTCACTTACAAAAATCAGTTTCAGAAGAGTAGGAATGAGTAAATGTCGTGAATGAAAATTATTACTGTATCCGGTAATGAAGAGGAAAATTATACCGTTAGTTACTTTTTTCTTTTCATTCGATATTTCAGAATTTGAAAAATTGTTGTGATTTATCGGGAGTAGAAATATTTACAGCCATCTCTTATTTTCCGAATCTTTAGAAAAAGTTTTTTTTTTTTTGTTCAGCAATCGAAGAATATTTTATTCTTCATTTGAACATTTTCTGTTTTCGTATCTACGATTTCATTGATCAAAGTACGAAAATTTCAATGCCAAATGAAAGCTAAAATAATTGTCTTTTCATTCCATATAGATCGAATGGATCTTTGCCGAATTGACAATGACTCCCTCAATTAGAAAAAAAAGCTATTGAAAATGAGGAGAATCGATTGAAAATTACATCAGTTTCAATTTCTCATCAAGCTTTTCACAGTTCAATAATGAGAACCGAGTGTATTTGCCAAAAAAAATAGACAAAAATTGAAAATGAGAGGAAATTGCTCTTTAATCATAAAACAAAATGATGAAAAATGATCAAATTACGGAGCAGAGTCCTTCAAAAATTCCAAGAAATCTCATCTTTCTCTCCTCCTTCATTAAATGTTTGAAGAAAACTTGATAATTCCATGAATCACGTCATAAAAATTCTACAATAATACTTATTTATTCAATCAAATCGAGCAATACTTTCAACAAAAAAGCTATTCCAATTGAAAAAAAAAAGTCTATAATTTCCGACGGAAGATTTACGGAGCTCCAAAAATTGGAGTCACTCAGTTTCGACACGTGACTTTCGCCTTTCCTCTCGATATAAATAATCTATTTTTAACCCGAAACCTTTTTTTTTAAAAAAAAAAAGTGAAACATCTTGAGGATTTCCGTGGGCAATGCCCTTTGATGGAAGGAGAGAAGAGTGTACACACCCGTCTGATAGGGAAAACTCGTATATACGTTTTTAGACAAGCAGTCCTCCCTTGTTGTGCGCCTTTTAGTGTAATTCATTCCCACCCACGCACGCACCAGTCCGTGCTCTCACCCAAGCTCCAATGCGCCTCGATTACACGCTGGACGATCCCTCAAATGTTCCTTTCCTTCCTTTTATTATTATTATTTCCCTTCTTTTTCTCTCCTCCTTTTTGTTTCAACTATTTTTATCCAGACGTACACGCACACACATATACACAGACAAAGGAGGTGCACGCGTGCCTACTAAAAAGTGTGGTAAACCGCGGGAGTTCTGATACTTTTTTGACTACCACCTTGACGTCGAGACCGCCCATCTGGATACTATCCATTCAGGCCTTATTTTTATCCTCAAAATGATGGGAATTGTGATATCTTCATTCCCTCTGAGTGTTAAATGGAACGGAAGACCGAAAGAAAAAAATCTCTCCCTTTCATTTTGCTATTTTTATGTTCTAATTAATCTTCGTACGCAAAAAGTAAAAGAATTTAATCTTGATTATCTCGAAAATGGAGCAAGATACGGGAATTCATGTGGAGATCTTTTTTGCATAGCAGAATGAGACCTACAAAAAAGGTCTGGATGAAGAAATACGTGTCTCCCCTATTTTTCGAGATATTCTCAACAAAAAAAAAAGATTGGAAACAAAGGCTTTCTCTGTTGAAAAAATCAAGAACACGGGTTTCCCCATTTTTCAAATTTTTTGTCGTGAGGACAGCAGAAATTAATATGGCTACCACTCTCTGCTCTCGATTCTTCTAATGCCGATCAGACTCTTTATCATAGAAGCCTTGCCACAACGCGTTCAATAATAAAACCCCAGCTTCAACGCAGAGAGAAAGAGAAAGAGAGAGAGACCTCTATGGCGCCTTGATTCTCAATAACCCACAGAAATACACATGCACCGCGTGTGCATTTATTCAACCGAGTTTCTCAGCGTCAAGTGGTAAACCCGATGAATGAACTAATTGTTTCAACGATTTTTCCAACAAATTTTTTTTCTCTTCACCCTACATTTTATCTAATTTAATTTTCCATCGACTCACTTGATACTATTTTTCTCGGTCAACTTTATACTGGCGCCTCTGACTCAGACAGAGCGTAATGATGATGAAGAGAGATATTTACATATAACCGGAAGTCATTCTCTTAATTGATTAAAGGAAGTGATGTTAAATAGATCGTTTGTGTCGCATGAAATTAAGGTTTTGCGACCTCAAGAGCACGAGTAGAATGATGAAAAATTGTTGGTAATTACAGACTACCCGTTAGTAGCCTGGTCTAGAGAAACTAAGCGAAATATTTCTGGGAATCCTCGTCCCCCACGATACTGTTCCTATTCAATTTGACCCCCAAACTCCCGTTAAGAGCCTGCTAAATTTTATACCTTTTAATCAGCACTACGGTAGCTCGTGTATCTTTGAAACCTTCAATTTTCGAATGATTTCAACGCATTCACGCTACTGTGCTTTTGAAATTATAATAAGTTTCAATTATATAATTGATTTGGACAGAATTGATTAACCCTATCTTGCTTAGTTTCCAAGATATTTCAATGAGAATGATCGTGAAGATGAATCGATTTGTCCTGGTTTACCTCTTCACTTCTGAAATAATTTTTTTTTAGTAGAGGAAAAAAATTGATATGACATACACTACAATTTTCATATGCAAAATTTTAATTTCCTTCAGATAAAGTATACAAGACCGATTGCGCAGTCTACGGCACAGAAGATGGTCACATAATTTTTTTGTTCAAATTCATTTCTTTCAATTGTTTTGATGATTATTCGAGTTAAATTGAAAACTATCACCAGTGATCGATAATTACTTTAATAAATTGTTTTATCTTTCATTTCTATTTTATTGTTCGAATCGAGCGCTTAATTTTGGTCAACCAATGAGTCATGAGGATCATCTAAATTAAGCTTTTCAGTCTAACTGTTAGACTCTAACAGAAACATCAAATATACTAGAAAATATTGATCTATGAGTAATAAATCTCACTTGATTCTACATCTGTTTCATTTTTTTACCAAAAAATATACCATATATTTTTATTTGAGACTTATTTACTGTAGGCTCTTAATGGGTGGTGTGGAAAAAACCTTTAAGGAGAAGTGTAGTGGGGGTAAGCCGTTCGGTACCGATTAAGAGGAAGAGGCTCCTAACGGATAGTCGACTGTACCATTAAATTATTAATTTACATGTAATATTTTATAAAACAAAAGAAATTATAGTGAAATGATACCTCAGTAATGTAGTAACTTTTCAGAGAAATTGTTGCAAAAAAAATGTATTTATTTTGCACAGGTGTTGTTTGATTATTGCCAGCTGTCGCTGAAGCCCCTGATGTGCTCTTTCTCTCTTTCTCCCTCTCTCTCTGTCTCTCTTCATACTTTTAAAATTAACGAAAGAATATAATGTATCACGTGTACGTTATCCAGCTGTCGTATTTTAGCCTCGGTAAAGCAATGTATTGAGAGTGTCAAGGCCACTGTTTTCAGTCTCAGCAATTCATTGCAAGTCCCATGATCGTTTACAATTGACAAACAAAGGGATCTACATTATTTATATCTTAAAAGTTGATTTCAAGTATATGAAAACCACGGTAATTCAAGTGTTTTATCAAAATGCGGAAAACAAGAAGAATAATCAGGAGTGAAAGAAGCGCAGAAAGGCAAAAATGGCGAAAAAAAAAAGAAAAAAAAATTGTGAAAAGTGATGGTGTAACCGGTCAACATCGTAAATTCCCCACCAGTACTCTGGAGTTAATGCAAGTCTCGTGTCACAAGATAAAATCGGGTATTCCTTACAAATGGAGTTTCACGCCCCGAATATAAAGAGCAAGGAGAAAACAGGATATTCCTCTGCATTTCTTTCCCTTTTCTCTTTCTCCTTGTTTTCTTCACCCTTTTTTTTGGCCAAAACATTACGTTAGTTACATACATCACAATACGCCGGACATGTAACCGGGAGAGGCATTGACCGATTACGTGTTTGTATGTGTATAAATAAATTGTGATTAATGAAGAAAAGTTTTCCGTAGATTCGCATATAAATAGAATTTAACTCACCATTGATATAATCAATAAATATTCCACTGACAATTAATTATGAATATGACTTCTTTTTCATCAATTAAAATAAACAGTGACACATTTGGAGAACGTAAAAATTATCAGAGTTTTATCCCCTTTAGTTAAGGGGGAATCCACTTGCGAACGTTTTGAGCGTCGTCGTGAGACTGCCGAGGCAGCTCAGCATTGAGCCACCACGGCAAGCCAACAAGAACCTCTCTTCTGCCATCCCCTTTCCACTCGCTCTACGCTCACTTGATGCCTTCCTTTACCCGGTCTACAGGTCTTAGACACAAAACTACCACACAATAAAAATTAGAAGAGAGAAGAAAAAAAAATGATAAATCTTTGTATCTACTTCACTTGCTTTCATTTTGAGAAATCGTTTGGGGAATAATAAAACATAATAAATTTTTCTAGGCTAATGTATCAGTTCAGATAAGCTAAAAGTTCTCTGTTATGTTATTCTTCACTTCATGATACTCTACTCTTTTTTCCTCTTTCTCTCTCATTCTCTCTCGCGTTTCTCTATTATTTTTCTCCTTAATCGCGTGGGCGCCTAAACGATGAACCTAACCGATCAAGAGGGATTCTCTTCACTACTAAATATATATCTTCAACTAATCTCTTCTCTTCACAACGGCCAATGAACCGGAACAAAGCTCAAGGATCTGCCTCACGGACGTTCGGAAGTGACTCAATTCTTCACTCTTCCTTTTTTTTCTTTTTTTTCACTGTTTTCAATTTATTTTTATACTTATTTTATTACTCGTCTCATCACTGATGTCAAAAGAGGCGAGGCGATAGGAGGGAGAGAGAGAGAAAGGGAGAATGGGTAACCCTTGAAGGGAGATTACTCGCTCGATTTAATCGACGCGTATTACCTGTCCGCTGAAGCATGCACCGTCTCGCATCTGGACAACGTGACCATCACAATGGGATCCTACGGATGATCCACAGGTACAACACACCAAGGACAAACGCTTTGTGTTTCCCTTCATTTTTTTTCTTATTAACATTCTTCTTTTCTCTTTTTTCCGTGCTTCGTGCTGACTACGTGAGAGTTGAATTTCACACATTTTCATGCAACCCCAAACGTCCGAAAGTCGATGCCTTAATGGATGCCAAAGGAAAAAATAAATAAAAAGAAGAGTGAATTTTTGTGTGCTCTGCAAGTGTTTGTACAGGCATCAAATGCAAAAAAAAAAGGAAAATGAAAAGAAATAAGATAAAATAAGGAGAGACAGAAACTAAAGGAGGAATGAAAAATGTTGAGCAAAGTGAATTCCAGTCTCTGGAACGGATGTGTCGTTCGTCGGGGCCGATTCCTTTGAAGCACAGCGACACAGAGTTGTGGACGTTTAGTTTGAGAATGAAAGAAAGACAGAAGAAGGATCGGATAATTCAGCCGGTCCCCAAGTCAAGAGAAATCCTCCCTGCTCTTTCACTCCCTTTTGCAATCCTTGTATACCATGTGTATATAAGTTTTCAGCTTTAACACTGATGTGGAAGAAGTCAACTCCAACTAACACCAATGGTTGAAAGGGGGTGAGGGGGAGGAGGTAGAGAGGCAAAAGAACGTGGATAATACCACGAAATGGTATTCGCCGGGTGTCCCCAAGCAAAGGGACATTCCACGAGTGAATTTTTGCTCTTGAAAATTGTTCTTACGGTTAACTTGAGGGGGAAAAAAACAGGAGGGGAGAGAAAATATATATATATATATATATATTGGCAAATGAAAATAAATTGAAGCTATGAACTTTTTTATTTTTTTTAAACTGCATTTATATTGACTTGTGACCGAATAATGAAATTGGTACTGTCTAGTGCTTTTGTAAATCACATTTATATATTGTTTTTTTCAAAACTTCTCATTTTCTTCTGTTTAACGATCACCCTTTTGTCAGTAATAACCGCTCGACTTGGAGCGGTACACGCTTTTACGATCACGCCGGAGACCTTTCAAGCCCTTTGGTCATGGTCGCTTCATTTTTTTTTTTCGTTTTTATTCGCTCTCTCTCTCTCTCTCTTTTTTTCCATTTCTTTTGCTCTATTCATTTATATAGAGCCAAAGAAAAAAGAAATGAATGGAAACATCAAATGTTTTGCAATAAATAATAAATCAAGGTGAATCGAAATTTAATAGAATGATGAATCTCATTCACTTGTATTCATAACGATGAAAAATTATTACTCATTGTTTTCAAATTCTTTATAATCTATTTGGATTTAAAATTTAAAAAAAAAAGTAGATTCATAATGTAACATCACAAAGATACATTACTCAATTTCATTCATTGAAAGCCTTTCACTTCCATCATCAAAATGAAAAACATTAAATTTTCAAATCAAATCTTCATTTGGGCCACGTAACGAAAATCATTCAATGCAATGAATTGAAAAGATGAAAGAAGAGAAATGAAAAATTTCATTCCTCCATTTAATACCCATCTTTGTCCATCACCAAAAAAGGACATTAACTCATTTCCTGCAATAAGAAAAAAAAATCCCGCAACCTCAGGATTACAAAACCCAAGCTCTCCTCCAAAAGAGAAGAAGAGAAATAAATAAAAATAAAGTAGAGAAATGTCTTTGAATCGAAAGTCAAAGGTATAAACTCCCGAGGTTATTGTTGTTAGTGACTTTTCAAAGGAGAGGAGGGGTGAGACAGAGAAAAAGAGAGAGAGGAGCCCAGGAGTATCTCGATAACGAGGTGCCTTCGGGCAGTCACACACAAGTTGATGCGGGGCGTGTGCTTGAGTCAAGTAATCTTTGGGTCAGTATACTAGTTGCGCCAAGTCTTAGTCGTCGTTGTCGTCGTCGCGTCGAATAGTAAGAGAGAAGGTACAAACCAAAGCATTGAGCGGCGGTGTAACAAACACCAGCATACATAATATATATGTATATATATAAAACATGTAGCCATAGAGGTAGGTGCTTTTATATTCTCGTATTGGAATGGAAAATGGAATGTCGACTCTGTCGATTCGCTTACATACATTCAACTGAGGAGGAAGAGGGGGAGGAGGCGAAGGGGAGGGATATTTTCAGAGTTAAAAGTATCCAACTGTGGAATGTCGCAAAGGCACAACACATACAAATGCATGTGTACGTACTGGGGGATAGAAAATAAGGGAATTGGCGAAGGTTCGATTGCAAGTTCGACCAGTTACGGAGTGAAAGATCTCGAAAAGGAAGGCGATTAAACCACCACTCGAGTGAGAGAATCCATATGTGAGACAGAGGGAAACTGAAAGAGAGAGAAGAATCAGCCAGGAGGGAGAAGGAGGAAAGAAAGAAAGAGGACCTTGAGAGCGGTCAAGCCACTGGGTTGCCCAGGCACTAAGTACTGGAAGAGAGAAGGCTTTCTTGCCCACAATCTCGCCATATTGTTGTGACTAACTTACACATATACATAATGACTCTTAAAGCTCTTGTATATTGCCCACCCACATACTTCCTAACGGGGTGTGTATAAAGACCAATTTTCACCTCTGCCTTTAAATAAAGTTACGGAGCCGGTTTTTCTCACACCCATTTCTTTTTTTCACGGCTTTTTTATTTTATCATTTTTTGTTTTTTTTTATGAAAAAGGGGAAGAAAAAGGAGGTGAAGAAAAAACGAGGTGCCTTCAAATATTTCCAGTTTTCAGGCGCTAGAGGGGAAATTTGTTACGGGAATTGAAATTTCCGGATTATTTATTCAGTGGTTCTTTTTTTTTTTTGATTCTTCTTTGGTACCTCTATTTGGTCATTTCTCGTCGCCCACCGATGTCAAACTGGGTTTATTGACCCGTTGAATCAATCGTTATTCATGCGTGTCAATTCAATAAAAAATGAAACGGCGTACACAAAAATTGATAGATAGTGGAGAATGTATTGGGATTTTTGATAAGTGAGCTTTCTGTCTTCTTTCACAGTGAAATTATTGAAAGGGAAAGCAGAATTTCTTCGAAAAATAAGTGTACTTGATTTTGAACACTGAAATATCTCGAAAACGATTCGGTTTTAGAAGAATTCATCAAGAGACCTTTTTCGCAGTCCATTAAATTTGCTAAATCCAAGGTCTGAATTATTTTCCCTTCAAAAGTCTTGAAGTTTTTAACTCGTTCCACTTCAATTCAATAATGAAGAGATCTAACAGGATAAGCTGATTTTTTCTCAAATAATTTGACAAGAAAATATCTCAAGAATTGAGCGAAATAGCGCAATTTCTGTACGTACCTCTTTTGTAGCTTTCATTTCCATCCACAGAAAAAGTTTCTACAAAAATTACGTTATTGCGTTTGGTTTCCGAGATATCTCACAAGAGGAAATAGCAAGAAACTTTTTTTTCTTTAAGAATCTTTTTTTTTTGCAATAAAAAAACTGATTGGAAAAAAAAATTTGACTCACCATTTGTTGTATCATTCTTCTGGTTAATCGGTGTTTCACTTGGGTTTAAGTCAACCGAAGCTGCCGCAGGCTCTTTGTTCCTGTTGGTGATGCAAAAATATAAATAAATTGAGAAAAAAAAGGAACAAAAGGGATCTGAGTGATTCTGTATAGGTGCTACCAACGCGCAAATCACCCACGCATAATAAAATCCACATTTTTTTTTCCTTAAAAAAGAAAGTAAAGTGTATGAAATACTGAGTGATAAAGTATGTGTTAAAGTATTCGCAAATTGATATTAAATTTAAAGGAAAAAATGCTAATAAACGACTTGAGATAAACCACGGTAACGGAAAAATCAAGTTAAATCGTTGAATAAAATCTGTAGAGAAATCTATAAATCGAGAAAATTGTGATTCCAATATATATATATATATCTATATATATGTGTGCAGAAGTGAAACGAATAAAACTACGTAACATTCCTCAAATCATGAGAAATTGCATGCAATCACAATGAATGGGAAACTAATTTTATCATTACTATTGAAACAAATCGTAACAAATAACAAACAATGCTTGTCAACTTTTCCTTACGATTCCGTATAAATGAAAGAATAAAAAGCTAAAGAATTACTCAATATTAGAAGATAATTGATCATTTATATTCACCGGAATTTTAAAAAAATATCAGTTGGAGGAATTGAGGAAAAAAGTATTTCGATAAAAAATGGATAGAATTGATGAAATCAAAAAAATTATATTAATTTCATTAGCTCTCAAAAGTTATTCTCTTTCAGTATTCCTCTCGCGTGATTCATGATTATTTTTACTCTCAAGAGCTACAAGGAAAAAAAAAATCTTTGTTCTTTCACTGACACCTTTAACCGAGTTACGAAAAGAAAGAACCTTCGAAAGCCAAATGATCAAACTGATCTCTTTTTTTCCCCACTTTTTTCTCTTTACAATCCAACACAGCTAGCATGACGTACTTCAAGAGTAAAGATCGATCGTACTAATTCAGCATCACTCTGGCTATCGGATTACAGTGTTTGATGCATGAATGGTCGAAATGCATGGGCGTGCGAAATCAAGTTAGAGGAGTGATCACTGGGATCTTTCCGCGCCTTGAGTGTCCAATTAACCTTTTCCCATGAATAACCCACATTCGTGGGACGGGCGTTTGCATTTCCCCCCAATAAAATTTAAGGAGAAGAAAAAACAATGAAAAATAAAAAAGATTAGATGAAGAAAAAAAATTGTGAAAACCATTAACTGGTATATCTTCAATCCAGTCTGCCATTTAATCAAGCCGATAATCGATTTGGCACGCTAAAAAATCCGTGGGTGTAAAGAAAAAAAAGGAAAAATACCATCACACATAGACAACCGATTGTGCAATTGAAAGAACCTGTAATAACGAGGATAATGCATCTAGTGAATCGATCTAGGAGGTATTCTTTTTCATTTGAATTAATTCTGTGGGTGACTCCTAACTTGGACTACATTCGATTTGTAAATGAGTAAGTGAAGTGGTGGAACGATATAGATCAAATTAACGTGTTTGGTTCCCTTGAAATATCTCAGAATTTAAGGGAGATAGAAACTTTTTTGCGATGAACTTTTTTACAGTTCTAATTTTCATCCACAAAAAATATAGAAACAAACTTTCTTCATCTCTCTTATTTTCCAAATTATTTAACGAAAGCTGAAATCAAAGGAAAATATCAATTGGAAAAACAATTGATTCATTAATTTGAGTGATTACTTAGAAACTAAAGGAGATGGTGTAATTGTTGTCATGACCTTTTTTGTAGCTTTGACTCTTGTCTAAAAAAAAAGGTTATTACGAAAATTTCTCCATCTCTCTTAGATTTCGAAATGTTTCACGAAAACTTCAGTTGAAGCAGTGTTGCCTCCTTTCATCCCATCAATTCATCAACAAAATTCACTGAACATTGATAAATTGCATTAAAAAATAAACTTACACAGCAGTATACTCGAGTGAAGGTATCTCCTCCTCTTCGCCAATTGTTGCAAGATTACTCTGCCAATAGTAATCATCATCATTGTCCTCAGAACTATCTGAACTACTATCAGTATCAACATATTCTTTATTTGATATTCTCGGTCCTTCTCGTAATTGAAAATTATCAACAATCGGATCCAATGATTCATAAGTATCGTCTTCATTTTCATCATTGAATTCATTTGTTTTTTCATTAAATTCATTATCCTGATGTTCTCTCGCCTCTTCCCAAACATCTGTACTGCTAAACTCTGATGATTCTGTGCTTGAATTTTTTTTACTATTAATCAAATTATCATTCCTCGATAATGGTGAAATAGGCACTTTGATCTCTTCCTTCAATTCAAAATCATTATTATTAATTGTTTTAAACTGTGATATATTGTGCACAGTATCATCAATCTCAGTGAATGCTTTAATTTTTTTCATCTCAATTATTTCAAGTACTTTGTTCGTTCCTTCATTCTCATTGTTCTCATGATTTTCACTTATTTTCGAGTAATCACAAATCGTTTCACTCTGACTTACATCATTAACATCACTAATCTCTCTTGATTCATCTCCACATGATTCTGATGAGTCTCCAATGGATTCATTAATAATTTTAGGAACTTGTTCTTTTCGTAATGATGAAATTTCTAATATTTTAACATCATTGTCATCATTATCACGAACAATTGTCTTTGATAAATCAAGATTACGAACTGGTACAGGTGGTGGTACATCACGTCTTGGTGCTGTTGGTGGCGGTGGAGGTGGTGGAAGACGTTTTCTCTTCAATTTTGAATCTTTACGTGGTAATGGCTTTGGTGGTAGTACTGGTATATTATCATTAATTATTTCAGTATCATTAACTATTGGCTTATCATCTGCTACTGTTTCTACTTTAATTTGATTAACTGGTATACGATTGACATGATTACGTGCTGGTAATGGTGGTGCTAATGTATTGTTATCAACTTTTTTGTTTTTTTCAGATAACAATTCAGCATCACCATTTACTGATTCAACTGTTGATGCATCGTCACTTATTGGACGAAAATGAGTCGTTGAATCAGCTGCTAAATCAGCTGTATAAAAAGAACCTGGTCGTGCCTCGTGTCCATAACTCAGTGGTGCATCTTGAAAACTCAATGGCGGTTGAATAGTCAAAGTTTCTTCAATTAAAACTGTATTTGGTGCAACTACTGCTGTTATTTTTTCAACCACACCACCAGCCTCACCTCTTGATTCTACATGTGTAACTGCCTCGGAATTAGCTAAACGTTTGAGCAAATAGTCTGGTTGAGTGCAATAATCATTGTCTAGGTGATCAAAAGCCTCGAGAATATCGTTTGAATTATTTAAAGTCTCGGAGTGATGCTCAGAAGTGGTGGAGATTCGGTCTACTACTGTTGACATTGAGCTACTGGTTTCATCTGAAGTGCTACCATGAGTGCTAGAACCATCCTGGGAACGTGCGTCGATGTAGACCGTTGCTTCTGGTGGCTCCTAAAAAAATGAACTCATAATTTTCTGTTTTGTTTCACAGTTGACTGAGAGAATGAAGACAAGTTGAAATTTTGGGTGTGAATTCTTTTGCAAATATCTTTGAAACGAATAGGTTCAGAAGAAATTGATGGGAAACCTTTTTTGCAGAGAATTCTTTGCACTGCAAAAAAGTTCTTCCGATAAATTTCATTATTCCAGAGATATTCACAGAATAATCTCCTAATTCTTTAATTATCTAATTTCATCTCGCAAAAACCAACGCCTCTTTTAATGTCTCAAAAATTGAGGAATAGATAAATTTACGGAATTGACTGTCATTACAAAGGTGACTGTTTTTGTCATATTTTTTGAGTTATTTAGAAACAGGGGAATGAACGATAATTTACCTGTTTATTTTTTGTAGATTCAGGTGATTTTTGAGAACCATTAACAATTTTATTTGAAGCATTAGATACTTCAAAACTCGTGGATTTATTGCCTCCACGCAGGCTAGTATTAGCATGTCCATTCAGTATTTTTTTAACTGGACTTGGATTAGCGTCACCATCTGCTGAACCACGAGCTTGTCTCAATTTCCTTGGGGGAACTGGCGGTGGTAGAGAAGGAAGTTCCGGTGGTATTTTATTCTTTTCTGGGCTTGTCTTTCTCTCTGCACTAACAACTTCCGGTCTCAGTGCACCGCGACACCTCATGAGTAATTTGATCACTAACTGAGATTCCTTGAGATGACGGACGCAGTCCAGACGGCTCATTTGGGTCACTGGAACTCCATCGATAGATAAAATCTGTGTTGGAAAGAATAATTAATTAGAGAAAAAAATTCGAGTAAACATTATTATGAATAGATTAACTGTAGAATTTGCATGTAAATTTGAAACGACTTTTTCGTGTTAAGTGATGAAAAATATTTTTCTCATTTCAGTGCTAAATGGTTTTTTTACAAAAAAAAATTTTACATTTCAAGTATTATCTTCATCTTCTGATACATTCTGCCTTTACATGTAAATTATCGTGGGAACATTTTTCTAATGAATTCTGTGTCAATTCAATCAATTATCTTCTTTTTTTTGCATTTTGTTTAAATCTCGAAAATGAAAGAGATAAAGTGATTTTCATGAAAAAAAAGTGCGAATTCAACTTGTCTTATGTTCAAAATACAAAAATTTAATGGATTTTCAATAGATTGAGATTCATAATTGTTCAAGGTCACGTTTTAATGTTCATGTGAATAATTTACCTCATCTCCTTCTCCCAAACTTCCCCAGGAGCATTTGGCCCGGCTAGCAGGACTGTGTTCAGCACAGCTCTGTACAAAAAGTCTTCGTACAAGTTCCGAAGTTTTATTACCACCCTCAAACTTGAGTCCAAAGCCCAAACGTTCACCTGGTAATCTATAAACTTCAACTTCCTCGTCCAAATGTCCTTCGTATCCATTGATAATTCCTTCATTCTTACCATCACCAATTGACAGTACAGTTACGAAATTTTCAATCTTTGGCTGAGTTCCTACACTGACTACCGTAACAAAATCATCAGTTCCGTTCTTCGACTCCATTCTGGTGTCCTCAATCCACTCATCTGAAGTTTATTCACTGTAAAATAAATGAAGAAATATTCTAAGTATGTGAATGAAGAGGTGGAAAAAGAAAAAGAGTGGAAAAATTCACGAAAGGAAAATAAATCTCTTGAATTTTTGAGCTTCGTTTTTTCTGAGAAAAAAAGAAGGTGAAATGATGATTTTCTCTGATTAATGCAAATTCATCAAAGGTCGGAGGTTTTTCCACGAGGGTGAATGGTGTTTTCACTTGGCCGTGTCTCTATTCTAGAGAGACGCTTCTATAGTGATATGATCGAGTACGTGAAAGTATGCCTTTGAAGATGCTACCGGTAATGTATAAAATCACAAAAAGATGATGCATCTTTTTTTTATTTTTTATTTTCTTTTCTTACAACCTGTAACTTCTTCACTCCTTTGCCATTATTCTACAAGTTGAATGTGACAAGTAGAAAGTAAATTGACCTGAGGTCAATCAGCTGATTGGAGAGCCATTCAATTTTTTTCCTGACTCCATTTAGAATAGGAGAGTTAAATTTTTTGTTATTTACTACAGGTGATTTTGAGGTTTTTCATTTGAATGAAAGAGATGTGAATTTTGGCTTTAATGGTTTTTTTTGGAATATTTCAAAAACTGACGGAGATAGAGGAATTTTTTTTATTAGCTTTTTGTAGCAAAAAAGGTTTTTCACTAAATATAGCAGACATCTGACAATTTTTACATTTTTTCTTCTGTTAGTAGATGAATTATAAAAGAATAAAGAAATCTATGCATATATAGAACATTTAAAAATCTATGAGTGCGAATTTTCATAATATTTTCTTCATAAAAATTTATTCCTTTAAAAAATGCAGAAAATAGTCAGATGTCTGTTAATTTTATTTTCATAAAAAGGTCCCTAAAAAAATTCTTTATCCTGTTGATTTCGAGATATTTCCAAAGAAATAGAATTGTCTCCTCGTCGGTCTCCTTCATTCCCAAACGAATTACAGCGCACAAAAAAAAAAAAAACTAATCGAACTATCCAATCAATTTCCTCACCGAAAAATGCCCAAAAGTTGAAAGTCACTGGTTAAATTTCATTCAATTTGTTTACAACACATGAAAACACCTCAGACTCAATAATGAACAGATGAAACGTGAATTTGGGATAACTACTCGCCGAATGCGCAGGTTCGTGTAACGGAATTCATAGCCGTTGGCCATTTCTCAGCACATTCTCGATCAGGTTGCCTTGTTCGAGACAGCAGCAAACCACAGCGAAAAATCCTTCGTTGAGAAACTATTGGCCATACAAGGCTCTAAAAAAAAGGCCTCTCAAAATCATCAAGAAATGGAGAAAAATGAGAATGAATACCTTTTTCTTTCTTTCTCATAAAAATTATTATTTATCGACAGGTTCACCTCGCAAAGTGCATAAAAATTTTAAATATTCCCTGAAAAACGATGATAAAGGCCTATATATAGAAAAATAACCTGTGTATGTGTATACTCCATCATACAATACCATCGCTGAGTTTGAGATTGAACTCGATAGCTGAGCGAATGTGAGTTTGCTCAGTCTGTTAGAATTAAATGTGCCACTGGAACGACTATGATAAACTAAAGTAAGAGATGCAATCGTAATATCATCGAGTTTCAGTACACGTTTTTGTGTCTAATAATTACGAAATTATCTTGAAGTATTATGTTTTTTTTTCCTGAGGTGAAAGAACTCGTCTAGCAAAACTCAAGAATTTCTATTTTTCTTTCAATTAACCACGAAACTCGGAAGTCATGTTTCGGAAGAAACCGTTCGTATTTTTCCTTCAATCCTTTCCTTTTTTTTTATTTTATTTTTCTTTATTGAGAAATTTAAAACGGGAAATTGCGCGAGTTGTCTGGGGGGTTTATTGAGAGCAGACTTAACGATTGGCTGGGCCCCGGGGCTCAATTAATTGGAAATCATCTACACAAATTGATTAAGAAGAAAAAAAATACGGATTTCTCATTCATTAATTAGAAGAGAGGTGAATGCGAATTTTATTGCATAACTTTGTGGCTCATTAAATTTACGAAATTAATGTCACGATTGTAAAAGTACGTAATTTTCGATGGTTCACTCATCTATATCCGTTCGCATTATTTTGTATTCCTTTCTTTATTTTTTTATTATCAGGAATATTTGTGTTGGTCTCACCCCCATTGTGTTTTTGAGTATGATTGCTTCTGCTGGAATCCCATAGTATTTTTTGTTCCCAGCTGTGTTTTTTTTATTTTTTCAACAAATAAAAAAAAACAGGCCCTAGGACAATGCAAGCTGTTATGCAATGGCAATTGTAAACTGCCATGACACGCTCTCTGACACGGTTCGGAGCCTTTTGGCTGCTGCTACACAATTCAACACACTCTTTGAACTGCTTTGGTTTTAATTCTCTTTTTTTTCCCCATCTTCTGTTTATTTCCCCCCGTTGTAAAACAGGAGAATGAAGAAACTGGGAGAAAAAAAACAAACTCAATGAAATTCCAGTGAATAAAGTTTCCACTGACCTTTAAACATTTATACGGTCAATGTGTCGCCTTTTTATGTAAGTAAAAGATTTTTTTTTTTTTACAAAAAGTTCAGTACATTGTGTGTTGTAAACTTTCACGTTACTATAAAAACGCATAATTGTAACCGCAGAAGAAGGTCGAGTTTTTATTTTATTTTGAGACGAATAAAGAATGAAGGAATGTGAATTATTGTGGATGCATTTTTCAATTATTACACACGTGATAATTAAATAAACCGTTATGTTATTTCATATATTCCAGTATAATTCATGTTCTTATGATAATTTATTAACTTCTTGTGAATCACAAGATACTGGGGTAAAAAAAGGAGTTGACAGTTTCAAATTGTTTTAATTTTATTCCTCTCATTGTATACTTTCATTTCATTTCAAAATGTGACAATTAGAATTGTTTTGGTTAAAAAAAAAGGGTAATACTTTTATGTAATAAATACAAGTCACGTTTCATTTCTCATTCTCTGAAGTCTGAAAGTGTCTCAATGATTTTGTCATAAATGGATAAACATGTCACCTGTTTATCCTAAACACTTCCATTTAAAATATCAAAGCCTCTTCTCCTACGTAAGTTCATTTAAATCTAATTAACACGCAGGCTGAGGTATTAATTCCATTTCAATGAAGTTAAAAGTCAAACATTCCACAAATGGCATGGAATTCGATACACGCAGGAAGGAAGTCACAAACCGGAGTCAACTCAAATCCATTTAGAGAACTTTGTTGAAAAAGGTAAACATGAGAGAAAATAATTATTTCCATCACTAACAACTCACCATAAACTCCAAAGGCGTATTAAAAAATGCAAGAAAAGAAGGAAAATTATCTTTGCCAATTTATTCAAAATAATCAGTGAGAAAATGTCGAATGACTAATTCATCAACATCACGTGTATCTTCATTTCTCGTTTCTCCCGCCAATGAATAAGTTATTAATAAGAAAAACAAAATATCTCAAACAAAATATACTTCAGATAATTATACCGAGTGATGTGAATTTACAATTGAAATAAAAAAATTGATTTAATGAATAATTTTCCAACATTTTTAATGCCTCTCCGTGGAATTTCACGTATTTTGTACTTTACAAATCGTGTATAATGAGAATGGTAAAATAAATAAATAAATAAACAAGCGAAATAGATAGAAACGTCCATTCGATAGAACGCGCGTCAGTGAACTGGTGGGCAGCAGCAGCCGGTAGGCCGACTTTCTTCCACGCCGCGCACGGATCGCCCCTTTGATTACAAACACCGTCGTTCGTCGTCGTTTTCTCCCCCCCCCCCCCCTCCCGCTGCACCGCTGTGTAGCCGCAGTCGCCGTTGGGCCTTTCGGTATATACGTGTGTGAGGAGAATCAGCAGCGAGGGCCCCCCCCCCTCCTCCACCATGCTCTTCGTCGACAGGTTGGTGCTGAAGAAGAAGGAATAAAAGAAGAAGAGGAAGATGATGCTCAAGGGGACTTAGTCTTTCAGCCCCTCTCTCATCTTTAGCCTGTACCCATGGCGCATCTAAAACCACCTACCACGGATCTCTCGTCCCATATTATCCCGTGTCGACTTTCCATAACGATTATCCCAGTGAAAAGATCGTTGAATAAATGAAAGACTGTGTTTTTATTCAATGTTTATTTATATTTTATTTTTATAATTTTACCCTCGGGCTAGAGTATTGGCCCGAGGCATTTTGTACCGCGGGGGAACACAAGTGAAGAGATACAGGAAAGAAAAAAAAATTAATATCTATCCACTAACTTTCTGATTTGCAACTAGTTGCATCGTCCAACATGAAGAATTGACGTGAGAAAATCGCACCGTAATTTATTGACTTTTCTTTTTTATTGATGCTTATTTTTTACTTCTTATATATTCGCTTCTGTTGGGATTTTGTGGGTTAGTGCTGAGGGAACAGGTTAACGTATTTTGCATGACACGGAAATTCTTTGAGGGACTCACCTTTCTTTCAGGAGACACCTTACTAACTTCGTGTTAGTATGTGTAAACTGTGAGAGGTAAAAGAGCAGCTACCTTGTGTGTATATACAGAGGCAATGTGGTAGGCAATGTTTTAACGGTATATCTCAAAACATTTGCCCGAGATCTGGGTTGGTTGGGTACATTGGTATGCCGGTTTCATACTTACACTTGTGTTACTGAGATTATAAGACCATCTGTGGTTGCATTATCGGGGCGGCTTGTAATTTTGTGGTCGCAATGTTTGGCGAGGAGGTTATGTAATTGTTTGACTAATTTCTTCTTTTTTTTTTTTTGCTTTACTTTATCGCAATAAGGGGGGACAAAGGAAGATTAAGATAATTTTTTTTTCGTTATTTGGATTGAAGTGGGTGAGGCAGCAGCTCTTAATTATTACGATTTAGAAGGAACTTTTTGTCTAATCTTGCATCGACTTTTTACGGAATATCCCGGAATCTACAGGAGATAGGGGAATTTTTGTGGTGGCCTTTTTTTTCAGAGGAGAATAAGAGCTACAAGAAAAAGTTTTCATGAAAATTCTTCAATCTCCCCTAGATTCCGAGGTATTTAGTGATTTTAATGATGAATTTGTACCAGAATTCTTCAATTGAATGTTTTAATGACTCAACTGTAAATTATTTTATCTAATTTTCTATAATTTCAAGAGAAACTTGTTAGCAATTTTTTTTTTTCATTCAATATCCAAAGTGAAAGAGTGTTAATGCACATTTTTATTTTATTTTTTGTAAACCATTAAATTGTTGACATTTTGGAGTAATTCGGCCGAGTAACGGACAACACATTGAAGTAACTGCTTAGTAATGGTACAAATTCAAAAGATTGAGTAACATATGTATTCACGTACAATTTTACAGTCCATCTTATGAATGCAACAACACTAAAAATATAAATCAACAACACTTGAGTTTGAATTGCATCGAGGCGTGCTGGGAATTTGATCTCCATAGTTCACGGATTCTTGAATTTATATATATGTAAAGATATTTTAAAACTTGATTTGATCATCATCGTTATGTATTTTCTCACAAGTGTCGGATCTCGTGGTCTTTTTCAATTGGCCGAGAGACAGAAAGAAGTTGTTTCGTGAAAGCGAATACTTTTTTTTTTCATATGTTTGAAGGAATTTTCATTTTATTTTATTTATATACATCTTATGGAATGTAACTCGCGAGAAGGGTTTCGCTTGTAATTTTATGAGACACCGATGTCTCGGCGCCGGCGTTTACTTCCGTGACCCATATAAGTACAATTATTGGAGTTTCTACTGTTTTTGATTGCATTTTATGAGTGAAGTGGTGAAACGAGATGAGTACATTCCATATCGTCATGTATCTTTTTGTAACACATCTTGGAATTTTATTGAAATAGAGTCATTTATGTTGTGACTTCTTTGTAGGTCTGATTTTTCTCCCGCATGAAATTTTATGAAAAAGGCAACAAAAATTACACTGAAGATTTGATTTATTTGAATGTAATTGACTCGATAAATTGATTCTCATAAATTCATTGAGCAATGGGAATTTTCATAAAATCAATTTTAGAAATGAACCGCAGATTTTTTGCATAAAAATGAAATTTTCCCATTTTTTTCATCTCAAGAATATCAAACATTTTGAATTGTGGATATTATGTGGATTTTCATGTTTATTCTACAAAACAGGAAATTGAATAAAAGTGAAAGAATAAATGCACTTAGCATATTCCCATTGAGTCGTCTGAGCGCAATATTTCACTGAAGGGTACAAAATAAAATGTAAGAGTAAGTGAAATTGAATCGTGAAATAACTCAGTGCAATTTCCTTGAAAAACGCTTAAAATTCTATTAGCAATGATCAATGAAAGATTTATTCAATTTTTTAAAAATAAATGTTTTCAGGTGAGTGTCCTCATATTCTGGGCTGGAGTGAGGAGGAGGGCACTTGACTGGCCCGTGGGCAGACCATTGGAATCTCAAGACAGGTGATAACGGTATACAGTGGTTCAAGAGACTCCCTGATATATAAGTTAAACTGTCTGATGAAAAAGAAATAATGAAAATAAAAGAAAATGATTTTTAAAAAAATTAAATTATTTTTAATTGAAATTCACTGAGACAGTCAGTAGCCTTGACCAAGAAAAACCGGATGTTTAGAATTAAAACTACGTCTTATGTGCACTTAATAGTGTTCTGAAGTCTCTCAAGTGGCACGCGGTCCGATTTACTTTACCCCCGAGCGTCCGCTTTAGCGTAAAAAAGGGGAAAAAATAATTGCATCTTTCCAGTTAATTTCATCAAAGAAGCAACACGTACATGAGCATTCATTTGCGATGAGGATGGATGGACAAAAAAAATTATGGAAAAAAATTTGGAATGAAATTCACGTGGAAATAATTCAATCAGATGGAAAGTGAAATTTACAAATGGAATTTTTGATTGAATTGTTTAATTTCTTTTTTTTTTCTTATTGCAGAGTAGGAGATGTTCTTGAAATGCAAGAATCGAGGTCGTCGGGTCGATCTCTCGGTTAAAGAAGCCTTCAGGCTCATTGGATGTTTTTTTTTTTCATTCTTTTTATTCACTTGGGATGGTGATGTTTCCAAAGAGTTTGTACTGGAGAATGCAGGAAAACGTGAGCACGGTTTATTCCCAGGATTTATCATTCTTGAATGAAGCGCAACACGCGAGCGTTTCACTACATAGTTGAAAATGAATTAACGAATGGAATAAGATTTTTATTCATTGTTGCATTTTAGTCATGGAACTGAATGCTTCAATGAGCATTTGATGGATATAAATGGATATCAAATTATTGTTGTGGTGTGAAATTTTTTCCGTTGTTTTTATGAAAGAAATTGAACTGCAATTGAACGTACTCAACTTCATTTTTCTACTGCAGATTTCTCCTTTTTTTAATTTGCAAATTCATATCAAGTTGGTAAAATAGCTCTATCACGTCGAAATAAATATAAATGACGAGTTTAAACGTTTTCCAATAATCGACGGGCTTGAATTATTTTTATCGTATGAATTATGAAAAAAAAAATATTTTTGAAATTTTTCACAAGCTAAAAAATTGAGAAATGAAACAATTATAATTGACTTTTCTTTTTTATTCAATAATACTTCCTATACAAACCCTTTCATTGTAATAATATTCCTCCGGTGATTTTCAAAAATAAAAAAAAAAACGATGGATAATTACACTGAAAAGAAGAGTTCCATCTGTTAAATTAAATTCAAACAAAAAACTCAATAAAAGTAATAATAATTTTTTTAAAAAAGTATATCAGGCAGTGAAAAACTTTCACAAGAAAGCTCATTATTATTTTTTTTTGTCATTTTTTTTTCTCTTTTATTAAAAAAGTGGTATTTGGTAAATAAAATTTGTTTTTTTTCTCCCTCATTTTCGGTATTTTCTCATTTTTTTCCTCTCTCACTGCGTACAGCATTAACGTAATCATAATAGTTTATGTATAATAATAATAAAGTCAGATAATTGAATGTTACATTAGGTAAGCACGATTTGGACAGGCTCTGTCCTCTCGATTATTCTCATTAATTTTTCATTATCACTATCATTAATATTATTACAATTAATCATTAATATTATTATTATTTCTGAAATTAAATTAAAAATGAAAAAAAAAAATTCTCTTATTTAGCTCGAGAAAACGTACAGCTGCCAAGGAACTGCACATTTTGTCCAGTAATTTTATTGGACATTATCTATACGTTATTTATATTACAATTAGCATTAAATACAACTAAACTGATAGTTTTTTATTTTTCTTTTCATTCAATTAATCTTTTTCTTCCTCAACTTCATTCAGTTTTATGTTTCAGTTTCAAGTTTATTCTTCGAATCGAAAATGTATTTTGAGAAAAAAACAATTTCGATAGTGAAATGCCGTAGAACACTCGTTTTTTTTTCATCAAAATGTTTTCATTCATTTTTAATTGTTATTTTTAATTTTTCTTTGCATTCACTCAGCTCGTGTAAATGCACGAGATTTTTTAGTATCTTGTTTTTTTCACACAAATAATTCACGTTTTTCCTCACTGTGATAACGACGCATCTACCGAATAATCGAGGCCCTGATAATTCGTTTCAGTGATTATTATTATTAATATTATTTTTCATTGTCTTTTTTCTCTCAATTATTCAAGACGTTTTTGAGAAGTTTGTTTCATATTTTTTTTTTAAACATTTTTAACAGCATTCGGAACGAGGCGAGAGATACACATGATTTATCGTGGATTTGATATTTATGTTTTTTTTTTTGTTTTTAGTTATTTGCAGAAGCGCATTTTTTTGAATCTGATGAGCGTGTCACGATATGAATTATATTACGTCGATTGATATACTTTTTAAGGTATCGTTAAGTATGTTTTTCATGTGTGTTTATTATTTAATTAATGAGGAATAAATTGCCTGTGAGATTCATTAGAATACCTCAGTCAGACTACGTATACTCGATGTTTTACATTTTCTTTGATTTTTCTTCTTCTTCTTTTAAAGGGAATTTTTCTCTCTAAAGTTTACGCAATTAAATAAAACAATTCTAGATATATTTCTTTATCAATTTCGATTGTTATTAACTGTCATCTCTGGAATATAGGAATTTGAATATCTGTTCGGGAATAACTCGATCTCATTTTCCATTCAATTAATTTTTTCATATATTGAGAAAAAAAAACCAAATATATAATTTTAAAAAAATTCCGTTTTTGCAGGTCTCGTCTCGCTTTAGGGAAAGTCGGCATAAAAAAAATTACCATGTCAATTAAATCCAGAGATATTTCCAAACAAATGATTATAGATGAAAATCGTCACCTTGGGAACAAAGTGACGTAAGTACTATACTTACACCTAGCACTTGCACCACTTCATTCCTAAGGTGACAAAATCAATTCAGAAGTGAAGTGGAAAATGATGAGTTGAAAGATGATTGGAATTTGCTTTTTTTGGTCATTGGTGTAAAGTAGTGACCAAAAAGGCAAATTCTAATCGTTTACTCATTAATATCATGGTCGAATGAAACTTGATTGATGAGTTGAAAAATTCCATTTAAATTATTGCATAAATATCTGGGAAATCTTTAGGTTTACTGAAGTTGACAATTGAACAGTTTTTATAGTAAAATTCTCTGGAAAAAAAGTCTCTTGATGATTTTCAGTAAGTTGAATGAAACTAAGGGAAATTCCTCGTCTTAATCGTTTTCCACCACTTCACTACTGGAATAATCTAATTTCATCACTTCGCTACTATCAATCTGTGAATTGGCTACGCTCAGATTAATTCGATGAATTTTAACCCTTTACTTATTTTTCCATGTGATTCATTAACGCAAGTATCGAGAGCTGCCGATTAATTTCTTGTTTTTCTTAGCTCAAATTGATTTGTAAATGAAGTGTTGAAAGGGGTTGAGACGAGAAATTCCTAGAAATGAGTGGGGGGTTTAGGAAAAATTACCAGGAGTCCTCTTTTGCAGGGCATTCAATTGCCTACAGAAGAGTTCTTTTGATAAATTTTCTTAAACCTCATTTTTTTCGAAATACTTTCGAAATCGAAACAAGGAATCTGCAATTTTTAGTTTCTTCTACGAACTGCTTCGCGACCGTACTTTTTCCTCCCCTTTTTTATTAAACGTGGAAAATATCAGAGGAGTGATGGAACTGACTGTGAATATGAGTTTTCTGATGTTATAATTTATTCTGGATGAAAAATGGAAAAATTACGCTGCGAGGCACCGCGGTGTGATAATGATTATTTGAGCAAACCTATGAGTTTGAGCACGTTTAATTAGAGATCTATTATCAATCATGTCTTCGTTATTTATCATTCGTTAGGTATTTTCAAACAACATTTGTCCGGTGATTGATCTCTGCATAAAACTCGCTCTTCCCGATCCTCATCTCTCAATTCATTTCAAGTTAACAGTGAAGTGTGAAATATATAAAAAATTTTGTCTCATTACATTAATTTTATAGTGAGATTTTTTCTTCAATTTTGGTTGTAATTGTAGACAAAACGAGGGCCACATATTTCATTAATTCCATATCTTCTGAACGATAATAATTTACAATATGAGGTGAATTTAAATTTAACAGTTTATGTAATTTATTGAATATCTTTGAAACTGTAGAATGTAGAAAATTCATGAAAATTTATGATGAGACCTTTTTTGCATTGAATACTGCATAAAAAGGATCAATTATAAATTTTCCTAAATTCATTTGCTTTTAGGATATTCACAAATTATCTCAAACATAATTGTCACATCAATCAGATATTTTATTGAGAAATAGATTATTCATTGATTTTGAGAATTTTTGTTGATTCAGAGACCAATTAATTGAAATAAAAATTTTTAATTGAATTAATTATCATTGTTCCCAACAATTAGCACAATGAGTGCAATTTAACATTCGTCCTTATTAATTTATATCGGTAATTCTCTAATTATTATTTAATACTTGATTTGTCACAGGTGTTTGCGATTGAATGATTGTGTGGATCGAGCATGTAGCCTCAATTAACTGATAAATAATCATCTAATGTTAAGAATTGCGCCTCGCTTTTTTCATTTAATTTTTTCGTCACTCAAATCTCAAGCACTTGAAATTTTTTTAACAGCTTATATTTTTCTGTTTCAATTAATTTCATTAGGTTCTTAATAAAGTTGAAATGCCTTCTCAAAATCTTCAATTGTCACGATAAAAAACCAAGTATTTTCGATTTTTCATTTATTTTCTTTTTTTTTTCATTCTTCATAAATAGGAAATGTCATACTATTGATTAATCGTACGCAAATATTTATGTACATGTAATATCTTTTTCATATCTAAATGTCTAAGCGATAACGGGTTTTTGTTTAAAAAAAAAAGAGAAAAAAACAGAAGATTTTTTACAAATATCTTGAGTCAATTGAAATACTTGAAAATACGAGCGAGGCTTTTTTTAAAACTATTTTACATAATACATTGGGTATGCGACTGACGCTGAAATGTCTGAGTTGATTTGAATTTCTCTTTTTCTTTATTTATTAACATTGAAACACGATTTTATTTCATGCCGGTAGCTTGTAAAATCAACAGTTGCTTCATTAAAAAGAAAATCGTCATTTTTTGTGTGCCTTATTCAGCATCTCAGACAAAAGCGTGTGTAAACGGAAGAGACCAATCACTATTACAATTTTTTCATCTTTTTTTTTCATGTAACATATATCTAAAAAAATAAAGATTATCAACGATACCTACGAGGAGATAAGTACATGGTTGATTTGTTCAGCTATTCATCATCGTCCAATGTATATAATGATTATTGATTTTTCTCCATTATTTGCTTGTTTAATTCATTAATTAATTTATAATCTTCAGGTTAAATTGATGTATCGAACGTGACACTAATTGATTATTAAACGCGCATGATTTCGTTTCTTTTTCTCTTTCATTTAATTGGCACTGACTTTAGGCAATGTGAATTTAAATGAATTGAGAGGAGCATGCATCATGAACAATGAAAAGAAAACGGTGATGAGTTAATGAAAAATCGTAACAAAGAGAAGAAGTACCCCAATTCTCGAGTTGCGTCCTATCGATCAAGAGAGAGCTAAGCTATTGGATAACTACAAAGTTTAATTTCTTTTTTTCTTCTGTTTAATGAATTTCATGTTCTTTTTTTCTCGCTACAGATAAATTTTACTAGAATGAATGTAGACTAAATTACTAAAAGATTTACATTTTTGTATTATCTATCAACTAGTTTTCTTTTTTCTTTTACTTCATTTCATTTCCCTTGTTACATTTGATACGTTTTTGTTTATAATCTGTACAAAAGGAGAAAAAAAAATTCTCGTTCAAATTTTCACTATTATTAATTCAATGTTTTTTTTCACCACTTGTGTTGTTAATCAAATTTTTTTTCAATATAAATATATTACGTTTTTTTTCCTTGTTTTTACGATATAATAAGAACGTGTAAAGCGTTAAAAATAAATGTAGGTACTTTCTATTAGGTCACTGGTACTTGAATTAATTACCATTATTATTTGCTAAAAAATATGTTTTTTTTTCATTTTTTTCCTTCTGCTTTTTTTTGTTTTTCAATTTTTTTATACTCAAAGCGGGCATGTTGCGAAGTGAATGAGGAGAGAAAAGAAAAATCAAAGGATGGCATTGTTTTTTTTGTTTTTTTTTTGTTTTTTTTTTCAACGAATGGATAACAAACAAGAAAACATTATGGAACTATTCGTATTGTTTTCGTTTTCTTTTTATTTTATATTTTGTTATTATTATTTATTTTTTATTCATTTTCTTCATTCTTTACTTAATGGGGAGGGAAGGAAGATTATTATGAGATTATACAGGGGTCAGGGGAAGGGAAAAGGGAGGATTAGCTAATCAGTCTTGTATTTGAGGCTCATTATATCTAGTTTCAACTGTATTGCGTTGCTCGTATGTACATTTTCACGTTTTTCTTTTAAATTATTATTCTCATACGTTTTTCTCCATATTATATTTTCTCAGTACGTCTTTAAATTTTTTTTCAATAATAACGACAAAATTAATCATGAAATATTCATAATTGATATTAAATCAGGGAAATGAAGGAGGCAAGGTGGTGAGGGAGCGGGGTCAGTATTTAATTTTCTTTTTTTTATTTTTTGTCCGTTAATCAATCTTGATTCTCACTGGGCTAAGAAGACAGTCTGTGTGCTCTCATATATTTTTTTTTCTCTTTAATTATTAAAAGCATTTTTGTAATAAATTATTTTTTGTTTCTTTTGATCATGAAGAAAAAAAAGTAAAGAAAAAAAGACTGAAGTTGCAGCATGATAAAGCCTGTTTTTTTCCTTTTCTTCGAATAAATAGTTATTGATGTTTTTTTTTTAATGAGACATTGATAACGAACAAAGTATTGACCTTAAGAGAGTGATATCTTACGTAATGTTTTCTTTAAGCCCAAATTGGTGGATTGGTTAAGAGAAAGAAAAAAAAGCAACTAGCTTTCTGCGTGAATTATTCCAACAACGTGTCCTAATTAGTACCGCAAAGCGTAAACATTATTCAATCTAGTGCCTTTTTTTTTGATTAAATTGAATTACGAGATTGTAAATGATTTCATCGGATGAATTAAATCTGAATGTACAATTTTAAATACCATCGCGGTAATTGTATAACACATTATAAAGAACAAAATGTTTAATATTAATTCTTTTGTTTTCATTTCAAAAGCATTGATTTTCTCTAACTTTGAAGTAGTATAATGTATATTTATGTGTATAAAAAAAAAGAGAAAAAAAATGTTACCAGACTCATGAAGAAAATCTTCAATGAAGAAATTTTAACGATGTTATGATTTTATCATTCGAAATTCTAAGAACTCTGTATAAAAGCTCTCCACAATCTTAAAATGTATTTTTCTTGTTTTGTTATTTTTTTCCTTCTTTCTTCTTTTTTTTATTCAATTAAAAATTAAACTCTTGTAGACTACGTCGTCGTACCACCAATGTAACCATTATTAAGACTCTCTTGTTTATCAGTATAATCAATTGGTAGTTGTTTATTACCTTTATCATCGTTTGATATTACCCCAACATCAATATCATCAACTGATGGAAATGTTATTCTCAATGAAACCGTATCTTTACCTTCAATTGATGATATTGCTTCAGGACTTCGATTCTCATAATCTGGACTATTTTTTTGTGACTTATTATATTTTCCACGATTGCCAATTAATTTATCATTTTTATTTTGTGGACTCAATGAATTATTACCGCACAATGGACTCAAATTACCACGTGGTGTACTGCTATTTTTAATAATGGACGGTGAATTTTTAACAGACTTTAGGCTATCCTCAACAAATGGAAAATCAAGTGTATCTTTGCTTGAGCTGAGTGAATCGCCAGAGACACCGTCAAAATCATCGAAGCCAGCTTTAAGTGGTACTTTTGATGAATTGAAGTCATGGAAGTTTGTTGCTATTTTTGAATTTTCACCGTATGACTCAGAGCTGTATCGTGAATTTGCACTGTTCTTCAAACATGTTGGTTCAATACTAGCAAAATCACCAAAATCACGACGCAGTGGTGAATCTTCATCGCCTTCTATCTCGTCGTCACGAAGTTCTTGCAGTGTTAACTCGAAATCCCTGAAAAATCAATTATTTTTAGTATCAAATTTTTCTGATTTTGTGAGAAGTTTATGGGTAAAAAAGGATTGATGGAATCCATTTCAGTAGAGAAGAAGTATAGTTGTACAGTTCATTTGCAAAATATCTTGTGAAGAACGAAGTTTAAGGAAATTTCATCAAGGACCTTTTTTGGACTTAAAAAAATTAATCTGACCCAATTGGAAGATATTTTCAAAATATATACAGAATTTCATTTTGAAATTATAGGCAGAAAATGTTTGAAGTTAACTCTTTTCATCAGTTCGCTGAATGTTCACTGTCAGTCCAATTTGATGATAATTTGTTCATCCGTGTAATCATAAATTTCGTAAATTTATTCATTGAAAAAAAAGCAACAGTGCATGTTCCAACGATTTTTTTTTCAATTACATTTAAATTGCATAAACATTGTCATTGTCAATCGAAATATGTACTTATTTCCAAAACTACAATTAATATTGATAAAATTTTTAATTAGCTTCAATAGGCTTCTTCATAATGTTGTTCACAATTTTTCCTTGAAGCAATTCAATAGTACGAACTTGGACCATTTCAAATATTCTAATAATTTCCTTTTGTTATATTCATAAAAATAATCTTACTTGTCATTTGCCGGTGAATTTTGACTGTTCTGATTTCTCGCCTCAATTCCCTCTGGACTGTGATAAAAGCTGACATTATCGAAACCCTCGAGATCCACTTCTTGTAAGAGCATCGTGGCAATATCAATAAATGTAGGCCTCCTGGTTACTTTTTGATTCCACGTTCTTCTCATCAGTATGTAGAGTGAATCTGGACAATTCTCTGGGCGTTCCATTACACCACCATCAATTACATATCTTAATACCTGAAAAAGATTTTTTTTTCTATAGGATTCTGTGAATAAAACTGAAACTTGTAAGGGAATGTAATGTAAACTCGGCAATTCTCAGGAATTTAAATAATGGATTCAATCGGTTAAATATTTTTTCAAAGACAAAATCCAATTCTATTATCCCAATTTGTAATGAGCCTTATACTATTGACTCATCATTAATTTCTAACGTAATTTTAGAAATTATCTCAATTCAGGGCCCTAAATTTCTATCAGTAAGAGCGCACGGTAAGCACTCAACATGAAAAAATAAATAGCTCAACATTCCAACAAAATCATTCCCAATTGTTTTTTTTCTATTTGCGGCACAATCTCAAAGTAATATACCCTAGAAGATCTGCCTCATAGAGATGTTAAACAAGTAAAAATAAATGAATTAGCATAATTATTCACCTGATCATTGGATAGGCCCTGATAAGGCTGTGATGCAAGTGTAACCATTTCCCAAAGGACAACACCATAACTCCATACATCCGAGAAACTGGTGAAAACACCATCCTTGAGACTTTCCGGTGCCATCCACCTGACCGGAAGTAATCCCTTTGTTCCTTTTCTATAATAATCTGTCTCATAAATATCCCTAGTCATTCCAAAATCGCCGATTTTCACAGTTAAGTCCTCAGCAACCATACAATTACGTGCTGCTAAATCGCGATGTACAAATTTTTTAGCAGACAAGTAAGCCATACCATCGGCAATTTCAATAGCCATTCGAAGTATTCTCTTCAACGTTGGTGGTTGTCTCGCAATATTAGTCAAACTGTCACACTGATCTGGCCTGTGACTTCTCAAATATGTCTTCAAATCCCCATTAACCATCAATTCCATTACAACAAGAGTAGGCTGACCGCGTGATACAACACCGAGTAATCTAACAACATGATGTGTATTGAATGCCTTCATAACAGATGCCTCATTTAAAAATTCAATTCTCTCTCGATCAGTTGCATTTTCATTGACGGTTTTAACAGCGCATTTAACTTCTGGCTTTGATTTAACAACATCTTTGGCAAGGCCCTCATAAACCATACCAAATGAGCCATTACCAAGTTCACGTAATAGCCGTATTTTTTTCCTCGGCACTTCCCATTCATCTGGTACATAAACTGTACTAACATATTCTGGATTAACTGTAGCTATTAATCTCATACTTGGTACATTACGCATTAATTTATGCTTACAAAACCAAGCACCAGCAAGTAATAATACTAAAAATATAATTGTTGATATTGACCAGAATAATATCCAGAATGTACTTCTTGTACTGTATTCTTCAATTAGAAAATATAATGTTTCCGAATCAGCACCAGGTCCAGCTAAGCTTGTTGCACGTATTTTAACTGAATAATTACCAGCTGGTAAGTCTCTCAATACATATACCTTACCATCATGAAGAAATTCACGTCTTGTTATACATATTGGTGTTGCTTGAATATTTTGTATATCAACGCGTTTATATTCAATTTGATAAGTCACTATCAGTCCATTTGGCTGTGGTGGCTCATCCCATTGTAATGTAACCATTGGCTGGCTGTTATTACCACCACTTCTTGTTAATTTAAATGTACCATTTGGTATATCATCAGCATCCTCCAATGGCAGTGTACGATATGTTCTCATACTTTTTGTTGAACAATTGTCCAATGAATCATTAACAACTCTCTCACGGCATGCTTGTACCTCAATATTGTATGCAGCAAAATGACGTAGATTACGTATTACAAATGTTGTATCATTACTTGGTACTAAACGCTCAAATACCACATAGGTGTTATTCTCCATTTTATCTAAGATATTTGATTTTTCCTGTAAAAAAAGAAGAAAAAGAAAGAATGAAAAAATTATGAGACACGTAAACATTGGATTATAATAATTCAATGGATGTCAGAAGATCAGTTGGATAGGATTTAATGTGCATAAAATGCAAGATTCTATGTAAATAAAATCCTTGGTGAATATTATTGGGAATAAATGGTATATATTATACGGTATTTCAACAAGGATGTGATGACGAGTCACAGTGCAAGAGAGTTAGTTGAAAGGGTAAATGAAGAATATTTCAAGATTCAATGAAATTTATAGAGGAAATATATATATTCCCAGGTTTCTTTGACTGAGAAAAATCATGAAAGTTATGAAATTGGCCACAAGTCAAAGCTCCTCAAGGAAATACTTATTTTTAATGAAATTGAAATTACCTTAATACTTTCAGTTTCTGATTTAGGTGGAAGTGCACTGAGTACTCCAGGACTAACATCTCTCTTAACTCTACTATCATCAATAATTTCCCCAAAAACTTGATCATAGAGAGCATTCTCAAATTCAACAATACTTTTATCTCTACTGTAACTTTTGTGTTCACCAGCATTTCTTTTTCTTCTATTATTCATTCTTTTGATATAAACTTGATTATGCAGTGCATCCTCAAATGCAATTGAACTTGACACTTCTTTTTCACGCAATGATTGATCTGGTTCACGATCAGCACAATCGCAAGATGCTACTTCTGGTAATTTTGCAAGTTCTTTTTCAGCTTCAGCACGTTTACGTTCGTCCTCAGCCATAGCAGCTAATGGTTTTTTTTCTGGCAAATTCATTGGTTCATCGCAATAATTTCTTTGCGCAAGGAAACTTGGATCATCAGGCTCCCATCTACCAACTATACGATAATGTGTTAAATTACCATTTTTACGTATTGGTGGGAACCATGATACAACTAATTCACGACTAGCATTGCTCCATATTGATAATGCACGTGGTGCATATGGTGCACCTGGTAATGTTGTAAAATATTCAAGTTTACTCTGTGCACCAGCACGTTCCGTTGCAATTGTATAGGTTTTAACGTAATAAGCATACTGTGTGTATGGTTTCAATTGTGTCAATATGTGTGTCAAGTAGTGTGATTCTTGATTTCTTTCTGGTAATGATGGACCAGATGAGTCAGTAGCAACATCATCAACTCGCCATCCATCACCACCGCAGGCGTCCCTACCATCATACATCGTGACATTTCTATTTGGTGCTTCAATAAAGTAAACAACATAGCCAAGTAACGATCTTGGATCATGATGTTGAAATGCCTCCCACTCAATTAGTGCTGCTTCTGATGTTTTCTTAGTAACAACAGTCTTTAATTCAGTAACATTACAAGCAACTTTGTCACCATTACTATTTGGAGCTACTTCTAATTCTGTGAATTCCCTCAATTTAGCTTTATCACGTAGTGTTTCAATTTTTTGAAGACATAATTTTGGATTAAAGTGAAAAAATACTTTGGCATCGCCATCCTTTGAGCCAATTTTAATTCCTTTGTGTGTCTCCCAATCCCATAATTCTTGAAGATTTTGATTATCCAAAACTGCCAATGTGTATTTACCATTTTCCAAATACTGGCCATTTATGCTTCGTAGATTTTTCAAAAAATTCAATGATATCAATGGAAAACTACGTACTATTTTCAAGTAACCATCAATTTCTTCAATCGTACTGAGACTGTCTTCAAGTTCTTTAACAATATTTTTACCACCACGTATTTGTATCTCTAGGCTTCCTCTTATGTGTGTGCAGCCACGTAATTTTTGAGCTGATGCAATACTATCGACATTTGCGCCTGAGCATTCTTTCAGGCATTGTCCATGACACCTCTTACAGGATGCTTTTCCATCCTTTTCCTCATCCATGTAACCAACTGGACATTCCATGACACAGGTACCTTCAAATGGTTTAAATGGATAATCCTTTATATTACCAATTGCTTCACGTGGCTTCTTCATTTTTCTACATTCATTCTCCTGGATACATCGACGATTCATGAACTCGTAAGTACCAGATGGACATTTTTTCACACACTGATTACCAGTAAGTGTAACTTCTCTGCATACTGTGCAATTTTGGGCAGTTTTACCGGTGCATCCACCCAAACAGGAAATATTACAGCACTCCGAAGAATTTTCAGAAGAGCATGTTTTTTCTCCGCATGATTTATCACAGACTGAAATTGACAGTGGTGTTATTAATAACTTTTTCAATTTATTATTCAGCTAGACTGCTTTTCAGCTTTAATGGATTGAATTGATCCTCACCTTTCTGGCAGTGTTGTCTGTTCCAGCAGATAGTTTCGTCTCGTTTAGTTGTACGTGATGGACAGTGTTTATCACAAACTGGACAGCCGTTTCTCGGTTTATTTCCCTGAGGATTAAGGAGAGTGTGTAAGGTTAAATTATTTTAGCTTGCAGAAATCCACGTGGATTCAAGTCATTCAATTTATCTGAGTAAATATACATTATTACTATTCCTTGAATTTAGTTAGGGTAGTATCGCCGGTACTCGAATGACCGTTCAAAATTTACTGAAATTTGGCACATTTATAGATTATGATAAGATAATAATTCAGTTCAGTTTTTGAAAGGATACAGAGAACGAGTCTAAAGATATTGACACTTGAAATTTCACAGGTTTAACATTGAGCCTTATGGGAAATCGCTGATTTCATCATATTTTACAACAATAACTCTTCAGATTCACATAAAAAAGAGGGAAATGATGAAAAATTATGTCTAAAACATTTCTGACCCTTGAGAATGCAGCTCACGAGCATGTAATAGTGATAATTAGAGAATAAACTGAATACACTTGCAACGGTACCTAGTTGTAAATACTATATGAATCAAACGAAACATTCTGTACCACTGACTACTGCTGTATTGAGGATACTACGTTTAGAAATCCATTCGAGAAGTCTTTTAAGGACTGAATTTTCATGAATAACTTTCAATTATGAAAAACTACAATTAATTCTTGTGAAAATTATCAATTCTGCTTCAGTAATATGCATCCCTCAGAGAAACTGATGAATTGAAAATAATCGTTTCCTTATATCATGTTGATTTCAGGAATATTTATAAAAAAAAAATTTTATCCAAAATTATCTGCGAAATATTTTTGAAACGAGTGGTTTCACTGAAATTCAGTGAGGCATCTTTTTTTTCTAAAAAATGTTTACCGATGAGTACTTCAGCAAATAGTATCAAGGATACCTGAAAAATCTATTTAGTCATCTTCGATAGTTTAAAAAAAATCCTTTCTCCCAAAACTAAAAAACAATTATTGCAGCAATTTCACCTATTTTTCTTACAAACTTTGGATATAAAAATCTCATATTTACTCTGATTCCTATCATAGAACCTCGGTGTTTATTAGTTATGCATAGAGTTTAACGACATCGTAAGGTATCAATGTTCACGTCATGTGACTGTAACAAGGCACATGTGAAGCGCCACATTAAAGAATGTGAAAAATATCAGTAGAGTAATTGTAAAGTCAGATGGAATTTGACTCTGTTATAAATTTTCATGAAATATTTCGAAATATAACTGAGATAACCAAATTTTCATGATAGCTTTTTTTGGAATTCTAATTCTTGAAGAAAAAAATCGTCTATTTCTATTATTTCCAGATGCCAATTTTTCATTATTCCTGAAACGAAATGATTTGAGATAAATTATGGAGAGACCTTCAATTGTAGATAATTCAATTATTTTCAAGATACATATCTCCAAAATAATGATTACTTCATTCCGAGACTTTTCCTTCTAATACAGAATTTTGATCATACTGGTTTTTCAATTCCAAACTCTACGAGTTACCTTAATGAAATATCTTTGTTTACTTGATCTAATTCCGAAAAACTTGTATGTGTGTCTGTCTATCGCAGTAGCGTGACTGACACGTGCACTAATACAATTATTATTTTCCACTTCTCTCTCTGTCTTAACAGCTATCATTGAGATACAGTGTGTAACACACATATACTGTGTTATTTTTCATATGAATATGTGGAAATGAAGATGAAACAGACAAACATTTCGAGGTATTACTAATGACGTATGTAGGAGGGCTCTAGGGGCAATGTACGCGACATTTCCGGTGTTAAACACGAGGATGAAACGCCTACCTAACGCCGCGAGCGCTCGAGTTTTTTCCTTTTTTTTCCTGTATCGAGTACTCTCTTTTTCTTGCAAGGCGTAATCTTACGTTAATAAGCGGCAAGGAATGACGTACATTCACACGAACTATACTAATTCAGCAAAAGTTATGAAGATTCGTTGAAATTGATGATCTATTTCTGGTGAATGAAATTTAAACGTTTGCGAATGTTTAAATTCTTCAACAGTGAGATCATTCTGCTGTTTTTGTTTTTATCTTTAATAGAAACTTCATTCATTCATAGTGAGAAAAAAATGATTTCAATCGATAAATTATAGAAGATAAGAATCTTGATAATAGAAATGATGTGATTTACCAAAAAAATAACAGACAAATACTGATTTCAGAAATTCGGATATTTTAATATTTTCCGATTAATTCTTTGATAATCAATCAATCTTTTTTCTTTATCATGCTCTTGTTTTATATCCCCACTCTACTGCCTTGCCTCTACTACTTTCCCGCTCTGTTTGCGATTTTACGAGTTGACTTTTCATTGTACCACATTCGTTAAGGACCAGGAGATACCATAGAAAAACCCTGATTGGTCCAGACAGTCAATTATGCAGAACCCTAGCGTACCTAGCGCACTAATTCCCTTGCACGCATACCTTCCAATCGGTTGGTTGTTCGAGTCCACGAGCGGACAAGCAATCACCCATCCAAATAGTAAGCCAACTTACAAGGCTGCTTCACTTGGAGAATCCACCGGGCCCGCAAATAGATCAAACAGCGAAGCTATCAGTGATTAATTAAGCAGTTTTTTTTCATTATTGTATTCTACATTTCTCAATCAATTCAATTTAGTGATGACAATGTTCCACGTTCAATTTGAAATTCAATGAAAAAAATTAATATTTATGAGATATTATTCTACACAACAATATTTCCAAGTTTCAATTTGTTTTGCTCATTTTTTATGTACGTAGTTAAAATACAAAGTAACTAATGCATGTGCTAAGAGAGATATTTATCATTATTTCATCCTACTTAGAGGCTAGCATTTTTTTTTCTTAAATATATATTCCTGTTGTTGATAGCAAGTAATTTTCTGATATTGTTCTGCATTCTTAATTCACTCATGTTTTTGTTATGAAGCAGAAAATGCAATGTCCGTGTTATGAACGAAGAAAGAATGATGGATAGACAGATACATAGAAAGAGTGAGAAAGAGAGAGAGAGAGAGAGAAAAAAATATACTCGAACGATGCCGAATGTATACGCGGTTACGGTGAAGGTCAAAAAACAAATTGCGAAAGAACATTATTACACTATCCCTCATGATGGCAGCATGAAAATAATGATGCACGGTAAAGAAAGAAAAAAAATTGAAAAAAGACAAGGGAAGAGGGGGGGGGGGCGTAACGATTATTCAGATGATCTCATAATTTTTGGTATGCTATTTTTTTTCCTCCGCTCTTCTCATTTCTTATTGTGAAATTAGTTGACCTCCAAAGTTCACCCCTTTCACTTCCGCCGGAAATCCCTCTTCCTGGATTCATCCTTTCGGAAATACCATCAGAGAATTTTAATGAATCGGATTTTTCTCTCTGTCTCTCTCTCTTTCTTCAAAGATCTTGAAAATTCTCTTGAATTTTATATGAAATATTTTTTTCTTACTTCTACCGAATTTCAACTATAACTAATAAATTATTCCTGAATATGAATGAAAAAAAAAAAACAATGTTATTTTTTCTTCCAAACTTCAAGAGGTACAGAAAAAAATGACAAAAAGAGACAATAATTAATGTTACATGACAAAGTTTTTTCTTTTCTTATTTATATCGTTATTTATCATGAGATGAGAATAATGAGGGACGAGAAAAAAAGTTTTGCGATAAAATGATGAAGAAAAAATCAGCTTACCGATATAACGTGCTCGCCTTTGCCAGCCTTGGCAATGATGTCCCAGTCTACAGTGTCAACATAACAGAGCGCTGGATTCCTTTCAAATCTCACTGAGCCACGTAGAATGTCAGTGAGTGAATGTAGGCCAATTTCCTGCAGATGCATCATTTCAAATGCCACGAGGGCATAGTTTATAAAGAGTGAGTGTCCACGTATAACTGTTAAATTCGGAAACAATCGACCAACACTCTTCAACCCATTTACTCTGAAAAATGAATCGAATTATTTTATTATGGAGAGAAGAATAGTTATAATATTTTTAATATCGAAGGATCATGATGTTTACGATCGAATCACGCAAATTTCAATATTTTTGTTTGGGAGGGGATAAAAAACTAGCTAAGTTGTTTTTTTTTCCAATTTGCATTTATCCCCAACTAAATTTATGTAAAAGTGTCATAGAAATTTATGGGATAGTAGATTAACATTTGAAAATTATTAATAAAATTCTACTACAATGTTGCTAAATCTCCTATTATTACTATGATTATTATTATCATTATTATTATTACATTTATTAACAGGAAAGCCGCTCGTTTCAATGACTGAAGAAAGATAATTGACTCTTGCCGTTGATAATTACATGGTATTTCTACGTTAATTAATTCAGACATATTTATTTGTTTAATTTCCTGGATGCTTTGGAGCGTCGAGGAATTTTTGAAATTAATACATCACTCTGTTTTGACATTTATTCATTTATATAGGAGGTGATATTTTCCATTGGATTATTGATGAATTTTCATCATTTCTACTGCCCCAATAATAGCTACATTTGTATAAAATGGCATATTTCGATGCAAGTACGTCGGGCTTTCATTTGGAAACTAAACGGCAAATCACACGAGCTGAAAAACATACAATGTCACACACGTATGGAACAATGCTTTTTCACAGTGATGTTACGTTCTACGAGTGGCGAATTGTGCCTCTTTTCGTTTAGTAGTAAACGAAAAGGCACTTTTCGGCACGAGGTGAACGTAGCAGCAATGTCGGAGAAACATTTAAGCCTTTTAGAATTTGTGGCACTGGCCCCATTGATGATAGATACTGGGACATGCGTTTCATGTAGATTTTGATGTAACTAAATGCCGATGACAGAAACTAGGCCATGGTGAAAGTGTTATTTTTATTTAATTTCCTTTAAATTTAGCTTTATATAATCAAATGCAAAATTCGACTGATCAATAAGTAAGAGTGCAGAGCCGATATGAATAAGCAGAATTTTGACATTGAGGTCAAGAAATAAAAATTACAGATACGAATTACATCGATTAAATTCACTGTTCAAGATGGCACGAGTTTGTCACTTCATGTTTATGATTGAAAATTGTACTGTCGTTCTAGCAAAGGAGTCTACATCGGCTTCCTTCGGCTCCCATGCCCCATCTTGTAAATTTTGGCTTCGGCACACTTCGGATGTCGATTCTTTCGTTAGTACGACAACAGACAATATAATTTTTTAATGTACTAAAAAAATGTTTTTGCATCTACGAACCGAAAACGATGTTTCTAGCCTCACTTTGCTTGGTTAAAGAGGTCTGAAAGAAGTCAACCTCGACAAACATTGGGCACCCTTGCTTCGCTTGGGAGGCAAATTTTTTGTCGCAGTTGCCTTCTTCCCGTCTTGGGTGTGTAATATACTATATTTCAATTATAATTGTTTGTAAAAATGTGAATGACACAATTAATTGACGTAATGTCATAATGGTAGAATGTTCTCGTCTCAATTAGTCCGGAAAGATAAATCTTAAGAGTGATTGGACGAGCTTGGAATTATATTGCAACGAGAATTTAAAATTCCATAAAATTTCTACAATGTACGAAATTAATTGAAGTAATGTGATTTCATTGTTAAATCTGCCAAGAAATTAAGGTCATTCTCGCAGGAGTAAGAATCATGCAAGTTCTCTATTACATACTTGAAGAGGAAGTGGAAGGAGGATGGGAAACGGAGAAATGGAGCGAAATGACGGTGAACACCTGAACTATGAGGGCGAGTGAATCTAGGAAATGAATTTTATTCAATTTCATTTTTCAGATGCCGCACGAAAATATCCATTCGTGTTTCCACTTGATAAGAAGAAAAACAATAATGAATATCAATGAATCTTTGAACTCACCTGTAAAGCACGAGATATCCAGTTATTTCAACCAAATCTGGAAAAGTTAGATTAGCGTAGGCCGAGTCATTAGCGTGATCTATCAGTAGAATTTGTACAAAACCCTCAACTACACGACATCCCTCCAGTTTTGAAAATTGACTCACGCTATTTCTTACGTCTACGCTTTGGCACACTGAAAAAAAAAAGAAAGAAAAACATCATAAATTATCGGTTTTTTTTTGTTACATTCTCTCATAATTCAAACAATTAGATGGTGAATTTATCAAATATCAATTTACATATCTCTTTCTGTCTAGCGAATAATCAATTGTCTGGGAGTAATTAATTCATGAATTCTTCTCAAATATTTAATTTCAAAATTGTGTTAACAGAATAAAAAAAAATCCAGACACAAAATGAAAAAAAAGGAGAAATTGAGAATAAATTATGATTTTTATGAGAAGAACTTCCTATGTAAAAACATTGGTATAGATAGTGTTGGAAATTAGCGCAACATTTTTATCAGACAGAATATGAAATACATGTAATTACATTAGATAAATGTATTAGATAAGTGTTTTTTTCTACTGGCGCCATGTAAAATTAGAGTGAGCAATTGAAACAGACTGGAAAGAAAGAAGAAAAAAAATAAAATATTTTCACATAATTATCAATACATTTTTACTATCAACCTATTCTAATTCTTTTCTTTTTTTTTCCTTCGAATTATCCTATTTCAATTGACATGTCGATTAGCTTGGATTGTCAAAACACAATTGTGGCGCCACAATGACGGCAAGTAGTTGTGTGATAACGTGAACGATTTTTATTCGCACGAAATGTCGACGGAGTGGAATAAAAAATTTCGTAGAATAAAAAGAAGGAAAAAAATGGGAAAAAAAGGCTGATGTAAAAAAAAAATGAAGTGAAAAAAATATGAGATTCTGACTGGTGTAACAAAGAGCCACGTGACAACAGCCTGACGGTTTTAGCATTGAAGCCAATCTACAAATACACTGAATTGGAAAGTCTGCCTTCTTTTCGGGGATATATCGAACATGTATGATACAGTTCCGATTGAAAGAATAAGAAAAAGCAAAAAGGATAGGATAAAAATTGAATTAAAGGACCGTCAAAGTCAATTTTTCAAATGGATATCTCTGTTTCTTTTATTTAACGATTATTAACGAAGAAGAAAATAGAAATCTCGAGATCAAAACAACAATACCCACGAAGAGGAAAGAGAATGAAAAAATTAATAGAATTGTGAGACAGCAGCACGAGTTCTCTGTCACACGACATTTCTCATTCTGTTTTTTTTTTTTTTTTTTAATAATAACCCACGTTTTACATCCTACTATGAGTCATTGAATTCAAAAATAACCCACTCTCTCACACAACAGTGTGTGAAGCATTTCAAAAATTACCACTAGGTGGCAGTTATGTGTGCTCTCGGTTGGACGAAAACAGAGGCGGGAACATTTCATTCATAACAAATTGCATCGGGTCACGGGTGTTGAACGTATGTGCATACACTGCGTTTTATTACACATACGTGTTTATTCTATCGTAAAGTTGAACAAGACCTAGCCGTATCCTACTTTACTCGGGCATTAATTGACACGTATTCTTTGAATAAATGAAAGATAACGAGATTACGAAGTGGGGGTGAGTGAATGAAAAAAAAATATATGTATTGTATATATATATATATATATGGATATATATATAATATATATATGAGAGAAGTAACATGGCATGTGGGGAAAAAAATAATAATACAAGTCTGATGATTGCTCATCCGATGTAATGGAAAACTGAGAGTTTTGTAGTCGTTTTTGAATGTTGGTAATCCGATCAAAGGTATCGGATACCTTACAATACCACTGAGCAAGCTTGAATAATCCCTTCCCCGTACATCTGATACTTGAGTAGAAAGAAAAATTGAAAGGAAATGATTTAAACGTTTAAGTTTTATCTTCATTTCATTTGGCATTAAAATAATACTACTGTGTACTTCAAATACTTTATTCAAGAATTATGATCTTGATTGTGTTATATTGTGTGAGAATGTCGAAAAATTAACAAAATTGTTGTTGTTTTTCTTTTTATTATTTTCTTTCATCTCCATTTCATTTCTTACTCTCTCAGATCGTAAACGCAGAATGGACTGCGCATTCCTGACACTTTCCTCAAGGTTACCGGAGCCGTTCACCCAAAGGCCGCGCCATGTAACGCTCGTATGTGACCCGTTCGACTATAAGCAACATTCTTTAAGCTCAGCCACGAGGCCGTTGGTGGTACAAACTAACTCACAACTCGTCTCTAACTTGCCTTGACGATGTTCAAAGAAAATAATAATAATGATGGTAATAATAAGATGAAGAAGTATTAATGAAAAACAGGAAAAAGAAGAGAAATATATTTATCTGGAAAGATATATAGACAAATGAGAAGATTGGTTGGCTGTTGAACGATGATAAAATTGTAGAACTAAATTATAATGTTGTATACCCACTCATATAATCTGGGTTTTTCCCTGGTCTTTTCCCCTGGTTTTTCTCAACTGACTCATGTGCACACCAAATGTGCAGCCCCAATACTTTCTTTTCCCTTTCAATAATTTTTACCGCTATAATCCCCAATAAAGCAAACCCTTGCAATTACTTTATTCAATAAATAAATAAAGTTTATTGCACTTCTAGTCCCAAATTCTCAAGTACAAGCAATAATTTTTACTTGTGGAATTTCCTCAAGTACCTGAACCCTCTCCTCAACCGAGCCCTCACCAATTTCCCCTGAACTCTACCCGGTAGAGTCTACCGACCGATCACCTTTCAGAAATAACTCTCTCTCCCCTCACCTGAAGCCGTAGATATAAATATTGGAAATATTAAGTCGATAAGCAGATTCAAGTAAAACACCAAGTTGTGAATACCCACAAGAGAATCTTCTGTACATAACTGTAGATAGATTTATCCATCTTCAATAAATAGATTCTGTAGAATAGTTGGCCAGTTTAATACTCACTACCAAGAATCCAACAATAATCTGATGTTGAGTTGTAGATAATTATTCCTGTGCTGCGTGAGTTATCACTTATTATTGACTACTTCAAGTGGCACTTATATCATCGGCTTATTACTCATTTTATTCATTTTTTATATTCTTTTATTTCCCCCATTTGTAAGCTATCGTTTCAGACTTACAGTCAACGATCGTTGGAGAAGAGAGGCATTTCCAGATGGTTGAGGATGCAGTTTCTCAGGACTTGAGAGAGAAATTAGAATAGAAAAAAAAATTGAGAATTATTCGAGAGTAAGTATAGCTCACATGTCATTGGAATAGAATTACAAAATCAGGGATGAATCCTTGCAGTTCTCTTTCTTTTTATTCACTTATTATTTCGTGAATTCTGGACTTGCGGCAATTTTTCAGTAATTTGTACGTTGGAGAAGAATTTTTATATTGATTATCATAACTTCACTTGCTATCAGTTTCTGCTTTTAAAATCTTGAAATCTGTGGGGGGTAGAGGAATTTGTGCAATAGAATTTCTTGTAGCTGTAATTTTTTTTCAACAAAAAAGGTCATGACAGAGTTTCTCTTGAGATATCCCAGAACTTATGATCGCAATGTGTAGTTGAACTGGTTTTTCCACTTCATTACTGAACGATTATTTTACATCCTTTGAGAATAATGTTGAAGTGGAATAAAATTTTGGAAAAATTTATTAAAAGAATATTCCGTTAATGAATGTAAAGTGAAATCTCTCTTTCACCAAACGCTACACATTTGAATAATTAAAAAGTAATTATTATCAATAAAAAAGTTGATTTCATTATGCTTCTATGCGAATTATGCTCTTAACTTAACCAATATTTCATGCATGTTTTCATGCGTCATCATTCTTCAAAACTAAGAAGAAAATTTTTCTTCTCTCACATCATAAATGGTTGTTTTAATTATTTAATATTTTAATACGGAACATTTATGAGAAAAAACGTCGACAAGTACGCACCTTGATTTTATTTGAAAAAAAAATAAACAATACGAACTCAGAATAGTACAAATCCGTGGATCTACTCCTAGCGCGCAATTTAAAGGCTGAACAGATAGAGAGTTGTGCATTATTTTGACAAATTCATTCATAATCTTATTATCAGGATAGTAGATGAAATTGGCATTGTGCGATAAATTTTAATAATTGAGTGGTGAAGAAGTTGAACAAAAGAAACGTACTTGGTGTACCAAGCGAAAGCACAGACTGGAGGTACACCGAGTGGGTTTCGTTTGTTCAATTTCTTTACTATTCAATTTTTCAAATTTATCGTCCAACGCCAATTTCATCCACTATCCCGATAATAAAATAATGAATGAATTTGAAAAAATAATGCACAAGTCTCCATCTGATTGGACTTCAACTTGAGCATTAGAAGTAGATCCACGGACTTGTACTATTCTGATTCCGTATTGCTACTTTTTTTTCAATAAAGTTATTTTTTTCAGAAATGCTGACCCGAATGAAGCTTGACGTCACATGATTGTCATATGACGGTCATGAATCCGTCACATGATAATTTTTCAAAATGACCGTCATTTCACATCTCTACTTGCACATCGCCGTTAAACATTTCAGTAAAAAATTGATATCTTGGAAACTACAAGTCGTAGAAAAAGGAGGTTTTGCTGATCCTATTCGTTGATCCATCCGCTAAATATCATTTGCAGCATGCTTCGAGAAAATTTGGATAGTTTTTGAGATATTTCTATATGAAGCCCAGCGCGTCCGATGTTTAGGGTCTGTCTTTGTGTGACGCAACTTCTACGCAGTGTCCCTGGGGCACTACCACAATTACAATGTCCACAAAATTTCCATATTGGAGAAGAATTCAGAGCACCGTTCTGAATTAATTATAAATCATAATTTTTTTTTCTTTTTTCCCACATAAATAGTTGAATGGAGCTAATATGAATATGATGAAAAAAATTATGCCGCTTGATGGGATCGTGGGCTGATAATATTCAATTGAATTTTCCAAATCCTCTTTTAGCTGTATAGGAGTGTGGTGAGCTCTCGTGCGTCTAGAGATGATGTTGGCTCGTACTTGTCGTGGGATGCTACCGCATCTCCGGATTCTTTGTTATAGTATTGCAAGAGGGTAGCTCTGATTGTTCTTGCGAACAGACATTTGGTATTTTGATTATCCCGCCCAACTCGTCAACCAATAAAATTTAGACGTTATGAGATTTCGATATATTCGATATCAATTACTGTGGTTCGATGAAATCTCGCATTTTTTTTTTTTTTTAGAAAGGAACATAATAATGCATTCTGAACATTGAAGAAAACAGTTAAAAGATATGATATCATGATTCGTGGAAAATTGAATTGACGTAGAATTACTATGTGTATTCGGTTGAAGCGATCTTTTCATCACGATAGCGACATAGTTTTCGTTTGCCGCATGTCGATACTAGTTTGGCGTATTTCGAATTGGCTAAGGAAGACCCTCTTGTATATTCCCCCATCTCCCTTTTTATACGAGCACACATGAAAAGGGGGATGGAAATAAAGAGTTGGTATTTTTGTTTGCAATTTTTTTCTCATCCTCTCTTTTTCAATCCCCCCTTTTTTTTCTTCTCTCGATGATGAATTCCTTCTTCACAATTCCGCGGATACATCCTGATGGGCCAGGTGTTGCTCTGGGCGAAGGTTGAAGGGCATAACCGGAAGTTGACTGTCTAGACGATTTTTTTTTCATTTTCTTCATGTTTTTTTTTTTATCTCGACCCCACAATCCACACGGTCAACACACGCTAACCATCCATATAGCCAATGTTTTTGGCCTATAGTCCCGAATACGAATATTTATTCTTATCGCGTAGGAATAAACGACTGGCAGATTGGCTGTTTCGTTGCAATTTGCTCTAACCAATGCAGTGATTTTTTTTTGCACACAGGACGAGAGAGTGGGGGATTGAAAGAGGAATGAGAAAGGGATTTCACAGCAGGGTGGAGGAAAGTGGAGGACGGTTTTAATTGATAAAAAAAGGGAGAAAATATTATTCGTTATTGAATAATATGGATTATTCAATTCAGAGAATAATTCACGTGTAAAGAGTTTATTTAATTCTCTGCGGAGTAAACATTAAGAGACAGTCGTGAAAAATTGCGGAAAAACTAATAATTTGCTGCTGCTCTGAGTTAATTACACTGGGACACGAGCTTTCAGCAAAAACCATAGCTGGCATAGACCCATAATTTTTAATTGAGTAGAATCAGATGAATTTCAGTACACTACAAAAAAAAAAAACATAAACTTTTGCTTCTCGGACTTTTTTGTGTCCCTGGAATCTGCCGAATCTTTGATACTCTGGATAATTTCACCGGACAAATTGAGTGTTAAAGTGTGTGAAATGAAATGAATCAAAGAATTAAAAAACAATGTACAAAAGAAGAAAAGAGAATAATGATTGTACCACTGCACGGAGTAGATTATAAAATAAAAGAAGCAACTCGTTAAACAAATCCTTTGACCCAGCAGTTACAAACTCAAATTAACACCATAGAAAAAGTAAAATAAATAAAGAAAAACTTTGTCGAAGAAAAAAAGAACAAAAGCTCTAAAAAAATTCGAGGAAAAAGGAAAGAAAAGTTATGAAACTCTGAGAATTTCAGCCCTAAGTATATTATGACGGGGTGTAAATCCTCGTCCGTATCCACACAGACATGACCCATTATTTTTCTCTGTCGGGGCTGAAGGGGATAAAAAAGAGAATACAACGTAAAGAAACTAACCAAAGTGACAATTCCCCTTACATTTTCCTCTACATTGTGTTAAATACACTGAGACAGAACCAAATGCTTTGGCATGTGCGCCTGTCGTAAATACCACCGTCGTCTTTTTATGGCGGGCAATGCGAGTGGTCTCTAAACAGAATTAGATTACTCAGGAAAAGAGAGAAACAGAGCTATGAAAAATAAAAGAAGTGGATGAGCCGAAAAAACGACGTAACGTAGCGAGACAAATACGCGCCAAATAAATACAATGAGTTGAGAAAAAGAAAAAAAAAGAAAAAGTGAAATTTTGAGTCTATAAAGGGCTAGAAATAAACGCCGGTGATTAAAAAAAAACGGCGACAAGTACGCGCTTTGATTTTATTGGAAAGAAGAAATACGAAATCAGAATCGTACAAGTCCGGCGATCTACCTTCTAGTGCACAAGTTAAACTCCCATCGGATGAAGAATTGTGCATTACTTTTTCAAATTAATTCATCATCTTATTATTCGGATACTAGATGAAATTGGTATTGTACAATGAAATTGAAAAATTGAATAGTAAAGAAATTAAACAAAAAAAAAGTAGTTGATGTCCCTTCAGTCTGTGCTTTCACTTGGTACACCAAGCACGTTCCTTTTGTTTAATTTCTTTACTATTCAATTTTTGAAATTCATTGTACAACGCCAATTTTATCTACTATCCTAATAATAAGTTGATGAATTACTTTGGAAAATTAATGCACAGCTCTCGATCCAATGGGATTCTGATTTCGTATTTTTTTTTTGCCAATAAAATCAAGGCACGGAGGTGAACGGTGGCTCGTTCGGTAGAGTGTCGGATTGCCAACTCGTAGACCCGGGTTCAAATCCTAGCCTCTGCCGAATGATACAAGCACCACTGTAAAAATTATTTACAAGTGCTTTGTCCACAGACACACCATGAACCTCCGTCGCTGATTGGCATAATCTTTGCGTAAAAGATGGCGACGTTAAATAAGTATAAAAAAAAAAAAAAAAATCAAGGCACGTACTTGTCGTCGTTTTTTAAAACGCACCGGTGTTTTTTTTTCAGTCAATCGACTTCTTTTTTTCTTAAAAAATGGGCAATGTTATGAAGATGGATTGAATCGAATTGAGACGCGTGGCGATCGACTTGATTTTGAATTGAAATAGCTCGAAAACTATTGAAAATTTATCGAGACATGCTGTGAATAAAATTTAGAGGAAAAATTAATGAACAGAATGGACAGAACCCCGTTTCCCTATGACTCTTAGTTTCTGAAATATGAATTTTTTAGTGGAAAATTCGAAAATTACGCGCGAAGCTCTTATTATTCATTTTTGGGCCTCGCGCGTCATTGTTAAACTTTTCAGTAAAAAATTAATATCTCGGACACTACAAGTCGTAGAACTAAGGGGTTTCGCTTATTGAATTCGTTAATTCATCCCCTAAATTTGATTCACGGCATGTCTCGATGAATTTCAGATAGTATTCGAGATATTTCCATTTGGAGCCAAGCGCATCTGATGTTTACCGTCTGCCTTTGTGTGACGCATACTTCTACGTTGTGTTGGTGAGGCACTACCACAGTTACAATGTTCACAAACTTTCATATTGGAGAAGAAATTTGTCGTTCGGTTTCAATTAATCATAAATATCGGTTTTTCCATTTTTTTCTTGTGCATAAGTAGTTGAATGGAGCTCATATAAATATGGTAGAAGAAAATTATCTCCTTTGGTGAAGTCGTGGCGAAATAATATTCAATTGAAATTTCCAAAGTCTATTTTAGCTGTATAGGAGAGCGGTAGCTCTGGCGCGTTGAGAGATGATGGTGGGCTCGTACTTGTTGTGAGATGCTGCCACATCTCCTGATTCCGAGTGACCGCCATTAGTGCAAGATCAAAGTAAAAAAACTACGTATGAGAATGAGTAAAAGAGTAATAAACAGGCTTTTGGATCAATTGTTAATTGATGAGACGCGTAGTGTGATCCCGTGACGGTAGAAGGTAGGACGTTATAAACCGTGGGATAACAGTGTACGGCAATTATCGGTGTCTCACGACTGGCGTCGTACGACATTCCGGCACGTGATGCCTTTTCAATGTTGTTCTGTATACAACAAAACAGAGAACAAGAGAGAAACTGAACGAGAGAGTGCTAAATTCCCCTACAGGCATCACGATAGTTACAGATCCTCTTTCCCCTGCTTCCACTCTGCCACTGGAAAATTATCACCCTCTTGTACCCTCAATTTGACCACAATCTATTCTCCCTTAATTCGTGTAATACGATTTTCGGTTAAACCCGAAGGTGGTAGGGCTTTTTAGTGATGCATTTACGTGTGCTTGAACGATCAAATGGCCACTAGTGGGTCTTTGCCCCTTCTTCGTGCCTACTCCAAAAACGAATCACTGTTTTCATGATGAAATGAGAATATGGAGAGAATAGGAGGTACAGAATCATATATATATATACATATATATATATATATCTTTACCACAAAAGAGAAAAAGAGAATTTGGCCATAAGAGGATAGATAGGATGCAAGCAGTTAGTCCAGTAGAAAATTGGAGTATATCTCTCTGGCTCGTTTAACTTTCAGTACTGCCATCTCTGTTTATTGCAGTATAAACGAAAACTCCGTTAATTCCATCTTCGTGCGGCTCTCTGTGTCTAGATTGTTTGTGCGCGCCTTGTGGAACAGGAAAACTTGAAACAAACCAGTGTCCAATCCTCCATCTTTTCTCCTTCCCTTGCACCCTCAACCCAAAAGCTTGTCACTCTTGTGTCCTTTTCGTGACAAACGCCAGTTTTCTACGAGAGAGGTGAATGGAAGATTGGAGATTTTGTTGTCCTGCTACTACTCGTTAGCATGAAAATTTCGAGGGTTCTCGAGATGCAGCAAGCGTTGACACGTCCATTAACGTCGATAAAGTTTACCGTTCTTTGTTCTCTTGTGAATGCAAATTTCCTTTTTTTCTCGCTCTCTCTCTCTCTCTCTCTGTCTCACTCTTTCTTATGCTTTAGCGTATATTTCTTTGTGAAAATAAAAAAAAAGGGTGAAGAATTATTTGAGGATCCAGGAAGTTTATTGGACTTCTCAAGAAATAGCAAACACTTCTTTCTGTGATTCTCCCACTTCCAACCAAAAGTTAGTAGAAAAGAAAGGGAAGCACAATGAAGAAGACTGGGAAGTTGAAGTGAACGGAAGTGGCGGAGGCATTTTAGTGCACGAAAGGGGCATCAGAGTGGAAATAATATGTGGTTCGTAGAGAATTTTTTTGCCCTTCTGGTACTGTTGTGTAAGGGGTAATCGTTTTTTTTTTGAAATACTGACTTTTTGATGAATTTCCGAAATCATCGGCTTTATATAAAAAAAAAAAACTTGACTCATTTTTTTCTTCTTCCAAACTTTCTTCTTTTAACTGATGAAATAGAGAAGATTATCCAGGAAGTAGAGCACTGAAAAAGAAGCAGGGGATATTTATAAAATGAACAGGAACAGTTTACTTTGATCTTCGAAATATTGTATCATTTAAATTAATTTCAGTGCAATTGATAGTCCTCAGTAGTGTTAATGATAAAAGTGAAATATTTTGGTGGATAAAATTTTTTTTCAATTCAATTATTTATTTTTCCCTTTGAAGTTTCGATGGAATGAGTCACGAATACACAGCGAAACTCTTTCGAAATAGGAAAGTAGCCTTGTTATTTTTTTTAGAGGATATAACCGGAATGTAATTTCAAAACTATTAACACATCAATCAATAGGAGAAGTTGGCTCTTCAAAATTGAAGTTTGGGAAAAAAAAAATCAATTTCATGTTGAGCCTCGAGGCACCTTTGGTTTTTACTCTCATGAATTATCTAGATTTTCAAAGAAATAAAGATCAGTTCCAGACCGTTGGCCATTTTTGCGCTATATTTCTACTATTTACCCATAATTACGATGATTATTTGGAGCACTTAGTATGAAGTTGAAGCGAAGAGGGCTTATATCGAAGAGCCTTCATCACGAATGCATTCGAGTGAGGTAAGATAATATTTTCAAGTTGTTCAAGTTCTATGGAGAAATTTATTCCATTTTTGTTTTTCTTTATTTCTTCCTCTTTTAACTCGTACTGCAGACAAAGTGGGCGATCTATATCGCCTCCAGAAAAATTAATCGAGACTGGTTTTAAATATTGACCTTGTAATCACGGCGTTTCCATTCAAGAATATTTTTTTTTATTGGCAGTTTGTTCTCCTCGGTTAATGAGAAGTGCTTAAGCACTTTATGAATTCACTCATGTTTAAGAAAGAAATCGTTTATTTTTTCTATTTTCCTCAAGAATAAGAGAAGAGTGAAATGAGTCATGAATTCTCAATTGGAAAAGTCTAGTTAATTCATTATTATTCAAAAAAAATTCTATAGTATAATGGTAAGAAAAAAAAGAATAGAGAAATTTTTGCGATGATTCGTTCGAAAATATCTTTGAAACCACTGGATGTAGGAAAAATTATAAACGAACATTTTTTATAAATCCTTCTTTAGCGAATTGACAATATTTCAGTATTGAATTCATAACTTTCCAATTTCCCGTGATATTTATTGAATCAATTACTACATGGAAATGTACCTGATTATCAATTTTTTATAAAGAATTTCTTCTAAACCTCGTTATTTCCACTAAATTTTCAGAATATTCTATGTTTTTATGAAATTATGTGGAAACCAAGGAAGATCGATTGTTATTACGGGGAAGTTTTTTCAGGAAAAACGAATCCTACAAAAAAAAGGCTTGCTCAAGATTTCCGCAGATTTCGAGATACTTTACAAAAGCTTGGATACAAATGGAACACTGAAGGAAATCCCTTTTCACGAATTCACGATTTTTTGTTATTCAAGTTCAACCGTTGAATGGAAAATAACGCGTTTCATAATTTCTGTTGTCAGTGATAGAATGATCAGGCAGGTATTCAGTTGGTCAGTGCAGCGACAGACCGGATGAAATCATTTTGTCGTTCCAATGGGATAATACCAGGCCTAGACCTCTGTACGAGCAACTCTCATCTGATGCACCAAATTCACATTGGACTGGTCTTTATCCTCATATTTATGCGCCAGACAACGATACAATTGTTCCAGACTCGGAGACGTTACATACTCAAAAAAAAAAAAATCTTGGTACCGTGAAAAAATTTGGAGAAATTTCTGATTATCTTCCAATGATTTATTCAATGTTTTATTGAGAAATCAAGGAAAAAAATGAGAGGAATCTTTACGTCATCATCAGATAAAAGAAATTCTTCGGATGTCGACAGGAAAAAAAAATCCTGATCAAGAGATAACAGCTAAGATAATCAATCAAGATATTCGAATAGAAATTGAATATAAATCAACCGGGATTCTTTGATTAATGCTAATAAAACTTCAACAATTCACAGATTTTCCTACATCAGATTGCCTCCCTCCTATCGACGAGAAACATTAAAACGCTAATTCTCATAACAATTTCAGTGTTTTATCAATGATTATTGTTTATTGTGTCGATCATGAGAAAACGGAAGAAAATGCAAAGTCATAACGTTTATGTCAACACGTATGTACACTTCGCCTTTACTACTATTATGTTGGAAAAATACTAATAAGATATCTGCGATAAGACTAATTGTACATTGCACTTTTTTTTCAATTTAGTAACATTATTCGTTGAGTAAACACAACAAATTGTTATTTCACTGTACATTGAAGTGAAAAATAATTGCATAAAAATAGTTAATTGAAAGTGAATTATCGTTGGCAAATGCATGAAATTTATTTTATGTTAATTCATGCATAATAGTATAAAAGATTTTCGAGTCCATTGAATCTTCACGAATGATCAAATTTCAATACCAAACCATTGTTACCCAGATCAATTGAAAAATTTATAAAAATGAAAATTCTACATTATGTATTCATTGTTCACGATAATTATGTCGATAAAAATGACAATAATTTCTATGGAAAATAAAATATAAAGAATTAAGAGAACTTTCCCATGAAAATACACATAGTTTTCTTCAAATTCATCATTTTAACTATAACTCAAGTGCAACTGCTGTTAAATTTATCGTTATTTTCAACATGAAAACGTTTTCCACGAGTTGTGTCGTACATTAATTTTATACTTTAAACGTTAACATTATTTTATTTCACATTATACGATCAATCAAAGTATTGAAAGACTTTCACGAGGATAAAAGTCCAAAGTGATTGCAAGAAAGGAAAAAATAAAAGGAAAAAAAAATTGAAAAAAACGAGAGACATTTTGTAAGTAGACGTCTGGTAGAAATATCTGTCGATAGATAATCCTATTTTCACCCTGATGTTGTTGGTATTGCTTGAGTGGACGAAGGCGATAGGGAGAGAGACAGAGAGTATTGCATTCTATACTGTATCGGGGCAACAATGGACAAGGAAAAAATAACGTAAAAGAAGAAAAGAAGGAATAGAGAAGGCGTGCCACAGTGTCTCGGTGAAAGAACGGGGAGAACGAGATTTCAAACAGGCAAAACACGAAAACGCGTCAATTTTTATTTAGATTTCTCTTTCTCTCTCTTTTTTTTTTATCTGATTCTGATGTATTTATAGAAAGAATTTTCTTCAACGCCTCTGTCTATTGTGGATAAAAATATTTTTCCAGGAAATACGCGATGTGAATGCATCAATTCAATTCTCTCTTTATATTTGATTTTTTTTTGTTTTTACCCTCAGACAACAACGCAAAGGGATACGTGCGTTTGGTATGGAGTACGCTTATCTTGGCACGAAAGGATGAAAAAATATGGACTTATCAACGTAAATGTCGGGAATTGTCCAGAGAAAGCTTTAGGTATATATCGTCGCCCTAGAAACAGAAGGGCGTAAGCGCCAAAAAACCCACTTTCCAGATGGAAAAGGGCGTATGTCCAAAATGCCTCTGAAAATGTTTTTTATGCTCCAATGATGCAAAAGAAACGAATTTAAAATTTGAGTAACAAAAGGGCGTATTTGCCAATTCTAGCAGGAATAGGGCGTATGTGCAACGTATACGCCTTTTTGTTATCCATTTTTTTTCCTGTTTGCTTCATCTCCCTGATTTATCTAATAACAGAAGGGCGTATGTGCAAAACACACGCCCTTTTGTTATCAATTTTATCCTCGATTGTGCCATCCTGCAATATCATTTATAATAACAAAAAGGCGTATTTTCAATAAATACGCCCTTTTGCTTTTTTTTTTCTATTCGAAACCATTATGCAGAAAATGCTTAATGGCAAAAGGGCGTATCTTTTGCACACATGCCTATTTGTTTTTAAATATTTTCCTTAACTATGAATTTCTTTTGTGGGAATCATAATAACAAAAGGGCGCTTGTTTAAAAGATACGCACTTTTCATATTAATAATTGGAGATACGCCTGTTTGTTTTTCGAAAAAAAAATGCTCTCAATGATGGGCGAAGTCGAACATAATCGATAGAGCGAAGAAAACAAAAATAACACCCTTTTGTTATTAAAAAAAAAAATAGAAAAAAATGGCACTTACGCCCTTTTGTTTCTAGGTCGACAATATTAAAAAATAAAATGAAAGAATGATTTTCGAAAAAATAGTAACTTAGACTAAACTTCATCATGGAAATGAGAAAAATAATGAGTTTGGTACTAAAAGCCATCCAATTCTTTTGATGAGACAATAAAAATGAGTTTTCACTCTCCGTTGACGTTGGCAACACGTTTTTGACGCGGAAAGAAATTTCCCGTATGAATTCCAAGGAAAAGGGAAATGCATTATAAAAAAACTTAAAATAAGAAAGAAAAGGTAAAAATTGACATTTAATAGCCTCCGATGAAAATATTAAAAGAGGATGAAAATGAATTTGGAACGGTTAAAATAGAAAATTTAAATAAAAATTCGAAATGATAAATGAAAATTATATGTTAAAAAAAAATGAATTCAGTGGATGTCCACATTTCACCATAACTATTATCTCCACTTTCTCCGAATTTACTCTTTTTCAAATATGATTATCATTTGATTATGTCCAAGTTTTATTTTGTTCCAGTGGGGGAAAATTGACGCATGAATGCAGAATGAGAAAGAATGTAGGGGTTAATGCTGGTTAATTTCAGCACTGATGAACTCTTTCTTGAGTGAAGTCACACAGTAGACACACACGGCGTGATTATAAATAGAAAATATTGAAGCGACTCCTGATTTCCACTCGATTACGCGACACGTGGAATCATCTCAGGTAGAAGATAATAATATGAAAATCCATACATAGATCATGTGTAAGCAATGGTTATTTTTGTCTCGGCTTGTTAAATGAGAATGAAGATTTATGCTGGATAATTGTGAGTGATTTTTTTTTGTGGAGTTGAGATCAAAAAAAAATTATAATTGAGAAGTGATGAAAAGAAATTAATTGAGAATATTAATCATCTCAGGAAAATTGAATTGAGATTAAACTTGGAAGGTAGAAGCCCTGGACTCCGGCAAATGGAAGCTCAGTATAATTAAAAAAAAAATCCTTTTATTGGACAAACCAAAGAAATTCACCATGAAATTCTTAACTCTCTCGTCTCCTTTCCTCCTCGAAATTTTTCGTTTTTTTTGCAGATATTTCTTGAAGAAAATACCAAATTTTGCGAAGTGGGAATGTCCTGAAATTCTTCAATGAAAACAAGAAATTGGAAAAAAATTGTGGAAATCGTTTGTTTACTGAAAAGTAAATTCTGGGGAGTCTTAAAGGTCAATCATTTTCGGCCCTCTTCCCGTCTATTCTTTTTTCTATTTTTATTCATAGACGAAACGATTCCCGAGGAACTCCACAAATTTATTCATAATGACGAATTATGAACAACCAACTGTGTAACTTAAATCATTTACGTGGGTATGGAAAAGAAATAATATATTCATGATGATCATAAATTACGCGCTTCTCACACATTTCTTAATCTAATGGATGACAGAATGAATTTTTCGTGTTAACACCCGAGAGAGCAAATTTAGTGGGGAAGAGGTAAAACAAAGCAGGTCGACTCGTTTTTCTGATCATTGTCGAGCGTATATCACAGAAAATAAATATAATAGTGGTTTTTTTCAGAGCTACAAAAAAATTCCTCATAAGGATTGTGCTATCTGGATTAATTTCCGACATTCTCCTGAAAAATGAATGTCGCAAAAATCAACGCAGCCGGTTTCACCTTTTCACTATCGAATTCAGCTGCAAAAAAATTTGAAAAGATAGGTCGATTTCAATGTAGATTCAATTTTATAGAATTACTGCAAAATCCAACTGAAATGAAAAAATTTCGATGTGAATTTTTTTATCTTGTACTATGCTAGGGATAAGGTTTCTACGAAGATCTTCTTTTGTATCTGATTGATTTCGAAATAAAAGTATTCATTAACTAGTTGATTGGATATAAAAACAAGGGCTTCGTTCGGGTTATTCCTGTAATTTCTTCCAATTATTCTCTGAAATATCAAAGAATTCTAATTTTTACTGGTTAGAATCTTATTTTTCATCATAATTCGAGTAACGTGATGAAGTAAGTAACGCGGTTTTTTTCCAACATTGCATTCATTCAAACGGAACTGAGATTTCTTCGAGGTTTTTGAACTTCTAATTGCTGAAATAATTGAATTCTTTCTTAACTATTTGAATTAAATGAAAAAAGAAAGAAAAAGGTGGGGAGAGGGAAGAGAATGAAAAGGAAATTCCATGAAATTTAATTAATCTCATTTAGTTGCATAAAGTAAATTCATTTGTGATTACAATAGAACGATTCTATTAACTTTTGATTTTGTCTCATAAAACAAACAAGGAGCATGGTAATTTTCTCGTTATTTTGTGGTTATTCAATCTAAATAAAAATTTACCATCCAAATTTACACATTAGCATATTTGAATTTTCAGAATTCATTACACTCAAGATGATATGACTTTGTTTGTATTACTATGTGGAATGTATCTGTTAATGAATAGAAAGAATTAATTTATAATTTGTGAATGCAGTGATGAATTAAGTTGAGAGACATGGGCTGAGAGAGTTTTTTCTCTATTTTCTGAAAATTCTATTCTTTTTAAATCCCTTTGATATTTTAATGGTCGTAACACAAAAAACTTGTAACAATCGGAAATATAAGTTCTTTTCTCATCATTTTATCGAGCTTTCGATTAATTTTCAACAGTAAAGGAGTCATGACGCATTTCATGAAAAGCAGTTTTTTCTTCAATAATTTCTTCAGAAATTGTCGAAGTTTGGATCACAATCAAATCCTTAAGAAGCCTTTCGGAGATGAAGGGGCTTGGATCTTCAATTTTTGGCTAAAACAATAGAATTAAAAAAAAAAATTGAAAAATGATTCTAGTACAGCTTTTGACGGGGAATTTTCTCAGCTTCTCGATAGAATCATCAAAAAGATTCTATCTCAGATACAATCCGTCAATTCTACTCGCAATTTCGATTCCAGCCCACATTTCCCTCCCGCATAGTTGACAGTTATCATGGATTATCACTGGAATTAGAAAAGATAGAGCAATCATGGTAATAACTTTCATTGTTCAAGCTCTGATTCTTCTATACAGAAAAATATTCCCTTATCTTGTTTAAATTCCGAGATATTTCCAAAAAAATAATCACCAATCACGCTCAAATTGTTAAAAATTGAATTTTATCAAATTCTAATAGAAATTAATAAATAAAAGATTGAGTATAACTCACCACCACTTTTGGAGGAATTCGTTGATTTTCCAATCGTTGGTATTTTCGTATCAGCAACAGCTACATTGACAAATGCAATTAGCAAAATAACCACGATAACATTAATAAGATTGAAGATATTTCTATTTTCACATGTAGTCCATCGTACAACACTCGATGCACCACGTGAATCCTCATTACGTGTCCTCATTGTACTTTTAACACAAATACGTTCATTACATTTACGTTTTAAATTATCATCATTATTAATCCACATATTATCATCATTTAATTTAAACGTCACATTACTCGTCACTGTTACGTCATGGGCAATGTTACCCTGAAGACGTTCACATAGTGAACACCTGGTGGTACAAGTTGACAATGCCAGATGATTGAGACAATCTGGACAGCCAAAATCCCCTTGGGAAGACTCCATTATTTATCGAATTAATATTATTCAACTTTGATTGTTGATCAATGATCTACTAATTCTCTTTATTCTCAATTGTTTTTTCAGTACAAAAGTTCACGAAATTTTACGCGAATTTTAATGTTTGATGTCTCTGACATCTTAAAAAAAATCCGATGACACCGTGTCATGGCATTTCTTTATTATTATTAATTTTTCTTTATTTTTTTTTTTTTCAAGTCTCTTGCATTTCTGTCGAAACAAACAATCACGAGGGCGCACGATTTGTTATACTCGTGGCACTGGGCCGCCAGTGTATCACTGGCGGGTTCATTGTCCACTGATTTTTCTTCTTTTTTTTTTATCACCGATTTTACGTTTAATTCACTCAAGTGTCTTGATTTAGTGTCTTTCGAAGTATTACTTGATTCCTCCCTGTTTCTTCATTTATTTTTCATATTCACATCTATAAAGAGACACATATTTTGGGTAATTCTACGGTGATGACCTTTAGATATAATCCACTGGATCTGTCACTTTATCTCTGTCTGTATGTTTGAAAGAGACAGAGATAGAGAGAAACCTGGCATTTTCATCTCCTGCCACCCGCGATCAATGACTCCAGTGACGTTCGGACATAGATGTATTCTGAAACAAACTATAAATATTTTATAAATCTGTTTTGGTTTGTGTTGTACACGGAAAAAGAGTTAGCAATTTATATAAATAGATTTCTTTTTTTGTGTTGAAGAATGAGAGGAAAATATTTTTTATTCATAAAAATCATAAATTCAATGGATACCAGTAAATTTGAAGGAAATATATTCTTTTCAGTTGATAATTTTTTTCGTATTTATTTTCATTTTCTTTTTTTTTCAAATAAAAAATTAAGAAGCAGTATTTATTATTAAAATATAAATATTAAAGCCTACGCAAGTCTCTAATCTAAATCGTTTTTATTATTTGCCCAGTCTATTTATTTTGAATTATTTTGGCATATTTAATTATATCCAGTGAGATGAAATTCGGAACGACAAAAAAACAAATTTTCGTCCGACAATTCAAAAATCAGGATATTCTCAGGAAATTGTATAAAAGTATGATGTTCATTAAACTTGCACCCAAACAATTATTTAGCAAGTACATTTATCTCAATTTTTTGCATTATCATCATTCCTATTGAGTAATAAGCCATGTAATTTACATTATATCATTTTTTTTTTTGCAAAATCAATCGATAATTTTCATCTAACTCAAATATTTAAGTGCATCAAATGAAAATGTATAAAAAATAAGCAGTAGCTAGGAACAAAAAAAAATGGAACGATAAATGACGTATTATCATGATTTTTTCTTTCCTCACATCCATGCTGAAAGAAAAGATGAAACACGTGTAGAGTGTAAATAATTTACGATTAACCTCGGTGATTTGAATTTAACGATTGTAACACGTCAGTGTAAGTCTTTTCCACGTAATTCCCGTAAGTTTGACGTTTTTTTTTCTCGCGTTTGACTTATTGTTCTTTGAATTATCACGATACCATATGAAATATCAAAACTCACTGTTTACGATTGTCAAGATAATGACGTTGATGAAAATATCTGAGAATTTTTCATCAGAGCCGAAGAAGTCTATGAATTTTTGGAATTTTTTAAAAGCAATATATTCCGATGCCTCTCATTTGTTTTTATCATTACTTTGAAAACAATTGAATAATGTTGCAATTTTGTACAATCGAAAAAGAGTCATTTTTTCCTCTATCCATAAAAAAATCGAATGTGTGTCATCTTGATAGTAAAATTTTCACGGCATTTTTATGCCTATAATCTATGCATAAAATTTATCCATCAAACTGGATAACATTTTAATGGATTTCAAACACGTGATAATGTCATACACGTGGTGTATTCTATATTACGATGAAAACACGAGTAGCGAGACTCAGTGTTTTACGAATTGCAGTGTTACGCTACTCTACGACGATACCGCCACCATTTCGAACCCATACAGTGAAATAGAGAGAGGTAGTGAGAGTCAGAGAGTGTCAACGTTGAAATCGATTGAAGCCCCTTGTTCCTCCTCCCTCTGAGGATCTATCCCTCTCACTCGTTTTCACAATTTGTCCTGCTCTAATACTACAATGTACACGAGCGAAATTCAAAGCGTTTATCTCGTAGTAAATCCGAACGCAAATTACCAAGGGAGAATCCCTCTCTGTTTTGGCCCTCAGCCCGCACTCGCATGTCAAAAACCTATTATTCTGTATTATTATTTTCCCTCTATACATACATCCCTATATATATATACATCAGTCTTTTATTTTCGTAAATCTTCCGGGTTCAACAAACTCATCGTGGCCAATTCCACCCTCCCATGAGAATTGTGTATTAAATTAATTCAGTTTATTCTTTAGCGATACCCCTATAATAAAATATTATTTGATTTGAGTGACTTTAACACGATATTCAGTTAGTATTCGTATTTAATTTCCAAAACAAAAATTATTATTTTGTTCTTCCGTTTCTTTTATTATTTGACAATGTCGAAGAAATGTACAATGTTGTAGTATATCCTATACCTCAAAGCACAACACGTCATTTACGGGCCACCACCGGCGCGTAACTGACAACGGCACGCAACTCGGCATGATTGAGGACCGTGGAAATCCACCACTACGAGGCGATTCGTAAACTACTACGGTTGTACAGAAAGAGCGAAAGAGAGAGAGAGAGAGAGAGAGAGAAAGAGAAACCATCACACAAAAAGCCCCAATAAAGTTCCCCCTCCTCCTTCCCACTTCCCCTTTTACACAGCATTAAAAGTACCTTGTCTCCTTTTGGCGTGGCGCCGTAGCCTTGTCTACGTCATTAAAATATTTTTTTTATCTCTGATTTCTTCTCTCTCTCTCTCTCTCTCTCTTTCCCTCGCCCATTCGTTTCTCCTTTTTTTTACTCTAATATTTTGCAGGGAATAACGAGTGTCAGTGAAATTGAAGACTAAAAATAAATGGGAAAAGAGAGGAAAGAATTCAAAAGGGAGTAAGTGAGGGTCAAGTACTGTTATTCGATTAAATACAAATTTTTCTCAATAACGAGCTATAATTAATTTATTGAATTTGAAGCAAGGGAAGAGGGGGTCACCAAATGTGATGGCGCAATAATCGACGGTGTAGTGGCACGGTGGCACTGCTGCTGATGCTGCTGCTGCTGGGACGGGAAGGCACGCGGCACGAATTTCATCCCAGACCACACCAGTACCGATTAAATCACTGCCTCTCTCGTATCTCTCTCATACACATGCATAGATAGGTTCTCTCACCCTCTTTGGCGCTGTACTACTTGACTTATTTGATATTTGTTCTAACTACAATAACAAAATGATACTCATGTATTTTAATCAAGTCTAGCCGAAAAAACACAATTGTATCAATAATTTTTATGAAGCAGCGATGCTGTGTGAAACAGATGAATTTGTATTTTTTTCTTCATATGCTATACAAAAAATTGACTGAAGAAATTGTTATCACTTTTTTCTCTTCTTTGTTAATAAAAATCATTTGCTTCCCTTTTGCATGAATAACAAGAATCTAGTGCCAGAAATACAGTACAGAAATAAATTTGACAGACAAAAACATTTAAATAGAGTTTTCTTTTTAACAAAAAGAAAAAGTTAACAATTTCCTTCATTTGTCTTCATTCATCAATTGTTTATTCTCATTATTGAGTCAATGGAAGTAAAAAAAAAAATTGTCATTCGAGATCTTTGTGTTTAGAATCGATTGGTTCATTATACGAATATACTCATGTCTGGCGTCTCAATGTCGTACAATCTTCCCACGAGTAATCATCACGATTACGAACCTCTTCATCGAATTCAGAAGGTTACAATGTATATACATCTATACATTTATTTTGTATCCAAGTCGCAGATTGGCCATTTAACCCTTTTTGCACTCCCGATGCGAGACAATTATTTTTTTCCGCCCACGGGTAACGCACGCACGATGGCGCTTGAGAAATAGAAAAAAAAATTGAAAAAAGAAGAAAAAAAATCAGATATACTGAGTATGGCGCCACGCAGCACACACAAGGTAAACAAAGAATCGCAAAGAGGGGGAAAAAGCTGTTTCAATTATTTTTTTCAATTTTTTTTTCCCCCTATGTTATACCTTCTTTTTTCTATTACACGTGGTATTTTCGTGTTATCACGACAATTCCAGAAGTTCTTGAAAATTTAATTGATTATTACGAAACTTTTCGTGTCGGTGAAATAAAATTTGTAGTTAATTCAAAAGTTTATTTTTTTGTTTTTGATTATTTTTGCTACTACTCCACGAAGGATAAAAGTGTCAAATCAATTCTCAATGTCATTCACTCACCAATGCATTAAAAGTATTTCTATATTCGTTCAAAGTAGTATTTCAGACTAGAAAACCGCAAACGCGTCACAAATACTCATTTTTTTTTCCTCCTTTTCTTCCCCTTCATTATTATTATTTCCGAGAAAATGCCTGAAGGCCTATAATGTATCGCTTTTAAATGCAATGCCATCATTGTACGGAACGTTGTACAAGTGGATAGGAGGCTGTGGCTGGGAATTTTCGGGACGAGAAATGGGACGCTCGATAAAACCGTATGACGCGCATGAAAGAGGGCAAGAGGGAGAGAGTAGAGAGAGAAAGATGACGAGTCAGGAAGCAAAAGCTTGTAACCATAGCTGCTAGTGAGGAGAGAGGGAGAAAAACATATATATATATATATATATATATATATATATATAAATTGATTTTTCTCGCTTTCCCTCCCCCGGGGAAAAATACGAAAATTCCGTCTAAAAATCATCGAAACCCGTGAATACTCCGGTAATATGGATGAAATGAAGATATATGGATTCGAACTGTTCTCCATTTATAGAATGTCTATAGTTGTAACATTTAACGTGAGTTGAGGCATTCAACCAGTTTAGCATGGCTGGGTCAAAGAATTAGTCAGCTTGACATGATATTATTGGTGATTTAATATGTAGTCATTTTTTAAGTCGAAAATTTTAAAGTGAAAAGGAGTAGCACTAGCCCATTGGGATAGCGTGGGAGGAAGCTGTAAAGAGCATCATTAATATTTTTCTTCTTCACTTTTATCATACACTCAAGCTCCAGCCCTCTTATTATGAGACTCACTGAGGTTGAGGGGAAAGAATTGGTTTAATCAAAGGCCAAAGTTCCTGAAAAGTTCACTTAAAATACGTAAGTGGTTTAACCTTCTCGGTGAGCGAAAATCTCCTGCAGTCCTCCGTTCGAGCACCTTCAGAAGGGCACCTTCTCATTTGCTAATTCACTCAAGGTAGATAGTAGCATGAGTATAGAAATTTAAATAGTATGAATGCTGTTTAGATATGAGTGCTGCATGAGAGTGCAAAATAACGTATTTTTCATAGTTTAAGGCTTCTGGTGATCGTAAATAAAGCGATAAGTTTTTATTCTTCAGTGGTACTTGGAATTGAAAAGAGTGCAGGGGAGTGCATTTGTAAATATTGTTCCAATTGCTAGATATGACGCAATCGGTGTAGGCGTAAATATGAATTCGATAACGAGTCTGCTGAAGTTCACGTAATCGTATAAATGTTTTTTTTTTCGGTGAACTAAAAAGGTAGAGGGGATAATGATGAAAATACGATAATGAGTGTGTCACTGTGTCAATTCTCCATCCATTCATCATTGTTTAATTGCTCTCTCAATTGTACACGATTAGAAATGTCATAGCCTTTTTATTTCATTGATAGGAAACAAGTCAGATGCTAAATGTAAAATCATAATTTGTTCGAATGAATTAAAACATATTGGTTTGTACTGTATATTTATTCTTCTTTTATCGATTTTTTTTCACAGTTCAACGTACGAATAATTTCCTCCAGTGTGGTTTGGTGGTCCTGCTGCTGCTGCGCAACATAGCAACGTTCCGCTTCGAAACGCGAAGCAAACTGAATGGGAGGAGATGGTCGATACTCTTGTTTCTCCCCTCCTCTTCTGAAGCTACACACTCTCTCTCAGTCTCTCTTGTCTCTTTTCCCCTCGCCTGTTACCCGCAAAGTTTGCATTCTGTCTTCCTCCAAGTCTCCCCACCCAGTTCCACTCCCTCCCCCTCTTCCGCTTCATCCGCAACACTTCCCCTCACCTACATTTCGCCCTCTTACGCTACTTCTCGTTGCCCGGTCAACGCGAATTCCTCTCCCTCCACCCAACTTCTCCCTTCACACAGCCAATGCCCGTTCAGTATTTGAGAGTACGCTGCTTCTCGAATGTGTACGTTACGACGTAGTAGTAAATGCACGAGGGCAGAAAGTGAGGACTGAGGCAGCAGCGCGGCATCACTGCATTCACGCTTCTCTCGTGAAATTATAGAGAGAGATGGAACATTTGATGATTGGATTATTACGACGATGAGATGAAGAAAAAAAAAAAGAGAAACGCAAAAATTCTTTATTAAACAATATATGACGTTAAACATTGTATCAAATGATTATTGTTTACTGTTTTTTTTTCTTCTTATTATGAAACTCAAACTAATCAGCATTTTTCAAACTCCATTTTTTCATTGTAAATAATAGCTGAAGATGCGTTTAACGGCATTGCGAAGCTATTGAATTTGGCTGTGGAAAGGGAAGGTCATGTCTGGAGAATAGAGGTCGAGCTATTCGGGCACTAGTAAGAGAAAGATATGGAGGGGAGAGAGAGAGAGAGAAAAAGAAAGAGGCGGGAAAAGGGTAGTTGAAGCAGGGAAAAGGACGAAGAGAATGAAAAAAGATAAGTTGGATAGAGTAAAATGTGAAAACAATTTCCCGGATGCGAACCACTGAGTGTTGTCGAACCCAACTCCGTATACTACTTCTCTTTCAGGCACCCGTGAACTGTTCCTCGGTTATACTCGGGTAGACTCGGATGGTTAGAATCTCTTTCCCCTCGTGCTCTTGTGTCTCACTACCCCCCGGTTTCGTGGGTATGCGCGTGTTTCTGCCCATCTTTTTCCCTCCATATATCTTTCTCACATTTATATTTATTTCATGTTTCATTTTTAATCATTTTTCAATGATAAACAAAATTGTTTTTCCCTTTTTTTTCCTAGACTAGCATAATTCCAATTTATTTTCCTCTATTTCCTAATCAGTTAATAATAAACTGCGTTATATGCGATTAAATTTGGCGTAAAATAATTTTCAAACTATTCTCAAACAATTTCAAGAAAGTTTAACAAAGTTGGCGGGCAATTTGAATGCTCGAAAAAAAATCTTTATGTTCTCGTTTATTGCACAAAGTGTTTGAAATTGAGAATCCCTGTTGTCTGGGGGTGGTTGAGTGAACCAGGGCGTGGGTGGATTATGCAAGTGGTGGGAAGAGTTTGGAGGGAAAGAGAAATACCAAGAAGGGGCATCAGAGAGAGAGAGAGAGGTGAACGATGAGAGAAGGGGAGGACAGGAAGGGGAGTAAAGATAGTATGATACTACGCCGCAGTGTAAGGGGAACCGATCGATGCCGGCCAAAACATTGCCACATGCCCGGCTACCGACCTATGCTGAGAGCGACGCCGATGTGCTTATTGCGTCGCGAAAACTCTCGTATGCACATGCCCTGTTTCCCTCCAAACCTTGTCACACGAAAGCAAAAAAAAAGAAAAAGGTTGAAAAACACAACATTCCTCAATGAAGATAACATGTTATGATTCTTTTGAATGTTTCTTTTTTTGTTCGTCTCTTTGTTTCGTCTTCTTTTCCTCTAAATTCAGAACGTGACGCAGGTGATTTTCTACATATCATTATACCTCTTGAATAAATCAATTGAGGTAAAGTCGATGAAAATATAAAGTCCTCAAACAAATTCATTTAATTCGTAACAATCATGAAATTCTTATGAATTTTCCTTGTTTCTCAGAAAAAATAATGTCAGTTGTTCTTTTACGGTTTTATTACCGCTGTACTCTCCCCCCCCCCTCTCACTTCTGCGAATTGTCATTCCTTGCAATTTCATAGAAAATTCTTAAAGAATTGACAGCATGTGCTTATCCCCATTCTTTCTTCTTCGTAGCATGAAAAATTCATTAGACATTGCAATCACTTCACTTTCATATAAGGAAAGTAAAAATAAAAGAAGAAAATAGAGAATGAGAGAATATGAAAAAAAAAATCAAAAAAGAATAATAATGAAGAAAATCACGTATTTTTCATGAATTATTATGTGTCACGTTTTGTCGTCAACCACTTTTTTTTTTTTTTTCAACTAGTTAAAGGGAATCAAACCGCGTTTTGAGTTAAAATAAAAATGCATATACGTTATTTCACATTTAACCATTCACGTCGTGTGACGTATGATAGGTAGAGTTGACAGTATCACGGAAACGAATGGTAATTAAAAGGCGATTGAAAAGCATCCCCCTCTCGCTCAATCATCATTCCCATATATATATATATTATTTCATTCTGCTCTATGGCCGGTTATAGTTACCCCTAGACCACTTTTTTCCCTCCATCGGCCTATGGCAATTCGATCGACTTTACCGAGTGATGGTTATTCGAATTCTCGTCAATGTCGAACTCCGTTCAGTAAAGTAAAGACGCAAAAAAAAGCGAATTGAGAGAAACAGATTATAAATTTATTCTCTCAATTTCACTGCAAACATGTGATTTTTATATTGAACATTGTCTGTACGGGGGGAAGAAGAGGATCATCAGTGTATTGTCATGAAAACTCGTTTCACGTGGATACTATCATCTATTTGAATAACAGCCCATGATGATCCAAGTGCAAACACAAACAATTGCGATGGCGTTTACAATTTGAAGTGTGTTGCGAAGTATTCAATTTCAAACCACGTGAATTCTCATGCTTGATATATAATATATGCATATTTCTCCTCTTTTTTCAGTCATCATGACGCAGTCACAGCCACTAATACACACGTTGTATTTACATTAATTTAACAACAATCATAGAATGTAAAATTTCTATGAATTTGTGGAAAAAGTGAAGAGTTCAAAAAAAAAATAGAATGGAAATTCAATGAATTAATTATTAATTTCCACATAATTTGCAGTATGTGACTGATAGTATGTAAGTATACAAAGCAATGTGTTTAGGTTTTAAAAAAGTGTTTCTTTTTCCTTTAAACCTGATTTCCGGTTATCTGGTGTCACACTGACAACAAGAAGTGACGTCATAACACTCTGTTGTTTGCATTTATGGTGGGGATTCATGTTGCGTTTTCTTATTCATAAAATATATATTCTCATTTTTATTTAAGTGAGGAGAGCAGGTTGAATGTACGATGGATATTTCAATGTTAAGGCGTCTTACCGAGAATTTGAAACTTTGTTGGGTTAACGATGAAAATAATACGCCATAAGGTATGCGTGTCTCGTATCAATATGAACGTTGTTCTTCCCCCCCCCCCCCCCCTCCTCTTTCTCCTCCTTCTTTTCCTTCTTCTCTCTATTGTTCAACTTGTGATAGGTTCTTCCATTCTCGATTTATGCGTTATCATGATGACACTCAAATTTCACCTCTTTGACGTCTGTTACTGGATCAACAAGTATCACACTGAGCCCAATTAACGCTCAAACTGTGTCAAGAAGGGTTGGTGAATTACGTTACAACTTCATTTCCAAGTGCACCCATCAAATTATGACACTTTGTTTTTCATTATTATGACACACTCTATAATTTCACGAAACTTCAGATCTACATGCGCATTAATTTTATCAATGATGAGAATAGAAGAAATTGAAGGAAATGAAAAAACGTTGATGCAGTGACATACGCTGCACCTTTACGCGATGCAAACTGCGGTACGATGAACGACGCTACTGTACAGAAAGGGAGGTTGTATGTTGGGGATGTGTGTATAGGACGCTAACGGAGGGGTAAGAAAGTGCGCAGTAAGAAATTGAACGATAAAAAGAGAGGGGAGAGTCGCCCTCCTGGATCTTCCGTAACTACTGGGCTCGTAACAAAACGAATAAGTATATATTCCTTTTTTTTCTATTTTTTTCTGAATTTGATTCTTTTTGCGCGTTTTCGATATTATTCGTAGTGATTGAATGGAAAATGGAGGGAAAAAAAATTATTCTAACGGTTCACATTGGTTAGAGTAAAAATAAACACATGAAAGTAATACAATTATTGGGACAAGGCTGTTTTCTTTTCAATGCTATGACGCCTTTAGAGGGAGGTAGGGGGAAGGCTCGTGAAACGGTTTTACTTTGTGCGCAGCTCAAAGAAAACACGAAGGTAAAATTTATATGTGTGTTGGGTACAACATGAGACGAAGAAGAGAGAGAAGATCGTGTGTTGTTTTTTGGGAATAAAAGGAATATAGATGTGTAGCGTCCCGATGCTTGTGTACCGACTTTAGGTTTCTGGCTTTATAACCAATGGTTTGCTCTACTAGTTACAGCAAGATGAAACAGAGGGAGACTCCGAGGAAAGAGCGCGGTAAGATCACCATTTTTTTTAATTTTATTTTTCTTGACCATCCTCTGGATTCTTTTCATCTCTGTTAATCATTTATTTGGCTCTCATGTAACGAACTTTGTAGACACGCTGTGGTTTATATTCTTTGGAAATTGTACTCTGTCTACTTGGGATTGGACTGTATGTAAGAGGCATCTTTACTGGCAATGCTACATTAATGTCGTCTTCTCTTTTGGCTTTGTTCTATGTATAGAGAGTGCCTCACTGCCACATCATTGGAGACACCAATCGTTCTTCTCACATTCCATTTGTTGTTTGTGAATCACAAAAGAGTCGTTACGAATTGTCTTCAATTATATGCTGTATTGAGCTGAGATAGGAATATAATGAGAGTGATGAGTTCAATTCTTTCCCTCTCCTTCGTATTTACGTTAAGAATTGAGAGAAATTGAGAAAAAAAAACAATTATTAAAGATTCGATAAATTTATGGAGTCTTTCAGCGAAAAGTAAATTTTTTCCCCTTCAATAGACATTTTCTCTACATCTGATTCTTCTCCACTCTCCTCGATTTCTGGAATATCATCGAAAAAAGTCTTGTCAACTGTTTTACTACTTCACTGCTGAATTTCTTTCAACTCTTTGTTGATATTTCATTCGAATGAATTTTGAAATTTAATGCTCAAAACATTTGCATAATGTAGAATTCACATGAAATGTTCATTCACCAATCTCAGCAGTCAGTGGATTGATTTATTTAATTCTTCATTCATGCAAATAAAAGTGAGATAATAATCTGAGAAGAAAGAAACGAATAAAGTCTTAAAAATCATTTCCCACTGTAATAACAATTCCAAATATACAAGGTCATGTAAATCACTCTTGACTTTTACGTGCTTCTTGAAATTAGTAAGAGCTGCACTGAGGTACTATCATCCATTGGCTCATCCTCACCCGTTTAAATACTTAAAAACAGAGAGAAAGAGAAAAAGTAACAAAAAAAAAAAGGATTTATCTCTCCACACTCGTGTTTATTACTGTTTTAGTAGACGATTTAAATTCATTCACATGATAAACTTAATTCAACCAATTGAACAAATGTGCAATAAAATAACTATTCAGATTTTTTTTTCATGTGAGGAGAGTGGATGATAAAATAAATATATATATTTTTCTTTAAGACTAAAATACGATTCTCTATCACAATTAAATTTTGTTGTATCTCCCTTCATTTCCTCATGCTGACCAAGCTGGAGATCAAAATTTGATGTTAATTTTATGTATTGAATCACCATGACTTCAATTACGAGACACCTTAAACCGGAATTTACAACTCTAAACCAAAACGATGAATATATCGATTAAAAGTGATATGAGGGGTGGGTACAATCTTGGTTTTTAAGCCAGTTGAAATTTGAAGTGACTCTCTTTGCATATGTAATTGAGGAAATCACTGGACTCATTGCAGTAATGAAGTGGTGAAAAGCGGTTAATCAATAAATTTGTCTGACATTCCATTGAAAATATGTTTGAAGTGATAAATTCTCTGAATCCGTATTGCCTTCGAATTAGCTTTAAAATAAATTAGAAGTGTTTTTTCCAACTATGCTATTTTCCTGATAAATTATTCCGTTGAATTACCAATAGATACAAAGTCTAGTTTTATTCAAAATAAAAACTAATGAGAAAGTTGCAAACGATCTGCATAAATTATTTTGAAAATATAAGAAAAAAGTATTCAGATTACCTTCTTTTGAAGAGAAAATAAATTAGAACCGATTTTTTCAACTATCCCACATCATCACTTCTCTAATGAATTCAGCTGAGTTCCTATTAAAAAATAAAAATTAGCGAAGGAGCGATAAATTGTGCAAAAATATTATTTTGAGAACAAAAAATTGGGCGTATTACTTATTCTGAGAACAGGTCAATGAAATAGTGCGCGGACTGAAAAAGTAACAATGGGAAATAAATTTTATGGATAAAAAAAATCAGAGGGAAAATAAACGAAAGAGAGAGAGAAAAAAAGGGAAGAGTGTACGGGGAGTGGAACCGTGATTTTCATCGGGTTCGAAGGTCATGTGTGGGTGTTTTCACGCTTTTTCAGTGTAAATTTCTAACTCCGTAACATGAATGCCTGATAATGCGAACGATATTCTCTCCCACGCAATGCTTTTTGTTTTCTCACATACAATATGGCCAATGTAGGCTTGAATAGATGACAATAAAATATCATACATATGTGTTTGGTATTTACAAGTACAAATAACAATTGACATGTTAATGTTAACTATATGAAGTGGAGTATCAAATAATGAATTAAAAAAATTCTCACGGTTCTCCTCTGCTTCAAATATGTAATTTACATATAAAATATAATACTGTACTCTTGTATATTGAGAGAAGGTACTTCAGGCCAATGTGAGAACCGGCTTCACATATATAGTTGCATATTTAGGTATGGAGATGCTTGCTCTTGCTTCGTTTCTCTGAAGTGGATTCCGGATCTTTAGTTAAACTCTCTTCTCTCTCTTCGGCTGGCAATCTGCGTCTCATGCATGAAAAATTCCATGACCAGACGATTCGAATTACATCGAAGAAACTTTGTAGAAGTGCAAAGAAAATTCCGCATTAATTTATTTTTTTTCCTCTCAACATTGGCAATCAGAGGAAATTATAAAAATGTTTAGAGTGAAAATTACGAAGCCTGATGCCCATAATTTTATGTTATTTCTGATAGAATAGAATTCAGTAGTGGAGTGGAATAACAGGTTGAGTTGATTTTTTCGAAAATGAATTTTTATGTTGAGTCGCTCAAAAATAATCACAATTTATGATGAAAACACATTTTCAAGAAGATAAACTTAAACTGTTATTCCATTTCATTACTGGATTACCGATACTGTAAGATACAATTATCAATTTTTTTTTTTTTTACATTTTTTGTTCTCAAAAAGTAGTAGACATTTTACTCAACTCCAATAACATACCCCTCTCTCATGAATATTCAAGAGGATCAGTAAAATATTTCATGCCTGAAATGACATCTTTCTCTGCAGTTTTTCTCTCCCATAAATGAGTAATTAAACAGTTTTATCCCCTTCCTCGATTTTCTGGAAGAAAAACTTGAAATAACCTGGGTGTTAACTTTTTTACTTTACTGAGGACATATTTAATTACACCTCTTCACAAAACATGTATCCTCATTCATATTTAATGGCGAGACACTACCGTGTCTCTGCAAAACAGAAAAAAAACAAAAAAAGAAAATGTCATAGAGTGGAAGTATAAACCAGCAAAACCAGGACTCTAATGTTAAAGTACCACTTCTCTCTCTCTATTCATTGCAATTTATTGAACCTCTTTTACGTCACAAAGTGGTCGTTATAGAGTACCAGTAAATGCCATTTGTCAATCTACCAATTAATGGTATTTTAACCAGTAACTATCACATAAAGATTGTGAAAAATAAGTTTTAATTTGTTCCTATTTCTTTTCCTTATTATTTTGTTTTGTTCTTCTCCTCTTCTCTCTTGTTCTCCCGCTTAGTTTACCGTCATTCCCCCCTCTTTTTCCTTCAAGTGCATATTATTTTTCCATCGTTTTTCCCTACTTTCTGACTTCAAGTTGTTTGTTCGCTTGATGACGTGCGGAAGCTTCTGCAATGTTCGCTCGATAATTTCGCACTTCAACGTATACACACATACATACACGCACAGACACACGCTTGTCTCTTCCACTTCTCTTTCCTCCACTCTTTTAACTCAAAGCACAGATACTACACGTGCCCATTGATGCGCTCTGGGAGTTGGATAATAAAATGAAAAAAAAAAAATAGAGTGGAAAAAAAAACGTGTGCTCTCATTCACGTTAGAGTAAAAGAGAATGAAAATAAAAGAGTGAAAGAGAGGGGAGGGGGGGGGGGGGGAAACCACAAGCCCTGATAATCGAGTTTGTGGTTTTACGTGAACTTCCGGCAGTGTCAGAAGCGTTCGGCGCCTCATAATCCATTGGTGGATTTAGTACTCAATTCATTAAGTCACGAGTAATCTCAATTGTTTAACTGTGAGAATGAGTTTTCACTTTTCTTCTTTTTTTTCAGTTTAGCTGGAGGAATTTCAAAAAATACATTTTTTACTACATTATCCGTACGATTATCGAGGAAAAAAAGATAAGAAAGTTTTCATTCAGTTTTGATAATGCATTGTGAACAACGAAGTAGAGCGATTTTGACCGTGAAATGGAAAATGGAGATAAGTCGAGTAGTTGAGATCGAAGTTTTTCCTGGGTATCTAGGAATCTGAGGGATTTGGCCAAATTTTTTTTTAAACATTATTTGCAGATCTGATTTTTCTCAAACAAAAGGGCCATCACGAAATTTTTCCTATTTCACTCGGATCGCGAGATATTCGAGAAAAACTGATTCACCGTGAGAAAGAAAAAGGAAGATTTCTGCTAATTCATATATTTCCAAGATTGCGAATTGACGAAAAGGCAATTCACTCAGCTATATTATTTCAATAATTGACGGTTTGTGCTCCATCGATTATTACCTGGTAGTTAGAATCTTCAGGGATGTTAATATAATGAAAGAGTTATATTCAACACGATAATCTAATTTCTGCAGAAAATTAAGGACAATGTTGGGTATGATGCGGTGTGATGATCTGCCAATTGTCTTTTTATGGAACTAACCACGTGTGCGGCATTTCCGAGTCGTAAATCATTCGTATGGTAGAGTCCGGGTCAAGTGCACTCTTGGATTAATATTCGAGGGACATAATAAAAGTGATTTAATTGCCGCTACTCTCATTATTTTTGCGGTTTTTTTTGCTCTTAAAGTTTTGTGAATGAGCAGTTGAATGGAGAAATGAAAAAAAAAAAAGAAAATAAATTAGAATGGATTCAAGTGTTAATTAATTGAATCATTTTAAACTCGACTCCTTGTTGAAATATGTCGGAATCTGAAGGGAGATGCAAGAATTCTCGTTGATACCTTTTTTTTGAGGCGAAAGTCCTAAAAAATAGATCTCCACAAAAATCCTCGCATTTCCATCAGATTCCTCGGTATTTCCAACAAAAAAAAACTGAATCTGCAAATCAAGGCATTTAGTTTCACATCTCCGCCGCATTTTTCTCAGGAATAATGGAATTATTTTCTTTTGCCTACAAACTCGTCGTAAGCATTGTAAAAAGTTTTCAACCCATCGATTCCATTAAACAGTAAACGATGAAACATTAATGAGAACAGTATCATGACGATAACTTGAATTATCAAAATGTCATAGTTGATAATTTATAAAAAATTGAAAAATATTGAACTTTAGCACAAGTTCTCTTGTTCCGGACGTTGTTCATTGTTTTTCTCTGTTTTCACTTTTTTTTCCTTCTCTTTATCATGTGAACATTGTTGATTGTGTGACAGTATGGTTACACCAGTTTGTGTTTTCCACAGCACACGTGTGTAACACGTATATAATGAGAATGTAGGTGGAAGTTGAAACGGGAAGAGAAACAACGGAGGTGATAACTTCCGCATCGAAATTACATTCTCGAGAACTATACCAAATGAAAATACGAGCAAACATTGAGACAGCCATTCAAGAATAGAATACTACTGTTCTGTGAATCATGAATATTCTTGCATCAATGAATTTATCATTTTATTTTTAAATTTACATTGAACATTGATTTAATGATTTTTAAAAAATTATTTACTGAATTGTGGAATTAAATGTCAAATATAGAATGTCACAATGTAGACATTTGCTATAGATTGATTTTTCATGCTTACACCGTTTTTGCCGTAAACACGTATCGTTTTCACGGACATTCTCTGAATTCTTAATTTTTTTTCCTCTTTCATTTTTTTTTCTTCTTTCTTCTATTCAACATTTTTATGGGACGAGGTGGAATAAAATGAAATTTTTGAAATTCCTAGTATGGCTCTGAAATACTGAATGAAAGATAAATATAGACGAAACATAATGGAGGGAAAAAATATTGAAATTGAGAGAAAAAAATTTGAAGAGTGAAATTTTCTGGAAAAAATTAATGTTTTGCTTTTTTTTTTTAAAAACATATTTCAGTGCCGAGTGAGATGTTTGATGCTGGCATGAATTTGAAGGGGAATAAAATGGAAGATGCAGATTAAACAAAAATAATTGAATGATGCAGAATATTGGAATTTCTATGTTTGACTCATACACGAGCCAAGATAATACTATATTCTGTGTTTTTTAAAATTTCACGTCTCATGGTAATTCGCAGAACAGAGTATTTAATGGACAAGAATAAATAGAATAAATGAGAATAATAAAATAATTCAGACGTTCTTTCAGCAGACGGTATTCATATAATGAAGATCCGTAAGCAATAATTTTAGTCATAAAATTTACCCTCTAGTATCTTGTATACAAAGAGAAAAATAAAGTTTGACCAGAATGTTTGAATAGAAAGAGGAAAAAACCGAGGAAAAATCCTGCCCCTGGAGTGATCCTTCCAATATCCGTAGAAACTCATAAAATCCGAAAAAGCCCATAAAATTTGTTGAAACTATATTTGTAATGTTGGATGAGACCTCCAAAAAAAAAAAGACTAAAAATTTGATCTGTGCACGAGATAAAAATCATCGGCCTGTATTGTGCCAAATCGTCTTATCAAGCAGCTTTCTTGGTTCCCGATATATAACCAACTGAAAAATAATTCGAACCGTTTCTTTTATTCCCTCATGATTTTGTAAAACATGTGAAATACATCGTCAGGATGAGGAATTCTATTTTCAGCACTCGAATGGTCATTTATTGTCAATGAATTCAGTAACCCCCAGAGATCTATACTTTCAAATCCGTCAAGACCATCTTATAGTGTGTCATTGACTAGTAGAAAAAAAAGGAGAAAAAGAGGAAAAAAAAGGAGAATCTGAAATGTACATAGATGTAAAGAGGCCTCCGTGAGGAGCTTCGAAAAAAACCGTTTCAAAATATAACTGTTAATGAAATCGATGGTGTCAGATTTAGAAGGACCTCGTGCTACGACAGAGGCACCCGCGTCTCTCTTTTTTTTCCCTCTCGTGTATATTACGATCACGAGGCCTCTCATGGCAGTTACTAATGACGCCGACGTGAGCCTTCGGGGTTCCCCTGATTCTCCCCTTCCCCAGAGGTTATTCCGCCTGTTCGGCTAAAATCCCACATTGTAGACGCCCGCGCGGAGGCGCGCGCGCATCGATCTCTTGGCATCGATAGCGGCACTTAACCGCACGCCGTCGACTGCGCAAAAGAGCGCGTGAGCTCCGCCTCCGTCGAGAACAGTTGAGAAAGTTCTTCGAACCGGCGACGCAGCCGCCCGGAATCCTACGAGGTAAAACGAAACGACACACGGCCTGCTAAAGAACAAAGAAAGAGCAAAAGCAACTGCCTCCCCTCTTTCCCTGGCCCTTCCCACCCTCTTGCTCGCACTTGCTCTCTCTCAAATACACACACGCACACACAGTCTATCTTTCACTCCCTTTGCCTCTTCGTCGCGCCATAATATATATTACGGGTGCTTTGCAACGAAAGAGAGAAAGAGAGAGGTAACACATATACGAATGGGGGAAAGAGAGTATATGGTTGCACTGGTTTTAGTTAGTAGTTGGTTACGTTTTCTATACGGGTGATGATGATGATGATGGTGAATAGTGGTGGTAGTGGTGGAAATATTGGTGTAGTTGGTGGTGGAAAAGAGCGCGCGCGACGCGTCCCCGAGACATCGTCGATTTCGCAAGCAAAACCCAGCACTGCACTCTCCACATATACACACAAACAAACTTATTTACTACGTATATAAACATACCGGGTGGGCTTATTTGTTTACGATAAAGAGATTGAAAAGAAAAAGGAAAAAAAAAGAAACACGAAGAATTATATATTTGTATATATGTATACATGTGTATACGAATGGACATAAATCGCCAAAAGAGAGAGAGAGAGAGAGAGAGAGAGGGGGGGGGGGAGAAGATCTCATTATCTCGACCTCTTTTGATGCTCAGTGTGCTTCGTGAATTATTAGAGTACTGAGAAAGTTTAATTTTGAAGATTTTTTTTCTTCTCTCTTACGTTGGAAAGGAAGAGAAAAAAAAGCAAGAATTTGTATTTTAAATGAAAGCATGAAAAAAAAAAGAATTGGACAAAAACAAGAGACGAAAAGAGAGTGAGGACAGAAGGCGATGTCAAGGAAACAGAGGGAGGGTAAAGAGTATGTGTGTGTTTGCCTGACATCTTCGATAGCCTGTTCAAAACAGAGACCGGCGACATACCACGGGGCCACGGCGAGCTCCGAAAATACGTCGTAGACGTCGGTAGGTACAGGGACACACACAGTGAAGGGAAAGAGAACGCATGAAACGAGTCAGAAGTGTGAAGAGAAGGGGGTCGCAGTGGGGCAGAGGGGAGGGAGAAGAGAGATGTATTCAGAGCGGCTTGGAAAGAGAAAAACATTGTAGAGAATGCGGACTACTATATAATATAAAATGTTTGAAGCAAAATAAAATTGATGGAAAGACGGGGGATTGAAAAAAAAATAATAAAAATGATTGAATAAAAGAATAAGAAAAAAAAACAGGAAAATAAGAGAGAGTGAGACGAATAAAATAGTTAAGAGTCACTCACCGTGCCACGGACACGCCGTGCTCCAAAAAATTCCACGCCACAGTGTTTAAACGGCCAAATGACTTAAATATTAAGAGCACTTTCACACCAATAAAAGAAAAAAATGTAAATAATAATAATAATGATAATATAAAAAAATTAAAAATAATTGGAGAAAAAAATGAATTTCTCCCACAAAAATTCACGAAAAAAAAAATAATAATAAGAACACACACACATACACTAAGTTGATTGTATGCAAAAGAGAGAGAGAGTAACTTCTTATATTGTACGCTGATTAATCTATTAGTGCAATTTTTATTGTTCACTCAGTAGACGATTTCATACACTTAAATACAAGCAATAACAAACGGACACAAGAGATTCCCCGCACGAATCGCACACAAGTTGTTTACTAGACTGCCGCTACCACGCCATGCCCCGTGTTCCGTTTTCCCCTTCCGCTCAGCCCCTCATCTATGAATTGAGGCAAAACAAGAACCTGCGCATTGTACAACTGCGCACCGGCTCACCTTCCGGAACGAGTTTTCCCACGGACAACCACACGAACGCCTCGTGGCTCCATGAAGACACTAATACACAAATATTAAATGCTCAATACACTTCAGCAAGCCGTTAGATTGTTCAATTTTGAATAATATAAATTGTTTTTTAATTTTTTTGATTAATTGTCAGTTTAAAATTTATGATTATTTTATTTTTCATCTTCGGCAGATGGTCATTTTTTTTCAACTAGTGTAGATCGTATTTAGAGAATGTTAACACGTAAATCTGGCAGGTCATCGTCCGCCACGCGGGAATGGCGCTCAATGGCGCTTGAGTTCCCGCTTGTGTTGATGGATCAAATACTCGAGGTTGTTTGGCTCTCAAATAGTATTAGCAGCGACATCTTTCGATCATTGTGACAAAGCTATTCATTCATCAATTGGTAAAGAATGCTCTTCCGAAGGGGTAAACAAAGATTCAAATGCTTTATTGTTCTCGAGAGATGAAAATCCTAATAAGTATTTTGTTTTTATTTCTATTTTATTTTATTGCATCATGAGGATAAACAACGTGACACTGACATTAATGTGATGAGACCCAGTAACATTGATCCTGTACAGACAATTGCCAGAGTATCTCGATTGTAGTTTGGACAGAATTCTTTATCGTCACATCTCCTGTAAGCATAAGCTCGTGTTAACAACTTAATTTCATTCAATTTTCATTGTTATTTTTTTCGGGAATAATTACCAGTGCTCAATGAATATAACGACTATTCCAGTTACAACTTTGTCCAAAAATGTAACTATAGAGTAAACTAAAGCACTATTCTCAGTTCTTGGACCAATAATTTCAGCAGTAACACTCAATGCAGTTACCATTGTTATTGAACTAGCTGCACCAATTAAAATTCCAACTGTGTAAATAATAAATTCATAATTTCCAGCGTATTCAGTGACAATACCACCGAGAATACCAATCAGTGCACCTAGGAGGTAGCATATCTGTAAAATTATCTATTCTTTATTTCTTTATAGATGAGAACTATCTCTGTGTTTTACAAATAGAGTGAATTTAAATGAGATGTTTCAATTTTGGCAGAGACTTTTTCTTGCAGAGCAAAAAGTCTTAATATCTTCCTCTATTTCTAAAAGATTCCATCAAAAATTACTAGAGTTTTTCAAGAACATTGCCTTTTTTTCAATTTTGACTGCCACAACTGAAAAACTTTAGATCAGAGTAAAATAAAGTAAATGAGGCAGAAAGAACAGGAAAAACGGTCGAAAAGTCCACACAAAAACTGGAAAAGTTGAAGAGTAAAGAATAAATATAGGATCTAATGAGGTTTGTAGAGAGAAAGAGAGAGAGAGAGAGAATACTTATACCAGAGTAAATAGTTTACCTTGGTACCGCATGATCTGTTGATGTATTTTAAAGTAAGTGCAGCAGCAAATGACGCCAAATATGATGTCAATGGTACTGTTGCTAATGCCTGTTTCCCACCAACATCAGTTTCTTCGATATACAATGTTAAATAAACAGATGACAATGTTATGAATAATCTACTTGCTACATAGAGCAAAGCAACACGTAACAATAATGTTGTGGCAATCCAAGATCTTCGGTGATTAATTTCAGCCTCATTACGCTCTGGTGCTTCGGTGTCTGATTTTTGTGAGGTCACTGGAACGACTTCGAGAAGTTTGGCTTTTAAAAATGCGTGAAATAACACTGTTGCTGTTATGCCAAATGCTGTTATAACGAGTACAATGTCCTGCAAATGAAGAAATTAATCAGTCGTGGCATTGGGATGTTCAGAAAAAATAGAGCACATCACAATTTTTAACGCGATTGTGAAAAATTGTATTTTGATGGTAATGGATTCAATTGAATTCCTTTTTCCGTTAAAAATGGTTCAATACAGTTCGAAAGATTCGATTAAAGCTGCGATTATGTACTACCGATTCAAGTTTTATCTATAAATCTTTTTAGATTTTTGTTGAGTCATTCAAAATAATTATGATAATATGAATGATTATGAGAATATCACTCGAAAAAAAATTCAGCTTTGAATGTTTTAGGAAGACAAGATGATGAATGTCTTTCATTTCTCTAACAAAAAAAAATGAATATTAAAAAAATCGAAAAAATTAGACTTTATTGCATTTTTACTGTCGTAAATTCACCTGACTTCCTGTCAGAAAATTGGAAAAAATTGCACTATAATTTCTCACGCGATATACCGTTGATACCGAAAATAATTGTCACCTCGAACAGTTATTTTTTTTTACAATTTCTCCCCAACCCAAGTAAATCTAATTTAACCATTTTATCTTCATAGAATCAAGTTAATCATAAAAATTTTACACGAAATTTAAAGCTGTCTTGTTCATTCAGCCTCGCAATAGATTGGTCGTTTGTAGGTAAAACAATCCATGTCACGACAAATACAAAAACAGCAGCACCAACTTGAGCCGAGTATCTAAAAGAAAAATAAAAAATAATAATGAAAAATTGCAAGAAAAACAACAAATAGAAAAAATTCCGCGTGATATCGCAACCTTGCAGTGAACATTATTTTTTTTTTCTACCTTATTGCTGTTAAATCGGCTCTGACCAATGGTGACTGTGTAAGCATTGGTATCATAGATAAATGTGATATTTGTACTGCTGCCCAGCCAGTTTGAAAAATCGCGATACTCCCAATATAAATAACCATGGCAATACCACTGAGTGAATTAAAAAAACTACCAAATATCATTGGAAATGACAGGGTTACGAGAACAGAGCCAATTATGTGCCAAATTTTTTTCTTGCTGTATCTGTCCACCAGTACACCAAATACTGGTGTCATCAGAGCATCCACGAGTTGACCTGGAATGAGAAAAGAAAATCTTTCAAATTTTTTGATATATCTTCAAAAAAATGAAACACGATTTTTAATAGGCGATCTTTTTTATAGGTCTTTTTCCCCATCTATCAAAAATGTTTTACACGAAAACTTCCATATCTCTCTTCTCTTACGAGAGATTCACTGAAAACTTCTAATCATCAATGTCATTATCGATCAAGACATGATAGCTACTATCTGCAATTTGAAAAATTCCAAATTCACTGACCTAGAAGTAATAGCGCGCCAGCATTCAGGGGCTCAACGCCTGCTATTCTCTGCAGATAAATCAGTGTATAAGAAAACCACATAGCAGCAGCAAGATCATTAAAAATGTGACCAAGTGAATAAGCCAATTTCGTTTTTATTGATATATTTCCCTCTATGAGCGGCGTCGTCTCCTCCTCCATTGCCATCTTCGTTAAACAATGTGGTATAAATTGTTTAATAAAATAGACAATGAATCGTTTTGCCCGTCGCCATTTAATTGTTCGTATTGGCAGCAAATAATAAACTTCCTTCGCAATCATTCGTTATTGAACATTCACCTGTAATAACAATTTTAGTTTAATACTAAATTTAATTATGGAATTGTGACTTGAAAATTACAAAAAAAAAAACAAAAAGCATCAAGAGTAAATGAATGATTGCACTTCCAGTTTGATCTCATTGAAGGAACAAAGTGCTCTAAATTGGCTGTTAAAAGTCGTCAGATGACTCCCTTTCACTCGCATTATTTACCAATCAATTCGTAAAATTTCTCTCAAGAAGATAATTAATATTTCTCATTGTCAACAGTACAAAAAAGTATTCAACTTACATTTGATTCAATTAAGATGAAAAATTCGAAAATCTTCAGGTGGTTGTTCACTCGCATATTACCGGTACAAATGCACAATGTTCGAATGATGTTTTCACTCAACAATAAAAATTTATTCATTTATTTGAAGTGGAAATATTTATTGCAATCTTATCTTCCACTAACAGTTCCACTACGTGTTGTATCAGGAATTGAGTGGAAATTTTTGAAAAATTCAAAAAGTCTTATTTACTTGAAAATGCCAGTGAAGATAGTCCAGGCGATGTGAACGCTTGGAGGATCACGACACGCCTGACACAAAGAGTACGACTTTCGCAAATGCCTGCAAGAGAATTATTCCCCTTCGGTTGTAATACGAGTCCGTGAAGAGAAATGCGAGTGACCAACCTGAAGGGAATCGATACCTGGTTCTTGTACGGTCTCTCAGGCTGACGAGAGAGTTCACTAACCGCTTATGGTGAACTGTCATTTATTATTTTGAATCCTGATTTTAGAAGAAAAAACACAACGAGTCTCTTTCTCGTCAATTGGAACAAACAGTGGAATTGATGGAGTGGAAATTATGGCTTTGTCATTCAAAAAAATTATATATATTTTTTTGGAATAAAGTGAACATTTACATATTGCATGATCAATCAATTATCTGCATATTCGGTAATGTGGTTCTACAAAAAAATTATGATCTCGCTTGCAAGAGCAGTAGTTGTGGGTGAAATGACAAAAGGACATGAGGCTGGAAATTACTCGTGAATGCATTCCCTAGGATCTCAGGAATGTACAGATCTACGAGGATGAACGTCGAGACTTTTATTGCAGGAAATTTTATCCTCTACAAAAAAGGTCTCTTGATAAATTCTCTCGAATGCAATAGTTTCCGACATATCTAGAGAATACTTCAAATGTAATTTTTCAAGTTTCTTTAGCTTTTCGCGAATAAAAATGATTTTTTTTTTTTTTTGGAGAACCGTGCAATTATTTCATGATGCTTATAAAAAATGGTTTCAAAGTGGAGAGAAAAAAAAATAATCTCACTCTGAAATTAACGACTAGTTACATCTCTTGGAAAAATAAATTCTATACGATTGAAAATATCATTAAATGTAAAATAAGAAAATATAGTGAATATATTATTATCAGAGTATTGGTATCTTTGATTTCGTTCGTCATGAGGGCAATGAATAGTTAGATTTATAGGCTCCAATGATTTTCCATTATGACCCGACATATGTTACCAATCATTCGTGAATGATAGAACAATTATTTTTAATCATCTTGGGTATTGTCATTCCATGGCGAATAATAGCATAACAATCTGGCTCATGCTTAACTTATTATGCGGAATTAGGCAGTTCAATTGTGGTTGAGGAAATCTCATGTAGAAATTTCATGATTTTTAAATTACTACAGCATCTGGTGTCGATTCAGTTCTGTTGGATGCTGCATAATCAGTTTCTTCGAATTGCCTCAAGTGAATCTACATGAAGAATGAGAAAATTATTAATCCAGGCTATTTCGTAGTCATTTTTTTTGCAGTTTTTCCTGAATATGTAGTTAAATGAGGAAAACATTGCAATTAAAATTGTGCATTTTTATATAATTTGATATTACAATTGATATCACACCTGAAGATGTAAGTTGACTTCCGCTGAGCGGCTTAAGTATGGAAAATTTCCACCGCTCTTGAGATGTGCTAATTTTGCATTGGGATAACATTTATACATTTCTTCTCTCACAACATTTGACAATGCATATTCATCAAAAACATCAATTATTGTAACAGGCACACTGCCCATTTTGTGTGGTTGAACGTAACTACTAATGCAATTCATTGTCAATCGTGATGCCAGTTCCGGTTGAGTCAAACTCTCCAACTGAAAATGATCATTTACGTCATCAATAAATTTCTTGAATATGGATTAATTCAAATTTCATTAAAACATTATATTTTTACCCTTTCAACCATGAAATCAATAGCATCAATTATTTCTGCATCTACTTTGTCAGTCGAGAAATTACCCATCAGCATTTTTTTAAGTACAAGCGAAGGTAATATCCAGAATCTGAGACGAAGAAAAAAATATAGATAATTTATTAATCATTACAAGCAGAAGAGAACTAGACTATCAATTAATTCATATTTCCTTACATAGCAGCTGAGTCATTGTAACTGAAGACTGATGTATCAGTGAAAGTGTTGCATAATACCAGTGACTCAACTCTAGGACAATGACAATTGACTTCTGCAAATTTTTGCGCTAAAAATCCGCCTAAATCAAAAAATTACGTGCAATGATTTTCATTGAATTTCATGAAATCTGAAGGAAATAGAGAAGTCGTCGTTGGGGCCTTTTTTGTAGCTTCAAATTTTCTCCACAAAAGAGGTAATAACAATAATTTCTCTATCTTCCTGTTGATGAGACTAATGTTAATTGAAATATCAATTCACCCAACGAGGCACCGAACAAATGAATTCTATCTAATTCCAAATAGTCCAGAAGTTTTCTGAATCCATCACACCACTCCTTGATACTCCAATAAACTGGTGCCTCGGCCTAATAAGAAGAGCATCAATTTAAACCAATAAAATTACCAATATCAATTGATTAGCTATGCACACGTACACAGTATCAATATCCCGAATACTTATCTCACTTGTTATTTCAACATTCCTTCATCGATTAAAATGACAATAAAATTCTCTATGCATCGCATATCTTCGGTATCATATTACCATAATATAACTGAATTTACAATACTCACAGCTATAACACGATAGCCCTTGGCAGTCAAACCGAGTATTTGTTTGAAAAATATGTCAGAGGTACCACTAACAGGTGGCAAACATATGAGTGGACATTTTATTGTTTTCGGCCCGGAGTCATAAACTTTCCAGCCCTGAAAATATATAATATTTTTAATGTAATGATTTTAAAAAGATGTTCTATATCTCTTCGATTGAATCAGATAAAAATAAATAATTGAATTGTTAATTTTACCTTTGTGCCATCACTATCAACAACAATTTTTCGCAGTGGAACAGAACTCCGGAAACTCTGATATTCTTTCGAACGCGAGAGTTCACTTGTGCACGACATTATTTTTCACTTTGTAATGACTCTTTACAGAATCACGTACTTGTAATCAAGGAAAAAAAGACGAATAATAGAAAGATAACGAGGGAGAAAAGAAAACAAGTGTCTTTTTTTAAATTCTCTTACAATAAATCAGCTGGTAGCTGGGGAGAAAAAGACTCACGCTACTGGGCGAAGGACGCCTATCACTACAGATTGACACTACTGTGCTGTAAACTCGACAGCCGGATGCTCGACTGATAAACCGGCAATGATCACTTCTTTCATTTTGTTTCATTCATTTTCAAGGCTATCATAGGTCAAAGATTAGACTGTTTACGTTAATAATAATGCGACTGGAGAGTCGAGTGTTTTGTGGAGAACTTGGAACTAAACGATTGATGGTATAAGTTACTGACTGTTGGTAAAACGTTATTTATTATTGTCGAACTAACCAAAAAGAGATCTTCTGAGGTCGACCCGAAGCTGAAATTCATATGTTATAGCATAGAAGCCGAATATTTCCGAAGATCCTTCTTTGGCTAGTTTGATGATATTGGAAAACGAGAACTTTAGTGACTGAGGAGAGAGCTGCGAGCATGCTTTGCTGCAGTTGGTTTCAGCAAGATGAATCAGATTTCCTTTGCAGAATTTTGAGAGAAAAAAACTTTATTCGGTAGTGAAAAGCTTGAAGACTAAAACTTACCCTGATCTATATGATGTAATAATTAATGAATTATGGATTCATTCTTGGAACGAGCACGTAATTCATTTCGAGATTTCAGTGTATGCTCCATTTAGCGATAGTTCTACGAACCCAGATATCAAAATCGACTTATCGATGGAGCACTATTCGAAATCCGAAATTCAATAGAGGGAATAGGAAGAAAATATAAAATTAAGTTAAGGTAGTACCGCCGGTACTCGATTGACTCTTCCAAAAATTCGAAAATTTGGTACATTTGGCACTTGGTACATTCTCAGAGTATAATAAGATAATGCATCTATTAAACATTTTTTTAACATTTTAACATTTTAGAAATTCTTATTAACATATAAACAGCATCTATGTACATTTATTTACAAAGAGATATCAGAGACTAAATCAATGGCAACAGCCCGGGGGCTTTAACTCATATTTATCATAATGTTTCGTTGTTGTGTATACATGATGATTAAAAAAAAAAGAACAAAATTTCAATAGGGAAAATTATTCAAAACAAAAACCCTATAGAGCATCAATTAAACCAGTTAAATTTTGAAGAATTAGCGAGAACGAGTTAAAAGATATTGACACTTGAAGTTTCACGAGTTGAACACTGAGGCTTGAGGGAAATCGCACATTTTATTATCCTTTAAAAAATTGATCCGTCCGATTTGAATTTAAAGAAAATGGAAATGAAAAATAGAAAATTATGTCTAAAACATTTTTAACCTTTGAAAATGCAGCTGCCGAGCATGTAATAGTAGTAATTAGTGGATAACTATTGAAACTGTACTGTAGTGGTAGAAACGTGAAAAATATGGATGCACTTAGTACTGGGAGAATATTTCTTTCAAAATCATTTAAAACAAGCAACTCTCGCTGCGTTATTCGTCATTTCTTCTGTGTTATCCTTTTAATTTCTGCTGAAAGATTAGCAGAATGCTTTCGAATGATTCTCCCTAAATCTCATTCGAATTAGTTTACTTGAAAAAAAAAAAAAAAATTTGCTCCATGATACACTAATAAGCGCACAACTGCAGTCGTATTTCTCTATTATTATTTATAAATTTCAATCATATTGCATACTGCATAAATGGAACATTTACAAACGAATTTATTTTATTTTACTTTTTCCATTAATTTCGAAAAATATGATGCCTAATCTCAATAATTATTCACTCTTCTTCTTTTTCATAAGTCACTTTAAAGCCGCTTAGGATTTCTCCATGAACTGTAATTTGAAAGAGAATCAAGAAATATCGTCTAATGTCGAACATATAGATTATTGCAGACTCAAAAGTTTGCTTTTCGTGTTATAATGAATTCAAATATAGGATGAAAAGTTTGAGCATAATGAAATTTGATTATTTTCAAATTATACTAAATTTTACATAAAAAAACGCTTCTTCGTCAAAAAATAGCGTATTGTACCAAGACCCAGTGAATGACCGCTCTTGCCCATTGAATGACTGGGAATGGTCCAGTTAATGACCGATGTATTAACTTATTGCTTAAAGTATGCAAATTAATTTCTACAATTGTTTTTTCATCTGAACGAAAAAATTATTAATTCTACTTCGTGAAAAAAACTATATTCTATTATTCAGTTAAAAATGCATTATTTTTCTTCAACGAATTCTTGCCATCACAGTATTCATTTATTAAGATATATATCTGAATTTCCTGAAACTGATTATTTTTAGATGTATAAAAATATTCTTGAACTCTATTAACATAGCATCATCAATTATAACAATTTGAAATTATATTGTGCTTAGTTAATAATTAAATTATGCAGACAGATCCGTAGAAAATTTAAACAATTAACAAACTTCACTAAATAATACTATTTTTATTATCTATGACTTCTACATTGTTATCACCAGTTCGTTATTTAGCTAAAGCTGAAGTATGTCAGTCTCAAAAAAAAACTCTGTTATATATGAGGCATTCCACGCTATTTCACTCATTTTTCAAGCTTTTTCCTCGATTTAGTTCATTTTTGGATATATTTTTGGAATAGCTTGTGAAAGTCATTTGCTATGGGAACAGAGAACATTGTTTTTCTTCGAAAATTATGACCATTTAAAATTTGGAAAAAACGGTGAAAACGCCCATTTCCACAAGACGGTGAAGATGTCCAGCAAATAAATTTTCGTTGTAATTATACGCTCTTTCGCAATAAGAAAGTACTCCTGCATTTCCTTCATAAAACTGATATTGAATGAGATAGGAGCATTCAAAGCTGGAATCAAATGGGCATGTTCACCATTTCTTCAAAATTTTAAATGGTCATAATTTTTGGAATTTCTTTTCTTTCCATTGGAAACAACTTTCCTAAGCCATTCCAAATACATATCCAAAAATGAACAAAATCGAAAAAACAATCTCTAAGAATAATTGAAATAGCGTAGAATGCCTTATATCAAGTCATCTCCAACATTTTAGTGTGTTGATAAAGTTTCTGACTTTATAAATTTAATATAGTCCATATTATTGATGCGAGATAGAGTCCTTCTCGAGAATACGTAGCGCCCACACCGCACCATTGACCGGTCTGCGTTTAGCAAGCCGTTTCCCACCTAATCTTGTTTCATCAACTTCAATTACTCGTCCTACACCTCCCATTTGTTCATCATTAGCTTCACTAGCTCATTGTATTAGTCTTTCATTAATTTTGTTCTGTTAAATGTTTATAATTTTCAGAATTTCACCAAGCGAACTTTAATGCGAACCCAGCAACTATCCAACGATCGAGTCCAGTCAAAAAACCGAACGAAAAACCTTAATTTTAATATTTTTCAGTTGGCACAGCTATACTACCCAATTACCAAAAATTCCATATCTCAAATCTTCATTCAGAACGATAATTGATTGAGAATAATTGAACGTGAAAGCCAAGGAGAAATGGACTTGATAATTGAATTTATTTGTTTTTTTCGAATAAGACACGTTCCTAAATGTGTATGAAAAATCATCCCTTAATTGATGTTTTATAAGTGAAGTTGATAGGGTTATCAAAAATACTCCTATCTGCAATCGTCAAATAAAGTTCGTTAACGAAGTATATGGAGTGTACATCTACATCGTTCACAAACTTTAGTTGGTAATTCTACCCCTCGATGGAAAATGTGTTATTGAAAAACTGTCAAATTGTCATGCATTCATTCATGAAATTACTCATCAACTTCGTATAGAAATTTATATATCCAATGTTCCGTATAATTTTTTATACTTATGCACAGGGTGGAACTCTGATGAAAATATAATAAAATATCTGAGTGAAAATTACTGAACCTTCCGGAATCGTGGGACATTTCGTGACGCATACGAAATATTGAAAAATTAGATGGTAATTAATCACAACAAGCTAATCAACAAGTCACAGGAGTCCATCAAAAATGGCACTGTTAACGTGTCAAAAATTATCGAACCATATTCATCAAAATTTCGCGTGAATTCATGAATTTTTCATCTGTGCTTATTAGCTTTTCGTCACCGACAGTTTGGCTGTTCGGTCTGTGTACGGCTCGGTGGATCTAACGGATTAAGCAGCATTGCGGCTGGTCACTACTTGGATGGGTGACCGCTTGCCGTACACAGATTGAAGACACAAGAAAGAGGTGGCAAAAAAGCAGATGGAAGGGGTGGGTATAAAACCGAAACAAGTGGTAATACCAAAGGAAATGAATAAGTAATTGAAAAGAAATAATTTTCGTCGATTTTTATTATTTTTTTGTCACCTAGTGAAATGTCCCGCGTTTGATGAGAAAGTTCGGTACTTTTTGGTGAGAATTTCCCGATCCCAAAACAGAAAAAATGGCCAAATCAAGTCAAGAAGAAATAAGAAACCAAGTCCTACTACCACAGGATATCCCTCTCATTGATCCCACTGAATTATATAATGCTATCCGCCAATTAAAACCCAAAAAGGCCCCCGGTGAAGATGGCATACAAAACATTGTTATCAAGAATCTCCCCCCAAAAAATGTTAATTCAGCTTCTCTACATCTTTAATGCCTGTCTCACGCTTGGTTTCGTTCCCTCGCAGTGGAAACATGCAAAAATATTAGCCTTCCACAAACATGGCAAGGATAAACTTTCCCCCCCAATACTATCGACCATCATTTTTGCCATTTTTGTAATGAACCTTTGCTTATTATTTTCATTTATTAATTTCCTATCCATCTCCGACGGTGATTCTCCCACCTCATCCTGCTCTTCATCAATGACCAATCTGGGTGTCTCTCCTCCCGACATTATACTCGTCGTTTCCCACGAATCCATGCTCTCATTGGTGTCATGTCTTGGTGTCACTCTAACTGATCTTTTGAAATTTCTTTTCTCTCTCCTCGATGCTTGATTTTCCAGATCCTCCCAAGCTTCTTCAAATGCCTCTTGATCGTCCATACTTGCCTTGATCCTCACTATTTTTTTTGTTTCTATTTCAGATATACAAACCAAAAAAAATTCGTTGAACGAAAATACTATTCTGATTATATTTTCAGGTTACATGTATCAGCCTTCTCCCAACCCTGGGGAAACTTCTGGAGGTGATCATCAACAAACGTCTGGTAAACTTTCTAGTTTGCAATGATCTACTAATCAGGAGCAATTTGGGTTCCGCAGTACACACAACACAGTACAACAACTCGCTCGCCTGACTGATTTCGTGAGCACCAATTTTAATGTCAATAAAAGCACCAGCCTTCTTTTACTTGACATTGAAAAAGCTTTCGATACGGTATGGCATGCTGGCCTAATACATAAAATGCGAAGCCTTAAGGAGGAACATCAGCTTTCGACCTAAAACAAAAAACGGTTACGTTTTCTTGAAACTTCGAGGACAAGTTCATTAAGTAATCCAGAATATACCATAATTTTTTCGGATTTTTCCACCACCGAATAATAAACGAAAATAATTATCAAAGTTGGAACTTTTGTATATGACGATATGGACAACGAGGTTATTTAGCAAAATTCCCCGTTTACCAACGCGGTGGTAAAGGCGGAATTTTGCTAAATTACCTCGCTGTCCATATCGTCATATACAAAAGTTCCAACTTTGATAATTATTTTCGTTTATTATTCGGTGGTGGAAAAATCCGAAAAAATTATGGTATATTCTGGATTACTTAATGAACTTGTCCTCGAAGTTTCATAAAAACGTAACCGTTTTTTGTTTTAGGTCGAAAGCTGATGTTCCTCCTTAAAATTCCTTCTTACCTGACTAGATTCGTTGATGATTACCTCAGAAACCGCAGGTTCCACGTCTCAGTCGGCAATGAAAAAGCACAAACCGACCAATCGCCGGGGACGTTCCACAAGGCTCCATTGCTGGCCCCACGCTCTTCTTGATCTTCATAAATGATGTACCAAAACATCCAAAGACAAATATCACACTTTTTGCAGATGATACAGAAATTAATAATGCATCCTGACAAAAAGACACAGCTCTTAAATACATACAGGAACATATAAACTTGCTGGAATCCTACTTTACTAAATGGAAGATCAAGATCAACGTGGCAAAGACAGATCTCATAATCTTTTCTCATAAAATGAAAAAACCCAAGCTACTCATCAAAATGTATGAACAAACCCTTCAATTTACGGATGAAGTCAAATGTCTAGGACTTACCCTAGATACGAAATTATCCATCACGAAGCACATCAGAGAAATTCTGCGCAAGGCCAACGCCGGCATCAGCATTCTATATCCACTCATATGTCGCAACAGCTACGTTAGCCTCAGAAACAATCTACACTATGTGCATTAGGCCCATCATAACATGTGCCTCCCCTATCTGGAGTAACACATGTAAATCGAATATAAAGAAACTACAAGCAATCCAAAATAAATGTCTAAGAATGATCACGAACTTCTACTCGTTGACTAGTTTTAAGTATTTAGCATTAAGCCACTTTATAAAATTACTAATTAGGTTTTCACTTTTGAGATTTTTTCTACAAATTCAACGTACATCCACTGAATGAAAAGATATCTTTTGTAAACACCAACTAAACCTATTTTCGAATTTGAGTTAAGCCACCGGGGCAGGAATCAAAACAACACCACACAATGTACTATTAGTTCAATACCCCTATGTAATTGTAAAAAACATTCAGATCAATAAAAACATTTAAAACTGAAGATTAGACAGACGATCCCAGGCCAACGGAGGTGCAAGACCACCCGCGGTCCACCTAACGGAGTACGCTCCCGAGAGTGTCTCATCCTCGGCCAACGACAGTGTTCGACCACCGGAGACCCACTCAATGGAGCAGACTCCAGAGAGTGTCTTACTCCCTAATCTTTGCTACAACGAGTGTTCTACATTCCGAGGGGGCCGCAACGGATCTGCACTATCCTGAGGACTATTTCTAATCCCAGACGGTTATTAAATTTCTAAGAATTAGTAAATTTAACTAAATAAGAAAGTTTACTTGGTATAAGTTTTCCATTGATAATTCATGTATAGTATACACATTTCGTTCATTTCCATCAACCCACACTTTCCGAAATATATATGTATTGATTTTCCGTTTACATATTTACGGATTTTCTTTTTATGTACCGTTAAGTAAATTGAATAAATTATAAGATTTTCTCATTGTCTCTTTCTCAAGTCCGTGAACTAGTTATAAGTAAGAATTTGGATATGTCATACACTCATTAGATATATCCAACATCATTAAGAATAGCCTCCGACCTGCATCTCAATAAGTATTCATCTGAGACAAATTTAGATGTGTCGAAAGCAAAATGCAGTCGATAAAGGTGGGTAAACTTTTAGTTTTCAGACATTTATATTTCGGCCACAAGTTATGGAAATGGGTGAATTTCGAAGGATTTTCAGGTTAAGCGAGAGATATTGGAAAATTAAAAATATTCTCACCTATATGGATCGAAATTTTTCCTATTTTGGAGCATTCCAGAATCAATTTTCAATGCACATTCGTAAAACAAATTCTCGTCAATATAAAACAGTATTCTCTGGTCTATATCTCTGTAAATAATAATTGACACTATCCTTAATTAACTGCACGAGGAAGCGCAGATAATTTCCTATCGGAAGAAGTAAAGAAACTCTAAATTTTAAGACATTTTTGTTTTGGCCAAAAATTATGGGATGAGGCCCCCAAGAATTTTTGGATTAAACTAACAATGTCTGAGAATGAAAAGTTCCCCAATCTGCATCTATAAGACAATTTTTGAGCTTACACGTAGTGCTCATTAAAATTAGCTGGAATGATAATTGGCAGAAATATAGACCTATATTTATATACACGCGCAAATTATATCAAAACTTACAAACTCGATAGAGAAATAGCTTCAATTATCAAATTTATTCATTTTTTTTACCGAAACACATTGAAAAATTTGTATACGGAATTGTTCTCGAATCGATGTTCAATAGGTGAAGTGGGAAACATAATTATTGAAAATACTTCCATGTACCCGTAGACGAAAAATCAGTCTATGGAAAAATGCCTAATTGTCACTTATTTGTCCATGAAACTACTGTTAGGTCCCAGCTATTGACTTTGGACGTTACATTTATAAACCCGATATTTGTAATTCAAAAGAACCACAGGAATTCGTCGTTTCAGTTGTTAATTGGTGGATTTTTGAAATGTACTTAGTTATGCTATTTTCACGTATTGTTGGTTGTTTTTTCATTGAAATTTGATTGTTGGAAAGGGATTTCCTGAGAGAGAATCGGGGCACACTTCTGCTCTTCCTCACTCAGGATCGGGAAGGTGAAGTGAGCACCCTTCTGCTCTACTTCATTTTTCAGGTGATTTAATAACGACTCTCCACAACGAAAGTAACAGCTTAACTAACTCTTCATTTCGTAATTCTCTGGTTTTTATAAGTTTCGAGAAACATGTCAGCATTCCCACGAGTCAGAAAGTCGACGGTTTGCATCGTGTTCGTGGGGAATTGCTGACGAGCTTCCTTTGATAGTTTCATGTTTCGCACTGGTGTACAACCTGCATTCTATAAATTTGGTTTTATTCAAATAGTTGTCAATTATTTCTTGTGGAAATTACTAAATTTTATTATTCTCTTAAATTTTCATTTGTCCTAATTGATCCGGACGTTGCACTACTTATGATTTCCTCATAGCAATTGATATAGGCAATTTTTAATATAAATTTTTATCTGAACCATTCATCGAGCCATGTGTAGATCATAAAAGAAACTTGGCATCTTGCAACGATGATATTCTTTTTTCCTGGGACTCGACCTCGCTTCGCGAATTCACAATGTGCTGCATCTGTAATGCCCAGAAATTAATGACCATTTGAATAAGCGCTGTAGTCAATCAACAAATTGGCCCAATTTCATTTGAGACTGGTTCATTTTCTAATATCTCACAGCTTCATTAAAATAGAGAAATTTATAGCTCCTACTTTTTTCCGCTGGTAGGCGATAACATCAATTGAACGACTAACCATTAATGAGAATTGCTGGGGAATTTTCGTTGAGATCAGAGAGTACTGACAGTGAACGCCATGGATCAAGATTACCATTTGTGAAAATAATATTGGTAGTATTAGATAATTTCGAATTATATATCCGATTTATTTCCCCGGTATTATGATCTAAATGATCTAGATTAAAACTAAAAGAAGAGAACATACGAATGATTACTTCAGTTTTCAGTCCGTTTGATATTGAAACATGATGCACTCACACTTTAGTAAATAAATCTTGACATCGATCTACGAAATATTGAAGAGGAATGAGCGATCCAAATATTGATTCAGATGATGACAATGTCTGATAATATCCAAGTTCTGTACAGGTTTGATAAGCCCACAGTCTTTCTATGAAACAATGAATCTTTAGAGTGAAATCATGAAATAACATAAATGTGGTTCATTCTCTGATGAGTTTCCATGAAATATCCGAAAATTGAATGGAAATCCATTCACGCAGACTTTTTTTTCATTTTTCTAATTTCTTCTGTTGATTTAAATTTAAATGATATGGAAAATTTTCAAAAGTTTAATACCTGTAACCATTTCAGATTCCCAAGCCGTCTGGAGAAGTGTTTCTAATGAAACATCATAGTCTAAATTCATGTAAGGATAATTGCCCAAATATTTTTTCTTCAAAACTTCAGCAAGTCTATAATATGAGGATATGGTTACATTGTCTTTCATTAAGATGCAAAGATTTTCAAGTGATGTTTTTCCATTTCTCTCAATTACATTATGAAGTGCAGCTTCGGCGAAAATCTGGAAAAGAAAATATGCATTGATTGTTTAATTCTTAATGAGTATTGAGCATTGAAGTGCATAAAAGAGTTCCACTACTTTAGCCAAAGTGTACATCAGGAATGAGATGTCAGAAGGTTGGAATAAATCTGAGCCGCACAGTCTTTACAAAAGAAAAATCATTCAGGATTAATGATAAATGTCATGAAAATGTATCATCATTTTTTTATTAATTATCATATCTTTGAGAGTTATTGTAACTTACTTGAAATCATTTTTTACATTGATTGAATTAATCGCCGGACTTATGAAAAGTTCCTCAAGAGCTGAAAATGCTTCTTGAATATTTACCGCACAGCTCTCATCGTACTTACGAATGGAATTTCCAGCATAAGAAAAGAATTCTGGAAGAAAAAAACAATATTTCATGAAATTAGAATGAAACTGGATTCTGATGAGTTTTCTATAATAAAATGATTACCAAAAAAATCAGCCTTAACGTAAATGGGTGCACTACTCGCTAGTGCAGCATTGACCACATTTGGATACACGACTCTCATCCATGCTGCCAGATTACCAGCATAAGAACATCCAAAAACCATGGTAAAAGCGTTGGAATTGTTCAATTCTGTTTTTTTTGTTTCAATGAATAGTGCTATGTCTGCAAGTGCCTGCGGAACACTCAAGTATCTGAGATTTTCGAGACTGCTATCTCTACCGGGGATAATAATCATTTGATCAAGCACATTGTTCACTCTATTCTTCGTAATGCATTTTTTGAGAATATCTTGGGAACAGAGCCAAATAGGGCAATTTTATCTTAAAGTAGTTAAAATTTTCTACGAAAAAGTATTCGCATAAAAAGAGCGGTAAAGCGATACTTCAACGATGCTTCGCGCAATATTGTAGCAATTGACTATTATTGTCCGTATTTATTGAAAATTAATATGCTTTAATTGGTCAAAGATCTGTCCCCACGATTTCGTTTGTGATGAGTGTGTGCTACTCAATATGTTTAATATTATGTCGTTGAATGAGAGGCATACTATCACTGCAATTTTATCTGTAGTAAAACTGCATAGGGGCAGCATTGACTGTCCTCAGTTTATCAGGTGCTTACCTTTTCGTATACCTAGAATGGGCAGTAGAAATCAGTCGATTTTTTATCTGCCGTTTCCTGTATCTAATTGACCGTTGTCTTCCCCTTTGTATAAGGCGTGCAATGCTATTAACGATATGTTTCTAAGTAATGAGACTGCAATTGACTTTTTCTCAACCCCTACTGATGTTATGTTATCAGCAGCGATTACATATGTTAAAAAATTTCGACCATAGGTGGTGTATTCTGAGCTTAAATCTAATGGATACGTCGTACTTTTTCTTTTTCTTCTTGTTCATAATGTAAAATGCTGTAGTTATAAGGTAAATTGATGTAATTGATGAATTATTATGTGACCCTATTATTGGCTTCTTGAGGCTGTTGGGTCTTGAATAAAAGTTAAAATACAAAAACAAATACAAATACAATTTCAAGGCGAGAAGTGGAAATCCTAATTGAATTCTTTTGAAAATTTCAACGAACTTTTTCGACGAAATTTATAACCTAGTGAATAAACGAAAAAGAAATTTGAGACAAGAATTGAGATTATCATCATGTTTTGCAAAACCCAAGGCCACGACGAGGACGTAATGGTGCATAAGGCCTCGACGAAGAGTCTATCACGACCCATCATGATAAACCCATCATCAGGGCCGAGAACTTTGTGTCCCTACGATTAATTTGCCACCCGGTATATGGCTAAAGATAGGCAAAATAGTTTCTCAGTTAAATTGTACATAGTAATTTGATCGTTAGGCTCGTATCACGTAAGTGTTATACTTTAACATGAATAAGTAGATAAATAATGAATAAATTAATTAGTAAATGGATTCATAAATTAAGTTGATGAATGAATTAAGTGGAAGTGAAGAGTTCCGATAGTTTCATTGCATCTGTTTTAGTTTTAGGGAATATTCTATTTCGTAATGCAAAAAAACCACGTGAACTTCCTTTCCAGAAATATCCCGGAAACTCCTAGTTTTAGACTGCTCATGAGAGTTTTCTTACCAGCGCTGATTGGAATCCTGTTTAGAGTCCTTCTGATAGTGCTGGATGGAATACTTCTCAGAATCCTTCTGACAGTTCTGATGAGAATCTTGTTGAGATTCCTTTTAATAGTCCTGGAGGGAATCCTGCTAAGATTCCTTCCAATAGTCCTGGAGAGGATCCTGTCAAGATTCCTGTTGATAATGCTAGTGGGAATCCTGTTGAGATTCCTCCTGATAGTACTGGAGGAGGGATACTCTCAAAAATATATTTCAAAATGAAGTCCACGTCATTTTTTTTTATTAACTGCAAGTTTCAAATTTTCCCTCGAACTAAAACAGGTGCAACAAAACTATCGGAACCCTCCACTTCCACTTAATTTATTCATCAGTGTATTCCCGAATTAATGAATTAGTTTCTTTTTTTATTTATATTCGTATGTCACTATCGCACTTACATGACACGAGTCTAACTGTCAATTGCTATGTGCATTCCAATCGACAAATTATTGTGCCTACCTTCACGCATATACCGGGTGACGAATGACTCGTAGGAGCACGCAGTTCTTGGCCCTGCCCATCATATATATGAGTCGTGTTCTTTGCACTCATCACTTGTGATGAGTGATGAGAACGCATGCGCATTGAGTGTTAGTGGGCGTGATTCCAAATTCAAAAATGTAACCTTAAACGATACTGAAGCCATGAAAAAACGTTTATCCGTCGAATTTCCTTCTGAATTCATGTTTTAACAGAGAGTTAACACATAAAATCGAAAAATTAGCAAAACCGATTCACGTTTTCTGTGAGTTCGCTACTGTTTCAGGTTATTTTTTTCAATTTCGAATCATGTAACTAACGCTTAATGCGCATGCGTTCTCATCACTCATCACAAGTGATGAGTGCAAAGAACACGACTATTGACGACACTCGTGATTTTTGTTGATGATTTCATGTTGACTCTGACTCCGCCCACTTTCATTGAGCATGTTAAATTTGTTTAACATTATCACGGAAATAAGTACTCTATGTACAATATACTTTAAAAAATGAACTTTTCCCTTGTCAATTACTTGTATACATCGCGTGGAATAATATCGACCAAGCGCAAATAAGAAGAGGAAGAAACATGTCTTATGATGTTAACTTTAAACGAATGACAATTTCCAACACTGGATCCACGTTCACTGAGCTATAAAAAACATATTTTTGAAGAAATAGAATAATATTTTTTTGCATCGACGGAGTATCACCTTACCAAAAGAGCATATCTCCATTAGTTTTCAAGACATTCTCTTGTGAATGATGAGGAAGATGATTCGATTTGTCGTGCTTAACCTCTTCACCATTGAATTGATTGATTTGATCTTCTCAATGAGAAAACTAGGAAGATTATGCTAGCTTATTTCGTTGAGGAAAATTACATCTGCACGAAAAACTATAAGGACATTTCCTCCATCTCACTTATATCTTGCGATTCTTCAGAATCATTGATTATAGAGTGAAATTATTCCATATTTTCGCTCCAGCATCAGACGCTCTCTTCATTAATCAACAAATAAGTAAATGAACTTACGGAACTGGACGACTTTCTCCATAATACCGATGCTCAATACAATACACCATGGCTCGATAAGTATTGGCCATGTACAGCATAAAATCAGCTTCAATAATATCGGGCGTGAGTGCATATTCTCCGCCAATCGTGATGAAAATTGGCCCAGATTGATGATAAAATTCATCATTTTCATAGTATCTCATGAACCAAGTTCCGCCATTAACAGGATCGAAATGATCTTGGTATTGTTCAATCCATTTTTCCACCAATATTCCTTTGACCAAGCCGAGATTCTGAGTTGCAATTAGAATAGAAGTAAACCTGAAGAGGAAACTCGTCCCCAACATTCCAAAATATAGAAATATTTATCAATTGTTCGAAGAAATAACAATCTCGACCTGTCTCGCTCGACTGCAAGAGGCCCAGCTCAATTTTCACTTTTTTCTCTTTTCTGAGTGAAGGCTATACTAACATAAAAAAATTCTGTTTCTTATTTTCCGTTTCAAAAATGATTAGAATCCACTTGAGGGGGAACATCAGGTCTCTATGGAGTGAGGTGTGAGAGGACAAAGATCAAAGATCCGACAGCTATTGCCAATCTAAGATAAATCAAATATTCCCACATATTTCAACATTTCGGCTGAGTTCAACTCGAAACAATATTCATAGATAGGAATTAGTATTTTCCCTGAATCTAAATTTCATTATTTCATTTTTTTTTGATTCTGAGATTCTATTTAATTAATTATTGAAAGACTGTTCAGCTTGGCAGCGGTTGCTTCGAATGAAATAAGTTGGTATCATTGCTATCCGTTAGGAGATGGTTTCATTCGTTGTCTGACATATAAGTTGTCTGAGGCCCATTTTATATTTTATATTTATCATATGAAGATTCTCGTTATACTTCAAAAATCAGAAAAAGAAGTTCCATTGTTGACTAACAGAAGAAAGAGAAGAATTATATCAATTATTCCCAACTATTTTCAAAAATGCGCGCGTCTTTTGCGTTCAGCAGACTGTGCAATTTCGTCACGTTTTTGCAAATGGCTCTGGGCTCGACTACAACATTCCGTTTTTTCAGTAGTTTTTTCAATATTATAAAAAAGTGGCTTGATCAATATCATTAAAACCTTCCAAGTAAATTGTTCTCGTGGAGTTGAAGTGATCTAGAAAAAGAAGGTTCGTGGACCGCCTGTACGCGTGATAGAAGTTATACTTCTTCGGCGTGATCTAAAACTTATCATTTGATAAATCAGGAGATGCGGTAGCATCTCTCGCTTAGTAGGACCCCAACACTCTCTGTCAGGCAAAGTCTACCGCACTCCTATACGGCTAAATAGGATTCGAAAAATTTCAATAATTTTTTGTGTAGCCAAAATTCCATGTCACGAGACTATTTTTTGGTAACATATGCATATGACTGTTATCTTTACATTTAACTCTAAAAAAATTCGCGGAAAGCATATTTTCTAATTGATTAAAAACGTTGGCCAGAAGTCTTCTTCGAAACGAAAGTCCGTGGACATTGGATCTGTAGTAGTGCCTCAACGACATTACATAGAAGTATGCGTCACACAAAGGCAGACAGTAAACATCAGACGCGTTTGGCTTCAAATAGAAATATCTCGAATACTATTCAAAATTCATCGAGACACTCTGCGCATAAAATTTAGGGGATGACTTAACAGATAGAATGAGCAAACCCCCGTTTTTCTACGACTAGTAGTTTCCGAGATATTAATTTTTTACGAATAATGAATTAATTTATTATGAAAAGCTTAACAGTGCCGTGCGAGATCTCAAAACGAATAGTTGGAGCCTCACGCGTCATTTTCGAATTCTCCATTGAAAAGATCATATTTCAGAATTTAAGAGTCGTGAGAAAACGGGGTTTTGCTCATTTTGTTCCTTAATTTTTTCTCTGAAATTTATTCGCAGCGTGCCTCGATAAATTTTCAAAAGTTTTTGAGATATTTCAATTTAAAGTCAAGTCGATCAGCACGCGTCTAGATTCGATTTAATCCATCTATATTACATTGCCCATTTATAAATGAAAAGAGAAGTGAAATGGCTGAAAAAAGCGCCAGTGCGTTGAAAAAAACGTCGACAAGTACGCGCCCCGGTTTTATTGGAAAAAATACGAAATCAGAATAGTACGAGTCCGTAGATCTCGTTCTAGCGCGTAAGTTGAAGTCCCATCGGATGAAGAGTTGTGCATTACTTTTTCAAATTAATTCATCATCTTATCATTCGGATAGTACATGAAATCGGCATTGTGGAATGAATTTAAAAAATTGAATAGTAAAGAAAGTCAACAAGAGAAACGCATTTGGTGTACCAAGTGAAAACTCAGATTAAAGGTACACCAAGTACGTTTCTTTTGGTGAATTTCGTTAGAATTCAATCTTTCAAATTCATTGTACAATGCCAATTTCATGTTCCATCCGAATAATAAGATGATGAATTAATTTGGAAAAGTAAAGCACAACTCTTCATCCGATGGGACTTCCACTTGCGCGCTAGAAGGAGATTTACGGACTTGTACTATTCGGATTTCGTATTTTTATTTTTCCAATAAAATTGGGGCGCGTACTTGTCGACGTTTTTTTGAAAACGCACTGGCGTTTTTTTTCAGCCATTGAACCACTTGACAAAATGTACTCAGTTTGGAGCGATGTTAAACACAACTATTGTCGATCTAGCCAAACAGAGATCTTCCGAAGTCCACCCGAAGATGGAAATGACATGTTATAACATAGGAATCGAATATTTCCGAAGATACCTCTTTGGTCGGTACGACTGGAAATAGACGCCACGCACAAGATTTCGGTCTTTATCCCTACTACTATGCTGGTAGCTGGGGCCAGAGTTGCCAGATGCGGCTACTTATCGCCATTTAGGCTACTTTTTGAGTTGGCCGGCTACTAAAATTTAGGGGTCAGCGACTGGTCGCCGCAAGGCTACTTTTTCATTTCAGGAGAATTTTTTTTTTCTTACCTTCACTTTCGTTTACCAAAAAAAAAAAAAAAAAAAATGGTGACAATGAAAATTGTGACAATGAAAATGAAATGAATGTTTCTATTCAAATTTACCGCCACACTTTATTGCACCTTGTTATAACACCATATTATTCAGAATATGATTGAAAGTATCGACCGTGATGTATCAAAAGATAATTGGAGCCAAAGATGACAGTCATAATAATAATAATAGTAATAACAAAACTAATGATGAGGACATTGATAAAGCCCTCAATTTAATTAAATATGCAGGAGACAATAATATTGATGAGTTGTCTGATGATATTAACGAGTATTAAAAAATATTTAATTTTCAGATGTCTTTGATTGCCTAGAATTTGAAAATTTCTATGTTCTTCTATTGAATTAATATACTTGTTATAAATTGAATATAAAAATAATGAAGATTGAAGATTTAATGATTATCAAAATAAATATTTAGTAATATATATTGAATAACAATAATAACATTTGGACTGAAAAATTATATTCATTTCATGTCCTTCATTCAAAATAATCGCGGCTACTTTCGGCTACTTCAGCGCCACAGTCAGGCTCCTCATCAGCAAAAGAGTCTGGTTACCCTGGCTGGGGCCTGTCTGGGGAGAAGTTAGCTGGCATAGGCTATTTCTGTCTCATTCACTTTTATGCCTACGTTCATCCTGTTAAATTCAGCACTCGGTGTGCGCGCGCATCGTGAATTTTCACTCTCATCATTTTTCTCTAACGCGGCTAAAGAAGTATAACTTCAATAATCTGTAACTTTTTTTCGAACGTTTCAAACACATGGGTGGGTTTAAGGATGTCAGCCCATAAGCTACTGTGTTCTGGATTTTTTGTCCATTAGTTTTTTGTAATTTATTGGCTTGACGGAAAATTCTCGTTTTTCAGATATACTTTCAAAATACTTTAAAATTGATGAAAATGAAGAAAAAAGGTACACCTTTCGGATGCCAATTTTCCCGACGTTCCTCCTTAAGAAGTAGAATATGAAATTTGTATTATTCTGTTCAGAAGAGCTTTACTTACTCGTCAGCTGCCGAAGATATATTAGATCATAGACAGTACTATTATCTACTTGGTTCCGTTCATTTTCGTGATTTTCCACAGTTCCTTATCTAACTTTCATAAGCGCATAATCCTGTTACTGATACAGCTATACTTCTATGAAGCAGATAGAAGAGTTATTTGATAAAAATGTTCAATTGAAGTTGAAAAAAAACTGAATTTTTTACTATAACACAAATAATGTTGAAAAATTGTATTTTTTCAGAAAATTTGATATGCTTTATTGGAATATGGAAGAAAGGCAAGGCATAAAGATAACTTTAAAATCGTTGAGTTGAAAACTGAGCATTTATTTAAATACTTGTCGATACGAAGTGTCACCAAAGACTGACTCTTTTAACGAACAAATCTGATTGCCATGGTCCTCTTTTCTCCTATGGTTTACATGACGTCATTCGTAACATAAACAGATATTGGAGCCTATGCATCGGTCACAAAGGAGACCACTCATACAACCCCAATACCTTGAGTCATACATTGAAAACTAATTGAATTAATAATTTTGCTCATCCCAATATGCTTCATAGTATTAGCTAGAGTTGAATTGAAAAAAAAAATATTAGTCCAGATGTAGAGATAATTTAATCATCAATTGGTTCAGGTAAATTGGGTTATCAGATATTATTGATGATCCTCTGCGTCTTGCATCCTTTAGATTGTCTACGTCTGTTGGCTTTTCTGACTCCAGAAATTCCCAGTGTGATGTTCCTGTGCAGATAGAAAACACGTGCTTGATTAACCAATTAATAATTCCCAAAATTTATTGAAGATAACCCCCTTGATTTCAATTGGCTATACAGGGTGTTACAAAACAACATGTCGTCCGCGATACATTCGGTTTAGGGGTAAATTCTGAATCGAAAAGTCCTGTGGCACTTTTCGATCAGACGTAGCCCTGTCGCGGGTGGAAAGTCGGCCCATCTCGAGCGTCTGATCCTGTCAGCGTGTTGATTGGGCATGTATTAGTGCTGTACCCACCGCACAAATAATTCGACAGGAGTACGGCTGATCAAAAAGTGCCAGAGGACTTTTCGATTCAGAATTTATACCTGAACCTAACTTAGAAACGAGACAATTTAATGAAAAAATAGCCTTAGTTACATCACCTAATTCGGCTTCAAGCTTTCCAACGGTGATCTTAGTTTTTTTCTACGATTGATAGTTTATAAAATCCACCCATAGTAACGGCCTTGACTATATCTTCCCGCTAAGTGCATTATCTCGAGGATCGGCCAGATTTTTTTTTCGAATGTTTGGCATCATTATGATTTGACTTTCATAATGATGCCAAGCTGGCAAATGAGCCTTTAATCATATTGAGATCCGAAGGTCCATGAAGAAAATTATCTAGTTATTACTTAATTATTTACTGGTAAGTCATTATCAGCTTTCGGAAACGAATGCACGTTGAAAATTCAGAAATTTAAAAAAGCTATGAAATCAGGGGAAAAAACAGAAACTCAAATTCCTGTACCAAACATGGTCACGTATACGTTGCTGCAGATTCTTCTCTCTGAAAAGAACAGGCAGGAGCCTTACTCTTTGTGCGACATTTAATATTTTGTGAATTCGATTAACGAAACGCTTTCGAATAGAATTTTACCCATAATGAATGGAATCGCAATTTATCTTTTCCATTGTTCAAACAAAAACATTGTTTTCGCAAGAAAATGCAATTATACATTCGGACGAATAGCGTTTCAGACTTTATTCATCTCTTCAGGCTTCAATCTGCGGTACTTTAACCCAACTTGAAGCTTAGAATCTCAGCTAAAATATAATCATTTCAATTGCAATAATGTCATTTGATACATGAAAATCCAATATCAGATAAAGACTATGATCCTACGATAATGCACAAACATCGAAACATCAAAGTTCAGGTTTCAAACAGTATTTCTATTTATCCTCATTATGATAGCAGAATGAGAATGGGCTTGTTCTATAGGAAAAATTGTCGACTTTCCGGAAATAAAATGAAAAATAGCAGTGTTCCTAACGAATAAAATGTAGAAAAATCAAATTTGCTGAGAAAAAAACTAATTTTTTGGATATTGTTATGGAAGACTTCCTTTGAAAAACCTGTCATTCTCACCATTTGTTGGGCTCATCAAGATGAATCTTCTGAGCTAACCTTGAATGCAACTAATTGGATAATTTCGGAGATCTAACCTTTTTTCATAAAGTGGTGTTTCGCCAATATCTCAGAAACTACTGGAGCGATTTCGCCCAGTTTCAATACGAAACTCTGGCTCCATTGTAAACACAAGTAGCCAAGTTTATCAAGAGAGGGAACTATTCCGCGAGGATCGATGATGAGAGAACAAAAACAAATACGATTAGATGGCAGATTATTCGTAGGCAAAATCTCTATCTTGGCTTCTTCAACTCCCGGGAAAAAATGTTTAGATCTGATCAGATCAAATTAGATCGGATTAGATCTAATTTGATCTGATCAGATCTGATTAGATCTGATTAAATTGAGAAATTTGATATGAATAGATCTGATTAGATCTAACTAGATCTGATTAGATCTAACTAGATCTAACTAGATCTGATCAGATCTAATCAGATCAATGCCTGATCAGATCTGTTTAGATCTGATCAGATCTGAATAGATCTGACTAGATCTAACCAGATCTGATTAGATCTAACTAGATCTAATCAGATCTAGTCAGATCTAATCAGATCTAGTTTGATCCAATCAGATCTAGTCAGATATGATCAAATCCAATTCAATTCACATTATGATGCATCAGGCGATGGATAAAAACTTTATAAGGTAGAATTTAATAAAACTGAAAATAGCAGACTTTTGATTCCTACTTTTTTTGAATTTCTTCAACAGATAGGGGAGACCGGGGCAAAGTGGGGTACCTAAGGGAAGGAGAGGGCTTTCAGGGCTCAAAATTTGATGTCATCTCTATTTTTACCTATCTTTTTAATTTTTTAATCAATGAAGTCACGTCGATCATGTTGAACCCATTGGGGCAAAGTGGGGTACCCAGAAAAAATTAAAATTTTATAAAAAGTTGAGATTTTATTTTTTTTCAGTAATTGATCATTCTGTTGAGTATTTGAAGCATTTTTGGGGAGATGGTCCATTTTTATCGCAATTTGGGGCGAAGTGGGGTACCTCAAAAGAATTGAAATTTTATGAGAAGTTGAGATTTTCTTTTTTTTCAATAGTTGATTATTCTGTTCCAAAGAAAACAAAAAATTAAGTTTTTGTTTTTTTTTAGATTGAGCTAAACTTTGCTAATTTTGCAAAAAGTGCAAATGTTTTAACGTTTTGGTCCTCAGCTTCATGTGTACCTAAATACCCTTTAAATTTTGGAGCCGATCGGTTGGACCGTTTTTCTTCCCGAAAGATCGAACTTTTAGCAAAAATCAAAGGAACGCTCTTTAGTTCCTTAAACATCAATTAACGATAACGAAGACCAAAGATATTCGTTTTTAAGACACTTAAAGAGCATTGATTCAAGTTTCCGAAACCCACCATCCGTTCGGTGTAACCGATATCTCGATAAAAAATATTCGTAGAGAGACGAAAATCAATGAAATCAAAGCTAAAGAATTAGGCAGAACGACCCTGACACGGGTTAAGTCGAAATTTTTTTTGAAGACCGTGCACTATTTTGCAAGAATGGAATTTTTTTTGCTTTTTTTCTTCACTACTATTCCTTTTTTGCGCCATACTAATGTCCAAAACGTCATGGAAATGAGCACTGGAGCATACGTTGATTGCTTAAAAAAAAAAAAAGTGCCTTAAAAAGTTGGTACCCCACTTTGCCCCGGTCTCCCCTATTTATTGATTTATCTCGTGTCCAGACGAGAAATAATTGTTCATAATGAAAACTACAAAGGTAAACAACCGCTGTTGAATAAAACCAACTATTGTCTACATTGAGGCATTTTGGCTAAAAAAAATTCAATTTCAAAAATACTGCACTTCCCCCAATTTCCCTCACTCAATGAAGAATGAGCACTGGAGCAACAATTTTTAGCAAAAAAAAAAATGCTCCAAAAAAACAGGTACCCCACTTTGCCCCGGGTACCCCACTTTGCCCCGGTCTCCCCTACATTATTTTAAAAAAATGAAAAATATGCACAGGTAGGAAATTCATAGAACTATAAATACGACTTTTTTTGAAATGTTTATTGAATGAAAAATTATCTGTTTAAAAAAATCCACAATGTGTCAGATCTGTGCTCATTTCATTATCATAGAATTTTATATTTATTTCCGCGGATGATTCTGCATTCCATTTGGGCAGTCCTGACTTGCCTCTGGAGTTATTTCCTCTAATAATTGTGATTTTCTTCAATTATGACGATTTAAATTTTGAATGATATCAAGAAATCGTGTGTTAAAGTAATAGTCTAGTAATGCTAGGGTCCCGGATTCGATCCCGCTGAGGCGCATCTTTTTTTTCGATTTTTTTTTCTTCAAAAACTCCAATTTTGATTCATTTGTTTAGCGGAGAATTCAGATTTTCATTCATTTTTCATTTTCTCTGAAAATTAGAAATTTTCATTCCGGATTTTTTGCAGATCCAATGGGATCTGATCAGATCTGAGGAACTCAGATCTAATTTGATCTAATTAGATCTGATCAGAGCGTGCCAATTCTCAGATCTGATCAGATCTAAGAAACTCAGATCTAATTAGATCTGCTCAGATCTAATTTGATCTGATCAGATCTGAACATTTTTTCCTGGGCTTTTACCAATGATTTCGAATGTGAAAAGGCCGAGTTTCTTATTTTTCCTTCAAATAATCCGCCATCTAATCGTATTTGTTTCTTTTTTTCATTATCAATCCTCACGGAATAGTTCCCTCTCTTGATAAACTTTGCTACTTCAAAATATTTCAATTTTCTTTCTAACGAGAGGAATTCTCAGGAGCATATACTCAGCCCTTAAGTTTAGCCAAAATTCTCATGAACGAACACCTATGTGACCGAAATTGCCGTTGAAGTGATGTCACGAAAATGATAAATGTACTTGGCCCTGTTTTTTTCCCTATTGAATTAACATCGATTCTACAACGGAAAAGCTCAATAATTACTCGACACTTCCTGAACTTTTCCAGTGGACTATTAATCGAGCAGGATCGCACTCACACCCACCCGTGTGAATACTCGAGAAAACAATCAATAACTCTTTCTAAAATCATAGCGAAGTGATAAGAGTTCTGTCAGCCTAACATTATGAAAATGTCGGATGTGCAGCATTGTCACTATGAATTCCATTCTCTCTTCATTTCTTCGGATTTCTAAACTGAATGAAAAGGCTCTGATATTTTTCAACCGACTGAAAAAACTATCCTCATTTCAAGAACCTGAAAATCTTTTACCAAACTGCTGAAATTTAATTAAAAATTTTGCTTTATTATGTTCAGTGTTGAAACACTGCAGGAGAACAATAGATCCTCTTCACAGTTCATCTCTCCTTACAATCGCTGAATGAGCTCCTCAACTGCAATAAGCTTAGTTCAGTTTTCACAGTTTTTTTGCTTCCAACTGCTACAACATACATTAAATGACCTCAGAGAATACCGAAGGAAATTTGCATTCTTCTGCTCAGAAGCACATTGCTTGAGCGTCGGTAGACTAAGTTATCTCAGCTTACAGGCAGTATCATTTTCCACTTGGTCTTGTGACAATTTCGCGAGTTTCCAGAGTCTGGCACCTAATTTTTTCATGTGCATAAACGTGGTACTGATACAACCATTACTTCTCAGCTGATCCTATTTTTTCAGTTCGGAGAATGAAATATGCAAGAATTTGAAATAATATTCTTATATTACGTATTTTTCCTCTTCATTATAAAATTAACAAAAAATGTTGCTGCATCTAAAATTCCGGAGAGGAAGTGAGTGGGAGTCTCGATCGAACCTCTGAGGGAAACAGACGTGTTTGTAAACCTCTCGCGCTCAATCGATTATATTTATAGGTTTCGTGTCCATTCAAGTTGAATGGGTATATAGTGTTTGTGTAATATTTTGCTCTAAAGAGGCAATATTTAGTGATTGAATTTAAGTTTAAGTGCCCAATTGGGCCTTATTCTGCCCTCGTTCCGCCACGGAACAAATAAGTGCACAAAATGCGCTAGCTTCAAGTTCCTCAGTGTTAACTCAAACCAATGGTAAACTAAATCAACCCTTGAACTTTCATGCTAGTTCGGCGGGTCCACTACAAGATTAATCAAGAACGCCAACAATGGCACAAAGAACCACATACTCACGAATCGCTCACAAGCGAACAACATACTCTGAGGATCACTGCATCGTTGTAAGGGGAATTGAAAAGATTCCGATTGGTGATTTCACCTTAGCTTTAGGAGAACTTATTAATCCCAAAGATATCATGGTTCCGAATAAATCTCTCGGGCGTATTTGTTATACTCTTTCCAGTAAAGCCCTAGTTAACAAACTTCTTGAATCCAACGCTACACTCAACGTTCACGGCCATGAGGTCGAAATTAGACCGTATCATATGGATACGCAGAAAGTATTTACATCCAACGTCAATCCGACGTTTCCTGAGGAATTAATATTTGACAAGATAAAGGAACTAGGTATCAAGCCAACATCTAGAATTATTTCCATTAAATCTGGAATGAAAAATATTGGATACGAACACATCATTTCGTGGCGGAAAATGTTCTACATCCCAGTGGCTCACAACACATTCATCAACCTAATCAAACACATCAAGGTCATGCACGTGATAATAGCAAAGGCAAGGATCTCAGAATTATTTATTGGAATTGCCGGAGCTTTCGGCTGCGGTACCTAGAATTACAACAGATAATTGAAGATGCAGATACCCTCATCTGCGTTGAAACAAAACTTATAGATAATGACACTGGGAACATTAGGTTTCCAGGATTCAATATAATTAGACAGGACAGGGGGGATAATCAGGGTGGGGGATTATTAGTAGCTATTAGGAAAAACTTAGCCTACAAACAAAGCGATACATCTGCGGTTCTAAGTGGGATTGCGGAGACTCTTGGCTTTGAGATCACCAATGTTACACCAGTCTTTAATATTTTTGAAATTTACAGGGCACCGGGGAGAACTCTGTCCCAATCAGATTGGGACGGAGTTCTCTCTTCAACAAATTTATCAGTTAACACATTGGTGGTGGGGGATTTCAATGCACATAGTCCCGCTTGGAACTGTAGAGATTCCGATACAAATAGAAACAGACTCCTTAATTCCATTATAAGTCAAAACATTATTATTCACAATACCGATACTCTGTCTCGAGAGGATCAGCATCATCAATCTAAAATAGATCTTATTCTCTCTTCCCCAAGTTTTACAGACAAAATCCAATTTCAGGTCAATGACGATAGCTGGGGGTCGGATCATTTCCCTTTCTTTCTCCTAGTCTCTGTGAAAAAACATATTTATCATAAACAATGTCTCAGACTTCGGTCCGTTAGGACTGATTGGGAGTCACTTGAAAAATCCTTACAAGCCTCTTTTTCTCGGTTTCTGGAAGCTGAATATTATCAAATGTCTCCATCTCAGAAGTATGCTCTTTTTATGAATATTCTCTCTGATAATATCAAAGTTCATTCCCCGGTTAAAAGACGTGTTCCCCCTGATAAACATAGAAATCCGGTATCCTGGTGGGATTCTGAGTACGATCGCGCTAAACGTATACGTAATGCTTCTCGTAAAAAAGCACGTTTCACAAGACATTCCCGAGACTATTACGCGTATAAGAGGAATGGAGCATCTGCTAGAAGGCTATTCAATGAAAAAAAAATAAACTTCACTGATTTTGCTGAAAGTGTTGATGCAAGGAAAAATCTTAAATACGTTTGGGATACATGTAAAATCCTTAAAAACTCATGGGTCAATATCGATCCTTCAAATAAGAAGGAGAATCTCCAGCATGAGCAAAAAATCAATGACTGTCTTTCTCTGTCCCTTTTTTGTATTGATTTCTAGAGTCCTTCTGCATTCCATTAGCAGTTCCATCTTTGCTGGCCGTTATGATTTCTCCTCAAGGGATTCACTTATTATATGTATTCTCCCTTTTTTTTTCAAGGCACATAACAAGAGTACATCAGTTGGAGCAGCCTTCTGCTGTCCGCAACTTGGTATTGGAGAGAGTTTTAGCATTGATCCAAAGTTTTCAATATATACAGCGGAAAGTGCGGCAATAACTGAGGCAATGAATATTTCAATAAAGTATCCTAATTACGATTACCAAATCATCTCAGACTCTCTTAGAGTACTTGAATCTCTCTCGAGGCTGAGTGTCGGTATAAAAATGAATCAATTCCTTATAAACATTAAAGAGAAATATAAATCTTTTCTATCCCTCAATCATGAACGTCAAATCCTGGAGCTTGTATGGGTCCCTTCTCACAGAGGCATTGCTGGTAACGAGGAGGCTGATCTGCTTGCGGGGGAGGCCACTGATAAAGCCAGAGACGGCTCGTTTCTCGTGCCATTCTCTGATTTCAGGGAAACAATAAAAAAAATCGGATGAATGCACTCGTAATGTCACCCGAGAGCTGAGTCAGACAAATGGGACAATGTACAGTAGAACCTCGATTATCCGAACCAATTGGGACTGAGACTAGTTCGGATAATCAAAAGTTCGGATAATCGAAACGTGGGTTTATTGGGACAAAATCATAAACAACACCTTTTTGCAGGAAATTTTTTTTACATTTTTACACACATATATATATATACCCAGGAAAAAATGTTCAGATCTGATCAGATCAAATTAGATCTAATCAGATCTAATTTGATCTGATCAGATCTAAACATTTTTTCCTGGGTATATATATTGAAATTTGACATCCATATTAACGTTGAAATATATATATGTGTATTTTAAACATCTGAAAAAAATATGCGACGTTGCATGCCTACGATTCTTGCAAATATATATCAGTGCTCACGGCAGTGACAGCGAGCACAATGTATCTTTCGCACCAACGTTCGGATAATTGAGCGTTGGGATGAACCAAGTCATCGTTCGGATAATTGAGGGTTCGGATGATCGAGGTTCGGATAATCGAGGTTCTACTGTATTTCGAATGTTTTTTTCAGAAGGGGAAGAAACCTTGGTTTTATAGAACTAATCTTCTGCGCAAGATTATTACATGGGTATGTAGAGCTAGATCAAACCATTACAATCTCGCTGCTTCCTTGGCTCGGATTAATATCGTGGACTCCCCGGCTTGTGAGTGTGGGTATGAAAATGAAGACCTGAATCATGTGATATGGCAGTGTCCACAGTATTCGCAAGAAAGAAATACAATGGTACGAAAACTATGTGAAAAGGGACAGTTTCCCCCGTATCATATTAATGTGTTTTTCTCCTCAGTAGATCCTACTATTCTTATCATTCTTGATGAATTTCTCACAGCCTATAAGATAAATATCTAAAAAAAAAATATGTATATGTGTATATATACAAGATAAACGCATAAGAACAATGTAGATTCAATGTACAATGGATTGTATCCTATAAGTAAGAAATAACTCTGTATATTATAATAACTTTAGATATTCCAAATGTACATATATTGTATAAATGTACATACTAAGCATATGAACCATGAGGTTCCAAATGCACTAATAAAGAAAAAAAAAGGAAGTGAATGATGTTACTGATGAGGATTTTTGATGGAAGTAAGGGAAAAAATGAATCATTCATTTCAATACAATTAATGTCGAATATGGTTTTTCCTGCATAAAACTAGTGACGAGACTGCCGTCTGTGTACGTACTTCAGTTGATTGTTCGAGGTTACGATATAAGTTAACTTTGGTGAATTTTAAATACCAGATGCGAAAATCGTCTCATCATTATTTCCAATACACGAGAAGATTCCCTTGCTTCTCAAATCTTAATCTAGAACAATTATTGAGTATTCACATAGTGCTCATGGAAATTAACTCAGATTACCGTTCGCAGAAATAAAGGCTTATATTAGTAGATACGCAGGAGTAGTATGAAAACTCACAAATTCAACCAGGAGAAATGAATTCAATTATTGGATTTATTCGTTGCCTCTAAGTGAAACACGTCAAAGAATTTATATTGAAAATCGTCGCTAAATTGATATCCTATAAGTGAAGCTCATAGAATCATTGAGAATACTTCCATGTGCCCATTGATGGCGAATTAGTGGTAAATGGGTAGTTTCACTCGGTCAAACCAAATTAAATTTTTCATGATTGTTTTGAATTTTCTTGTTGTATTATGATGTGTTTCGATTGATCAGAGGTCGGTCACCAGATTTGAGGGCTAAGAGACCATCCTAATTAAATTTTTTAAAGAAAAAAACAACAAACTTTCTTCTGGAAGCTGGTAACCAATTGAACGCCAAAAAACAACCATTTAATGAAATTGAGATTATCACCACGTTTTGCCTAACTCGAGGCCACGACGAGGACGTAGTGGTAGATAGGCCTCGGAAAGGAACCTATCACGACCCATCCTATAAATGACACTCGGGATTTTAGATGAAGATTTTATGAACATAAACTCCACCCACCTCCATTGGGCATAAAAAATTTTAATTTCATATTAATATGAAAACAAGTACTTTATGCACATTGTGCTTTTAAAACGTAATTTTTTCTCATTTGTCAATAACTTGTACACGTCGCGTGGAACAATATTAATCTAAATATACCTCATGCAAAGTGAAACGAAAAGAAGCGAAAAAAAAATGTCATAAATTTAATACAGATCAAATGAAACTTCGAAATACTCATCTGGAATCTGGATTTTCCAAGAAAAATCACCCGCAGTGGTGGCAACTAACTTTTCATACAAAACACACAGTTTTGATGTTCCACTGCAGATAACTAGAATTATACTGGCCTAGAGAAGGCTCTGTTTATCTTTGTGTTTTCACACCAACTGTCTTTGTCAGGAAGATATCGATTATTTCATTACCTATTCACCTCTCATCAAGTTCCCTCTCTCTTTATGCAATCAAAACAATGATACTCTACTCTATTTAAATTAAATCATTATTCTCCTTATATTTCAAAAGTTGAAATTTTGAAAAATGTTGAAATTCATTCATTGATTTGTTGAAAACAATCAAATTACTTCGAGCTATTTAACTCGAAGCAAAATATTCAACGAACATATTTCAAATTTTATAAAATCAAATTTTTTATTTATTAAAGTCAATGTGACAGTTGAAACTAGGTATAGCCAAAAAATGATCACAAAATTCAGATTTTTAATGTTAAAACCATATACTTTTAGTTGGCCGAGCTCTCCTTCCCCTTTACCGAATTAGTTTTTGAAAAAGTGTTAAATTGTCAATGATTTATTCACGGATATACTCAAAATTTCTTTATAGCTATTTATATAATCATCCATTTGAATTTTCATCTGAGTCATTTCTGAAGCCATTCGTGGATAATGAAAGAAACTCGGCATCTTGCAGAGATGATGTCCTTTTTTTGTGGTGCTTGACGTCGTAACATAAATTGACAATGTGATGCACCTGTAATGCCGAGAATAGAGAAGAAATCAATAATCGATTGAATCAGTGCTGGAATAAATAGATTGATTGATTCAATTTTATTGGAACTGGTTCATTTTCTGAATATCTCAAAATTCCAGTTAAATAAGGGAATTCATAGTTCCAACATTTTTCCGTTGAAATCTGATAACATCAATTTCTCCAAGTTATTTTGATTGCGGAATGTTTCTTTGATCACATAAGTTCATTTAATTCAATTGGATATCTAACCATTAATGAGAATTGCTGGGGAATCTTCATTGAGATCAGAGACCACTGAGAGGGAACGCCATGGATCAAGATCACCATTCACGAAGATAACATTTGTAGTATTGGGTAATTTAGAATTATATGAACGATTCAGTTCCCGAATATTTCGATCCAAATAATCTCGATCGAAACTGAAAGAAGGGAAAATGCAAATGATTGATTTAGTTTTTTTTTTTCATATGGAAACATGATGCACTCACCCTCCTTCAAATATATCTCTACATTCATCCATGAAATATTGTAGAGGCAGTCGGGATCCGAATATTGATACAGGTGACGACAAGGTCTTGAAATATCCAAGTTCTGTACACACTTGATACATCCACAGTCTGCCTATAAGAGAATGAATCTTTAGAACGAAATGGCAAAGTAACATCGATGTGATTCATTTCCATGAGATATCTTGAAATGTGAAGAAAATCGATCTATGTAGTTTTTTTTTTCATTTTTCTTATTGTCTCTATTGTGTTTAATCAATATGATATGCAATAATATTAGAAATATTTGAAGTTTAATACGTTTAACTAATTGATATTTCCATGAAGTTCTGCAATAATTCATGATCGATAGTTTATAATCCATTCTTAAAAGGGGAGAATTTTCTGAATGTTTTTTATAAACTTCAGCAAGTCTATAGTATGAAGATATGGCCTCATTTTCTCTCATCGACATGCAAAGATTCTCAATTGATTCTTCTCCATTCATCTCAATCTTATTGTAGAGAACAGCATGAGCAAAAATCTGGAAAAAGAAATATATAATTACTGTTTAATCCTCAATGAAAATTGAGAATTGAAGTTCGTAAAAAAGTTCCATTACACTAGCCAGCCGCAGTATCATGTATGAGACTTCAAAAGATTGAGAAAATTCTGGGATGGACAGTCTTCATGAAAAAAAAATTCAAAGTCATCATCATTTATTTATTAGTCACCATATTTTTTAGAATATTGTAACCCACTTGAAATCATTTTTGACTTTAATTGAATTAATCGCCGGACTGTCAAGAAGTTCTCCAACAGCTGAAAATGCTTCTTCAATATTCGTTGCGCAGTTCTCATCGTACTTACGAATAGAATTTCCAACAGATGCAAAGAATTCTTGAAGGAAAGACAAAAACAATATGTCATTGAATTACAATAAAACTGGATTTTAATGAGTTTTCCATAAAACAAGAATTACCCACGAAATCAGCTTTAGCGTAAATGGGTGCACTATCTGCTAATGCACCATGCACCAAGTGTGGATATTTGACGCGCATCCATGCTGCCAGATTACCAGCATAAGAATATCCAAAAACCATGGTGAAAGCATCGGGATTATTCAATTCTTTTTTTTTCATTCCAATGAACAGCGCTATGTCTGCCAGTGCCTGCGAAACACTCAAGTACCTGAGATTTTCGAGACTAGCATCTCTACAGGAAATAATAATAATTCGTTCAAGTACATTGTTTACTGTCTTCAAATTCAATAGTGAAGAAGTGAAACAGAACTCTATCTTCGGTAATTCCTTTTAACAAAAATAGAACGAGATAGGGCGATTTTACTCATATTCGTCTTTATAACATGTGAAATTTCCTACAAAAAAATATTTGGATGAAAGGGGCATATCTCCATCAGATTTCAAGATATTCTATTGAGAATGATCATAACGATGAGTTGATTTGTCATGTTTGACCTCTTCACTACTGAACTAATTAATGTGATTTTCTCAATTAAGGAAGTTCAGTGACAAAATATGAGGAGGTGAGTTATTTCCGAATGCTGAAAAGTTTTTCTGGAATATCGTAAGATTCATGAGCGATATGGAGAGGCTTATGTGAGCTTGCTTTGTTGAGAGAAATTACATCTGCATGACAAGTTATGAGGACAATTTCTCCATCTCACTTATATCTCAAGACACTTCAGAAATACTGATCGCAGAATAAAATCTAGTTTTTGCTTCCGAATGGAAGCATTACTATCGTGAAAATTTTCGATTTGGATTTTTTTGTTGGGAACTACTTAAAATGATCTGAAAAGTCTAAATCCTATTTAGAAAAAATGTCTGTCTGTGTGTGTGTGTGTGTGTGTGTATATGTCTGTGCACACACATATGTTTCAATAACTTCTGAAGTTTTATATGTAGGATTCTGAAATTTTGTCAGTATATTCCGGTCACTGAACTTCCCACTTTAAGCCCTGTTTATCGGAATCGGTTCAGTAGTTTTTGAGATATTAACAAATTTCGAAAATTTGTATTTCACCAAAATTTCGAAAACTTCTGAATCGATTTCGCTCAGATTTATAAGCTGTGCTGGCAAGCATATGAGCTAGCTCACTACGGATTTTTATCTATTTATTGATGACAGTTTTTGAAAAATTTTAAGTTTAATGATTTTTCCAATATAATTCTTGTTAGCACGATAACTAAAAAAATATTCAAGCTAGAGACCCCAATTTGGTAAATTTATACTTCTAATAACACTGAAGCATGGGATTGCTCGTGGGCATAATTGATTGAGAAAATTTTGATGGAGGAAATTTTCTCGGTCTTGAAAAATTTCAGTTTTCTAGGAATATCTCCAGTTCTATTAGTCGACTGATTTGGGCTTGGTCTCAGATGGAAGTCGAGTTCATTTCCCATCGATTCATATATCTGTTTAAAAAAGAATTATCGATTTTTGAAATAGATATAACGCGAAAATTGATTTTCAGAAAATGAGCTATGAGTAATTGAAAAATCGATACACTATAGATTCGAATGATATGAATCGATGGAAAATGAGCTCACCTTCCATTTAAGATAACAACTAGGTAGCTACGACTGATAGAACCGGAGATATGTCCAGAAAGGTGAATTTTTTTAAAACTGAAAAAATTTCCTCCATCAAAAACTTTTCAATGAATCATGCCCACAAGCAGTCCCATGCATCAGTGTTATAAGCAGTATAAATTTACCAAATTGGAAGTCTCTAGCTTGAATTTTTTTTCAGTTATCGTGCTAAGAAGCATCATTGAAAAAATGATTAAAATCAAAATTTTTCAAAAACTATCATCAATGAATAGATGGATCATCAAGAATAACGTTGATTGAAAATTGGTTACCAAGGAAACATTGAAAATTGAATGAATCAATCGATTTCCGCAAAACATAAAAATGGAATTCGCAATGGAATAGCAATTTGAATGAAATGATTGAATATTAATTCAAATCAAATTATTGGATACTCTTTTCTTTTAAATTTAAACAAAAATGGAAATTCATGTGGAACGATTTAGTAAAGTGGAAAACAAAAAATCTATTCGGAAGCGACTTGCTAATAAATTAGCAGGTAAAGCTATAATGATGTAGATAATGATGCAAGTTTCCACTTGTTTTTGTTTTTTTGCTGCACCATCAGACTTTTTGTTCAGTAATCAATAAATTAATGAATAAACCCACGGAACTGGATGACTCCTTCCATAATACCGATGCTCAGTATAATATATCATGCCTCCATGAACCGCCGCCATTTCGTAGACAAAGGAAGTAGCTCCAACATTATCAGGCGCAATTTCACTTTCTCCACCAATCAAAATGAAGATTGGTCCAGATCGATAATAAAATTCATCATTTTCATAGTATCTCATGGACCAAGTCTTACCATTACAGTAATCAAAATGATCTTGGTATTGTTCAATCCATTTTTCCACCAAGATTCCTCTGGACAAAGCGAAATTCTGAGTTACAACTAGAATAGAGGAAAGCCAGAACAGAGAACTCATCTTTGAGATTCCAAAATGAAGAAATATTAATCGATTTTCTAAGGAAATAAGAATGTTAACACGTCTCGCTTAACTGCATGAGGCCTAATCAACTTTCACTGTTTTTTTAGCCGAGTGTAGACTATATTAACATAAAAATCTTCAGTTTCTTATTCTTTCGTTCAAAAATACTTAAAATTCCCATAGAAAGTAGAATATGAATCCATATCCATTCCTATTCGGAAAGACTTACACGTCGGCAGACTAAGCTATATCAACTCATAGGAAATATCATTATCTACTTGGTTTCGTTCATTTTCGTGACTCCCCGGCGGCTCTTATCTTCATTTTGTAAGTACATAATCGGGTGACTGACACAACTCTAATTTTATGAAGCCAATATAAGAGGTCCTCGATGCGAATTTTCAAATGAAATCAAGACACAAATAGTAATAGGATTTATGCTTTTTACAAGCATAAATCGTCATTTTTTTCGAATTTGAGATTTCATCGGATTGTGACTCCAAATGATGAAATGAAGCATTGTAATCGTCATTTTTTTCGAATTTGAGATTTCATCGGATTATGACTCCAAATGATCTAAAATGTCGGAAAAAAATATTTTTTTCACATGTCTGTGTGTATGTATGTGTGTGTGTGTATGTGTGTGATGAAATGTTTCATCACTTTATGCGGAAACGGCTGCATGTATCGATATGAAATTTTGAGGGAATCTTCACTACGTGAGCGCAATGCTCTCTGCGAAATTTTTGCTAAATCGGTTCAATGGTTCTCGACAAAAAGCGAATTGTCAAAAAATAGTTTTTTCGAGTTTTCTCAGCGGAAAGTCAATTTACAGCGTCTATCCTCCGCGAGGAGATGCGCGCTGATGAGGCGCACATTGAACCCCGAGGGTGACCAGGGCTCCGATCTTTAGTTTTTTTTTTATATTTTTTTTACTATGATTTTTGAAAAATCGCGGTTATTGCGATAACTTAAAAAACATTTGAGCTAGAGACTTTAAATTTGGTGTGTTTATACATCTTATGAGTGCCAACTTTGCTATTAAATTTCAGCTAAATCGGTTCAATAGTTCTCGAGAAAAAGTGAATCATCAAAAAATCGTTTTTTCGAGTTTTCTCAGCGAAAAATCAATTTACAGCGTCTATCCTCCGCGAGGAGATGCGCACGGATATGGCACACATTAAACCTCAAGGGTGACCAGTGCTCTCATTTTTACTTTTTTTATTATATTTTTTTTACTGTGATTTTTGAAAAATCACGGTTATCACGATAACTTAAAAAATATTTAAGTTAGAAACTTCAAATTTCGTGTGTTGGTACATCTTATGAGTGCAAATTTCGGTATTAAATTTCAGCGTAATCGATCGAACAGCTCCTGAGATATTGTTGAAAAACTATTCCATGCAATGAGCGTATATGTACGGAACTGCTTGTCTGACCATATCCAAGTTGAGCTTGAATGATCAATTTAGATGACCATCACCAATCCTAAAAATTTCAGATTTTTCGAAGGATTCTTCTACAAGAATGCTGAAATTTTTTTTTTCTTCACAAATTCAAATTTTTTTCAATTTTTTTTAAGGTCACTAGTATTTATCATTTCATCATTAGAAAGTAGATAATTTTTGCTAAATAAATAAGACCGTATTCATCCTGATAGAATAACGAGAAGAACTGGATATAATTCCTGATACTTAAACTCTAATTTCCAGATTTTTAATTTGAAATGAATCTCATATTTATTCTGTACTATATGTTATATTTATTATCCAAAGTCTTATCAAAATAAAATCATCATTCAAAATAAAATAATTAAAGAATCAAGTTTCCCTTTCCATTACTGCACGGCCTGGTATATCAAGTTCCCCAAATCGAGTAATTTTATGAAAAAAAAGCATTCAGTGTAGTGTTGACTTTTATTACATTTAGTGACCAGAAGTATTACTGGAGGGTCGCAAGTTAGACTCACGGTATGGATTTTGGAATTTTAACTGTAAAATTTATATCAATTTATTTAACTGACAGTATAATAGACGGTGGTGTGATTAGTTTGAGAATTAAGTTCTGGGAGCCCACGCTATCTCACTTAGAAGAGTATCCGACGCATTACTGGAGGGTTCTGAGTTCGACTCGCTAGGGGTTCGAGGTTTTCCAAAATCAAAATTATTGCTTAATTTTCATTTTCAAATTAATGAAAAATAAATAGTTGAAAATCCATTCGGAAGCTTCATGCCAATTGCATTGGCATAATATTAAATGTTTTTCGTAATGAATTCTTCAATAGTAAAGACATCATAGAGTGAATAACGAGGGGTGAAATTTATGGAAAATGCCCATAGGGTGAAGCGCCTGCTTGTTTACTTTTTTAAATCATTCCTATAGCAAAATTAGTTCAAATGATTATTGATGGAGTTTTGTTTCAAATAAAACAGTACGCGAATATATTTGGTAATACACGTTTTTATTCACAGTAAGTTACACGTGTTTACTCGTTCAAGCGCGTTATGCAAAGTGACGCCGTAGCTCTTGACAACCAGCCTTGTGGCGGGCTGCGCGTAGATATATACGGCGCGCTAGCGTCAACAGAGAAGGTGCAGGAGGCGTTCAAACCCAACAATTATTCGCCAGGATATCAATTTCTGTCCCCATTTTAACTTGTCCAAACTAGCACGTTTCTATTTATTTCTGAGTAAAATTTTTTACTCCTTCCAAATATGCTAATGAAAATTACCTCAAATTATCATTTGCCCAGAGACACATGATTTAATTTCCATTAGGCTGAAATAACAAGTCGAGACTCGTCTCCATGGGAAAGTCTTCACTCATTTCAGAAATGCTCATTAAAAAGAGCTCCAATTAATATTCACAAAGATCCCAAAGGATCACCTTGTGGCCTATTATGGATCTTTGTAAAATAAGCTATTAATGCACATTTGTAGAGCAAATGGTCCAAGCTGTTCAAAATAATTTTGAATCAAAATACCCACTCGAGATTTCTCAAGTTATTACAAACAGTACTTTTAGTCTGTATTTCTCCAACCAATAATTTAAGCTATTTTCGGTAATTTATCAGTTTCACTCTGCCAAATATTATGAAAATTTTAATTATTTTTCCCAAATTTTTTGAATTGACTTGATGTGTTATGATGTAGCGGAGGTCGGTAGCAAGACTTCGAGGCAGGCAGACAAAATCCTAATTGAATTTTTGCCAAAAAACAACGAACTTTTGTTGGAAGTCCCTAACCAATTGAACCAAAAAAAACCAATGAATAAATTTGAGATTATCACCACGTTTTGCGTAACCCAAGGCCATGACGGGGACGTAGTGGTGCATAGGCCTCAAAAAAAACTATCACGACCTATTGAAGGGATGTCGCTGTTGTTATTTTGCGCCACTTGGATGCGACATCTCTTCAATGAATTTGCTCGTCGGATAGCGATGTAAAATAATTGTTATTATTATGGAAAAAGGTTGCCACGGCTCAGGATCGAACCGCGGACCTTTTGGTTTCCAGTTGGGCACTTTGCCACTGAGCTATCCGACCAGCTGTGCTGATAATTTCGGTTTCTTCATGTTATCCATTGTAGCGTTCGCTACATACCTCCCCTAGTTGGAGAGAAGCGAAGCTAGCGTCTTGCGGAGCTTCTGTGCAGGTCTTGTGTTTGTGTTTGTGTGTGTGATGACATGAGGCTACTTTCATCTCTTCCTCATGTGTGTATGGGCCACAGCTGAGTAGTCCTCGAAGCTGGGTGCTGCTGCGCTCGGGAGACTTCGTGCGTCGTCGTGGACCGTGGGGCTTGGGCGAAGTCTGCTGTACCGGCGGCTGATGCGACATCTGCGATTTGCGCGTGTCGAGACCATTGGTCATTTTTGTGTATTTTTCCTCCCCACTCCAGGCTTGAATCGTCACCCAAGTTCTGAAGGGATTGGTTGATTCCTGCGATGTTGAATGAACACTGAGGCTGCAGTCCTCGGTGTTGTAGCTTCGTCAGTGGTGCCGTTGTGTGGCGCTGTTGTTTTCCAGATGCTCGGAAATGTTCGTTGACGTTCGGGGTCACCATTTGAAGGGATGTCGCTGTTGTTATTTTGCGCCACTTGGATGCGACATCTCTTCAATGAATTTGCTCGTCGGATAGCGATGTAAAATAATTGTTATTATTATGGAAAAAGGTTGCCACGGCTCAGGATCGAACCGCGGACCTTTTGGTTTCCAGTTGGGCACTTTGCCACTGAGCTATCCGACCAGCTGTGCTGATAATTTCGGTTTCTTCATGTTATCCATTGTAGCGTTCGCTACACTATCCTATGCGACACTCGGGATTTTGATGAAGAAATTTATTGACTCAAACACCGCTCACCTTCATTGAGCATTAAAAATTTTAATTTTTTAACTTATTAAGAAAACAAGTACATAGAGCATTAAAATGCGTACTTTTTCCTCTTGTCAATAACTTGTACACATCGCGTGGAACAATATCAATCAAAAATTACCTCATAGAAATTGAAACGAAAAAAAAGCGAAAAAAACCTCAATAAATTTAATACGGATTAAAAGAAACTTCGAAATACTCATCTGAAATTTGGATTTTCCAAAAAAACCCATTCGCAGTGGTGGCAACTAACTTTTATTACAAAACACACAGTTTTGATGTTTCACTGCAGAGAACCAAAATCATACTGGTCTAGAAAAGGCTCATTTGGTTGAATTACTAAATTTGCCGTTTTCTTAAGACCATTGGTCTCTGTTTATCATTGTGTTTTCACACCAACTGTCTTTGTCAGGAAGAAATCGATTATTTCACGACTACCTCACCTCTCATCATGCCCCCTCTCCCACACTCAATCAAAACAATGAACTCTACTCTCTTTTAAATTTAATATTTTTCTATATTCCTCTAAAATAAAATTTGATTAAGCAAGAATGTTATATTCATTGAGTTGTTGAACACAATGAATAAAATTCAAGTTTTTTGACTCGAAATTCACAACTCCACTTATTTTGTAAAAAAAAAAAAAAATTTTTGTAAGCAAAATTTTCGGAAATTAAACTCAATGCGAGCCTAGAATAGGCGCACTGAACATGACGGATGAAAAAAATCGCAAAGAAAACCCTCAAAACACTAATTTTCAGTTGGCAGAGCTATACTGCGAAATTACCCTATTTTCTATTAGTAGCACGTGGAAGCACAGAAAGTTTCCTATTGATACAGGTAAAGAAACTTTCTGGGCTCAATTAAAAATGTTTCACAACGAAAAGTTTTTCTATCTACGTCGATAAGGATATTTCCATGCTTTCACGTAATGCTAACGAAAATTATTCCAAATTATTATTCGCCGAATTATAGCCCTATATTTATACCTGCGCAGGAATGGTCTGGAAACTCACAAACTCATTGCAGAGAACTGAATGCAATTATTGAATTTATTGATTTTCTCTAAGCCTTGAACACGTCGAAAAATTTTGTATAGAAAATTGTCGCTGAATTCATGTTCCATAGGTGAACCCCTTCAATGAACCCATGTGTCGGCTGGCGAAAGATTTTTTTCTGGAAATATGCCAAACTGTCACGAATTTGTATATGAAACTACTCATAATTTCTTTACAGCAATGTATATAGGCAATTATCCATGGAAATTTTTATTTATTCCAATCGTAGAGCCATTGGTGGATCATAAAAGAAACTTTGCATCTAGCAACAATAGTGCTCATATTTTCTGATAGTTGATCTAATGTCATAAATTCACAATGTGAGGCACCTGTAATATCCAGAATAGAGAAAGAATTAATAATTGATCAAATCAGTGCTCGAGTAAATTAATGGATCGATCCAATTTTATTTGGAACTGGTTCATTTTTTGAATATCTTGAAACTCCTATCAAATAAGGAAATTTGAGATTCAACTTCTTTCCATTTAACATCAATTTTTCAAAGTTATTTCGAGTACGAAATATTTCTTTGATTACATGTGCTTATTTAATTTAATTGAACAACTAACCATCAATGAGAATTGCTGGAGAATCTTCGTTGAGATCAGAGAGTACAGAGAGTGAACGCCACGGATCAAGATCACCATTCATGAAGATGACATTTGTAGTATTGCGTAATTTTGAATTGTATAAACGATCTATTTCCTCGATATGATGATCCAAATGATCTCGATTAAAACTAAAAGAAAGAAAATACGAATGATTAATCCAGTTTCCATTCTTTTTCATTCAAAAACATGATGACCTCACCCTGCTTCGAATATATCTCTACATTCATTCATGAAATATTGTAGAGGAGCTCGGCATCCAAATATCGATGTAGGCGATGACAAGGCTCTAAAGTATCCAAGCTCTGTACAGGATTGATATAACCACAGTCTACCTATGAGAAAATGAATCTTCAAAGTAAAATGGTAGAGTAACATCAATGCGTTTTATTTTCATGACGATATTTGAAACTTAAGGACATCTCCAAGAAGCAGTGGTGCTCAAATTTAACTGAAGTTTCTCCTATGTAAAGTATCATGAGTACAGCAGAGAATACTTGAGGTGCAGTGCGATTTTTCAGTTATTCGCACATGCACCGAAATACAAAGATAATCCCATTACGTCGCTTTTTGAATCTGGTAATGTCAAGCTATGAGATAAAAACTGAAAACCATGGGAAATAGCTCACTTTCAATATTCCTCATGGAAAAACAAATACCGCTCGTTATAATTTTCTTTACAGAAAAATATTTGTTATGTGTTCGGTCTCGATATTCAAATTCGACCGTTGTTTAGTTGGAGAAAAAATAATACACAGAAAAAAAGGTCCATGGATTCCCTCTAAAATAAAACTGTCAGAAAGGGCAATAGATTTAGAAATTCAAAAACTAAAGGACATTTTTCTGTGATTTTCAAGTGCCACACGTGCAAGCCATAAAACTACACAAGGAAATCTCGCATGCCCACTTTCCTTTTACATTTCGTCAAGGGACTCAGTGTTTTATATTTTCTCTCTGAATTTTCATGACCACCAATGTTTTTCCAGACCCACAAATTGTCTTGACCAATAGAAATTGAAGTCTACCCCCAGCTTCAGGCAATTTCGTTCTCTCTTAGAAAGTAAATTCAAACTTAAAAATCAGATCCGAAAAAGACTTCGCGGAGATTGAACCAGTCGGTCCAATTACCTTTTACACTCAAACTTACTGTTAAAACTTTAAATTAATTATTATCCTAATATAATTAAATAGTGTACTTTTCTCATGTTTCATAAAATACAATTATTTAGTGTTTAGTGAATTGTGTCTACCAATTCCTTTCATTAAACCAAACACTTACTCCTTTCTTGTCCCGCTGCAGAATAGGAGTCGTGCGAAAAACAATTGTCGTACCCAAAAATCGGTATACCTGAGATTTACAATTCCAGCAAGATCATCGCGTCAATACTTGCACATCATGTTTTTAACTGATAAAACTCAGTTCTCCAAAACAATTCCTAGAGAACTACCATTGTTTATATAATAACACATTCGTTTCAACGTAGATCGGGATAAGATTTGTCTGCTAAAAATCGAAATTTAAGTAGTCAGTATTTACAAATTCAGTGCCACAAAACCTATTGGAATTGTTTTTACGAATGAAGGGCACTAATAAATATATATTTACAAATTTTTAAAAATATTAGAAACAAACTGATTTTCTTGGAAACGTCCTGAGAAGAAATGGATCTATGTAGACTTTCTGATTTTTCTCATTCTCTCTATTGAGTTAGCTTCATTGATTCGAAAAAATATCGAAAATATTTGAAGTTCAATACCCGTAACTCCTTTAAATTCCCAAGATGTCTTGCGATTCATTAAGATCCAAATTTTATAGTTCATGCTGAGGTGGAGAGAATTTGTCGAATATTTCTTTCTATAAATTTCAGCAAGTCTATAGTATGAAGATATGGTTTCATTTTCTCTCATGGAGATGCAAATATTCTCAATTGATGTTCTTCCATTTATCTCAATTTTATTGTAAGCTGCAGCATGAGCAAAAATCTGGAAAAAACATCCATTAATTTTCGAATTCTCAATGAACAATGAGATTTAAAGTTCGTAAAAAAGTTTCATTACACTAGCCAACCTGAGCATCATGTATGAGACTTCAGAAGATTGAGAGAATTCTGGTTCGTATATTCTTTACAAAGAAAAAAATGTTTAAAGTTAAGCATAAATTTCATGCATCATCAGTTAATTATTGGTCAACATATTTCTAGAGTTATTTCAACTCACTTGAAATCTTCTTTCAACTTGATTGAATTAATCGCGGAATTGTCAAGAAGCTCGTCAACAGCTGAGAATGCTTCTTTAATAGTTTTCGCACAGTTCTCGTCGTATTCATGAATAGAATTTCCAACAAATTCAAAGAATTCTTGACGAAAAACAAAAACAATACTTCATGAAATTACACTTAAAGTAGATTCTGATGAGGTTTCTAATTATGAGAATAAGAATTACCGTAAAAATCATCTTTAACATAAATGGGTGCACTACCTGCTAATGCACCCTGGACCAAGTCCGGATATGTGACTCTCATCCATGCTGCCAGATTACCAGCATAAGAAGATCCGAAAACCATGGTAAAAGCGTTGGAATTATTTAATTCTGTTTTTTTTGTTGCAATGAATAACGCTATGTCTCCAAGTGCCTGTGAAACGCTCAAATATCTGAGGTTTTCAAGACTGGTATCTCTATAGAAAATAATAATTTAATCAAGCACATCGTTCACTGTATAGTATACAGTGGACTAGACTGTATACTAGACTGAGCCAAATTTGACGACTATTTTTTTTCTTGGCTCCCATGTAATTATATTTTCTACAATTACATTTTCTATTGCGAAAAAAAAAATTCTCACCAAATCCGGGCTTGCTATCTCGATTTCTTAGTTAGCGCTCGCGTGAATGAAAATTTGTCAAGAATAAAACATTTTCCAATAACTTAATGCCTTAAAATTCATGGAATATGATCTATAAAGAAAACAAGCAGGAGCCCCACTACTTGTGCGTAATTTGAACATCTTACGTTTAATATTCTACCAATGCAATTGGCAGAAAGCTTCCGGATGGTTTTTTTAATTTTAAATCTACCATCACTGATCTGTACATAGAGTGCGGAAACCAAAATAGGCCTCAGAGGGTTGAGCTCATCCCAAATATAATGAATTGAATAGTCTTGAAGATATAGCTTGCTTTTTCGAATGTTTCTATGCTAATATCTAAGAAACTACTGGACCGATTCCGCTCAGTTTCAATATCAACTTTTGTGCTCATCAGATGTATAACCTTACAAGATTTGAGGTCTCTAGCTCAATTATTTATTAAGTTATAGGGGTATCAAGCAAACATTTCTCAACAGGTTTATACTGGATAAACTAAGAATCTGAGCTCTCACCACCCGAGGGGTCAAAGATGCAGCTCATAAGCGTGCATCTCTTTGCTGAGAGTGGACGCTGTTATGTCATTTTTCATCGAGAAAAGTCGAAAAAACGATATTTCGACTATTTCATTTTTCTCAAGAACTATTCGGCCGATTCAGCTGAAATTTTTGTGAGAGTTTGAGGCACGCCTGGCAAACATATGGCAAACTTTTCAGATCGCTAGCTAGCCCCGTTTCAGAGTAAAGCGGAAAATGCGTCATCACACACAACACACGCACACCCACATATATACACACAGACATTTTTTAAAAACAGCGGTTCTTGACGTTTTGGGTCATTTGCAGTCATATTATGATAAAATCTCAAACTCGAAAAAAATTACAATTATAAAGCTTCCATTCGGAAGCAAAAGACATCGTTTCGTCGAGAATTGATTTCCCAACGAAGATAACCTTGGATGAAGTTGAAAAAATCGTCTACTCGTCTCGTAGAGCAAATCATAAGTGAATTTTTTTTCTCTTTATCAGTGACGTTCGTTCTTATACACATATCAAACAATCCTTGTATAAATAGAACTTGTGAATTTTATTTTCTAGACTTAAATTCTTCATTATATTCTTTTTTTTTTATAAAAATCATAATAATAACAAAAAATATCAAATGAGAACTAGAGAGGCGCAGCTGCTCGCTCACTCATGAATTGGGATGCATTATGCATAATCAAGGTGCGTTAGTAGATATAATTGGAATGGGTGTGACCCTCCGGGGCCACACTAGGGACTTCCCGATAGAAATATACACACACATACATGTATGGTTATGAAAATTATCAGAAAATGTTGTGGAGGTCTCAAAACATGGAGATCGATCAATAGAATGATTTCCTATTCGGGGCCAATATATAAACGTCTATTGTCGAGAAGTTGGAAGAAAATTCGTAATGTTTTGTTAAAAAACTAAGAAAGTACTGGATCAAATTCGATCGAAATTTAATCACCACAAATCTATATCGAGGTGCTTCGATTATGACATTGATCATCTGAGTCACATTATCAATTGATGAGATAAAACGTGAACGAAAGAATTGGTTCCATACATACACCTACATACTCTTACACACATGGCCTCGAAAACTATCAGAAAATGTTGTAGAGGTCTCAAAACGTGAAAATCAATCAAACAACCGATTTTCCACTTTCGGGGCCAATACATAAACTTCCCTTGTCGGGAAGTTGAAGAATTATATCATTCATAGCTCAATTAATAGAGCATCAGACTGGTAATTTGAAGGATGTCAGTTCAAACCTCACTTGCACATTTCCTATTCTCTCCAAAATTTAATTCCACGGCAATTTCTCAGTTGTAAGTCTGATGAGTGTCACTATTATGAAATGGATTCAATTCATAATATTCAAAATGGTGATTGTCAATATTATGAATTAACTCCATTTCATAATAGTGACACTCACCAGACTTAGAACTGAGAAACTGCTAAAGAATCAAGGTTGGTTTTTCTTCAACAATTGATAAGGAATCGAATTTCAGGAAAAATAGCGAATGCGGAAGTGAGGTTTGAACCCACAACCCTCAGATTATACGTCTGATACTGTACCAGCCCGGGATAAAATGTTTGAGTCTTTGGAGAGTCTTTTACGGTCTTCAAAGACTCCCAGAAAGACTTTTCAGTCTCTAGAGTGTCTCGCAAGTCCCGCAACTGTCTCTACAGTGTCTCTCGGGTCTCTCCCGTGAAGACTTTTATCTTTGCTGGTCTCTCCCGTAAGGACTTCTATCTTTACTGGGCTCTCATTAGATTCATAAATCTTTGCAAAGACATAAGTCCTTATGAGAGAGACCGAGAAATGAATTTTTTTTTATTCCAACTTAATAATTTCTAAGTTTTCAATTTTTATAATTTTTGCAAAGCGTGGAATTATTATTTTTTTCATATTTGACTTTAATTAAAATTCTCAATATTAGCGGAAAGTGGAGTGAAACGGACATAGGGGTAAAATGGATATATTCGAGTTTCGATGTTTATATTATCAATCTTTTTTGAAATTTGACATTGTTTTTTTTTCTTTTATTCAATTGCTGGAAATGACTACTTCACTAAAACCTTAAAATAACGTCATCTAAGATTTCTTTACGTTTCAATAGTTTTTATAGATGACGTGCAGAAAGTTATGAAAATTTAAATAAAAATATGCAGTTGTGTTAATTAAAACTGGAATCGATCTATATTAAGGATTATTAAAAACTAAGTCGCATTCAACAATCTATTATCATCTAAAATATTGATTAATGTATTTTTTGACAAAAAAAATATGGATAAAAATAAATATTTTTTTGAAAAATAGAAAGACTGATGGCTCCCGAAGCAAGACTGGAGGAGTCCTTATTTGAGAGACTGATGGCTCTCAAAGAAAGACTGAAGGAGTCCTTATTTGAGAGACTGTGAGTCTCTCAAGTAAGGACTCTGGTTCGTTGAGCAGGGACTGAGAGTCCCTGTAGGAGAGACACGTGTCCCGTTCGGAGAGACAGCAAGGTGTCTCTAGAAAGTCCCTGCCATGGCGCGAATAGGGACTCTGTCAGAGACCGGGACAGGAGTCTTTCGACCACTGAAAGACTCGAATTTTTTCATCCCGGGAATTGAGCTATAAAACCTCTGAGTCGATGAAACTTATAAGTGATAAATAAGGCCGGAGACTTCATTCAAATTTGAGTTTCGCAGAGCTGCTAGGCTGTTCGGAAACATGGAAAAAAATCATTTAACACCCGTTATTTAACAATTCGAATTCATTGAACTGTCATTTCCATCCGTTTGGAGATTATGCGAAATGGATGGAAATACACGGAATACATGGGTTATGTACGTGTAAAACATGAAAAAGGCTTACACTGTTGAAAATTTTTGGCCAGAAATTACTGTAAATGCGCTGGAAGTTTTTTCACTACATGGTACTGTAAATTTACTGTACATCGATGTACAGTACTGCACAGTAAATTTCATTACTTGTACAGTAATTTTCGGACACTACTGTACAGTGATTTTCATTACAGGTACAGTAATATTCCAACACTACTGTACAGTGATTTTCACTACAGGTACAGTAATATTCAAACACTACTGTACAGTGAAATTCATTACATGTACAGTAATATTCGAATACTACTGTGCAGTGATTTTCATTGTATGTACAGTAATATTTGAGTACTACTGTAAAGTGATTTTCACGATGTGTACAGTGATATTACAGTACAAGAATATAGTACTTTACGGTAATTTTCCTGCTTTGTAATATAATATTCTAATATGATAGTACTGTAAGATTACATTACAAATGCATGGAATTTCTCTTACTTTCACAGTATTCCACAATGCACAGATATTTTAATATATAATTTATATTGATATTATTGCTCTTGCGAGACATGAAAATATGAATGCCAGAGAATTTATGTAGTAAATCTTTCATTCATTCAATTCAATATTTGGTACAATTTCGAAGAAACGTTCATTCATTAGCTCAATTGATCCTTCAGGCCATCATTAAATTTCATGACTTTCGAATCTACTGGGGTCACTTTCGTCCTTTTGGCCACTTTCTTACATACTTCCTTAGGATTTATTTGCAGGAAACATCTGAAAGCAATGGAAAGAATCAGTCTATTAACATCATGTTATCAACAATCGAAATATTAAGCATGGCAGTGGAAAATATAATGATTGTTTCGTAAACGTTTAGAACTGGCATAAATTCTTCAAGAAATTTCGTTTTTTCTTACCTCTGAAAGAATTAGAGGGAACGATCCAAATTTTCTGGATAAGCACAACTGAAGATGTAGTACGATGCGAAAGTCAATAGGAAATCATCAATGACTCCACTCACTGGAATGGGATTTTTTTATCCATTGCTAATGCATAGATGGCGACTTCATCGTGAAGTGATTTTCCTGTAATATTGAATAAAACACTATTTGTAGATTTGCAGGATAAAAATGCACTAAGAGAAAAGATGTATTTTATAGAAAAATTCGTCTTTGAATTAAGAAATAAAATAATTGGAGATTTCCGATTCCACGCAAGCTTTGAACCAAATATAAATATCATCACACTAAGAAAAAAATGTTTAATCCCAAGAAAAAAATTTGCTGAAAGTGAGGAAAATCAAGAATTATGAGTTTTGAGAAATTATTCATTGAAAGTAATGATGCGTTATTTGAATGGGATATTCCTATTTATTGGACTGAACATATTTTTACTCATTGTTTGGAATGAATTGACAACTTTTCAAGTTTATTATTTTATCGCTTGTTCGCAGAATAAATATACCACTTTAGGATAAGAGTTTTCATATTAATCAATGAATAACTTGATCAAAAAAATAGAGTTTGTAATAAACTATGGATAACTGTCTGTGATTATCAATTTTTTTTTTATTGAATTCAAAGATAACTTTTTCGATGATAGATTTTTCTTCTCAGTATGAACAATGAAAAAACTTCTCATCTAAGTCTCCAGTCTGGATCAATAAAACCGAGGATTATTTTGAATATAAGAGTCGTTTATTACAAAATTACTATCGTAGTACGGCCATTAAATTGTGAAACAGAATAGAAATTTTTTTTTAAAATTTTTTCAGAATAGAAGTTTTTTCTCGTCACTGAATTAAGAAAGATTGAATTTCCCATCTCGCTTCGCTCGGTTAAAAACTTGTCTTCACTCTTGTGTTAAAAAACATTAGACGCACCATGTAAGAAAAAAATGAATTTCGACAAAAATCGGTCACCCTTGCTTCGCTGAACCGAAAAATAACGAAAAATTACCTTCTTCCCGCCCTAGGTTAATAAAATGCTATTTCTTCTAAAAAAGTCACTGAGATTCTCACTTGAACCTTCACGTTTTCAAATCTTGGAGATGAAACATTTTCAATAAAACATTTGAATATTTTCCACACGAATACAAAAGCCGTTTGAAACGAGAAATCTCATCAATCATTATTTACAATTAATTCAAACTTAGATTATTTGGATTGAAACAAAATTCTCAAAATGGAACACGGATACTCTTTTGAAGGATTCATTTTTGAATTATGATAAATCTATTGAATAATTGTATTCGTCCTTACCTGTGTTTGCAAACTGTTGAATACTTGAGAATCCCAAACAATCGGAGTCTTCTCTTCCCAATGAAAATGAAAATAACCGTTTTTCTTTTACCACTTGAATAAAAAAGACACTTTCTTCAGAGAGCTTGCATGAAACTATGTACTAATTACTTCAACGAGATGATGCCAGGAGAAAAATTATCAAAGTAATAATAGCTGAGTTTATCCGAAACTCAAGTAATCGATTTAAGGATGAGTTTTCAACTGAACATTCATATTAAAAACTTTGGAATTTGACATTACAACTAGTGGGGATGTCTCAAATCAATTGTGATTGGTGGAAAATTTACCTGATAGGAGAAATGAAGTAGCAAACGCGAGGGTAGGTGAAAGGGATGTTCATGAAGTAAAATCTAGTGAGACAGTACGAAAGAGTGCTGATCAGGTACAAGGGAGTAGGAAGTAGTTGGTGACAAAGCGCTGGGTTTTCCCCGACCATAAATGACCCTAATAAATAGATGATGAATAAAAATTTTCATGTCAGGTAGTGTCATCGAGGATAAAAATGGGGAAAAACTTTGAAAAAATAGAGTGTCCGTCTGAAAAGTTGTCAAAGAGAATAGAAAAGGACAATGAATACTATCATGAATGAGGCACAGCGGGTTAATACGTGAAACTCATTGTTTGAGCAGCAGAAATATTTGAATAAAATATTTTGAACTTATTTTTCTTTCTTCTAGCATGGGTCAAATAATATAAATCTCACTTCATAGTCTTGATATTTACCTTTCAACATTCATCGGTGAAAAGTGAACACTTTCGATATTCATCACTGACATATGCATTTGCAAAAAATTGAAAAAATAGATTAAACCACGCGTTGAATACTATGCCAACTCGAGTTGAAGTGGCTACTACGATAGCAAACTCAACACTAAAATGGTCATTGCGAGAGTATAGTCTCTGAAGGTAACGAAAAATGCCATCTTGCAGCCCTCAGAGCTACACAGAGGTTCGCTGCGGGGAAATTCCAGGTAAAAGAAAAGGGGTAAATGGAGAAAAAACCGACCTCTATGGTCAACCACTGCTTTGAAATTTCGTTTCATATCTTACAAATTTCCTATACTGAACTTTTTCCATATTTTTTGAAATTATGTGGAATAACACCTCAATTATTTTTCTGTAAGGTCAGGTGTAACTGGATCGTATTTTCCAAATTGAGTTATGCAATCTATGTCTTTATCTACATCTATATTAACTAATTATAATGAATGAAACAGATGAAGAAAGGTCATTATTCATATGGTGTAAATGAAGTCACTAGTCTTTTACGTAATGAATTTCCTGGAGGACCAATTGTCATGTGATTATTTCTTGTAATTTTCATGCACTGTAGTGTATACAGTATATGAAAATTCATTTGGATAGAACAATTACATTTCCTTCCATCGATACTATAAACTCATTGTACAGTCGTGCGGTAAAAATACAAGAAAATTACATATACTCGAGCACATTTAGTAGAAAATTCTATCATTGAACAGAGTACTGTACTAGTCATGTAAAGTTGCAGGATGAAATCATAGAATTCTAGTACAGGAGAGTAAAATTAAAGTTTTGTACTAGAATTTTACAGTAAAAATCAGGCGAATACTCATTATTGTACAAAGTACATGATTTTACTGTACTGGTGTACTGTAAAAGTACTAGAAATTTATATATATTTTTAACAGTGTAGAACATGTGTGAGGAATGCATGAAAAGTACATGGGATAGACATGGGAAACCCATTAGGAATAGATTTCCCAGGTATTTTACAGGCATTTTCCAGACACCCGAAATGCATGAGAAATGAATAGGAAATATATTTCTAACGTATTTCCCATGTCTCGCCCATGCTCTTTTCATACACGAGAGGCTTCCGCGCGTGCTACGCACGCGCACTTTCATTTACATGAATATATTAATGGGACCGATAGATGTCGAATCGGTTTCGGTCTTACGCTTACGCTCATTCGATATACTTTCGAGATATATCGATATCGAGAGTTTCTTTTCCTTTTTATAATAGGATTCCTTACACATTTTCCAGGCATCTTGCATCTTGCACACGGGCTTCATCCATGTATTCCGCATGTACTTCCGTCCATTTCACGTAACCTCCGAACTGATAAAATCAACAGTTCAATTGACATGAATTCGAATTGTTGAATAGTAGCTGTCAAATATCAATGAACTTATTTATGTTTTCGAACCGCCTAGTTTTCTAGAAACTATTCGAGACCCCATTTTGAATGAAGTCTCCGGCCCTAGTAATGAGGGAAAGAATTATATGATTTTTTTAAATTCGACATGTGTTGTTAGTATTATGACTTTTATCAAAAAATAATAATATAAAGAGGAATTAAAGCATAAGAGTTAGTTCTTCAGATCATTAGGATTGTCTAGAAAATGAAATTCACAAGTTCTATTTATATCTGTTTGATATAGGTACGAGAACGAATGTTACTAATAAATTAAGAGAAAATTCACTTTTTATCTGCCCTACAAGACGAGTGGACGATTTTTTCAACTTCATCCAAGTTTATCTCCATTAGAAATTTAATTCTCGACGAAACGATGTTTTTTTTAATTTGATAAATAGATCATATTTCACGAATCTTAAGGTGTTAAGTAATTAAAAAATGTTTTATTCTTTGAAAATTCTGAGTCACGCGAGCGCTAACTGAAAAATCAAGATAGCAAGCCCGGATGTGGTGAGCAATTTTTTTTTTTGTGATAGAAAATGTAATTTTTATATGGGAGCCGAGAAAAAAATAGTCATCAAATTCGGCGCAATCTACTGTATACGAAATCAGTAGTGAAAAGATGAAACGGACAGCTATATTTCCTTGTAATTCTTTTTTTTTTAATATCTCGAGCAGTAAATGAGATGAAGCGATTCCACTCTCATTTTTTTTGCCGCATGTAGAGAATTTTACACGAAGAAATTAGAATAAAACCGGTACATCTTCATTAGTTTTCGAGTTATTCTATTGAGCGTGATAATGAAGATGAGTCGATTTGTCGTGTCGTTCCTCTTCACTACTGTAGGAAATATTTTTAGACAAACGTTCCTTTTAATATGAAATCATTGGTTTAATTGCACAAACACATGGATAATATAACTTGATAGTTAATAACTCGAAATATAGTTTGTTTGAAACACGTAAATAGTAAATCTTAACTAATTAATAAATCCAGTAATTAATATTTGGCTTTGAATAAAGTTCATAAGGTATCTTGATATTAAAATGGCAAAGTCTTTGGTAACAGATGCACACGAGGTGACCCGTCAAGTTTAACAGTTGAACGCTAAGTGAAGTCCCTTGGGCAGACCTGGGCAAATCGAGATCTTTGGGCTCCCGGTGCTCTCGACCTTCATTAGTACGGACAATGCCGGACGGTAATCCTGTTACTTGGGCCAGTCCGATTCTCCCCTCTCCTTCAGTAATCAGCAGGCACCGTCGATTTTTCACTTTTCCGTCATCTTTTTTTGCATTGGAAATACCAATGCTGGAACTAGAGCCGAGAACATCTTTTTCTTTCTGCGAAAACCGTTTCTTAACCGACTTTAAATAAGGGAATTTGATTACCATTTTTCTGCGAGAACATGGCCGAATCTGAGTGCAGTAGTGCAATTAATTCATCCAATTCAATCATCAAATAAGAAAACCGAATACTTCTTTTCCGCAGTTTTTCCTCATGATATTTCTTCGATTTTGAAAAATTGGGAGGAATTGCTGAATATATTTTCTTTTCTTCTTTTCTAAAGATTTATGTAAGACAGAGACAAAGATTGCGGAAGAGATGCTTCTTTTTCAATTATTAGAGAGAGTTCCCCCCTATTTAACTAAAAATCCTGAAAATTGTAATTGCTCATCCCCAAATCAGTGCATGCGGACCAATGACGAGCTTCGGTTAATGAAGTTGTGATTGGGGGAGGTGGGAGGGGGGAGGGAGAATTTCGCATATGTGGTTTCCATTGAGTAGCATTGATAAAATGTTAGCCAAGAGTAGGCAAAATTATAATTAGAGAATAATATCTTTAAATTTAAAAAAAGTTGAATAATTCCTTGCCACCATTTCTCGGAGGATATCTTCTGAATTCAGCGAGATAGAACAACTATCACGAGTTTCTTACGCGTGTTGAATGGAAATATATCTAAAGAACTTGAAATTATGCGCGTACTCGCACTCAGCTCCCTTTCCAAAATATCGTCGCACCGAAATGTTTTCAATTGAAGAATTGGAGGGGGTTACGGTTTATGATCGCATTAGGCTTCAGGCAGAAAGAGTGGTAATGGGATTAAAGCGCGGAGCTCCCGACTACCTGAAATATGCCCAGGTCTGCCCTTGGGCCTGCAGGGACTTGTCTCCCGTCTATTGCGTCATAAAACGTAAGACAGTGTTGCCAGGGTTGACGTCACGCATTCGGGTTTTCCCGCTCAATGGACCCCTTTGTCCCAAGTGTTGGTCCATCCGAAAATTCCCGAAAATTCTCCCACACTACTAAGTCAACGAATTTGATCCTCTCAATATTGAGAACTTTCCTAATACTAGAAAAGTTGAGTGATAAAATATAAGAAGGGCGTGAGTTCTTCCCGATCGCTGATAAATTTTTCTGGGATATCGCAAGATATACGAATGATATAGGAATGTTCATGGTAGTCTGTTTCGTTGAGAAAAGTCACAGCTGGACGAAAAGTCATGAAGAAAATTCCTCCAGCTCACTGATATCATAAGATACTTCAGAATCACTGGTCAGAGAGTCAAATCAATTTCCTCCCTCCTTTCGCTTCACTATCGGACTCTTTGTTAATCGATCAATAAACAAATGAATAAACTTACGAAACTGGATGACTTTTTCCATAATACCGATGCTCAGTATAATATATTATGGCTCCATGAATTTCGGCCATTTCATAGACAAGAGAAGTAGATCCAATCTGAGAAGGCGCGATTTCACGTTCACCACCAATCTTAATGAAAATTGGTCCAGATTCACGATAAAATTGATAATTTTCAAAGTATCTCATGGACCAAGTTTCATCATTAAAGGGATCAAAATGATCTTGGTATTGTTCAATCCATTTTTCCACCAATATACCTTTGGACCAACCGAGATTTTGAGTTACAATTAGAATGGAGGAGAGCCAGAAAACGGAACTCGTCTCCGACATTCCAAAATATAGAAACATTGATTGGTTGTCTGAAGAAATAAGAATGTCAACACGTACGATTAACTGCAAAAAGCCTACTGAAATTTTTTAGTTCTCATTTTTTGGTTCAATGATTCTTGAAATTCCTTTGAAAAGTAGAATATGAAATTTTTATTCATCTATTTGGAGAGGAATTACTTACACGTCAACAGACGAAAGTATATAAGATCCCTTATCTTCTTTTAGAAAATACATGATCGTGCTGCTAATACAACTATGATTTTATGAAGCAAATTGTAATGAAATTAAAGAATTTATATTTGAATTCGTTAATTTAATTGAAAAATAAAAAGAAAGAAATATGATCTTGATAATTAAAAGGAAATGAATTGATTGGTGGATTTGGAAAGTAACTAAAAATAAGAGTAAAACGAAATATACTTATTTCTCGTGGCAAAGAAGTTTATAATTTTCTTCTTTGAATTTTTTAATCAAACATAAATTTTATGAATAACGTTGTATGAAACTGAATTCAATTTTGTCCACATTCACAGATAAAAAGTATAAAATTATGTATGTGAGAATTAATATAAAAGTTGCGTCAGAAATCATTGTTTCATTTTGGAGCAATAATTGAATGAGTAAAATAAAAGAAAATATCGATAAATGATATAATAGATTTTGAGTACTTATCTTAAATTAATGGGTTACTCGTCTGAACCTTATAATTTTTATTTTATGTTATTTTCTTGTTCCTTCAGGACAAGTACAATCGTATATATTAATATTAGTGAAAAAATAATTCGAGTGTTATACGGTCGACCGTTTAGCGAGAAGTGTCCCTTCTTCACCTATTTTCTCATTTCTATCCCCACTCTTCTCGTAATTATTTCACCTCATTTATCGACAGATGTCAGTTAGAGATTTATTTTGAATCAAATAATTGTAATCCCACAAAATAGAGAAGTTTTTTGATAAGAGTGCTCAATTGAAGTCATGAAAAAAGCAGGAGCCCCATTCTCTGTGCGTTACTTGAACATCTCAGTACTATCCTCCAACATAACATTCTGCCAATGCAATTGACAGAAAGCTTCCGAATGAAATTTTAACAAACAACATTAACTCATGATATTTTGAATAATTTACAGTAATTCCAGCAGATTACGATAAGACATCGCAATCTATGACAATTTTTTTAGCGTAGTTACATATTAGATATTTCAATTCAGCTTGGAAATTGATATCTAGGCTTGAATATCATTTTTTCACTCAAATAATGCCATTTGATACAAAAAAAAATAAATGTTATGCAAAAAAATTGATCCTGCAATGAAACTTAGAAATCCTAGATTTAAAGTTCAGTTTTCAAACAGTATTTCTATTTTCTCTCACCGTCATATTAGAATGTGAATGAGCTCATTTATTTTAGCATTCTTAGCATTGGTTGGGCTCATTGAAATGAATCTTTTAAGCTATAGCTCATTACTCAAAAAGGACGACTCATAACATCAAAAAACTTCATTCGACTTCAATATTTAATGAGGGTAGCACATCTTTTGGCTTCGAGTTGACGTTGGATAGTTTCATTTTTATGACCCTTCAAGGATATGTCTATCTCTCTCTAATGCTTTTATGGCTTGAGGAAGGTGGGATTACAGGTATAAAAATGGGGGTTTCGCCATTCTTTGCGCGATTAAAACTACTCATTTGAAAATGGAAAATTTAGTTCATTTATTTACGCTTCAATTAGGAAAAATATAAACATACAGATCACTGAAGGCAGGCTATTTCAATGAAGAATGATGAAAATCTTAAAGTTCTGAACTTCTTTCTCCGTCTCCGTCTAATCTAATACGTCTATGCATCTAACATATCATATATCTAAACACGTAAATATATCTAATACATCATATAAATTATATTTTACATATTTCGAAGATACCATGGAAGCACCAGTTATCGGAAAGTTGAGGGAATGGCACTAGTATCTGGACAGTGAGAATTGACTTATTAAAATGGTAAAAGATTTCATTTCAGTGGATCGAACAATTCAATTGATTTTTATATTCACACTTTGCAAGTATTGAAAAATCTGGTTTTCTCACGCAAATATTGATTATTAGTATATCTTGCCGCTACATCCGTAAACTGGGGTATGTCCGGTAACTGGGTCTACCATGGTCCTAGCGTCTTCAATCCTAATACAAAAAAGTCGTGTCTTGAATTAAATTAACAGGCAGAATATCACTTTTGTTTTTCCCTATCCAAAAAATAAATGCAGAAATTACGACAAACTGAACAGCACAACACTTTACACATAAATTCACTTAGACTGCCTTGAACGATGCACTCCTCACAAGGGTTGGTTGAAGACTGAATTTTCGATGCCTCTGGTCTTTTAATTTTTCGGAGATGGCGAGAAAATACCTCGAACTTTCGTACTTTTCGGCATATTTTATTTTACCACCCTCTCGTCATAAAAATGGGAAAAACCTGATGAAAAAAAAAGGACCATATGTACGAGCCATAGCTGTTTCCAGTACGGCATACTGGCAGCCCTTTGACAATTGCGGGTCTTGTTACCTGAGAAACGCATAAAATATCCGTCAACTTAAAAAATCAAAATATCAACAATTTTTTCTTTACTTGATATTTCATTAAATTCAGGCTCTGAAAGTAAAGCAAAAATTTTGAGCCCACAGTAAGATAAAAAAATTTTAATTTCAACGAAAACTAAAATTTTTCAAAGTCCAATAAAGTTTAAAAATTTTCTAAGTTCCTGAATGAAGGGAAACTTACCCTGCTCAAATGATAACCCATCCTTCTCTTGGAAATTTCAGGGGGGACAATAAAATTTTTATGATTATTACACCGGTGACCCTCCGTTCCCGGCGCAGGTCAAGATTTTTTGAAGACCCGTAACACCAATTCGACTACTTATGAAGTTTTCCTCCGGTTGACGTTCCGAATCTTCATTTTAGTGTCGTATGATGTTGGAGGAAAAAGTAAAACGACGATAGCGGATGTCAAATTGAAGTTTTTTGACTCCCTCCAAATTGTTGAAGTCTTTGATGTTGAAAAACGTTAAATGAAGACATGGTAAAAGGTCGGAGAACAAAAGAAATGACACTCGAAGCAGTCAAAACTACATCTTACGGTAACTTATTTCTCGACTCGGGTAAACTTGAATAGAATTGATTGGATAATTTCAGTGATATCCTTTTCTTCATAAAATGCTTCTTCGCGAATATCTTAGAAACCACTGGACGGATTTCACTCAGATTCAATACCATCCGTCGTGCACATAGGGTATGTAAACTCAAAAAACGTGAAGTTTCTAACTCAAGTACGCATTGAGTTATTGCGTCTACAATACTTTCACTGAATAAAATGGTATCGAAGTTGTATACTGAACAAACGAAAAAAAACGGAGAACTCGGGATTCTGAAGACAATTTGTGCATTTCATAAGGACGCATCGTCTCGTTGAGATAGGATGCTGTGAATTAATTTTCCACCAAGAATTTTTAGAACTCGAAAAAATAATTTTTCGAAATTGGTCGGATTCGGCCAAAGTTTCAATAAGTAATTGGTGCCTACGGAGCGGTATATCGCCGGATTTTGAGATCGCTGGATACACCCATTCTCGAGGAGAGTGATGACATGTATCATTATACACACACACACACACACACATTTTTCCCGGCTTCCTCGCTTCTCCTTTCCCCCCTAGTCCAGATTGTTAAAGGTTCTTGACTCATGTTAGTCGTAAAAATGCAACAATCATCATGATTCAATTATCCACCCGGGATAAAAAAATCGAGTCTTTCAGTGGTCGAAAGACTCCTGTCCTGGTCTCTGACAGAGTCCCTATTCGCGCCATGGCAGGGACTCTCTAGAGACACCTTGCTGACCTCCCGTACGGGACACGTGTCTCTCCTACAGGGACTCTCAGTCCCTGCTCGACGAACCAGAGTCCTTACTTGATAGACTCAGAGTCTCTCAAATAAGGACTCCTCCAGTCTTTCATCAAGAGCCATCAGTCTTTCTATTTTTCAAAAAAATATTTATTTTTATACATTTTTTTTTTATTACAAAAGACATTAATCAATATTTCATTGAAAGAATATAGAATTTTCAGGAAAATTGATTTAGTTTCGTCACCAGTTTTTATCATAATATCTCGGAATCTAAGTGAGATAGAACGATATTGCCTTAATTTTTATTCAGAGGGAATGGCAGAAAATATGGTTGCATAAGATATAAGTAATGTACTTTCCGTGCGCTTTTTTTTGAGAGTTCTCAATGAAAGTATTGACATTATAAAGCCTGTCAATTCGATTGAAAAAGAATAATAAATTATGTGTGTTTTTTCTCTAAATGTCCAATATTTTGATTAATTTCAAAAAAAATTTATAATAGAAACATCAAAACTCAAATATATCCATTTTACCCCTATGTCCGTTACACTCCACTTTCCGCTAATATTGAGAATGTCAATCAAAGTCAAATATGAAAAAAATAATAATTCAACGCTTTCCCAAAATCATAAAAATTGAGAACTTCAAAATTATTAACTTGAAATGAAAAAAATGATTCATTTCTCGGTCTCTCTCATAAGGACTTATGTCTTTGTAAATCTTTATAAATCTACTGAGAGCCCAGCAAAGATAGAAGTCCTTACGGGAGAGACCAGCAAAGATTAAAGTCCTTACGGGAGAGACACGAGAGACACTGTAGAGACAGTTGCGGGACTTGCGAGACACTCCAGAGACCGAAAAGTCTTTCTGGGAGTCTTTGAAGACCGTAAAAGACTCTCAAAAGACTCAAAAATTTTATCCCGGGCAATGAAAGGTCATTTCTGGTCACTGTCAAGGAGCTCTCTCCTGAGCAGCCCCCTCCAACTCAACGATTTTCCTATAAGGGAATTCTGGATGGTTACTGTCGCCGTGGTGTACTAATCCGGCAGACGGCGCCAGTAGTAATTGTAGGCGAAAATGCGCGTATTTCAAATAAATAATTATGATAAAGAAGTTATCAGAGGCGTTACTTGAGATATATTTCCATGCGTATTCATTTAGGGATATAAAATAAACGAGGGACCTTTTCTGTAATGCGTAAAAACATCTGCAAAAAAACCTCCTGAGATGGGAAACAATGAATTGAATTCTTCGTTCATTCATAAAATCAGCCATTATTACAGACAAGGCTCTTCGTAATAATTACTGATTTTATGAATTGAACAATGAGCAGTCAAATGAGAAAAACTGAAAAAAAATCTAATTTTTTGTGGAATGAAAATGTTTAGGGAAAATTTGGGTCACGGACATTGTCTCAAACGGTCAATGTCTTGACATCTCAAATTTTAGCCAACTTCAAGATGTTTTTGAGATCGTAGTTTGTTTTATTTAGAAGATTTACGATAAAATAATAAGGAAAGAAAAGGTAAACCTCACTTTTTTTTTCTTATTATATATTTTATTATACGACAAAATTTCAACTTACGGCAAGTATAATAAGAAAAACAAAGACACAGTTGAGACTAATTTAAGACATTTGTGATAAAAACCTCCTTACTGTTCTTCTTGTCTTTTTTTGTCTTTTTTTCATCTTCACAATAAAAAAATGAGAGAAAAAAGATAAGATTAAGACAAGCCTTGATGATAACAAGAATATTATCGGAGTGTTTCAGCCTACTCACCTTTTTCTTTCATTTTCTCCTTTCGCACAAATGAGAGAAAGAGCGAGTAGATTGAGACTTCAATAATATTCTTGATATCATCAAGGCTAGTTTTAATTTTTTTTTTTTTCTATGATTTTTTTATCGTGAAGATGAAAAAAAGATAAAGGGATTAAGAATTGGATTCCATCATCGATGTCTCAAATTAGTCTTAATAGTGTCTTTTTTCTCTCATTTTCATTAGATGCACAAATGGAAAAAATGAGAGAAGAGGACGAGTAGGCTGAAACTACGAGATATTGATATCATCAAAGCCAGTCTTACTCGCGTCTTTCTTCTATTTGTCTACTCTTGGAGATGTAAAAAAGACAAGGGGATAAATAATTGAATTTTATCACATAAGTCTCAAATTAGTCTTAACAGTGTCTTTTTTCTTCTCATTTTTATTATAAAATAATATATTAAAATCTGAAAAGTAGACACTCTTGAGACTAGTTTAAGACATCTATGATAAAATCCAATTATTGATCCTCTTATCTTCTTTTTGTCTTTTTTCCATTATCACGATAAACATGAAAGAAAAAAGATAAGATTAGGACTAACCTTGGTGATATCAAGAATATTGTCGAAGTCTCACCCTACTTGCCTTTTTTTCTCTCATTTTTTCCTTTGTGCAAATTGAGGAGAAATAGCAAGTAGGCTGAGACTTCGACAATATTCTTGATATCACCAAGGCTAGTCTCAATCTTGTCTTTTTTCTCTGATTTACTTATCTATTTATTCATTTATTTATCTATTTATTTATTCTGAAGATGGGAAAAAGACAAAAAACAGCAAGGAGATCAGCAATTGGCTCATATCACAGATGTCTTAAATTAGTCTCAACTTTTTATATTAGAAATGAGAAAAGAAGACAATGTAAAGACTAATTTAAGACATCTGTGATAAAATTCAATTATTGATCTCCTTGTCTTTTTTTGGTCTTTTTTTCATCTTCAGAAGTAGACAAATAAGAGAAAAAAAAGACATGATTAAGACTGGGCTTAGTGATATCAGGGATGTTATCGAAGTCTCAATCTACTTGCCCTTTCCTCATTTTTTCCATTCGCATGGATACAATAAAAATGAAAAAAGACACAGTTAAGGTACCACCCAATTATTGGTCTACTCATTTTTTGTCTTCCTTCGATCTTTACTGATCAGCAAATAACAGGAAGAAGCGATGATTGAGACTGGTTTTCGTGATAGCAGTATCGTTAGAAAAAGGAGAGATGAGTGCGATTAGCCGTAAATAATAATGGTTAGATGGGGAGGAAGGGGAGATGGGGACCAAATAGACCTATAAGGCAAAATGATAAAAGAAAAATTTTCACAGTGAAGGCCTCTAGGAATTTTTTTTTTTAATTCAACAATAATAAACACATGTTGGAGTATCTTCCGAATTTTCTTTCAGATTTCTTCACATAGTCCTTCACTCCTCAATTAATTCTCGAATCATTTTACTCGAGGTCCATTTAGCCCCAGTTTTGCTCCTCTATCAAAACCTATTTGAATTCGTTTTTTTTTCTGTTGAATATATGATATTACGTAATTGGGAGAAAACTTCACAGCTCTAGCTCATTTGTTTTGAAATGAAAAGTCTGTTGCATTAATCCGCTATTATTTGGTGTAGTTGCAGTGTCATTAGAAATAAAATCAAAATTATGTAGATTTTGATGAGCTGGCAGTGAATTGTTCATTTGAGATCGAGATGGAGCAGACGGGCAAACGAGTATGGACCAATCGGTTGGATGATAATGAGCACGATGGATTTTTGTATCATTACAGTTATACATCAGGAAATGTAACGTTAGTACAACCTTTTAAGGGGGGGGGGGGGGTAAGGGTTTACGCGTGGAGAAAAAAACACTTTTTTTACGATTTTTTTTTAGACGTATAGATTAAGCAGATTTATTGAAACCTCATGAACATTATTGAGCATGGATTGAACAACATTGAGTAATTTTTTTATGCGAAAATATCCACTAACAACGGCGCTTTTCCAAGAACGTTTCTTTGAAATAGACGATTTGCGGTGATCACTGTATCTCAGCTGAAAATGATCAGAAATAAAAAACCATTGAAATTTAGTCAAAGTATCATTAAATCCTCCCCCCAACGTTCTCTGATTATTTTTCTTCTTCCAATAAAATCGGGGCGCGTACTTGTCGACGTTTTTTGGTTCCGAATGGAAGCATTGTAAACGCGATTTTTTTCGATCTCGAGATTTCATCGGAATATGACTCAGAATGTTCCAAAACGTCAAGAAATGACATTTTTTAAAAATGTCTGTATGTATGTGTGTGTGTGTGTGTGTGTGTGTGTTTGTGTGACAGATATCAGCACATTGCTCCGGAACGGTAATACTTGGTGACCTGAAAATTTAACAGTACTTTCTCTCCCCATGCAAATTGCTCTCCGTGAAATTTGAGCGAAATCGGTTGAGTACTTTTCGAGAAAAATCAAATTTTCGTAAAATCGTTTTTTCAATTTTTCTCCGCGAAAAATTGATTCACAGCCCCCACTCTCAGCGATGAAATTCATCTCATTTGAACACACAATTTTCACTCGGGGTAAATTTTGCTGCGATTTTTCGTTTGCGGATAATTTCAATTATAGTGTTTTTTATCCTGAATTTTGTATACACGATAGCTCAAAAACTATTCGAGTTAGAGACTCGAAATTTCGTGGGTTTGTGCATCTAATGAACGAAAAGTTTGGTATTGAAATTGGGCGAAATCGGTCCGGTAGTTTCTGAGATATTGCACAAAAACCATTTTATGAAAAGAGGTTATATCTCGAAAACTACTGGAGCGATTTCGCCCAAGTTCAGCGTGAAAGATTCATCTCAATGAGCCCCACAAATGGTGAGAATTTTAGATTCTTCAGAAGCAGTCTCTTGTAAGAGTTTTCGATAACTTATTTTTTTCAAAAATCACGGTTTTTCTTAGCTTCCTCCCTAGGAACACTACTATTTTTTATTTCACCATTCGAAAGGAGACAATTTTTTTCTACACAATGATGACAATCGGAAAGAATAGAAATCCTATTTGGAACCTGAACTTCAATTTTTCAGATTTGTCGTGCGATCATCCATTTATGATTGAAAAATTGATGGTTTTTTTTTGTGGAAACAATGAATAAATAAAGTTCACCAAAGATCAAACCATCATTGAATTTGTCCTCATAAGTACATATTTGTTGAGAAGATCATATTTTGTTACTGCATTTGGAATAATGAGAGATATAAATAGTAATTCCATGAATACCGTATTAAATTTCATTCGGAAGCATTTTGCCAATTGAATTGGCAAAATATTAAATGTCGCATAGGGAGTGGGGTTTGCAAATAACGCACAGGATATAACGCCTCTGCTTGTTTTAAAACGTACTGGCGTTTTTTTTCTGCCATTTCACTTCTTTTTTTATTTATGAATGAGCAATGTAATAGAGATGGATTAAATCGAATCTAGACGCGTGCTGATCGACTTGACTTTGAATTGAAATATCTTGAAAACTATTGAAAATTTATCGAGACATGCTGCGAATGAAATTTAGAGAAAAAATTGAGGAACAGAATGAGCAAAACTCCATTATCCTACGACTCTTAGTTTCTGAAATATGATTTTTCCAATGAAAAATTCGAAAATAACGTGCGAGGCTCTAATTAGTGAGCGAAAAATAAAAATAATGTATACACGGTCGGTAAAATCAAAGCTCTGTAATTTTTTCTTAGGTCTCGCACGTCATTATTAAACTTCTCAGTGAAAAATTAATATCTCGGAAACTACAAGTCGTACAAGCACGGAGTTTTGCTTATTGTATTCGTTAACTTATCCCCTAAATTTTTATTCGCAGCATGTCTCGATAAATTTTCAATAGTTTTCGGGAGATTTCCATCCAAAGCCAAGCGCGTTTGATGTTTACTGCGTGCGTTTGTGTGGCGCATACTTCTACGTAGTGTCGGTGAGGCACCAACACAGTTACAATGTCCCAAAGAAATGTCGATTTGGAGAAGAATTCTGGGCAACGTTTTTAATTAATAATAATATATCGTTTTTTCAATTTTTTTTTACATGAATTCGAAGATAATGGTAAAAGCAATATATTACCGAAAAATCATCTCACGAGATAGAATTTTGACTGTAGGAAAAATTATTGAATTATTGAAGATAGGAGTGCGGTGGCCTTTGCCTGACAGAGTGTTGGGCTCGTACTTGTCGAGAGATGCTACCGCATCTCCTGATATCCTAATTTTGGATGATTGTGGATGATATCTCACTTATAGGAAGTCTCCTGCCTATTTTAGCATTCAAAGTCGATCATTTTCTATTCCTGGCTAAACCATTCACAAGACCGTTACCGACGGCGCAATTTTTCGCAGTACTCTCTCACTAACCGCTCGTTGGACAAGCGGGTCAGCCAGGAAAATTATTACAAGATTATATACCCAGCCCTTAAGAGGTTTGAGGACCATTTTTGGTTATATGTCATTGCTGTGAAATTCATACAGGATGTTGTTAATGTTGTACTCATTACGTACTATTTTTTCCCAAATTTTGTCATATGCATAGGCTCTTATGCATCAAACTTATCTTAGCACAAGATCTCTGTTATCAACTCAGGTGATAACAAAGATTTTGTGCTGAGACAGGCTGGATGCATAAGAGCCTATGCATAAGACGCAATTTAGATCGTTAATTACTTTGAAACAGGGTAGATGAAAATTCAGGAAAAAATAGTACGTAATGAGCATAACATCAAGAAAGTCCTGTATGAATTTCACAGCAATGTCATATAACCAAAAATTATCCCCAAATCCCCTTAATGAAAATTGAGGCATTACGCGATAACAAAGAAAGAAAATCAAATATGAGTTTTTTAATAGACTATTTCATTACAAATTCTTCTGTGGAAAATCCAAGGTCATTAGAAAACTTATTTAGTTGTAAATGTGATGAAAATGTTACATATAGCCTCATAGAAAACTCATAAACTCAACGTGTGAATGACCCATTTTGATTCATAACAAATGAACAAAAGTATCAGTTGTACAAGACTTAACAATGGTAAGCACTGATATTTCACGATCATTTCAGAGATTTTTACAATTCAGTTGAGAAGCTGTCAACTAACGAAAAAAACAATATTGAACATCACTACTTTTCAATTGTTGAGTGTTTAGTCTTGGCGAAGCGGTAACTTTGCAGTTAGAAATAAGTGGCAGAAAATTCGAATATTTCATATTCGTCACTATATGAAGGTATTGACATGACCCAAGGCTCATATAATTATTGTATTAATTTTCAATTTAGATGAATAAAATAGTCATGTCACCGATGAAGCAGGAACACATCGTGCTTTTTCAGCGATATCAGATAATGAAAGTGTAGCATCACATAAAAAATATTAATTGATATTATTTTTCCAAGTAAGTCAATGTCGACCACCGATACAGAGATTAAGAGAGTCGTTTGCTTTACGTCTTCATTTACCAACTATATGTTGACTCAATTTTTGATTATAAACTGTTTCTGTTACCTATTTCCTCTTCCAGATAATTTCTTTCTTCAATTTTTATCAGAATCCGCCAATTGTTGTACATTACATAGAAAAATGGTATATCTATATAGTTCGATTACCGAAAGGATTGCTTTTCGCAACTCAGCTTTGGAGGGAAACTGCAGACCTAGTCAATTTTGAATTCTCAAACCCATTGTTAAGCAATAATTATTCTTTTTTTCATCCAATAACAGAAGCATCGACTTTATGATTATCTTCTTTAATGGTTAACGCTCTTTCATAATCAAAATAACGAAAGCCCAACAACTCATCCCAACCGATTCATCCCCAACAATTCATCCTACCCAATTCATCCCGATGTAATTCATCCCGATGCAATCCATACCGATGGATCTATATCAGTGAAATGTTTATTTTACAATTCCAAAATCGGTGTTTACTTCACAATTATTTTCAATTATTTTCTGATTCTATATTCAATTTTCCGATTTGAAAATCAAATACCTATTACATTTTACAATTTCATTTTCCATATTACATTTCAAAGCAGTTTGAATTCGTACACGACAAGAATGTTTTTGATATTGTATACACCTCCACGTAACTGTTTCTTTACCTTCTCGATGAATAGAATGAATATAACCATGTCTCATAAGCAGCAAACTATCACGTTGACTTTTCAATCATTTTAAAACCATTTCTAAAAAATAAACAACACATATCACAACGATGGCTCATGAGCAACTACGCCGAGGCTCAAATAATAACAGAGGCCCAGCAAATGATTCAATTTTTTTTTGGTTTCGAAATTTGAAACGTGAAATTTGAAATATTTGATCGTGGAATTGTAGTCATTTGTTTCCGGGTTTTTAACATGACATTTGCTGTAATTTCATCGGGATATTGTTTGAAAATGCCAATAATTCAATCGATGTGCAATTAATTTGAGTGATGACTGATATGTAGTGATAATATGTGCTTTCTCATTGATGATGAGTATTTACTGATACATCAAAACAGAAAGGTAAGTAAGTGATATTATTCTTATTCATATGTGAGATCTATTGATGAATATTCATTTGAATTATATTTCATTTAGTTAAATGTTATGGTTTTATCATTGGATTGGTATCGTCGAAGAAGCAGAGTTGCTTATTTTGTCTCATTATTATTATTCTGATCATTTAAATATGATGAATCTATCAGACCACATGAAGAGGCTCATTTTCGATGAGCCTGCGAAATTAGAAGATGAACATATGCTGAAATTGCGCCAACTTTTTCCAACACAGGACTGGGATAGTTATACAAGAACCAATTCTGTATGAAATACCAGAATTCATCAATCCTATCAATGAAGAGGAAATACATATTCAAATTCTATTTGGAACTGATTATCAAAGCGTTCGTCATTCTGAAACTGTAATAAATCATTGGACTTGTACACATTATGAAACAACGTCATCTTGGTATACGATAGCATGAATATAGGTGAATTACCCCCAAATTCATTGGAATTCCTGAAAATTCTCTACCCTTTCCATCATCGAGTAGAATATGAAACCGTTCAACAAGAGAATTGTATAGATTGTGGAGTTTTCACAATTGTATTTGCTATATCTTTGAGTTTCGATAAAGACCCTGCAAATATTCAATACAAAAAAAATCGATTGAGAGGATACTCATATAATCTATTGATAGATGATATTCATGAAGAGTTCCTGTATGATGAAATAACATTAGACCTCACTGGAATTATAGATACCCAACAAAAAAAAAGAAATTTGAAATATAATGATTTCACACAAGAGATTGAATAGAGAAAATGTCGAAAATGGAAATACTAAGAAACTTCAGAGGAATAGAGATGATGATCATGCACAGCCACATAAATCACATCGAAAAAAAATACACGATATATGTTGAACAATATTAAAATGAAGAAGAATCGAAGTTATCACTTGGAAATATGTCATATTGACAAATTCTTCAAATTATCCTTGCATAATATAGGAATAGAAATGAAATCCATCTATAATGATGGAGAAATATTCCTTATTGATGAGAAAGAGCACCATATTCAGATTGTTGTAGTTAATCAAAAGATGGAGAAAATTTTGGAAAATTATTGGATTTGTTTGAATTAATGTGACGATATTATCCATATATGTGATAGCGAGAATACTCCGGAATTGAGTAGTCATTTGACTGTGTAAATTCATGAGTTACTTCCCACTAATCCTGCAATTATTTACCATACTGTGCAAAAAATATGAATATAATAGCGTCTTTGTCACTTATAGCTTTCGCCATTTCGTTAATTAATGGACAAGATCCTTCGACATTTATCTATGATGAGCTGGAAATTGGAATTCATTTCTTCAAATTATTGAACAATAATTCAGACGAATATTTCCCATAAACTTGCAATAATCTTTAAGTTCCACTTATGAAAGAGAATGTAGAGGAAAGGCATCAGAGATTGAAAAATTTAAGGTATGACTATCACCAGAGGCTTGAAATACGAAAAATCTGAAAAAATTCAGAGATATTCTTCACAGGAAACCCAACAACTTTTCCTCATGGTGAAAAATTTTCTGACCCGTGGAATCCGAGATATTGAATTTCAAAAAGTGCATTTTTCCCATAAGAAAACGAGTAAATTGAGTCGCGATTCAATCATTATAAATTTAAAGAAAAACGGCATTTACGGGGCTTCTGAAAAAATTGTAGTCCATAGTCACCACTTTTAAGAATTTTTTGAGACCAAAATCAGTTATTTCTGACCCATAGTTTTGGAGAAAAAAAATAAACGATTAATGGCAGGCCAGCACCGCTGTGTACGTACACGCGGTCGCTCTGTATGTGTGTACAACTACAGGAGTATTCTCTATTGTGCGCGCATACGTATACGCGCACATTAGTGAGCGTAGGCAGGCCCGTATCAGAATTTAAAAAAATGGTTCTTCGAAAAAAAAATCAAAATATTAGTAGATATAATTATTTTGATTAAATTATGCTTTCATATGAAAGCAAGAAATTATTGAGGCTGAATAGCATTATAGGTTGAACAATTTCTCCCTCCTTTGGTTGTTCCAAATGATTTTTTCCTAACCTCCCTTGCCCCCACGCTTAGTGGTGACGTGAGCGACAGTCTTACCTTAAGTGAGGCATCTATGAAATCGAAGCTGAGTCTAGATGATATATTTGTCCATGGATGTTATATACCCATGGACCATTGCCACAAGGTGCTACGATTTTTGCACCCATACTTGCAAAAGCCAACGCACTGTTGTAGCAGCTTATATTTCCCCGGAAACCTTTAGAATATCGCGATTTGTTTGTTAATAGTTCTCTTTTAAATTTCGGATGGTTATCGCAGTTTTTCAAGTTCAACTTATGGCAAAACATGTTGAATGAATTACCAATGAATTATCACATGTAATACCACAAGAGCTTCAAAATTACCCGATTAGTTTTGAAGCTCGAGTGGTATTCGGGGGATTATTTTTTCATCCAAATTTGGGCCAATAGAATTGCACCATGAGACAAATTCTCAGTTAGAAATTCAAAATTTAGAGTCACATGAATTGACAAATCGTTTGTTTTTTATATATAGGCAACATGAAAAATTTCCAGTGGAATTTCCAAAAATTTCCAATGAAATATCGTGTAGGCGTTGTTTTGTTTCGTCGAATGGTGCAATTCTATTGGTCGAAATTTGGATGGAAAAAATAATCAATTATATTTTTCTACAGCAAAATATAATGCACTACAAAATGTACATTCAGAATCTATTTTCCCACAGTAATGAGACATTACTTCTTTTCATTTATATTAATGGTACCAATTAAGAAGTTTCTACATTTTTGATATTCTTTTTTTATTTTTCCATCATATTCATTATCCGACGAACTCTCATAATCTTGAGAATATTATTCAATCACATGTTTCATTTCATTAAATGCCATAGTTTTGTGTTTACGAACTAATCGCCGATGCCCATCTTTTTCCAAATAACTCGGCTCGCTTGACTGATTATCTTGATGGCAAAAAATGTCACGAATTTCTGACGTGAATTCTTTCATAATTCTGGACCGATCCGAATTCATTAATATTAGAGGAATATTGTTGACTCCAACATTACTGATGATTCGTAATGATTTTTTCCCAATTTTAATATTTTCAACTACATGATGTAACTCATCATGTTGATGTTATTGAGTTTTCGTTTCAGTACTCTTTCTTGAATTTTTAAAATATTTTGCACTCCCGTTTTATCATTTCATCATGGGTCTTAGCATACAGTAATGTTATTTTTTCAGACGGCCAAAAAAAATAGGAGAGGAATTAGAAGACGTTGTTCACAGAGGCTCATGCTGAAGAAAGTGAATGATTGAATTTCGAATGTAAAAAATCAAATAAAATAAAAAAAAATTATTTTGAGAACACTCTTTTGAATCATTTTAAATTTTAGTAAGTTGAAAACGAAGTTTAAATCTTATGACTATAAAAACTAAGATCAATATGATATAATCGAATGTGCATTAATTTTTGAATATTTGATTTTCAGAAGAAATGAAAATTTGTAGGAAAAATTTTATTTTTGGATAAAAATTATCAAAAAAAGTTCAACTTTTTAAATCAGATCCATGGAAACTTTAATGGCGGGCGCATCGCGCCCCCCAACCCGCTTGTACCTAACTTTAATCATTATTTTCTCCTTCATTCTCATAGAAACTAAATTCCGGAAAATTACTGTATAACGGTGATTACGCAGTGAGCCTGTTCATAAAATTTCACCAGTCTAGGATATTCCTTGTTTTCGCCGAGAAACTGAGGAACATCCCGGGAAAGAATTGTCATACATGTCCATACATGATCATATATGATCATATATGAACGCTCCATGCATGGACATATATGGACATATATGTCGATTTTTTTCCGGGTATGGCAGTTCCATATATGATCATATATGGGCCTGTATGATCATATATGATCATATATGGGCCTGTATGATCATATATGATCATGTATGGGTATATATGTCGATATTTTCCCGGGATATATCATTAAAATGTTCTAATATATAAACATAATACATCAGTATTAATTCCCTTGATCACTCAATTCCCGATTAATAACGAATTTCAATTGAAAAAAAAAAACATCCAGCTGGGATCGAACCCGGGACCGTCACATGATTAGTCCATCATCCTACCACCTTTGCTATTCGCAATTCTCATACTTGCTGAATGAATTTTAATCCTCATATAGTGATCAATGTCTTTCGGACTTAGAAAAAGTGAATTCAATTGAATTATTTCAATCATTGGAAATAATTTAGTGATACCGAAAAAAATAATTTTCGAATGCTGGCAGAATTTGAAATTCTCAAAGTAAGCGGTAAACAACCAACAGAACGTGCATTTACTATTAATTATTCAAATTTATCATTTTCACGTTTTTATATGGATTGAGTGAGAATTTTTTCATATGTTTCATATATGTTCATATACGTTCCATATATGCCCATATATGCTCATATATGTCCATATGTGTCTCATATATGTACATACATGTCACATATATGTTCATATATGTTCATATATGACGATTTTTTCCCGGGATCCTTAAATTAATTAAATTAAATAAAATGATAAATTCATAATAATAAGGGAAGCTTTAAATATGCATTTATTATAGTGTCAATATATATTATAAACGTTACAATTACTTATAATAATTTATTGCAAAACAGTTTCGACTGAGTATCCGATCTACTTTTGCTTGCCACTGTTTCACCACTATTTTCTCAATAGAAAAGTTGCCAAATAAATTCCATTTAGCCTAGTGAATCAAGAGAATCCCCAAATTTCCAAAATCTTCACAATTCTCTGATTGTCTAACAGTTGTAAGGAGATTCTACAATGGCCGCAACGCAATGAATTCGGTACGGAATCGTTGTGGCGGGCTTATGTTATCGAAAAAGTGCCGTATGGCAACGGATGCATTCTCTGTCAAAAAATATTTTTTATTTTTTTTTTCAAATTTATTTTCATTATCAATAATACATATTCATAACTACAGAAAACACATTATTTCGAAAAATATATAGTTTACATTTGAACGTAATCAACAGCTCATGGAAAAATTGCCATTGGAAGACATAAATCTCTCCAGTGGATATGCGTCCGGCTCCTGAAGATGATGGCTGTGATCGAATTTGTTTTTTATATTTTCTTAGCAAATCGATCACGTAAATTTCTAAATTGTACCTTAATTTTATCACCTGTATCCAAAAAGGAACGGCAATTAATATTCATCAATTTAATTGTTCATTTTTTAAAAATTGACTTCAAATAATGAAAACTTTATATTTCATATATAATATATTCATAACTACCTGGAATTCTTATCTTCAAGGACCTGCCAATGGCTACCCAAGCCTTTTCCTCCTCCATGCAATTGTGATGACCAGAACTACTTTTATTCCAGAAAAAGGAGGATTTATACTAACGAATCTGATGAGTTCTCTTTCCCACTTAGCATCCAATTTCAAAATCTCCCCCATTTTCATTCGACAAATGCGGAGGAAGGTTGAGAAAATTAATTACGATTACTAATATTCAGATTAATCAAGGTTATTGTTTGACAGGGAATGAGTTCTTTGCCGTCCGGTACTTGTTAGCAAACACAAGCCAGCCGCAAAGATTCCGTACGGAATTCATCGCGTTCTGGCCATTGTAGAATCTCCTTTAATAGAATATCTCGAAATGTAAGAGAGATCGACAATTAGCGAGCTAATTGCTCCTAAGGAGTTCTAAATTTTCTCAATGAAAAATCAAGGAATTGCCATCTCTCTTGTTGAGTGAATCATTAATAACTCGATGATTTGATTCATTTTTCAGCACCAAATTATGACTCTCGAAGAATTCACTGAGAGACCTCGGAATCACAGCCTGCAAGCACGGATTTTACCATGGAAAAGAAAGAAAAGAATCATCACTCATTGTTTCATAGCCAATAATCGATAATTACAACATCACAGGATTATTTGGATTTGAAATGACGTTTCTACAACTGGTAAGTTTAAATGAAACAAGAAAAGAAAAAGAGAATTTTAAAAATCCTCACACGTCATCAATAACACTGTACCGTACGCAAATTCGACGTATCGAATTGCCAGACAAATAATGTTATATCATTAATCTTGCTCAAAATAATACATATCCCTCGATCAACGATTTCGTTGGCTTCAGCTACATAAACTTTATGCGTAGGTCGACAAAAGGAATTTCAAAATGTAATAAAATCATTACATCGTATCACGTACTTTCCAAATTAAATTTGAAATTGATGAAAGAAATTGAGACTCTGCAGAATGGTGGAAAAAAAAGAGATTACGATTGTGAAATTCGATGAGGTTGAGAAAGGCGTATAATTATTAAGACGCGATAATGAACCATAAAGTCATTAATCTTTGAAAAGCAATTTCGCCGACAGTGGCGACATCTAGCTTGCCTCTTCCAGTTCTCATTCTTCTTTTCCTCAAAAAGCAAACGCTTATCTTTTTCCCCTGTACCAACCCCACATTCACACTTAGCTCATCTTGTTCCTTTATTTTTCATTTCTTTTTTTTCTACTCTCATGCTTTCTCACGGACTCTCTCTTAGTAAGATAATTAATGATCCCCAAAACGATCAGCTCACTGGTGTCTAATTTCCGAGATAGCTCGCTGTATTTTCTTTACTCTGAAACTTGCACGAGTTTTTGCATTATTTTTCGTTGAAAAAATTCGGGCCTCATTTGTGTATGCAAATTGACCATTAATATGTACAATCAGAAAACTTGCTCAATACCTTCTGTCCTTCCTTGATTCTAAAACAATGAAAATTCTCGATATTCCTTGCAAAAATTCTCCTCGACAAATCATGTCTCATGGAAAAAAAAAGTAGAATGAAAAAAAAACTCACACTTCCCACTGTCTCATCTGCATCTAATTGAAATGACTCAGTGCAACAAAAAAATCGGCAGTACCCTTGATCGATCCGAGCCGATATTTTCATGACAATCGACAACTTCATGTGACAATACCCCTCTGGGATATTCTCTATTATCTAAACTAAAAATACCCATAAAACTAATTCCATGCGTGCGTACACACAGTTTTTTTTTATCTCGGATGAATGAGGAAGCAACGAAAGCTGGAATTTCCGGTTGATTCGGCGCGCTAACGATGGGGTGGCTCAGGGTGTGAAGAGTGTGAAAAAAAACTATATATATATATATATATATATATATATAATACGTATTACGTATATCTGCATTGTCCTCACCATTCGTACGACAATCTGCTCGTCAATGATTTACACAATAATGGACAGAGACAAATTAGTGGGAAAACCGTTGGATTGACCAGTGGAGACGAGCGTTCGACAGACTGGACAATCGAAAGGGGTTGTGTCTCTTCTCTTTCATTTATCCTTTTTTTTCTCTTCTCTCACTATGTGAATCCTTCAATTATCATTATAATTGCTCAACGTGAGAGGCAGAATATGAAATAAATATGTGAAGAGGAGAAAAATAAATTGAAAAATAGCGGCGAAGTATCACTGTTGTACAAATATTTAGTTATGTTCAACGAGATGACGATAACGATCTCTACGTGTTGGTTGTATTACAACTTTAGTATGAACGGCAATTTTTTTTTTATATGCTTGGATGGTTATGTGGCCAGGTAAACGGAGAGAAATGGGCATGAGAATTGTCAATCGAAGGTGCCAAAGAAACTTATATATATATATATATATATATATATATATATATATATATGTAGTTAATGCTGTCACATGATGGCTTTAGGCGCGGCTACTCAAACATCCTCCCTTTTACGATGTACGTATTAATAATTACACTTCCATGGAAATATTAAATGTTGGGTATTTTATTTCTCCCATGAGGAGTCATAGAAAATTGGCAGAGAGTTTCTCCTCGTTCTTTGGTGAACTCAATTGATAAGTAAACGAGGAATTGTACTGGGGAAATTATTAATTCAGATGGCGATTAGGTCTTTGTAATGCCACAAATGCAAATTTATTCTTAATTATCGCCTGCTCGAGGAATTAATGATAATTTAAAGCAGTTTTCAACGATGAAAAAAAAATCATCCCAGCTATTCTGTGAATTGAAATTATGAGAGTTATTGGAATACTTGGAATTCACACGTTTTCTAGAAAATAATGTTAAATCAACTTTTCTTGCGGCTCAATTGTTATTTTTGGATTTGTGTAATCCTTCATTCTGATGATTGCTCATTCGGAAATCCCTGAGTTTATAATCTCAAGTCTTAACCCATGATTGTTTCTAAATAATTATTGACAGAATGATTTTATGAAATTTGAAAATATTAAAAAATTTATTAGAGAGGAATAATAATTGATTCTTAATGAATACATGAGACCCAGGATTTACAAAAATTTTCGGTAAAATCATAACGGTTGAATTGTGAAGGAACTTGGGGAGAGAGAGGGAGCACTGTCATTCACTTTCAGGTCAAACGCCGTAGTAAAACCTTCTGAGAAACATCCCAACCTTGGGGGGAAACTGAAATGAACAATGCCATCTTATGGTCATGAAAATTCGATGGTGGTCAGAATAATCAAAAAATGGTCATTTGCACACGACCCAATGTATTGTTAATTCCACGTGTTCATTCATGAAATTCCCCGAAAGCCTTAATTCCACAAGAATTCAATTTTTGATTGCAAAAATCGAAAATTCATCATTTAAATTCCTGCAAAAGAAGAACAATATAAAAATGCATTGAAAACATAATAATTTATCATGGAGAAATGGTTGATAGTAATTCCCAGAAAGTCATAACCTTAAACTTGAATTTTTCCAATTTACAAATTCACTAATCCATCTCAAACGCAAACGATAATATCCGCAAAGTGCTACTATTTTTGTAATCGACATTGCCACCCTTTGGAGAATTGGAAAAAGAGAATAAAAATAAAAAAAATCGTAAAAATATTTGCGATAGTCAGTGGGGGCCGATGGTTTTACTGAGAGTGCCTCGCAATTATCCCTGACTCAGGGCGTTGTATAGGCCTCAACATGGCAATATAAAACCCAGGGAGAATATAAAATTCAAGGATCTACATATACATACTCACTCGAGCGATGAACGTATAAACAATGTTTTTCTTTTCTTCCTCATATATATATATATATATATTCCATTATTTTTTTTCTTTACGTGTGTATATTTCTCACATGCATGCATTGAAAACCGAGTATCACGGTTGGTAAATCATAAAATCTTCAGTTTCACACGCTCACGACGTTTTTTTGTTGCTCAAAAGCAACCCCTTACTATATATTTTTTTTTATCTTTTTCGACAATACCGAATGACCGAGTCCAAAACACCGCAATTACATGCAATTGGTACTACTGGCTGTCCGCCATTTTGCCAATGAAAATTTCTCGTGTTTGCGAATAAATACGAGGGCAATCATCGATATATGTCGAAAAAGAAATAATAATGAGAATAATATTCAAATAATAGCTCTACAATGGCCTATTATTATTCTCAGAAATCAAATGGTTGTTGGGGTGTTAACGGCTTCCTCAACTGAGCTCCCCTCAATTCTTCACTGGCGCCCTCAAGGCCCGCAATTCTTCAACGCGTCTCACATTGACTCCCCCACCTATTCTCACATCACCACAGAGAAACATTGCATTATCTATTTACGATAGGTAATGTTTTGAGTACAACAAAAATAAAAGAAAAAAACGCGTATACGTACAATATATATACTTGAGACACAGTGGCGCGAATGTCTGAAAGGTAACCTCTCATTATACGTGGGAACAATTTTCATGGATAATCGACCGCGAGAACTCTTCGTATCGATTCTCTTCTTCGTCTTTTTCTTCTTCTTCTTCTTCTTCTTCTTAACCACACTAGCCAATCTGAGAAAACCAAAAAGGTGTTACCAGTTTCTTTTATATTTCGCTAAGGAGTTGCTAACAATGAGTTCCTTTTTTTTTAACGGAGGGTTTTATAGCAGTTGGTGATTTTGCATTTGGCCTTGAGAATTATTTGTGTTTTTTTTTTACAAAAGAAATGTGGAGGGGAATTGGTGTTTCGAACTGGAATAATTTTGTTTACTCTGTTGAGGTAGAAAATGAGTTGAAAATTTAATCTTCTTCGACAGGCACTTTTTATTTCATCAGATGACCACAAGACTCGACAGAATAAACCCCAAAATCCACTTCACTGGGAATTCCCCCCCAGTCCCACAGATATTTTTCAAGCAAATCATGTCTATAATCCAAGTTCTAGGGTCGAAAATTTCCATGCAACGAGTTGTGATGTGATGCCCCTGTGCGGGTCGTTATCCGGGATAGGGCGGAAGCCGGTGCGCAATGTTTGCCACAACTTGACGATGAATAAAATAGGCGTGGTTATGCGCAATAGTACCACCTCTCCAACTCCATCGGCGCACGATAAATCCCGCCCTTTTTGTATTCTGTACCCTGTTAGTGTGCGCGCATGAGTAGTGGGGGAACGGAGAGTCTCGATGCTGAAATCTGCCATCGCCTCAGATCGCAAGGGGACGCGAACGTGCGTGCGTCTGACTTACATGAGTCCGTAGTCCGTTGTCACAAATAAAAAAAGGAATTCCATTCACTGATATTATTTTCCTGTGTTCTCATTGTGTCGTTATATGTTGATAAATAAATACACAATTTAATTCACATCATAGTTGAAACATTTACGGTGCGTGAAAATTCGTGTGATTTATATTATTTTATTTTTTTCTTTTAATTTTGTTTGTTTTTTGTTCTGAATTTAACGTAAGTGAAGAGACTGAGTGAACGTGCTAGACATGGACCTCGTAATTATTGTAAATTTGGTGAATAATTCGATGTTTTTGTGAGTGAAATAAACTTAATGTGATTCATTACATGAGATCCGTGCTTGGTTGAAGTTTTTTTTTTGGCGCATCGCGCATCGATATCACCGCATATAGAAGTTACTCCCTCCACGTTTATTACACCTCTATTTCCCCACTCTTTTTGTCACAAGAAATAGGCCGAATTGTTGAGGACTATAAAACGCGCGGATTTCGAAACATTGCGGTAGTGTTATCGGTGGACAGGTGGTAAAAAAAATAAAAAAATAAAATTTAACAGAAAGGAGTGAGTTGAGGATACAGCATTGAATAAAATTGACTGTTTGTCAAAAATTTTGAGGTGATTAACCGCTTCGAAGCGGATAAAATCAGCCAAAATTCGGGTTAAGAATAGAGAACCGTTGCCATCCTACGCGATGGAGATTAGCGACGAGTATCAGGACATGGGGAATCCTGGTGGTGGTGTTGCAATGGCTAACATGTCCCTTGGGCATCATCGACACGAACCCGACAGTCCCATGGTGAGTTTTAGTTCTATAATCATACAGTTTATCAATTAATTAAAATGAATTCTCCATCTAAAAATTTTGAATTTTCCTTGGATTAATTTCAATTTGTTTTGTTTTGATATTGCCAACTGTTTTGATGGCATTTAAAGACATTTGTTTTCATCGTAAAGCTTTTGTGATATCGTGCTACGGGCCAAGACGTTGTGTGAGTCACAGTATTGAGTCACGATAAACGTTAATCCTCTCTCTCTCTCTCTCCCTCTCTCTCCTGTTCGTGTAAAATTTACGTTTGTATTTGTTTACTCTTTAATCAGTTCGGGGATCAATAAAGTTTCCAAATGATTTCCACAGTTAACTCCGTTCACAGGATTTTGCTCCTTGGAATATAAGATTTTTTTTTGCACATTCTATTGAATAAAAAGATTCTCTCCACGTGTTCACACTGTGAATATATTCCTCAAATTATTTTTTTTATCAACTTCGTGAATTCTATCCTTAAGAGTTGCCTTGAAACATTTGAATTCAGTATAAAATTCATGCAAGCATGCAATTTTCATCGGGAATATCAATTTTATTATTGTAACACTGTTTTATCATTTGAATTCCTCGAGATAGGAGAAAAAACCTTGTATCGTCTGCGTAAATTTCAATCGATCGTAAATTTTACATACGTCCACTAAATTTACAAAACAATATGCATTGACTCCAAAGTATCTCGACTATCGGCATACATGATTGGCCGACATCAATCCCCCCTCCCCTTCGGCTTTTTTCTCTCTTATTAATGCTCATCGAAAGGGCGGGGATTTTCCCCGACTCGTCCAATCCAAGCTTCGATAAGTGAAATACACATTTAGCAAAATTACGAATAATGCCCCCTTTTAACAGATGAGAAGAACAGTTGAGTGCTCATCACGCCGGTATATGTATATGTACCTCATATATATATATATATATTTATTCGAAAAAAAAAACGGGAATAGACGCCATGTCATGACGTCATGTCTCGTTACACCTCACTTGATGCCTTTGGAGTTCTCTCATCTACGACAACACTGTACATCCAAGCGTCTCTACTCAATCACGAGACTCGTTTTAGCGCGCACGCACGCATGTTCAATGTCTTGACAACCCTCTTCCGCGCGCGGAGGGCAGAAGAAAAGGAATGAAGGAGAGTAATGTCGTGACAACACTATTTACTCCAAATGTTGGGCAAACGGTTTATTTTCTTTTTTTTTTCTTTAATTCATCCATATTTTTGCATTTATTTGCGTTATTATGATCGCTTCACTTTCTTTGGGGCCTCAAATATTTTAAAAACATCAATCTCCTGGGTCTTTCGGTTCTTTTTGCTCTTGCCTTGGCTGAGGAGCAAGGGGGGAAATACTATTTCGGGCGTTTTACGATAGCCCTATAAAAATTCTCATAATTAGATTTTGGAGGTAATTTCGCCTGGGCTATGGGTGAAACTAAAGAAGGGGAAATATAAAAGGGCCACTCTCTGCTCCACCTCAAAAGTTGCTGACTTGGGTGTATGGCATTCCTCTTGCTAATTTTTTTAATTCAACCTTGAATTGGCGATTTGGTTTACAAAGTTTGGAATTCGATTTTTTTTTAATTTTAAGATCTTTGAGGAGTCATTAGTTTAATAATTTGCATGGATATTATGTTTTCTTGTCGATTTTTTATAATGAAATTATTCAATTCATTAGGGGCGTATGCTGTCGCCTGAGGTAGAAAGTGGTATAAGTGCGATGCTTTTGCATAGTACTTACGCCACTTCGTTTCTAAGGTGACAATATGTAATGTACATCGAGTGAAAAAATTTTAGTTCTTCATTTAGCCCTGAATCATCTTAGCTTGACTCTTCAATCACCTCCGACACGCTACGATAATTAGATATAGAAATATTCTCAAAAAATCGAAACTTTCGAAGAATGAGGATCGACTGCCTTTCGACTCCAGCTCCAAGTAATTTAAGAAATTAATTTTTTTTCACGGTCATTTCCATCGGAGATTTTGAATTGCTATTGTGATTTTGAAGAACGAGAGCTTCATTTTACCCCATATAAACTAAAGAAAAATTATTACATAATTCTCAAGGTTTTCACGATAACGAAAACATCGTCAAACCAAAAAAAAATATCCGTCACGAATCTTTAATATATTTGATCGCATTTATTTTCAATTATTCAATTCTGTGAAATAATAAATTAGAAACTGCGTACTCATTATAAATTCCCCAGGTGAAATCATAAAAAAAATATATATATATTATTGATATAGATGAGTTGTTGTGTTGGTAAGTGGCTTTAATAACCGTTGAATGAAAATTTTAATTACTAAGAGTGCGTGAGGGAATCATTGCATCGTTGCCATTATTCAAATTATCATAATAAGGTTAGATATACGTTTGTGTATGGCCGACGGCCATTAAATTCCTGTCTCTTGGATAATTGCGTTTGGGACCGTGACGCTACGTGTATACCCTTTACTGTTTCATTATTACTATTATTATTATTATTATTCTTTTGAGATCGATAAGAGGTATATGACAGCGTGAGGTTAAGGAGAAAGACAGAGAGTGGTATGTGTGAGTGTACAACACACAGGGCGGGTATTTTGCATGCTTAAAATTGAACACTATTTGTGTGCCTGTGTGTGTGTGTTTGTGAGTCTCAACTTCTCGTCACGTCAGGTGTCAATGGCCAGACTTACTAGCTTCTATTCGAGCCGTACTCAGTTAACAGATTATCTGTTAATTGTTTACACTTGTTCATCTTTTATACAGTTTATGGGAATTTAATAATACCTAGTGTGAATTAGTCTAGAATTTTTTAGAGTCTCGAAGTCTTGGGGCCAGATTATAAGTCAGTGATCGAGAGGTAAAACAGGATTGGTTGACTTTTTTGTTCGGGACTTTTTGAGAATATCTTGAAAATTTGAAACTCTCTTCAGAAAAGGGTTTTACGAAAATAGCACTATCTCGCTTAGTTTCCGAGATATTCTTAAAAAAATGAGCTGCAAAGAAAAATGAATTATTTTTGTTGGTTTATACAATTTGAGTGAAAATTCTTCTATTCATGAAATAACAGCAGTTTTTGGATTGGAAGGGGTAAAACAGCAATCTTTCGTGCGATTGGTCCAATCGAGGGGTTGTAAAAAGAGGCAATAAAGGAAAATATGGTAGATACCGCGAGGTGCGCACGACTCGAGATATAAGCCGCGCATAGGTGGGGGATCACGCTTGTAATGTTGCGCGCAATCGTGGTGGGGATTGAATGAAAACCTGAGACCCCGGATTGGCTCAAACGACAGACCTAACGTGATCACGCCCACTCTTATTCTCCGTGTTTTCAAGTACGGTGGTCTCCATGGATATTTGTCATAAATAAAAAGAGAAAAAAAATACCTTATTTATTTAACTTTCATTGATTTGTAATAAATTCAGAGTGAGAGAGAAGAACAAAGAATTGCAGAAAACTTTGGTTATTTTTAGCTTTGGATGATTTGAATGTCTTCACTCGTGGGTCCTCTTTTCGTGAATACTCTTTGAAGGTTTGTTTGTTGTCCTCACTCGAGAGTCAAGTGGCGAATGAAGGTGGAGAGATGAGGTACCGATGGTTAGCACCCAATTGGCTCGCACCCCCTGCTGCCTGAAAAAAAAAAAAAAAAAGGTACAGGGGAGCATTAAGCGGGCTTATGAACGTCGAGCTACTGCCACGGTTGTGGAAAGAAGAGGAAAAAGAAAATAGAAGAGAAAAAGATATATATTCTCTTGCACTGTGGTGAAGCCGACTCAGGTAATAGACGAATCTACTCCCCTCAAAAACACGGCACGAGCCAGTAGTTTTGTTGTTGTAAAAGCCCTCGTGTTAAGCCGATTTTACGCAGCTCCCTCTATAACTTTGGTTTTTCCAGCAAATTTTTCACAATAAACTCGGGGGAAACTGATCAAGATTTCGACAACCATGGCAAATTTCACAGTATGTAATTAACTGTGAAAGTAAATAATGGAAAAAGATGTCTGCGGTTTGTTGATAGAAATTTATGAAATTCTAAAAAAATGCGATAATTAAAGTAAAAATTTATTCACTGCACACATTTGTAGATTAAACAAACGGAGAGAAATTAACAAAAAAAAAAAAAAAGACTCGTGGAGAATTGAAATGGAATCGTTTTTTTTTTTTTTTGGTACTCTGGACTTTTAGAATATATTTAATTTTTTTCCAAACTTTCTCTCCCTCGCTCCAACTTACTCAGCATCGTGAATATCGTGTCCTAAGTAAACTGTACGTGATGGAGCTGATGAAGCTGGTGGCCCGAACGACGGATATATATGTACGAAGTTAAATGAAAATAAAGGAAAAAACTTTGAAAAAAAAAAGACAAAACGGGTTTCTTCGAACTCGTGCAAACAAGGAGAAGAGAGACGCCTTTCTTGTTGACTTATCAACTTTACTCGTATGCTGTTCCTTCTCAGTTCATCCCTCCTCTCTTTCTTATTCACCTACGTTCATGGATTATGGTAGAAAAAAAAAGAACTCGCACATCATATACACAGGTCGACTCCCAGGGTCATCGACTCTCTTTACCTGTCTATATGCGAGCTTCGTGGAATCCCGCAAGGAGTTTAATTTAATTTCGTGTGTTTGGTCAAGCATGTGTGTGTGTGTGTGTATAAAAAGAGAGGAGAGACTGAGGGGAAAAAAGGGCAAAGAGAGAGAAGTCTATCACGACTCTATTGTCAGCCAAAATCCGATGGTTCCTGTCAAATATTTCAGTCAATTTTCTAAAGTACCAATAATCCCCCATCAATTCTTTTTAAATTACCCTCATTACCTCGTTCACTTGGATGGAGTAAATTCGAAATTCACAACAATCTTAATGGATGCACATTTTATGATTATTTGGAGATAGTACTTTTGAGGTGACACGTAAAAATACATTGTCCGAGGTAACGTACAGAGTATTACAGAAACGGAATAATAAAAAAAAAAACATGAAAGAAGAGACGTTATTTTTCTTTAACTTCAGTGAGGTACAAGATAGCAATGTAGATAATAACTTATTAATATTTTTAATGTCGTAAGAGTGAAAAAAAAATCATTGAATTCTTTATTTTGACATATTTTTTTCTTTCTTCATACATTATTTATTTTACCAATGATAATGTATTGGGTACACTGAATATACTTGCGCAAGTACTCATCGTTTCTCCACTTTCATTGCCTCTTTTTCGACTTGAATTTTGAGCTTTTTTAATAAAATAAAGAATGAAAGACAAATGCCCGTGGTTTCGACAAAACCGTAATACATTCACGTATCATTATCCTCAGTACACTGGTGTAGTTGGATAGTTTGTTGCAATAGTTGCAATTATATTTTTACGATCTCTAGTCAAGGCTTCTATCCGTGACTATTAATGCTTCCCCTCTTCTCTTATCCACCACTGGTCACCAATAAAAACGAATTATTCTCCATTTTATATACCGTAACCTGAATACCTAGATCCTTTTGCGATCGCAAATTTATATTGACTGTTTTTTTTCTCAATTTAATGCTCAGTGAAGTCGAGTTTTATTGGTCTCAGGAATTTTTTTTGGTATTGTTGAGCGTTGCATATTGATTTTTTCATTGCATTTGAATGCAATATTTTGAACACTATGAAAGTTGATAATTAATCGGAACATCTATTGTTCTGCAGAATTTTTCTCGCGAAATTGGCTCATTTTCTTCCAGTAGTATGGTCATAAATCAAATTTGACAATTAAAATATGGAATGAATTCAAAATGAGAATTCATTGGAATCTAATAAATCTGGTCAAATTCCATGTCAATTGACAATTTTGTGTGCTCAGTGATAATTAATAATATAATTATGATGCCACGAAATATTGAAATCTGGAGTATGTCTTTGAAAAAAGGGGCAACACAAAAACCGAAATTTCCAATCCAATATCAAAATTATTTATCGTCTGATAATTTTGTCATAAATGATTGTTATCACTACATTATCACAGAAGTAAATACGCAAGTCAAATGGCACGCTATTATTCGAATAAAAATTGATGAATAATACAATTCACTAATTCGTCGAATTCAGCTTTAATTTCTGAAAGAAGGTTAAAAATCATAAATAATTTTCAGGTTTTTTTTCGGTCTTTTTTGACCTAGACACTCTACGACTCAACTGTCTTTTGACCATACTACTTTAATGAAAATTTTCCATTTCCAAAATCCATTAATTTCATTTTTACTCAAAGAGAAACAGTTTTCAAATTCGAAAAGAATAAAATTGTAAAGAATATTTGAATTTGAAGGGATTGAAGTGAAATTTTCCACTGCGATTGTAAACCAAATATCCCTGTATGTGTGTGGGCAATTTAAAGATAAATTATCCTTCGAGAGTGAATATATTTTTCAAGATAAAATACCACTTGGGGATTTTTCTTTCTCAGGTAAACGACTGTCGCCAGAAATGACTTTATAACTCAGTGGGGTCATAACCTTTTTATTTCTCTCCCCATCACAATATTTTCCCCGTAATCTTTACACAGGTAGCTCCATAAAATTCGTGCTTTCTATTTTCAAAATAAAAGTCTTCTCTTTTTTTTTTCTTTTCATTTTTCCAATCGTCTTTTCTTAATTTTCCACAAATCAAGACAATGAGGTAGTTTTCTTTTTCAATTTTTCAAGAAATTTATGAAGAAAATTCCCCAGTGACACGTGTCAGCTTTGAGCAATAATTATGAACAGAACTCGTATAATTATAAGTATCCTCGGTTAATAAATCATTGGACGACCATTTCGTGTCCAACGTCGCGTTAATTGCTCGTTAATTTTGCAAACAAGTGAAGGAGACTCTCTTGCTTTTGAGTTAGTAGACCAATTGGATATTGAATATGCGTCAAATTCTCAAATCTTTGTCTCCTGGAATTTTTGAAATTGACGCTTGGAGTTGATGAATTCAAGGACGCGAAAAATTGAGAAAACAGAAAAGAAAGTTCGGTAATTGAAGGATGGTCCTGGAGATCAGAGTTACGATATCGATTGTCATTGTTGTAGAGATCGATTTTATCTATCGATCGATAGACCTTCTCCTCAGGACGCCGAGAGATTTTACAGTGCGTGTCTTGTATTTCAATTTTTTACTCTCCTGAAAAGAACTAGAATCTTTGGAAATTTTGTTGGAATAATGAATCTTCTTTAGAATTGTGAAAACTCTATTTTTCTTTAATTATTAGAAGAAAAATTATAAAGAAAGTTTGGAGAAGATAATTCCATTTTTAACAACCATAATTTCAATTTTCTTGAATTTTCTATTTTCAAATGTCCATTCAATTTGTTTAATTCAATCCAAATACTATTCACACACCCTTAACAATTCCTCGTCTTTTATAATTGTTTAAGAATCATGAAAGAAGTCTTTCTTGAGGAAAATATTGAAAAAAAAACTCCTGAATTATAATTTATCTACAAAACCGTATTTCCGCATGTAAATTCAACGAACATAAAATAATGGATAAAGATGTTTTTGCAGGTGATATAATTTTACTAGTTTCATTTCTTGTGTTATCTTTTAATACTTTATTTCATAGTAAAATGACTGTGTACCCACGGTTTTTGTTACAACTTAACACTGAGATCGGGGCAATTCAAGTATGAAATTATCGGTTGAGGGAGAGACGCGTGTAGCCATTTAATGCTGTTGGAAAAATATAAGCGAAAGCCCGGTAGGAACGGTTGAAACGTTCTTAAGTATTTTGATCGTTCGGTTGCTAAGCAATCGTTAAAGTAATTGGTAGTTTAAATGTACGTAGATGTTTTGCAACTCTTTTCCAAAATAATGGCTTGCATAGGAATAGTTGAGAATTGTTTCTAAACGCTTCATTCTTTTATAATTTCAATGGATAAAAAAATTAGAAACGAAGAGGGAAAAAGAAGCAATCTAAAAGAATATTCTTAGGAATAGGCGCTTTCATTCTATGACCTTTGATCGTTGAATTCGAATTGTTTGATTTAGTTTGATAATAAAGTTGTTTTCTAAATGAGTAATCTAGTGATTGCCAAACAGATCAATTTTTCATTATTTCGAAACAGATTGAGATGTAAACAAAATGAGAGACAAATAATTGGATAACTGACGCAATGACATGCAACTTTTCCCTTCATTGTCTCTATATTATGTAGATATTGGTTCTTTGTTTGATCAGTTTGCCTTAGCATTGATTATCGTTTGCGTAATTTCTTCTTCCTATTCAGATAGAAGATATTTGTTCAAATGAGAATGATTTATCCTCGGCGCAATAATTTTTCCTCCGCATTCTTCGTTTCTTCTTTGGGGGAAATAAATTATATTTTTCAGGAAGCCACGAGGGCTAAAAGTCATTGAGTGCGACTGAGATGTGTCGTCGAGGGGCTCCAAGGGTGTTTAGCACGTGCCGACCGTATGTTTCCGTGTGTCCAACCGAATATTTAGAAGGGGCCCCGGACCTCTCCAAACCTCATGAAGGAATCCCAAGAAATCTCAGCTGTTAAAAGAGATTATCTTCAAATATACCATCAGGAAGTACGGATTGAGGGGGAAGTCTTTTCGTATGTGATTCCTTTTCTTTTCCACCCATTTTTGGGTGAATCGCGTGCTACAAAGTACCTTCCTTATGTGCCCTTGTTACTAACCCCGTTCAGTCAGCCAAGACATCACACAGCTGAAACATAGCTATGCCTATATGTCCCCCTTGGAGATAGTTTATACTTTATATGTAAAAAAATCTATATATTAAAATATATGAAGAATACACTGAGAAAAGAATAGTTGCAAAAATGATGACGGGAATTGTTTCAAGAGTTCCTAACAAATATTTATTTTCAAGTGATTAACAATTTAATCAATTCGGTACATTTATTACAATCAACAAATTTGTCAATTGTTAAGAATAAATATTTTCTTTGAATTGATGAACAAATAGTGAATCAGATAAATTTGTTTAAAATAGGAGAAAAATTAATTGATGGAGAAAATTTTTTGTTAAGGACTATGAAAACGATTCATTCAATTATTTTCACTGATTTTCCTCTTTCAGTGTCTTTATTTCTATTATATTCTTCTGGCCAATATTTCATATATTTCGAACACTCCGCAAATATACGGAAATGAACCAGAAGTGATGGAATATGAACATATTTGTTATATTCCCTATATATTTACATATAGGTGAGAGTGGGGCAAAACTATCCGAATTTCTTTCCGGAGTGAAGGCGAAATTAAATGGGAAAATTGCAGAAAATTCTTCAAAAACATATAGACATGCCGGAGCATGTTTCCAATTTTTTTCGTAAAATCTTCATTCCGGAGGAAAATTCGGTTCATTTTGTCCCGGTCTCCCCTACATATAGTATTCATAAAATATGAACTATTCCAATTGTGAGTGCAACAAAGAAAAAAATCTCAACAAGAATAGTTCACCCACTGTATAGGAAAAGAGAAGGAAAATATACAAAGAATTACTAGTGTTACAGAGACATCATTGTCGCTCGTGTAAGTTGGAATACAATTAGCAGTAAATTAGCATACGCCATACTTGGCTGATAATAAAATCTTGAATATTATAATGATTGCATTGGATTTTACAATGGCGCGCCACCGACCACAAATTATTAATTTAATGGTCGACCAACGCCATGTTACTCTTTGGTATCCATACGTATGGGTTATATAGGGGAGAAAATAAAGAAAAATTCTCTCCTCTCATGTCCAGATGGGGATTACGACTTTTTCTGAATAGCATGAGAGATTCCTTGTTTCATGACATATACAGTAAGGTTTGGAAATAAGGAAATACATGAATTTATCAATATCTGCGGTTTGCTATATGTGCATTGGAGAAATTCTCTCTTTATTACAACAATCCTAGGTTCTAGTCATTTGTGTGATGGTACTTTGAATCAATAAAAATAGCAGGAATTGAACGGCTTTGTTTTAAATAAAATTTTTCTTCTACTCCATAATGTATTCAAGTCAATTCCAAAATAAATATATTGCATCTGCGTTATAAGACAGAGTATTCCACTTAATTTTCTTCCTCTGCAAGGAAAAAAATAAATAAAGGGGGCGTGTGTAAAGTTTTGGCGCTCTCTCACTTCCATTTGGAAATAATTTTGAGGGTCAAAAATACATAGAAACACAGACATGCACAAACTTATATTACACATTGTGAATGTATCTCGTATCGCAAATGCCAGAGGGGTATATGAGAGGGCGGGGGCCTTTCCCCTCCGAAAAAGAAATGAACGTGTAAGATGCTGGGTGGTGGATACACATCCTAACTTCTTGGCTCTCAGACGTCTGCGAGAGAGGCTCGTAAACGCGTCTCGTATTTCGAGACGTTATAGACAGCGTTCGGGGTATATAAACGTCTCATCCTATGTACTTACCACGTATTTCCCCTACTCCATATCCCAATGTATATCACATGCTGAAGATTCAAAGTATGGATATAAAATATCCCTCAAGTCATATACTCGTGTGTGTGTGCAGCTATTTGGTACTACAATTCTTAGAAATTTGTGTTTCATACGTGAAATTTAATAACCAATAGTAAATTAATAATGTGTCAACGAAAAATTCATATGATATTTCTCAGTAAAAAGTTGTAAAATTCCATTTTGTCAACGTAGTTCTTAACTTTATTTTATATTGGTTCATTATATTTTATTCATTAATTTTTGAATGGTAAGAATGTATATATAGTATAGGTTTCTGCTAGTTTGGATGGGAATACTTTTTTCTTTTCATTCTTCGACACCTGTGAAATGCACGCCGAGGAAGCATATAAACCACAACAGCTTAAATGCACACTCACAGACAACACATGGGGCCAGACGAATTTTATAGGCCGTTCCACTGAGGCTCTACGGCTTTAATAGCCCAAATTCCTCTTTGGCACATGCGGCATCATGCTAAAAAAGAATTGAGGAAAAGAGAAAATACAGATGAGTGAGATGGAATAGAGATAAAAACATGAGGAACAATTGAAAGTCCCGAAAGTTTATAAATTACGTGAGACTTAATTGTGTTTCACAGACAGCTGTAATGTTTATTGTAAAACGAGGAGTCTGGTAAAAGGAATAGTTACTACTGATTGTAATCTCACCTGTCAGGTACATGTGAGAGAGTGAGTCGTAGCTAATATATATACATGTATGGGCGTGAATGGCAAAATGGCTTTGAAGGATCCAAGTGGTCAGCGACGCGTGCTCTCGACTCTTCTCGAGTTGAAGGAACTCGGCCAAAGTATGAAAAAACATTAACATCTGCCTTTTGGCATTGACGCAATTACTATCTGCACTAGGCTCCCAATAATATTACACTCATTAATTTCATTTCCGTGCTAGTCAGAATTGAGTTTAGAAGCGCGTAATTTAAAATGTCGTTTTTGACATATTTTAACATTCTGCACATTGGACTGCGTATAGAAAAATGCTCCACGTGAGAAGTGAGGATAAGGAAGAAGCGATAACTTCAACGAGAGGTCGGCGGTGACTCAATTGACAAGGCAACAGATTTGTGATGCTGAGGTCCTGGATTCAGATCCTGGTCTCTGCCGATTAACACAAGCATTACTGGAATATTCTTACGAATAACTAGATGCAAACATGAGAAATTGTAGCGTTCGCTTTGCTGAGAGGATATAACCCATCAGGGAAAAACAGTCCGGGACGGAACGTGTGAACTTATTTGGGAGTCAATTGTATTTCTCATTCACGTATTTTCAATTCGTCTAATTGCATGTTCAACTATATGCAGAGCCTAGAATTGGAAAATTCTGTATTTCATTTGCAATTTCTTGGAAATCTTCACTCCCAGCGAAAGCATAACAATTCGATGCGAGAGTTATCATTGATTCAGGAGAAATGTCTGGCCTACATAACCGATCCAAATAAAATAGCGGATTCAATAAATGTTTGCCAAGTTGTAAACAAGCTTCTCTAATTAGATTGAATGGAGCTCATTCGACGATCAAGATTTTGATAAATAACAGTCTTCAAGGTGAACCAATTTATCATTCTAATTTTATATTAACGATAATAGCATGAATCTCAGTTATTTCAATATATTAACTTATGTGGGGGGGTTGTTAACTTGATTAGTAGCATTATTGGTATCGGATAATATGCAGGCGAAGGGGTTCCCACGAAACGAGAATATTACTAACAGAAACCATACAAGTACGTCTCGCGTTTGATATTATACTCTCCCTTCAAGAAACATAAGTACTTGAATATGCGATAATCAGCCGTTTCGAAGTCTTATATGAACAATCGATTTAATTTCTCGTCATTCATCGGTATCATAAAAATGACCTGTAAGTTGTCAGAGATAGCCTAACTCATTTTACTTGGAGAAAAGAAGAATTCGCCAGTGCTACACTCGGCCAATCCCTATTTCCGACCGGACATGGGCCCGTAGGCTGTGTTGCAACAGGCTCATCTCCATCTCGAAACATGTTCCGGGTGCATTACTCCGGTGCGCTCCGTAACGCCATCATCTCCGTGCGTTACATGTACGCAAGGGGAGAATAGCTCGCGTGCCCGTGCGAGGTCGCGTGCTGACACCGACCTCCTCCTCTTTATTTTCAGGCAGACCTTAAGTCTGTGGCTTGCTAAGGAAGCCCGTCGTTTGCACGTATCCCGTTTCTCCTTACATTCAACGGACGCGTCAGCGCCTTTTTCTCTCAATCATTTTTCAGTTTTCCTATTATCTCGTTTTTTTTTTGAATTAAACAGTTTAATTGGAGCAAATTCAAAAATTGAAGCGGGACATTTTTTTTTAATTGATCGTTCCTCGCGGATATCTTGGAAACTAGGTGAAATAACGCGATTTTGTCCAAATCTCCATTTTAGTTGTTGGAATTATGTGCTGAAAAATTGAGCAGAAAATTGCGCTATGTTGACGCATTTCTGAGATATTTACTGAGGAATTTCCAATTATGTATTTCAAGTAATTCGATTTTTTTTCTCTCCATAGAATCAAATTCATGTTACAAAAATAAAAAAAATGAATTAATGTCAGCATTATCATAAAAAAATTGATATAAATGCAATTTTTCATCAGATATTGATGGCCTTCAAGATATTTCGGGAGTTAAGGGAATTAAAATTCTGTCGAAAAATTAGAAGGGGCCAACGCGGGGAAAGGGGTGAAGAAGTATGTACAGAGAAGAAATGAGGCAGTTTGACACGGACGGTTGGATTTTCAAAGCGCCGCAGCAAGACCTACACGATTGTAAGGGGTACCCCAATAGTTTCATGGTGGGCCTCCCATGACCACCCATTGCAGATTCTCACTCTCTCCTTTCTCTTATTTCAAATGCTTTCCACATTTTTTTTTTCATTGATTTTAACCTGAAGTTCACAGGTTACAGAAGTCGTCGGTTCTTTTGATCTGATTAAGAGAGGGTCAAATTTACTTCCAAAACAGAAATGATCCCATTTCACCTGCTGCCACTTGTGCGCCAGCATCAGTGAAAAGGCATTGTCGGGCTGGTAATAAAAATTAAATAAATCATAATTATAGTGAATTGTGTCACGGTTTTGAAAAAAAAATTTAATTAAAAATTTGATGCACTTCGTGGTTACATTTAATGTCAACAATAATCATAAGCTCAATCATTGTCCAGGTAAAATGTAAATTCAGGGGAAATTATTTATTAAAATTCACGAATATGTTTGACAAGTTAATTCGAATCGGATTCTTTTTTCCTCTGCCACAAACATGAATCGACGACTGTAACAATACAATGTGAAAATAAAAATAAAAATGAAATCTTTAAATGCTACTGTACAGTTACACACGCTGTGCGCAAAGTAACGTTAATCGATTCCCGAAGCGGTGATTAATAGCCGATCATAAATTCGTCGAACGTCCTGAGCAATTATCCAGTGTCGGGAGACCGAGCGTGAACGCACGGCACACGAGGCTCTATATACACGCGCCAGTAGTACTCCTATTCGCACGCGCGCTTTACCAAACGCGTCACGCCTTTAAGGTTAATCTACATGTAGCAGTGCTGCTGCTGAGAGAGTTGAAGGCTCTCTTTCTTTTTCTCAACACACAAATGCCAGTGTATAATCATCTATTACCATCGTATTAATAAATTGAACTGATTTATTCACTTCTCATAATTTTTTAAACTACAGTTCCAGTGATCTGCGGGACACAAATAATTTTACTTGACACGTATTCATTTTGTTGTAGAAAATTCCCAGTATATTTCTTTGAATTTTAGAGAATTTTTAAAATTTTAATGAGATAGAATGTCTGTCATTGTTGGAGTGTCAATTGAATTTCTTTGAAAGATGAATCTTTTTTAAATTTAAAAGAGTTAATGTCTTCTTAAAATTTTAAATTGAAATTTCGATTACGTGCTTAGAATATAATTATTTGTGAAAGTTTTTTTTTTTTTTTTTTTTTTTTTTTTAAAGTATCCAAGTAAAATTGAGTTTAAACCTGGTTGATGACTATTAAAAAATAGCCTAGATTCGCCCTGAGTTTATGAGTGCATACGAAAAGCCGTTGTTGACTGCACTTGCCTTCGTTCATCACTCATCGAGGTTGAATCCTCGTCATCAATTTACCTCACTGAAATAAATGAATGTAAAAACAGAAACAATGTCACGTATTTGCAATATAAGATAAGAATAAGAAATGAAAATATTAAAATGTGTAGGTATAATTCCTCGAATAATATCGGTGGATCGCGTGACCGCGAGAATTCCTGAAATCCCGTGGGATATAATGAGGCATATAACGAAAAATTTCAGGGACGATAATTGGATTAATTACCTATTCCCAAACACGATAAAACCCTGTAATTCAAGCAGTGTCCCGTGTGTCCGTTTGAGAATTTGCAGCTTTTTTTTTCTCCACTTCGAACCGCTCAAGAAAAAAGAGGAAAGGGGGAAAAAAATTGAAAAGTAAAAGGTATCACGTTATATCAATTCCCCATTTCGAAATAATGATCCTTCGAAATAATTGACACCCCAAAAAAAAAACCCGAAAAGAGAAATGAAACATGATGAAAAAGAAAAAAATATAGAAACGAAATTCTCAACAATGATTGTATTATTCCGATAACTCGATGCCATTTCGTGTTGAGTTTGACGAGTTTACGACGTGATTGTACGAGGTGGAGAGGAGAAACGAGAGGAAAGAAATGAAAAAAAAAAACGAAAAAAACAGATGTAAGAGATGTATGAAAAGGACAACAAGGGAATGAGAAGGAGAGGGGAGGGAACACAAATGGGGAGGACTCGCTGATTTATGCTCGACGTTACTTCTGACCAAATGGATTTACATCCCGATATTTATTATTCGAAATATTATCGTTTCTTCGTTTATTGCGTTAGTCAAATGTCTCTGCCGAGGCTAACTTCTCTTCTCTCATTTCATTGTGGCATGAAGAAAAAAAAAAGGAGGAAGAGGAGGAGGAGGAAAATCCTACGAATGAAAAAATCAGAGTGCAAAAACGAAAATGGCTTTCAGTTGAGGCTCTTTTCCCAAGGGATGCAGACGCCGAACGTTTCATGAGAAACCTCCCGTAAAATCCATACCTTTTCTAAAAACAATAATGATAATAGTACAGATAGAAAACAGTAGTCCTTGAGGCTAGATGCGTCCTTCCACGAAGTAGCACATAGAGACGACGTGGAGGAATCGTGAAGGTATCTCATAGACGAGGTATTCGTGACGAGGGAGGATTTTTCTACTTCTATCCCTATATCATTAAATTAATGTTAAATAAACGGTCACGTGGGGGTGTAATTTCTCTGCTAGGTATAACATTTATATGTATAATAATCAGGGGTTCAGTTGTTGAAAAAAAAAAAAATAAGAATTAAAAAAAATAAAATAAAAGAATCGTGGCCAGTCTATAACGTGAATTCAAACGATTATTCATTCAAAACGGGAGACCACTGGATAAAAGCCACTGGGCAGCAAAAGCCAGGGCTCCCGAATCCTTATGTTGAAGAGATTGCCGAAAGACTCGAAGAGACACGCGATCTTCTACGTCCTTGGGGCACGCCAGGATAGCGAGAGTCGCGCTGCGGGTTCCCGCTACCGTTTTTGATCCACACACATTTTGAATTATTATTCTTGCTCCATTCGTTTTTTTTAGGTTCCTCTTCTTTTTTTTTTTTTTTTTTATAAATTTACCAAAGTACCTTTTATTTTAAGCATCTTCAGGGAATTCTCACGATGGTAATACAATTGAAAACTAAAACCACGAGCATTACATTTCCGGTTATATCATGTTGCATAAAACCACAAGATTCTTTTTAACTCGTAAAAATCGCAAAGAATCAAAGAGTAAGATTTTGCCTTAAATTTGGGAGAGAGAGAATGAAGAATAAGGACAACAAGGTTTTTTTTCGAAGATTTTGAAATAGATGAAAAGAAATTTAACGAAATTGTCTCAAGGACAAACACGCAACTACCATGAGATAGTTTTCTGAGGCACGCGTCTTCCTGGCCCTTTGAACTTGACCAAGGTCAAGTTTATCTGACTGATTATTATGAATTATTGGGTTTTGAGGATGTGTCTTTTGGCTTGTGGAGCAGTTTAGGATCGTTTTAGTTTTTTGTCAAGTTGATTTTTGTAACCGGGTGAAATTCGTCGAAGGACAACGATCATTTGGCACGTGATTTCTAAATTGTTTCGAAGCATCTATTCGATTGTGAGGTACAATTAATGTATCTGTAGAAAGGAAAATTTTAAAATTCTTTGTCGCTTTTAGATTAGAAATTATCAGCATAACTGCAGGTATAATCTCTTGGTCTTCCATGCGGGTGGTATTTACTGTGTTCGTAGAAAGGGAGAATTGTGTTTCAACTTTCATTCTCGATAGCCCACCAAAATTGTGACCAGAGACTTTTAAAATTGAGTAGTTACGACCTTCTTTTTCCCTCAATTCTCCAGTTTCGGTAGTAAAAAACGTTTGGGCTCCCAATTTTTAGAGCGTCGCCTGCCGATAAACTGAGATTGACTCTCGACATTCTTCTCATTGTTTTGACCGTCTGACGCCCCTCTTGATTATATTTCACGATACAGTCACGTCAGAAGTCATGAAAAATAGACTTGCAATTTTTTTTAGAAACATGTGGAACGTGAAACAGTCGGAAGAAGGGAAATTCCAGATTTTTCCATTCGAAATTACCGCTGGAAATCTTTGAGGAATGAAGAAGGATGAAAAACTAGGTACAAGACGAGGATGTCCGATCATGTGGTCGGCAGATGGTTAGGGATGACCTTAGGTATACGAGCGAGGGTGGGGAAAGAAGTTTTCCATCCTCTGAGATCCTCAAAATCGATCTTGTAGCACGGATTATTGCTTGCACTGCAGTCCCTTGGATCCATCAACAGAAAAACAACAATTTCAAGATAGTCAGGGGGTGAGAAAGCTCAGAGGCCCCTGGAGGACAATCCTCCAAAGGTCTTACGTGGCGGGTATATTATAAAAACCTCAACTTTGATTTAAAATCTAAAACATTACCATTAAATCTGGAGAATTTTGTTCAACATGGATTTAGAAAATCACGATTGACATTTTACATCGTTTATATCGACTATTTTCTCAGCTGTTACCATCCGGTACGTCACCGAATGTACCATCGGTTTTTGATACATCATGTGTAGGCGTTATACGCTTGAATTCTGGCAGCTCACACCTCAAAGATTTCCACTCTCTTCCTCTCGCCTCTTTTTCATCAAGCGTACTACCAATGACTATTTTAATTTGACGATTTCATTGTGGTGCCGGAGGTGTATGTCACGTCGCACCAACTGTCTCATGTCAGCATCTGACGGATCCACGATGAAATACTCCGTCCAAGAAAAGCCGAAACGATAGATCACGTAATCGTCTCCACACTGATTCATCCTTTGAATATTGTTCTGCGTCTAATCGAATCGGGTGTAACCCATCATGAACGGCAAAAAGTGAATTTTGTCATTAAAGAAAAAGGGAGAATAAAGTGAAATGAAAAGTTCTTAATGTCTCGTCTGGGGATAAAAAAAGGATCACTTCTCGTTGGTGCCAGGGAGTGCATTCCAAGATTAGGAGAGAATAAATCTAATGCTCTGTGTTTCCTTTATCAGCCGTATCTTGTTTCAAAATAAAATTCAATTGTTTCTTTGAATGACAAATTCAGCTTGACCCTTTCAATAATAGAATTGCAAAAGGATTAGTGAAATATCGTCGGATCAAGATTAGTGATACAGAAATACCAAGAGTTTCAGTTTTCAAAAAGTCTCGTGACGGACAGACAGCTGGCCGTCATTAAAACCCCATTAGCAAAGGAGAATCTCCTTCCTTTTCTTCCCCCCTCTTTACTACATTTCTCTGTCCAACATTAATGTTTTGTACACACCGAGAGAGTAGGCAAATGTACACCCAAGACACAGCCGCCCCAAACGTTTCTAACAATATCTTCCACGAATGCCTCCACCCGCGCTATTAATATTATGCGGCCTCTTACACCCCTCCCTTCACTCATATACATATGAATCTTTTCAGTATTGCTCTCATTTTCTCATTTCAAAACTCGTGTATTCTGAGACAGTCTTCAAAAATGAGGATTGTTAGATGCCCCTTAATTATCGATCGCCTCTTGGTCTCTTCCTGCTCTGGGTTATGCTGTAATACGAGAATTTCAACCTCAGCCGGAAGCATCGAATCCTACACCCAACGAAACACTATCAGTTTTCAAGAAAAATGAGTGAGATAAGGAATGACACAAGTCGGAATTATGACATCAAGTTAACTCACCATCCCGATATAATTTCTTGAAGATTCTTTGATGATGATGATTTACACGATAATAAATTCCCCAAATTCTCGGCTCCTTTCTTCTCCAGATTATTGTAAAAAAACATGGACGATAATAAATCAAAGTATGAAGCATTGAAGTCCACGTTTTCATGATGTTCTTATAAGAATGTGGGTCAAGTTCGAAATAACTCGACGCGCCGGGGTCATACACACTCAAACGTCAATGTGTACATGAGCCACACTGACACTCTCTCCACGGATTGGCGCATGCAGTATATCTCGAGGTACATGGATTACCCAGGTTATTTTTCCCCTTCATTTTCAAGTAAAAACAAAATGCACGGAGACGCCAGTACAGCAGCCATTTGTCTCTTGCGTTTAAGCCCTACGCAGACAATCTGGTAAACTGAGGTTTTAATATATAAACACATATAAATGCTATAAAATTTTGAAAGATGAAAGATCACGGGGTAGAAGAGGCACATGATTCCCCCCCAGGACGGAAATAACGTACATGTAACTCGCTTGAAATGCACATGTCTGTGTGTTGTATACCGAGAGCTTTGTAGCGGCAGATCAAACTCGGCGGGTCATTAATTAAATCTGGCGGAGCCCAACCATCGTAGCACTGGCCCACCATTGAATTTCATCTTGAATTTATACTACAACGTGAAATTCATGCACATGGGTTTATAAATAAAAGTCTCGATCATCAAAAAAAAAAAGCTTATAAACGTGATGTTTTCCCCCTTTTTTTTTATAGGAGGTCTACTCCTCCGGAAATATCTCAGAGGGACAATACCATTCATGTTGTGTTTGCTTCTCATTGGGAATTCTTTTTTACTCTCAAAAACTCCCCCGCATTAACAAACCGTGTCCGCGTGCGGCCTGTCATCTGGCGCGCACGCGGCTCGCTCTACCGATAAAATTTTATGGCTCTTGTCTACTACTTTAAACTGTCTACTGGTACTCACTGAAAAAGATTTCATTTGAGTTGATGCTTTTTTCACGCCGAAGTTTAGAATTGGCGGGAAATGTTTGCTCGGATAAATTCACGAGAATATTGAAAATTTCGGGATGAAACATGTGTTTGGATGTTGTAAATTTAACAATAAAACTCTTGTAGCTCTTGTTCCATTAGATAATTGGAAAAGACATAATTCTGAAGGTTTCTTACTGATGTCAGTTAGATCAACGTTATGTTTAGCACAAATGGAGGTGCATTCAGAATTAAAATAATTTTCAATACAAATTCAAATGAATGAAATAAGAATTACGCAAATAAGCACTCAATGCAATATACATAGACATGATACAAGCAAATTGTTGAGGGGCGAATTTAGTTTTAACGATTTGATTCAAATCCAAGAAAACATTTTGCTAACATCTATTTCCTCCTCTCAACTTAACTAGTCTACCTTGATCTTAATACTTCGAAATAGTAATAATCATCAATCACTTGACAAAATGACATGATATTTACGATTAATAAGTTCGACATTGGGGTATCATTAGAATAATCATCCTGTCCAATCTAAATCGATCGATCTGTTCTGGACAATTTTTCGATTGAAAGTAGTTTATCACATAGCAGGACTAAATTTATTTTGTAACCCTCAACGACGATGTCGATGAAGCCGTGATGTCTGCGGTGGGAACTCTGCGGGGATCCCACTGAGAACTCTTGTACATACTTATATATACCACCACAGCAGTGTATTTGCTTTTCTTTTTCATTCTCTTCTCTTCATTGTACCTCGATAAAATGCATTCGTCCAATCCTTTCGTTCTTCGGATTTTTTTATTCCTCCATTCTCTCGTCTCTTCAGTAATATTAACGATTTGTATCTTATAATAATTCCTCGCACAACGACAAAGTCTACCGTTTTCTTCACCAGATATTATATACAGGTATACATATATATAAAATATTTATGCACTTGTGGGTTATAATATGCCTCCATGCGTTTATAACTTATTTAATTATATACTCAAGGAAACGTATCCTGCACAATTTAATTGCTAAACTACTGTAACAACCTCTGGAATTTCAATATACCAATTAAAAAAAAAAAGGGAAAAACCACACGTACGTTGGGTATTGGTTGAGTGATGATTTTTATTCACACCTTGAATAAACTTTTTATTATTTTCTTACGACTTCTTCAAATATAATAAAAATAATATTGAATAATGTTGCGTAGATTCTCAGGAAAGAATGAAATTATCATAAAATTATAACATGCTAATACCTTTGAATATTATTATTACCATTTGACAATTATCCTTGAATGTTCACCGAATGTGCCCATCAATTTCCGTGTGCCCGCATTTCCTGCAGTTCATATAAAGATAGCTGATAAAATTTAATGGCCGTTCTATTTGCAATATCTAGCTATATAATACTGCAAAAATACATTAATACGAAATTAACTCGTGCGATTATCGAATGAGCTTCCTTGCAATACCCTCATTTTCAACTTCGATAGTCAAGTTATGTTTTTTAATTTATTTTGTTTTTCAGCTGTTTAATTCTCTCTTTTTCATTTAGGAAAAGGCAAATGAAGACAATGATCAAGAATGTCCATGTGTATGGGAATATTTCATGTATGAATATTTTCTACATGAATTTTATTCAGCCTTTAAATTAATCGACCATTTATAAATAACTTACGCATTGTGGTGTCTTGTGTGCGGTTGTGGGGATTTTTTGGCACCCCCTCCTGTGAAGACTTTTGCGCGTTGCACTTTGTCACTTTGTGGACACCCACGAATTACACGGAGGGAACGGTGTGGGCGAGAGCACACGAGGCATAAAGGCGTGTGGATTTTCACGCTGGAATTAACATCACTTCAAGTACAACCTTGAATGAAATAAGATAAGAAACTTGGAGAAAAAGGAAAAGATGAGAAAGAAAAAGCGAAAAGGAAAATATTACAGTAGACTTCCGAATAAGTTCACGTTTCGTCCTTATCCCTACTTTTTACGCAGAGCATTCTCCTCTGCGCAGATCATTGCGCCGTGCAGTATTCTTCTATGCGCAGTTCAATGCGCAGAATGTTAAAATATGTCAGAAAGTACATTTTAAATAACCGCGCTTCTAAACTCAATTCTGATTGGCTCAGAACAGAATCAGAGTGGTGCAGCCAACGAAAAACTTGATCGAAAGTCTACTGTAAATTGATAGTTTCGAGATATCCACGGAAGCAAGAGTAGAAAAACAAGTCAATGCTTTTTCTTCGGAATTTTAGTCAGTGTGTACTGAAGAACAAAAATTGGAATCGTTTAGTTCAATGATTTACAGACTCCGTTGAATAATAAGCGTGTTTTGAAAACTCTAAAGTATGGGGTATAAAATTTATACATTACTTTTGCACACACGCTTGTATTAAATCCCAACCGTTGGGCATAAATCCTCAGTGTCTTCTTGCTTACTATCCCTATCTTCGCGACTCTGTTTTCCTCACAGTATTTCCATATGCTAAATTTAGTTATTGTCACTATAGTAGTATATTAAATCCTTGAACATCTTCACATCATCATCCAAGCATGGCAGGAATTTTCAGTTAATCATCCCAAAGCTTTCAGAAAGATTTCAACAATTCTTCAACTTAGAGAATTATGATATCGTGTGATTTTGATGGAATCATTTCTATTTTTTTGTGATGTAATTTGTGGGTTTTGCCCCCAACGAGCTGTCAAAATAATGGGATTTTTCGGTGGTTTAAATGTTTTGAATTTTTCGAAAGGATTCATTTTGAGGAGGTAAATATATGGACTCAGGTGTTAGACATTTGAATGTGATTTTTCCAAATTCTACAGAGCCTCGCCCACTTGTTTGCCAAGGGTGACACGTTTTTACCTGCTCTCAATACTCGGGTTAACCTTCTCGACTAAACCAATGTATCTGTGGCACAAATTGATTTATTCATTCAGTGACCCGTGGATTTCTCAATCACCAGGGGAGTCCACATGGACACATCTATTTGTCATACATCCGAATATCGTGCATCTCATTCAATATCGATCGATTGATTTTTATCGTCATCGTTGGAGGTCTCCATGTACGTTGAATTGATTCATTCGATGATATTTTTTTTTCCCCCTTTAAAATAAATCAACAGAGGAAGAGAGCCAAGTCTCTGTTGTTTGAATAGGATTTCTCATATATTATCTTAAACTCCAGAAAAGTAAATATTGCCACACGTGTTTTAGTGACGAAACGAATCATAAAAATCAATCAACTTTTTATCATAAAATAAATTAAAAGAATTTTCCATTGTTATTTTTTGCTTCAGTCACATCAGGAGGAAGATCTCTCGGATCCAGACCTTCAGGATGAGGAGAGTGGTGAGGAATTACCGCAGCAACCACTTCAGGGAAACACTCACTCCTCTTCAGACACAACAACAGTACCAACTAGTACTCCTACGCCACTTACACACTTGAATAGTTTAATGAGTGCTCATCATCCACATTTTCTATCAAAACTCAAAATGGAGGTAATTAATGATGTTATCAATTATTTATTTTTCTCAATCATAAAATTACAGTAGACCTCCAATAAAATTACATTCATTAAAGTTACTCTCTTCCGTTAAAGTTTACTTCTTGGTATTTTCTAATATTCTGCGCATTTAATTGCGCAGAAGAGGATGCTTTACATAAGAAGTGGGAATAAGGACGAAACATGAACTTTAACGAGAGAGGTCCTGGACATGTGAACTCATTTAGAAGTCTACTGTAATCAATTGATTCCCATGATTGGATATAGATTGTTGCCTCGGAATCATAGAGGCGTAAGTGCTACAGATATGAACATGTTTGGAATAAATAGATAATTTGTGTGCGAAAAAAATGGCCCTTCACCTCGATAATTTTTTTTGCAAACTGCACTTACGCCCCTTTGATTCTACAGTAATGCCATGGAATCAATGGCAAATTGATTCATTTTTTACTTTAGATATAAATTCCCTTCATTTCAACTATTTTTACATGGAATATTTTTTTTTTCAAAACAGCCAAATGACATGGATCTCCTCAACAACAAATCTGGTCTTGAAGCTCTTCAAGCTGCAATTGGCAGTGGTAGCTTCAATCTACCATTCACATTTCCACCCCCAGCTGCCTTTCTCGCACCTCAACATCCAAATAATAATCCACAAACACCAGGCAGTGGTGGAGGTGGTGGTGGTGGCGGTGGTGGTTCAAACAATGCTGTAACCTCATCGGCTAGTTCACACTCTAGTGAGTCATCACAAGGCTCAGCGCGAAATGTAAGTGATGCCCGTGAGGGCACTGGCCAATCACAAAATACAAACAATTCAAATTCACATCAACAAACGAGCTGGAGCTTCGAGGAGCAGTTCAAACAGGTGCGTCAGGCAAGTATCTAAAACTGTCTGCCATATTATTTTAACTTAGATTATAGATGATCCCACTAACATCAGCATGAGCTCCATTATTTTACAAAAAAAACAACATAATGGGGTGGATAGATCAAAATGGATTGTAGCTTGAATTTTATAGTTTGGATCATGATAATCACTTGAAATTATTCGCAGAACTTAGTTTCAGCACTTTGTTGAAAATTTAAATGTTTTCGCCTAAAATTGAAGCTCCAACTTTTTCCATTTTTTTCAATTTTTCCTTATTTTATGAATATATCCGGTTCTACTTGTCGTAGCACAAAAAAAAGACAACCAGCTTAGAGGTGAGCTCATTTTTTTATTGATTTATGTGATTTGAAATGATTTCTTCTATCTCTAAAATTGATAGAAATTATTCCCAAACCACATGAATTGATGAAAAATGATCTCACCTTCAAACTGGTGATCACATTCTCATGTTGCGACCTTTCTATTCTTGCAGAATTGACAAAAGAAAGCTTTCATTTTTTCGTTGGAATCATTCTAGCGAAATGTCAATTTTTTCTCACTTCCCCCAATCAGAATTAAGAGGAGATAAAATGTCAAACTTCACTTTTAATATTCAGTATTGAAAAAAATAAAATCCTTTTTTACGCAAAGAGCAAATAGTGAATACGGATGGCATTCAATTAACGAACTCGCCATTGAAAAAATATTGAAAAAAATTTAATTACACAACGAATCACAAACGTTTCTAAATGACTAATGTTACATCCAAAATACCCCCTTTTATATTTTCAAAAAACTACAACAATTACATTCATTTTCTTATTTCATTTAACTACTGAATTACAAGTTTTAACGTGTCGGCTTGGCTTTTAATTAATGCAATGAAATAGCCAGTTAATTATTATTTTTACACTGGGGGCGAGATAATTGCCCACATGCTCTCTTTCGTTTGTATTCTTTCGTGTGTCAAACAAAGATAGAATGAGTGTAAAACTCATAGAATTGGGCCCAAAGAAAGAGGATCGCGGGCTTGTTAACGCTTTTTGTCCAAGTTGAAATCGTTCAAGCCTCCATACACAGGAGCGAGAGAAGGGGGGGGGGCGGGGGTCTCAGGTATGTTTATTATTTTTTTAGCCTTTCTGCGCACCCCTCGGAGAGGAAGGGTTGAGGTGTAGTAATGGATTACCATTTAGATTGAACCCTAATTATTTGCACTTCCCCCATTATAATTAAAACCACAAGGAAAAATGAAAGGAATTCGAGTCCCTCACATTTCTTTGGCTTCATCCATTCTGCAATGAGACAAATCGCAAATGTGAGACCACATAAGACGACATATAGAGAGATGTAGATCCGGATGATTTTTATTTTTTATTTTTTCCTCTTTTAATTCTTTATTTTTCACCGAGGATGAAGAGTAATAGCACGAAAACAAGAACGATATACAAGAGACGTGAAACGAGGATAGGAATGAAAATGAAATGCTCCACCCACTCGAGAAAAGAAAGAGAGAGAATGAAACTTTGCGTCTCTTCTCTCGCATCGCATCCATCATTTGCCCGTTGGAGGGCGTACATTGCACGGTCTTTAATCTTTTCCCCATCTTCTCTACGTCGCTCTCGCGGTCTTTCACGTCACGTCTATAGCCACGGCATTATCTTTGTTCTATTTTTCCAGTGTTTCAAGCATCAATACATTTTACAACTGAGTGATAAAAAAAACCTGTAAACCCACCTGAGAACATTGCAATTGATACTTTGCGAGAATTATTAATGAAGATTTTATGGATTTATTCTTTTTTTTTTTTTCGATAATCCTTGAATTATCCAAAAATACATTTTATTCAAGAATAATAAAATAAAAATGCCAAAATAATTAAATATAATGCCAAGCATGTAGTTGATGACTGCTGCATTGTGATTTATAGATTAAGTTAAAATGGCCAAGTGCGCCAAATATAAAGACCAAGCTAAATCCAAAAATATTCTCAACCAAATGATTTCGTATACACTACTTGATAGATCCCGGATTACACTAAAACTGAGTTTGTGAAAATTAGGGAGGTATCATCGTTGTCTAGACAGACGAGGGAAAGAGGGGAAATAAAAGAAACCAAGACTACGGGGATAAAAGTACTTTGGACAGTTTTATGGTCAGTTGGTTATTGTCTTGAAATAAGATGGTGTGTGCGTGCACTCTGCCCTGGGCCCTGCAAAAAGGCCCCAACGACTCCAAATATCTTAACCTATATTTTTGCACATTGCAATTGATCTCCGCGCAATCATTCTCTTCACTATCTGTGAATCGCGAGAATGTAACTCAACGTGAAGAATAAAATCTGCGCATAAAAAAACCGGGGAATCCCCACCACTGATGAATTCTAGGCGTTGGACACAATGTAAAATTCAACCAATACATTTTTCCACACACACGTGCACAGCGCTATGTGCGGCTGTAGGAGCTACCCAATGGGGGCCCTCAAGTAATACTGTAGCACTATACTTTGCAGCCATTGTGAAATAACTCGTAAACCTGCAAATTGCCGGCTATTTTGCTTCCATATACCTCTTCGTAAATGTGTGCATGTATTTCACGTGTGTTAGATGCTTTTGGTTTTATTATTTAGTTTTTTTCTCTCTTTCTCTCGATTCTTTATACCAATTACTTACATGTGTACCAGCGAATAGGTGATGCTTCGAAGTGGGGATGAGAAGGAAAATACGGAATGCACAATTTTATTAGGTGTAACGGGGGCAAGATGGAACTCTGGGGCTAAATGATTCAGAATTTGTTTTTGGAGTAAAGGACTCTGCGGAAAAATTTCAAGACAAAAAAATCGAGAAGATAGAGTATCTCCAATATGTCTGCATTCTTGGTGAATTTCTTCAGTTTTTTTTCGTCAACGCCTTCACTCTAAGAGGAAAGGCCAGATCATTTCGACCTGATCTCCCCTATTTGACACTTACACATTGATTCATTCACTTGAGCTTTCTTGATGGGCATGGCGGACGTGCCAAAACCGAAACTTTCCGAGTGCCTTTGTAGTGATCATTATATTATTCGCTTATTACTGAAAATTTAAGTTTCTTCCTTTCATTCAACACTTCACTCAAGTTTCTTGAAACAGAAGTACTTCATGTCTGTGCTGAATTAACACAGTTATCATTGTTATTATGTAGATTATCATTATGCTAATACCGGAGTGAAACCTAAATTCTTATATTTCAAAACTCATGAGTTTGAATTTTCATGGTAATTCACGTTTAATAGGTTTTTTTTTCTCTTTCCTCGGGAATTGAGGATTTTTTACGCAGTTACACTTTCCAATTTGCTTATTCATTTTAAAATGAATTCCCATTAATTTTACTTGTTTTCATTTTGATAATGATAGAGTTTGTATGAAGGACTTTTGCCTTATCATTCGTCAAAAAATTATTCATTACCCGTACGTGAGCGTGCATAGATATTCCAATTGAAATTGACCTCGGAATTTCCCAGGGTTCTTCAATTCTTTACATTTTTATTCGTGACTCAAATACATGTTTTATTATGATTTATTATACCTCGAGGCTTTTTCATATTTTTAACTTCTTTTGAACACTGAATTTTTCTTGCATTTGTTTATTGAAATAAATTAGACATTTTTAAGTGTCAGTGTGATCAATATGACCTGGATTTTATCATGAATATTATCTTCAATGAGCTGAAAATTTATGAGCTCTCGAGTATTTGAAAAATCACAAATCTGTTATGCGGTTAGGATGATTCACGTGTATAGAATCCTGTGAAGAAAATGTTAATTAAAAATTAACAGAATTCAAAGGAAAATAAAATCCATTAATAAATTTAAAGAAAAATACTTTATTTTCATTTGAATTCGACTCATTCTTTTCATGAATATTTCTATTCTTTCCTGTTCGAGTGTTATCGCATTCTAATATGCGTCATCCGATAATAAAATAACTATAAACTTTGGTTATTCCTCAACTTCATAAAAAAAAATGAAGTGAATGAAGAAAAATCCAGAAATTTTTAAATAAAATTCAACGATTTTCCACTATTTTCTCAAGTATCTCATTTTAATTTCGAATTTTCTTCTTGAAAAAAAGCGAAATGATTCTGTATCATCACCAACTATGGATTCTCAATATTAGTTCAATAATTGGATAAGGTCGTAAACGCTTCGCCAAGCTGTTCACTGCAACTGCAAAACTGACTTTTGCCTCGTTCAAAAGTATTTTACGCTTTATTCTGTATCCAACACCTATTTCTACTCGCACTTCATCTCTGCTATTCAATTCTCCTCCTTCACCCCCCCCCCTCTCCCTCTCACACACACATACACACACGATCATTCAAGTTGAACAGTACTCTGAAGTTTCTGTAGCTGCACATAACCAGGTATCGTCTCTTCGCATTTATGTGCACTCACTTCCTCTCACTCTTCCACTCGATACAATTTTTCTCCTCAAAGTCGTAAAATAACTGAGTGGCAAGACCACACTGGCTCGCGTAATACTAGTGACTCTCCTGAGAGTAATTGATGGATAGAACTCCACCAAATAGCCTTATATTTTTCATCCAATTATCGTGGATAATTTATCATCTAGTAATCAGAAAATTCAGTGGGAAAGAGGTAAAACAGAATAGGTACTTTTTTTGGTATTTTTTAATCAACAATATTTCAAAAACTGAGGGAGATGGGGCGATTTTGCCTAAAAACTACTTTGCAGAAATGTCTGACAGCTGCAAAAAGGATTAGGGCGAAAAAGCATTATCTCTTTTAGTTTCCGAGATTATTTCAAAAAATTGTGAGTAGAATTAATGAAATCATCCTGTTTCATCTCTTTATTACTGAACTGGTTTGATTGCATTGAAAGATTTTTCAACGGATTCAATCCATGAAAAGTGAATTTCTTCATCAATAATCAACAAATACCTTAGAAATTAAGGGAGATTGGACGATTTTGCGATAATCCTTTTCTTATAGAGAATTTCAAAAGCTACAAAGAAGAAAACGATTAGGACAAAATGGCTCTACCTCCCTTATTCTCCAAATTCATTCTTTAGTAATCAATTTTATTGAGGATCCCTTTTTATCGCGGATATATACACTGAGATAAGACTAGTAGTAAAAATTATCAAATATTGATGCCATTGATCTGTAGCAAATATTTTTTTGAAATAACTAACAAAGCTGTTGAATTTACTGAATTTTGTCAATTTAACTAGTTAATCGGTTTGAAAATTTAAAAACTCTTTTGGTTTTTTCGAAAAAATATTTGCTAAGGACCAATGGTATCAATATTTGATCATTTTCACCACTTTTTTTTTATTACAGTATAAAAACAGATTGCGGCAAAATCGCTCCAGGTCTCTTAGTTCCCAAAATATTTTCAAAAAAATTATGAGTACAGAATCAAATTATTCTGTTTCACCTCTTTACTATACTGAATCAGTTTAATTGCGTCGAGAATTTCTCTCAAAATTTCTTTCACTCACCATCATCATGCAATCTTCCGCCATTTTGTATAATTTTTTTCATCAAGATTTTCAGCTATATGATTTCAATCTCACCTCAACATATTTCTCGACGCTCATTCTTTTCTTACCAAACTGCTAATAATTTCCGCGTGAGACAATGGACAAAGGTTATCGCGACGTATTTTATTATCTGTAACGGATGCAAAAATATGAGTGAGAATGAAGAAGGCGGAGCTCATATTATTCTGAGTTGAAGAAAAGAAGGACTGAGTGGGGAATACGGTTTGCCTATAACAATTTGTCGTTAGTACGAGTGATGGGTTAGGTGGTTCGTTAAACCTCTCTAAGGAGAAAGAAAAATAAAAATAAAAATAAAGCGCACTTTGAGGGCATGTGGAATCGCAGGATGTGACGAGTCGGTGGTCAAGTCGCACGAGTAAAAATTAAAGAATTGTACTGGTGGAAGATCGAGAGAGAGATAGATTTACGGAAGTTTTTTTTAAGTTATCGTGGAAAATCTTTGGATGTGTACAAGAGTTCAAGTGATATTTAAATAATTCTCAATCATTTGGTGCACGGAAATAAATAAACCAAAGAAATTTTATTTAATACATATTTATTCATATTCGTTCATTTCTTTGTATGTTACAAAAGAAAATATTCACATACAGTATTAAAAAAAAATCAATTTTATTCACAAATCTTTTATAAACGTCAAATTCAAAATTCATGGATAACACAAGCGCAACATCTTGAGAATGATATTTTAACCTCGGTTAACATATCAAAGAGTTATAACATATATATCATCAATTCACTCGAATATATACTTAAACATCGTAATATATGTGAGTATCGTAGTTTATAACAGCTTGGCGTCTGTATCCCCAAGTACCACACGAACGAGAGAGAGATAGAAGGGGGGGGAGGGGGGGAAGGAATCATTTGAATTTCAATGAATGATGTGGGTGCAAGTGTCGCCCATATTCATTCACCGATATTTATCAATGCGTCTGTCTTGACTCGTCCCCCATAAAACCGTCCGGTGATTTTCTCGTCTTCCCCACTGACTCCAAAGTGAATATGTAGTAGTACAAGGGAGAGAGAGACATTATGTTTTTACGTATAAAAACACAAAGAGAAAACCAGAGATCATGTGATCCTCCATTGTGGTTTTGTGATACTCGAGGTATGAAAATGCTTATTTCTCAGTTCGAGGTCTTGGACTTTGGTTATTTATCGATTATGTACAAATACAGAAGAAATTTATTTGAATTTAAATGTGTGAATTCTTCGTGGTAAATGGAACGATTCTTTTTTCGGCTTCAAAATCATATTAGAGGCTTCAACAAATTGTCTCTCATAATTTTTGAATGACAAATAAGACCCTTTTGACGCATTATGCATCCACAAAGTGTTACGAGCATTTATTCTCCATGAATGAATACTCAAAATGAAAGTTAGAGATGAAAAAGAAGTGGAGGATGAATAAAAAAAAAAGGAAAAAATAGAAAAAAGAAAAATTGAATCACTTAATATCACAGGTGACAATGGTTGACAAAAATCCGGTTTGACTCATCCACTTGTCGCTTTAAATATATAACGTATGTGTTATACTATGAGATATTATTAATTAATTCTCGACGACATACTTGATTTCACGGTTCAAACTGTTAGAGGACAAAAACCCTTTTTACGCCCACTTTTTCATTCTTTGAAAGATATATATTTTTCCCGCTGGGGAATGAAGAGATCGGCTTTTCCAAGGCGTAAAGGGGAACGGTCTTATTTCTTTTGACGATTAAAAATAAAAGGAGAGGAGGGGGGGGGGGGGGGAGAGAGGATACTTTGGCGTGCATGTAGCAGAGTGTACGCGCGTGCGTGTAATATATGCAGGTGCCATTGAATCCTGGCTTTTTCGTCCTCATACATGGCTCATCCATCAACAGTCGAATATCATGAGCCAAGAATATATATTTCTTTATATACGCCCTTTCTACAACTTTCAAAGAATTCCACATTTTATTTTTTCTCATTTTTTTTACCACTTCTACTCCTTTGAACTTGTACATGTGTACTTCAAGGTTTTAGAATATTTTCTTTTGTTTTCCTTGTTTCTTTTATATTATTATATTTCTTTTTTTTTTCCTTCAAATTTTATTTATCATTTGACACGCCAGTTGGTACCTGATATGAATTATTCATGTATTTCTGAAATCGCGTGGATCTTACAGACCCAATTTCAAGAAATAAGGATAAAAAAATGTAATTTTACATGAAACCTTGGACAATTTTAATTACGGAAGTAACGATGATATTACAATGAAAATATGTAAAAAATTCAAATTATACGGGATAATATAAAGAGTCTTGCATGTATAACAAAGCAGGTGCGGATTACAATAAAATAAAATATTAAATTGTTACTTGCGAAAGTTGAAAATTTACAAGTTATTTTTTTGCTTTGATGAAGTATTGAAAATATGATTCTCTAACTTTCTAAATTTATCATTTGAAAAAAAAATCAAAAAATTCTCCAATAATTTCGGGCATGTTGGAGCATTTTTGGGAATTTTTTCGCTGAGTGCTTCACTTTGAAAAAAAATTCTCAAATCATTGTGCCCCGGTCTCGCCTGTTATCCGAAGTTGGGTAGGAGTGTCATTTGTGGCCACTATACCTTTTTTGGCTACTTTGTATCTAAATTCGAATATGAATCATTTTATAAGTACAATAACATTATGAGTTAGATTCGTATAATTATAAACGTTTCAAAATTCTATAAAAATATTTTTATTTGAGAATTTTTTTTTATCAACTTAAATTTGAAGTGGCCAAGAAAGGTGCAAAGATGGCCAAAATTGTTACCTCTACCCTATTGTCTTCAGATTAGAGAGAACAATGTGTAATTTTTTTCGCCACTTATTCCATTCATCGCACCAATTATCATCCACGAATTACCGTTAATTTGGAACTGTTGGAATCGCGTTAAATGTCGAGAAAAAAAAAGATGAAAATACAGATGAAAAATAATTCACAGCAGCAATGACAACCAGCAAACGGAAACAAAATTTCTTAGGTAATTGGATGATTGCAGTCTCGTGATTCAGTGTTTTTGTTTTTACTGTCTTGTTGGAACAGAATGAATGAGAATGAGAGGGAAAAGAGATGAAGATTTTAGATAAAGGAGGAAGAAACGGATGTGGCAAAGATGGAATTGTAACACGCCCCGATTATCCTTAATTCACCCTGTTGGCTTTTTAGAGTATGAATTCTGGGTGTGTCTCAATATTTGTGCACACACAACATTGAATAAATGACTACCGAGTAATTCTTCCTCTTTTGTGCAATCTGTCCTGGTAAGAGGAATTTTTCAATACTCAACACCATTATTTTATCTCATTTTAACGTGAAAAAAGAGAATGAAAAGATTGAAAAAATATAAAGTGAAGAAACATTAATGTTTAGTTACAAAATTATGTGTTTCACGTGAGACTTTAAAAGAAAATAAACTGATGCTTTCAATGCATTTGAAGAAGATGAAGAAGAAGAATAGGGGACGCGTGCATATGAAGTACAGAGAGATCCCTCAGCCGGCCGGAAGAGCAATCCCATTCCTCCATTATCCACTTCACTTCCCTCCTGTTTATTTATTTATTTTCTTCTTCATTATTTACCACGACATTCACAATGCAAATGAATAAAAAGTGTTTTCTTTTTTTCATGGACTTTTAAAATCATAACAAAAGTTTTGTTTCGTAAAAGCGTGGGTGACGAGAAAATTAGCCTAATAGTTTGTGATTTAGTTTTGTAAATTTCAAAATTGTATAGAAGGTTGAAAAATTAATGAGTAAATGGAGAACAGAGAGTTGCTGAGATGGGGGAGAAGAAAAAAAATAAGTAGATGCAACTGGAGATGAATCTGGAGAAAGAGGAGGAGGACAAGAGAGGGATGGAGGAGAGGAGGAGAAGGCTTTTGACACCGACATGTGTCGGTCGTCTCCCCGTGAGAGATCTAAGACCGGACTGACTTCCGCTAATCCGAGAATCGAGCCTTTTAATGCCCCACGAGAAGTTTTCGTGATTATAAATATCAGAGATACTGGGAATCACATGGGCTCCTCCCTGCAGTGTCTAGACTTTAAATGAATATAAGCAAAAACCAAGTCATTTTAATAAAGTAACTTTGTTAAAGTTTTTTTTTCATACAGTTAAATCAAAGCTTCATTAAAATTCCGTAATCATTAATCAAAAAAAGTATTCTCAAAAATTCTTGGTAATAAATAATTTTAATGAATCCTTATAATTGTAGGCTTTATTCTAATTGTTTGGTTTATTTTTGGCGGGTAGAAATTGTCATGCTTGAAGAAGCAACATTGTGGCACGTGTCAATTCAGAATTGTTTTGAATAGATCAAGAAAAAAAAAGCCTCCACAAGGAAAGAAAGAGGAGGAAAAAAAATAAGGATTCAGGAGCGAAGGGAGTCTGATCGTTTGGTGTGATAATTTTAGTACAGTAGCTCGGTTAGTGTATGAGTGCGGTCCAGATGCTTGAGCGATGCCTTATAGCATTGTTGGACGACACGCGGCGACTAATTTTAGAAACACCATAGGAGGAGATCCCAGATGAAAAGCACCCTTTCCCTGTTTTTCACTAATACAAGAGGTTTTTGAGAAATTATTTCTATTTCCCTCGTGGCTCTTCTTGGTTAATGTTCCTTGTGATATTTAACGAAAAAGAATCAGTTATCCTCCCTCATTTTTCATGCATCAGGAGTAATCCTGTATCGCCGGATGTTGGGTATATATCTTGAGGGGCTATTCGTCTATTTTAGTTTCATTTAATTAAAAAAAAATAAGAGAGGATAATTTGGAATTTCTCTCAAATATAATGAGGAGGATGGAGAAGAATTTTCATGGATTCATCTTTCGTTAAATTTATTCAATTTTAATTCTGAGCTCAAACAATAAGAATGAAAATTCTACAGAAATAATGACATTGAAGAAAAATATATATATATACCTATATATATATAAGTTTGACTTGGAGAAGAAGATATAACGCTGCGTGTGACGGGTGAATGGCAGGTAGTGAGCAAAGAGCCCCAGCAATGTTTTAGTCCGGGAGGTAGCGTTGCAAATGCAAAAGTCATAGTAAGCCGACTGATGTTCTCAACGATAGTTGATCTTATATGAGTAATGAGTAAACCGATCGTCAGCTGCTCAAGTAGCGGTGGGTGTGGGTGTGGGAGGCTGTGAAAGCGGTAAAAAACAGAAAATAATTAAGTCATAGTACGCCGGCTGAAACTTTTTCCAAAAATAGTTGAAATCATACTGAACTCAAAAAAAATCGTCAGCTGCATCCTGGAGGGGGGACTATGCGTCAGCTACTCGCATGAACTTGTGAAAAAAATTGAAAAAATGAAGTTATAGAGGAAAAAATTCAGGGTGAATGCGCACGTGATCTGAGGGGGTTGAAAATTTTAGGGAGGGCTGGGGGGATGGTTCCCAATACGCGATTAATTGGGAAAATGGAAAACCAACCCCTGATTTTTAAAAATAAATTGATAAAACCCTCTCTTTTCAAGTTTTTCGTAAAAAATCAGAGAAAAAAATTCGGGGTGAATGCGCACATGATCTGAGGGGGTTGGAAATTTTTGGAGGGGTTGGGGGGATGGTTCCCAATACGCGACGAATTGGAAAAATGAAAAATCAACCCCTGATTTTTTAAAATAAATTGATAAAACCCTCTCTTTTCAAGTTTTTCGTAAAAAATCAGAGAAAAAAATTCGGGGTGAATGCGCACATGATCTGAGGGGGTTGGAAATTTTTGGAGGGGTTGGGGGGATGGTTCCCAATACGCGACGAATTGGAAAAATGGAAAATTAACCCCTGATTTTTTAAAATAAATTGATAAAACCCTCTCTTTTCAAGTTTTTCGTGAAAAATTAGAGGAAAAAATTCGGGGTGAATGCGCACATGATCTGAGGGGGTTGGAAATTTTTGGAGGGGTTGGGGGGATGGTTCCCAATACGCGACGAATTGGAAAAATGGAAAATTAACCCCTGATTTTTTAAAATAAATTGATAAAACCCTCTCTTTTCAAGTTTTTCGTGAAAAATTCGAGAAAAAAATTCGGGGTGAATGCGCACGTGATCTGAGGGGGTTAGAAATTTTTGGAGGGGTTGGGGGGATGGTTCCCAATACGCGACGAATTGGAAAAATGGAAAATCAACCCCTGATTTTTAAAAATAAATTGATAAAACCCTCTCTTTTCAAGTTTTTCGTAAAAAATCAGAGAAAAAAATTCGGGGTGAATGCGCACGTGATCTGAGGGGGTTGGAAATTTTCGGAGGGGCTGGGGGGATGATTCCCAGTACGTCATAAATTGGAAAAATGAAAAATCAACCCCTGATTTTAAAAAATAAATTGTTAAAACCCTCTCTTTCCAAGTTTTTCGTAAAAAATTAGAGAAAAAAATTCGGGGTGAATGCGCACATGATCTGAAGGGGTTGAAAATTTTTGGAGGGGCTAGGAGGGTGGTTACCAGTACGCGATAAATTGGAAGAATGGAAAATCAGCCCTTGATCCTCGAAAATAAATTAATAAAACCCGCTCTTTTCAAGTTTATTGTTAAAAATTGGAAAAAAAATCCAGGGAGAATGCGCACGTCATCTGAGGGGGCTGAATATTTTCGGAAGGGCTGGGGGGATGGTTACCAGTACGCGATAAATTGGAAAAATGAAAAATCAGCCCCTGATTTTTTAAAATAAATTGATAAAACCCTCTCTTTTCAAGTTTTTCGTGAAAAATTAGAGGAAAAAATTCGGGGTGAATGCGCACATGATCTGAGGGGGTTGGAAATTTTTGGAGGGGTTGGGGGGATGGTTCCCAATACGCGACGAATTGGAAAAATGGAAAATTAACCCCTGATTTTTAAAAATAAATTGATAAAACCCTCTCTTTTCAAGTTTTTCGTGAAAAATTCGAGAAAAAAATTCGGGGTGAATGCGCACGTGATCTGAGGGGGTTAGAAATTTTTGGAGGGGTTGGGGGGATGGTTCCCAATACGCGACGAATTGGAAAAATGGAAAATCAACCCCTGATTTTTAAAAATAAATTGATAAAACCCTCTCTTTTCAAGTTTTTCGTAAAAAATCAGAGAAAAAAATTCGGGGTGAATGCGCACGTGATCTGAGGGGGTTGGAAATTTTCGGAGGGGCTGGGGGGATGATTCCCAGTACGTCATAAATTGGAAAAATGAAAAATCAACCCCTGATTTTAAAAAATAAATTGTTAAAACCCTCTCTTTCCAAGTTTTTCGTAAAAAATTAGAGAAAAAAATTCGGGGTGAATGCGCACATGATCTGAAGGGGTTGAAAATTTTTGGAGGGGCTAGGAGGGTGGTTACCAGTACGCGATAAATTGGAAGAATGGAAAATCAGCCCTTGATCCTCGAAAATAAATTAATAAAACCCGCTCTTTTCAAGTTTATTGTTAAAAATTGGAAAAAAAATCCAGGGAGAATGCGCACGTCATCTGAGGGGGCTGAATATTTTCGGAAGGGCTGGGGGGATGGTTACCAGTACGCGATAAATTGGAAAAATGAAAAATCAGCCCCTGATTTTGGAAAATGAATTTATTAAATCCTTTCATTTCAAGTTTTTCGTAAATAATTAGGGGAAAAAATTCGGGGTGAATGCGCACGTGATCTGAGGGGTTGAAAATTCTTGGAGGGGCTGGGGGATGGTTCCCAATGCACGATGAATTGCAAAAATGTGAAATCAGCCCCTGATTCTTGAAAATAAATTGATAAAACCCTCTCTTTTCAAGTTTTTCGTGAATAATTTGTAAAGAAATTATCAAAAAATTAGATTAGTAAGAAAATTGCAAAGGGAATGAGCAATGATCGATTACTATCTTTTCAATAGATCTCGAATGATAAATAAATGAACCAACTGTCAGCTGACGCACCCGCGGTGGGTATGGAAGGTTTCGAAAGCGGTAAAAAAAAAACAGTAATAGTATGCCGGTTGAAACTTTTTTCATAAATGGTTGACATCATACTGAGCACAAAGAAAATCGTCAGCTGCACCGTAGAGGGGGGACTATGCGTCAGCTACTCGCATGAACTTGTAAAAAAAAAATAAAAAATAAAGTTGTAGTACGCCGGATGAAATTCAGCTAGGAGATTGTTTAAATAATTAAAACTATAAAAACAATCATCAGCTGCGTTGGTTGTGGTGGAAATACCGTCAGCTGATGCAGTAAAGATTGAAAATATTTTACCATTGCCACTGCGCTGTTTCCTTTTAAACGCATATTTCGAGATAGTTTCAGGAGCCGCTTGAGCCCATAACAAGACCTCGGGCTACCTAAACCTATCCCCCTCGCCCCCCCCCCCCCCCGTGGGGGGAGAGGCTTAGGTAGCCCGAATTTCAAAAGAACATCTGCGTCTGTGTGTCTCTTCATCGTACACAATCAGTTTCGGTTGTACTCTTCGAACGAATGGACGCAAGTCTAAACATGTCAGAGATTCAACCGTTTTGTGTATTCTGTGGAAAAAAAAAAGGAATATTAACATCTTTTTCGGAAAAAACATTGCAAAAATGTACTTCCATATTGGAGGTTCGTCAGAAGAATGACTTAGCTTTGAAAAATTCTAAAGTGCCGTTAGAATTGAACGATTTTCAAAAATATCACTCGAAGTGTTATCGACAATTCACTGCTTTACCGCCAAAATACAGGAAAACTGTTGAAATTCCGTCAACATCTGCAGCGTCGTGGTAAGTTATATTCCATTATTTTTTGAAAATGATTTTGATTAAAATGGATCCTGATTTATACTGTTTAATATTAAGAATATTGGAGTTCGTATCGTTGATATGCGGGGAAGAATATTTGTTCAATTTATTATTTTTTAACTTGTTTTCATCGTCTCAATTTTCGGAGTACATTCTGCTCTCAAGCCTTGAAAAAAAGAGATTATTCGATGACCGTGGAGATACTCTGCGTGAGAATTTGTGGCTCTTGTATGGAATAAACAGAATTTCGTAACATGTCAACGATACAAACTTCATGAAGATCATTTCAGATTAAACAATAAAAGCTTTTCCTCTAGCTCGGAAAGAGACGCTCAACCTTCAGATGAGTACGGTGGAGCTGAAAACATAAACATCGACGTTTCATCGAATCCTGATGAAAACCAAGCCACGGACAGCGACACAACACAACCAGACTGTGCACATACTTCATCGAGTACTCGTGATCAATCCGATGATGCGAGTACTGCTACAATCGAGGATGAACATGAAGCTGAAGGCGAAGAGGCAACAACACAAGATATATCTGGTGCTGAGGACGCTCAACATTCTACGGAACACGTGTGCATTTTTTGTCATAAGAAGCGCAAAAAATATCAAGGTCGTGAAGAACAGCTACAAACATGTACAACTGATAAGAGCATTGGTAACCTGAAAAGTAACGTGAGCAAAGTAGGCAATGTACATTTATTAGAGCAAATTAACGAACAATATTTAAAAGCTCAAATAGTTTATTATCATAAATCTTGCCGATCAAATTGTCGAAATGCACTGAAGTTGCAAACTGCCGCACAGAGTGAAAAAACAGAATGGCACAAATCCCGAGAAATGCATAAAAAAGCCTTTGAACAAGTATGTCATTTTGTTTCGGAAAATATCATTAAAAAACAGCAATGCTTCTTTTTGTCTTATTTAAAATCAATTTTTATCGATTGTGCGAAAGATGAAAATACAGATGGATCTGCGGACATTGAACCATATAATTTGGAGAAGAGATTATTAGAAACATTTCCCAAAAAAATTGCCGTTGTGACTATGAACACGAAAAAGGTCGTTAAACCCTACGCCGGAGTTTTAGTCAAGAACGATTTAGATACATTAGAAAAACAAGACATTTTAGATAAAGCTGTTCTAATTTTGCGATCGGAAATCCGCGAAATGAAACGCAATTCACTACCCGACAAATTAACAACAAAAGACTTAATAACAGGAGAATGCACAAGTTCAGAAATATTACTTGATTTCTATTCGAAGCTGATCCGTTCTAGTTTTCGGCGGAAGCGTAATTCAAACGTAGTCAGATTGGCTACATCATTTTCCGAAGATTTAATTTATGCTGTATCGAATGGGCAAATGAAACCTTCGAAACATATCAATCTTGGGCTGGCATTGAAAAGTTTGACAAACAGTAAAAAAATTATTAACATCATAAATAAGTATGGGCATTGCTGCAGCTACACTGTTTTAGAAGAATTAGAAACAGAAGCGACATTTTCTTCAACTTCGCGCTCCGAAGTTTGTCCCGATGATATCATTCGCTCAAGAAATTTATGCACAGGATTAGCTTACAATAATTTCGATCGGTTTGTGGATACTCCAACCGGCAAAGACACATTGCATGACACTGTTGGTATTATATTTCAGGACATTGTTGATTCTGCTCAGCAATATTCCACAAGCGATCCCCTCCAAAATTCCGAGAATATCGCTGAGGATATTGCAGATTCTGAAACTGTTGCACCAAATGCTGAGAGTTCTGCGAGACCGAAAAAGAGACGACGCACTTTTGATGCCATAACGTTTGAATTAGAACCATACAACAAAAAGCCAAAATTACGGGAAACTTTAGAGCCTGTTGAAAGTCCTTTGCGATTATATATTCCTGAAAATCTTCGATCATTAAAACAGCTCGATCTCGCTTGGGTACTCTCTCATTATTTAAAATTGCCTAATACTCCATCATGGGTTGGATATAATAGCATGATTTATCATGATACCAGTTGCAAACAGAAAATTTCATATTTAACGACAATAAATTCTTCTCCAACGAATACAGCAGTTGTTATGGAAACAATGAAACAGAGCCAACAAGTAGCTTCCGAATGCAATGCGGATTATATGGAAGTCACCTACGACTTAGCTATTGCCAAAATTGCATTACAAATTCAAAGTATGGAAAAACCACAATTTGATAACCTATTTATTCATTTTGGATCATTTCACATTATGATGGCATATTTTAAAGCAGTAGGAAAATTCATCGATGGTTGCGGAATGACAAATGTAATGTTGAACAGTGAGATTCTTGCGAGCGGCTCCGTGAATAGTTTTATAACTGGTAAACACTTCAACAGGTGTAAACGTTTGCACACTCTTTTATCTTTGGCTCTTCAAACCCTCCATTTTGAGAAATTCATGAAAGATCAAAATATGGAAATTGTTGATGAAAGTGAGAAATATTTATCAGATTTCATGAAAGAAAAATCAGTCAATCCAACAGTTACGCAAGAAGAATTGGTTAGTTTATTTGAAAAATATGAAGAGTATAAACAACAAACACTTAATGGCGAGCATGGCAAAACTCCGCAATTTTATATCATTTATGTGAATTTGATTGAATATTATTTCATGCTATGCAGGAGTATCCGAACAGCAAACCTTGATCTCTTCCGATTTGTTCTACCTAAAATCACAAATCTCTTCTTCACTTTTAATCAACCAAATTATTCACGTTATACCGTGATTTATCATGAGAAATTGATTAAAGTAGGCGAATCTCACCCAGGGCTACAGTTAAATTTCGAAAAGGGATCGTTTGGAGTTAAGAGAACCGACAAACCATTTTCGAGACAACCTATTGATCTAACGCTAGAACAAACTATAAATGCAGATGCTGCAAATAAATTGACGGGAATAATGCATACTACGAATTCTATTGCGGCTCGCCAACGTTGGTGTAAAAGCCATAGCATTCGCTCGACCATTATCAGTCATATCATGGAGCAAACAGGATTGAAAAAGTCTCAGGACATTACTGCTGACCTTGAGAAGAGTAGAATAAAGAGAAATTCGTTGCAGCTCGAAAATGTTATTACTAATATAAAACAGAATATCAATCCCTTTTCAAATGATTTAGACAAAAGTTTCTTGTATAATGTTTCAACAGGTCAAGCAGTACAAGCGAACATCGAACAATTGTTGCTTAATGTAGAGAACCGCGGAAATGAGCTACGTGAACAATTCATTAAAGAATGTTCTGAAGATGCAGAAAGATTTGAAAAGGCGATTAAGAAAAATAAAATTTTGACTTTTGTGGATGCAGTACCGAAAAAAAAAGTTGCTATTTCTGGGAAACTGGTAGAAACTCGCCTGCAACGCGACTTATTTGCACAGTTGTTATCAATTTCCCTGGAGCAAACACTAAATATTGATAAAGTTTTGTCGTATCCACTAACACCAGTTCCCTTAGCTATGTGTCACGCAGATGGAGTCATTTGTAAAACTGATAAATCAATTTTACTAAAAATACTTGAAAAAGAAACTGATAGCAACACACCAGAGCGATGTGACGTGCTAATATATGATGGTTTTTTTATGCTCCATGCATTGAAAGACGTTCCATCGACATTTGGGAATATTTCGAAGAAGCTGATCCAAATGTTTACCAGGAATAATGCGCCCATTATTATAATCACATTCGATCGTTACTTTTCGCCATCGATTAAAGATAACGAACATTTGTTGAGAGGCAGGGTAAAAGGTCATCAATACCACATAAATAGCCCTGATCAAGTACGCCCATCGAATTTCACTAACGAATTGAAGAACATTTATTTCAAAGCTGCCTTAGTGGAATTCCTTTGCGACGACTGGGAAAATAATTACATGGCTAGCTTCATAGGTGATAAAACAATCTATGTGAACTACGAGTCCTGTTACAAGTATGAATTACGAAGCAATGAAGTTGTAAGAACCGTCGACCATGATTTATCTTGTCCAGCTCACGAAGAAGCTGATACAAAAATTGTATTCCATGTTTGTAAGGTGGATTTCGATGCTCACGTTACCATCAGATGCTCAGACACGGATATTTTCGTCATAATGCTCGGAAATATGAATGCTCTTCAAAACGATTTGAAAATTACGATGCACATTGGTTCTGGTAATTCCCAAAGATTCGTTAATATTACAAAATTATACGAAAAATTGGGAACCAATTTGTGCTCAGCATTGCCAGGGTTCCATGCCCTCACGGGCTGTGATTACAATCCTGCATTTTACAGGAAAGGGAAAAATAAGCCTTTGCAATTGTTGAGAAAATCTGGAGCTTATATGCAAGCATTGGGCAATATTTCAAATATCCCGGATTGTGCCATCGACGAAGTCTTCACAACAATCGAAGAATTTGTCTGTCGCCTATACGGATTCAAAGGGATAAATGAGGTTAATGCTACACGAGTTGCTACGTTCATTAAAAATTATCAGATTAATGACAAGAACAATCTGCTCAAGTGGAAGAAACGTATCGATGGGGCAATCTTCCCACCATGCAAATCCGAGTTACGCCAGCACTTACTGCGCACGTCATACATAGCGCATCTTTGGAGCCATGCTCATCTTCAGAACCCTTCCCAATTATCTCCCACTGACTGGGGATGGGAAGAAAAAGAAGAGAGATATGTCTTCAAATGGTTCGAGGGAGATCAAGTACCCACATCTCTCGCCAGTATAACAGATAGCAGCGAAAATATTGCCGGTATGGAATTTTTGTCGGTGACACTTTCTTTGAGCGTATATATTTCTGGTAGCCTAATTTTGATGATTAACATGTTCATTTACAGATGATGGTGGAGAGAATCAAGCCCAAGATATCGATCCAGATGAAGAGAGCGATCTCATAGAGGACAGTTCTGATGACGAATCATCAGATGACGAATCATCGGACGACGAGTCATCAGATGACGGATCATTAGATGATGATGATGCTAGCGATACGACTGATAATGAATGATTTCTGCCAAATTATCGTCGACTTAGAAACGAAGGGGCGTAAGTACTCTGTATGAAGATAGCACTTACGCCATTTTGACTCTAAGGTGACGTTATCATTTTCTATATTTCCATTTCTTTGTCTTCAAATATTATTATGTTATTTTCATATTACCTTGTATATTATTTCAAATTATACATTTCGTTGATTTGTATAAAATAAAGCAAGACTAGAAACATAACATGTTTACGGACGATATTTTTTTTCCACTTTATCTACTTGCCGAGATCATCATTGGATTGTCACTATGCCGTTCGAAATTTAACACTATGACAGTTTCATGGTTCCATTTGCGAAAGTTATCTGTCAGCTGGGATGTCGCAGTGGCCATCGGACGTAGAAAAATGATGAAAAATCTAGGAGGCTGCATGCATGATCGGAGGGGATTTAGAATTTTTGAGGGATTCGAGAAGATGGTTTTCAATCCGCGGAAAACTGGAGGAAAGAAAAGGCACTATTTGGGGAAAACTTGGAATTGAACGGTTTTATCAATACATTTTCATAAATCAGGGACTGCCTTTTTAGATTTTCAACCTTTCCCGTATTGAGAACACCCTTTCCAGAACCCCTGGAAATTTCCAGTCCTCTCCTATCATGTGCGCATTCTCCTTGAATGGTTTTTTCTACTTATTCACCAAAAATTTGCAAAGAAAGGCTTTTATTGACTCATTTTCCAAAATCAGGGGCTGCTCTTTGATTATCTCAATTTATCGCATATTGGGAACCACCCCCTAGGCCCGCAAAAAATTTTCAACCCCCTCAGATCACGTGCACATTCACCCCGAATTTTTTTCACTAATTATTCACGAAAAACGTGAAAAGAGAGGGTTTTATCAATTTATTTTTAAAAATCAGGGGTTGATTTTCCATTTTTCCAATTCGTCGCGTATTGGGAACCATCCCCCCAACCCCTCCAAAAATTTCTAACCCCCTCAGATCACGTGCGCATTCACCCCGAATTTTTTTCTCGAATTTTTCACGAAAAACTTGAAAAGAGAGGGTTTTATCAATTTATTTTTAAAAATCAGGGGTTAATTTTCCATTTTTCCAATTCGTCGCGTATTGGGAACCATCCCCCCAACCCCTCCAAAAATTTCCAACCCCCTCAGATCATGTGCGCATTCACCCCGAATTTTTTCCTCTAATTTTTCACGAAAAACTTGAAAAGAGAGGGTTTTATCAATTTATTTTAAAAAACAGGGGTTGATTTTTCATTTTTCCAATTTATCGCGTACTGGTAACCATCCCCCCAGCCCTTCCGAAAATATTCAGCCCCCTCAGATGACGTGCGCATTCTCCCTGGATTTTTTTTCCAATTTTTAACAATAAACTTGAAAAGAGCGGGTTTTATTAATTTATTTTCGAGGATCAAGGGCTGATTTTCCATTCTTCCAATTTATCGCGTACTGGTAACCACCCTCCTAGCCCCTCCAAAAATTTTCAACCCCTTCAGATCATGTGCGCATTCACCCCGAATTTTTTTCTCTAATTTTTTACGAAAAACTTGGAAAGAGAGGGTTTTAACAATTTATTTTTTAAAATCAGGGGTTGATTTTTCATTTTTCCAATTTATGACGTACTGGGAATCATCCCCCCAGCCCCTCCGAAAATTTCCAACCCCCTCAGATCACGTGCGCATTCACCCCGAATTTTTTTCTCTGATTTTTTACGAAAAACTTGAAAAGAGAGGGTTTTATCAATTTATTTTAAAAAATCAGGGGTTAATTTTCCATTTTTCCAATTCGTCGCGTATTGGGAACCATCCCCCCAACCCCTCCAAAAATTTCCAACCCCCTCAGATCATGTGCGCATTCACCCCGAATTTTTTTCTCTGATTTTTTACGAAAAACTTGAAAAGAGAGGGTTTTATCAAGTTATTTTTAAAAATCAGGGGTTGATTTTTCATTTTTCCAATTTATCGCGTACTGGTAACCATCCCCCCAGCCCTTCCGAAAATATTCAGCCCCCTCAGATGACGTGCGCATTCTCCCTGGATTTTTTTTCCAATTTTTAACAATAAACTTGAAAAGAGCGGGTTTTATTAATTTATTTTCGAGGATCAAGGGCTGATTTTCCATTCTTCCAATTTATCGCGTACTGGTAACCACCCTCCTAGCCCCTCCAAAAATTTTCAACCCCTTCAGATCATGTGCGCATTCACCCCGAATTTTTTTCTCTAATTTTTTACGAAAAACTTGGAAAGAGAGGGTTTTAACAATTTATTTTTTAAAATCAGGGGTTGATTTTTCATTTTTCCAATTTATGACGTACTGGGAATCATCCCCCCAGCCCCTCCGAAAATTTCCAACCCCCTCAGATCACGTGCGCATTCACCCCGAATTTTTTTCTCTGATTTTTTACGAAAAACTTGAAAAGAGAGGGTTTTATCAATTTATTTTTAAAAATCAGGGGTTGATTTTCCATTTTTCCAATTCGTCGCGTATTGGGAACCATCCCCCCAACCCCTCCAAAAATTTCTAACCCCCTCAGATCACGTGCGCATTCACCCCGAATTTTTTTCTCTGATTTTTTACGAAAAACTTGAAAAGAGAGGGTTTTATCAATTTATTTTTAAAAATCAGGGGTTGATTTTCCATTTTTCCAATTCGTCGCGTATTGGGAACCATCCCCCCAACCCCTCCAAAAATTTCTAACCCCCTCAGATCACGTGCGCATTCACCCCGAATTTTTTTCTCGAATTTTTCACGAAAAACTTGAAAAGAGAGGGTTTTATCAATTTATTTTAAAAAATCAGGGGTTAATTTTCCATTTTTCCAATTCGTCGCGTATTGGGAACCATCCCCCCAACCCCTCCAAAAATTTCCAACCCCCTCAGATCATGTGCGCATTCACCCCGAATTTTTTCCTCTAATTTTTCACGAAAAACTTGAAAAGAGAGGGTTTTATCAATTTATTTTAAAAAATCAGGGGTTAATTTTCCATTTTTCCAATTCGTCGCGTATTGGGAACCATCCCCCCAACCCCTCCAAAAATTTCCAACCCCCTCAGATCATGTGCGCATTCACCCCGAATTTTTTTCTCTGATTTTTTACGAAAAACTTGAAAAGAGAGGGTTTTATCAATTTATTTTTAAAAATCAGGGGTTGGTTTTCCATTTTCCCAATTAATCGCGTATTGGGAACCATCCCCCCAGCCCTCCCTAAAATTTTCAACCCCCTCAGATCACGTGCGCATTCATCCTGAATTTTTTCCTCTATAACTTCATTTTTTCAATTTTTTTCACAAGTTCATGCGAGTAGCTGACGCATAGTCCCCCCTCCAGGATGCAGCTGACGATTTTTTTTGAGTTCAGTATGATTTCAACTATTTTTGGAAAAAGTTTCAGCCGGCGTACTATGACTTAATTTTTTTTTTTTTTTTACCTCTTCCGCAACCTTCCACACCCACACCCACCGTGGGTGCGTCAGCTGACCGTTGGTTCACTCATTCGTCGTTCGAGATCTATTGAAAAAGATAGTAATCGATCGGCGTAAAAACACTACCCAAAATGCAACGCTACCTCCCGGACTATTTGAAAATAACGTCGTGTTCGTTCCGAAAGATTGTTTTTCAATTTCGTGGCAGTCTCGCGGCACAGTCTGAAGAGATGTGTATACGTGTATGTGTGTCTGCATGAGGGCCATCTTCTATTTTTCTTCACTTCTTTTTCGTCGTCGAGTCTCGTGTGATGGGGCTTATATATCGGTGTCTTCCAAAACACTAGGAATAAAACAACGAAATCCATTAATACATACTAAAATTTATCAAAGCACGACTTATCCCGTGTTTACACATATTTTGACGTAAATTTGAAATTTCAAGACAAGTGTAACAGGAGATGTGATTGATACCTGCGATGAATATCGTTTGATCCTGATGAATGCCTGAATTAGAGCAATTTACATCAAATAAAATAGAAAAGCGTAACTAATCAAATCAACAATAATTCCGTGAGACTCGGGCAAATGTTTGAGCATTAAGTATCGAGGGCTTGAAGGGGACGATTGTGAGTACTAGAAAGAGGGGGAATAGGGGGGGAGGGCCTGATACATCGTACGTCGTAAACTGTTAAGTATCCGAGAACAAGTAGAAATGAAGTTGGACGGCAAAACTGGCAGCGCTTCTCTTTTCGCGCGCGGAAAAGTAAAATAGGGTCGTGGGACGGAAGCGGATGTAGCGGCCATAACTTCTGTCCGTGCTGTGCACTGTACAACTGTAGCCAATAAAGGTAGTAGCCATCAAAGAGGTATTAAATTCTCCCTCCAAGTGTAAATAATTTTTCTTTATATCTCCTTGCCTCTCTTTCATCATTGGAGATGTGAATTTTCATCGAATGAGAATTGACGGATTAACGAGTCACTTTACAATGTTATTATTACAGACACATACATAGTGGTATTGAGTATCGATTTATCACTTTGATATTAATCAAGAAAATCGAATCAATATGAGAGGAATGACTGATCGCTCGATTTAATGCTCCTTAACAAACTAGTATAGAAAACGATTCAAATGGATTACGTGAAAGTCATTAAATTTTTTTTCCAGTCGCTCCTTTTTTTTCTTTTTAATATCATGCTACACGCCCCTGTAGAATGTTTAAAATGAATAAGAGGTGGATAAAGAAGAGAGGAGAGAGAAATGATCCATTGATTATGAGGAAGAGGATGGATGAACTTTAGCCTCTACATTTAATCGATCGCTTAACGACCACAACTCGATCGCAAGATGCTAATTAATACAGTCGACACAATGAAAAATGATTCAGAGCACGAGCCAAACAGCTAGTCAGTTCTCTTTTGCAGTATAATTTATTCATTCTCGCATGTGGAAAAATGCCAGAGTGATGCTTTTTTTTTTCTACTTCTTCTTTTTTGTTTCTCTTGCATCATATATTCTCGTTCAACTCAATTCTTGACGAATATTTTGTAATTGCGTGAATCTTACGCCCACAATAATGAGTTAAGTAATATTTGGACCATCATATGCATAAAATAAAAAAAATTTAGTTAGAAAAATTATTTGCACATTTTTAGAGATGCGACGAAAATATATAACTCCCTGTTTTTTTTTTTAATCAAGAATTTCCCTGGCCGCAGCCATTTATCATCGATCATCAGCTTCTTTCCTCTCCCCCCCCCCCCCCCTTTTTTTTTGCATTAAAAATGAAACTTTCATTCATAGAAAAAAGAACATTGATCCATCTCAACTCGACCGTATAATTTCGTTCAAATAAATCTTTATTTTTTTTCTCCATACAAAATGATTGATCAGACGGTCTCCTGCCAAGTGTGATCTGGTTGAAATACCTGGTGGAATGAGTCATTAACGCGTCAAACGGGGACATAACATGCTCCTTATATACCTGTATATATGAATTCATTTGGATTTCACGTGTGTGTACAAATAAGAAAAAGACGGAAGAAAAAGAAGAGAAGACAGAGTGATCTATTCACAGTGCATATTCATAGATCAACGATATATACACAAGGAAATCCACGGAGTCGGTTTCGTTCAAACAATTTTGAAGTTTGTTCTCTCGTTACAAATCCAGTTGAGGGAGTTTGAGAATGTTCCTTTTTTTATGATGATTATTATTATTATTATTATTATTGTTATTATTCAATATTCACGTCGTCACTAATCAAGACAAATTGAAATCTTCCTCTTGCCACTTGTGCCATTCAAATGTACGAATAGTTTTCAAAGTTTCCTTTTGTTCAATACTGTATAGTTGTTGTATTGTATAGAGTTCCCTTGTGGTTACTTTTTTTTTTTCTTCTTTTTTCTCTCTTCTGCCTCGTAGTGTTGGTGTGCCGCGCGTGATTTAAGTTCTTGCATCTTATTAGCTGGATAATGGGAGGCCCAAGAAACAGGCTGCCGAAGATCGTTCAGTGAATCCGTAATATGTTCGTTCCTTTTATTACTCGTATACTTACGTATATAATAATAGGAAATATCATAAAGACACCATTCCTCTCCGCCCTAACGCATCTACATGAATTTGTTCCGTCTTGTGGAAATGTATGATTTTTTTCTTATTCTTCATTTATCTCTTGTAACTCGAATTGTTGATTTTGAATTTTTTTGGAATTTAACATTCTTGAGACATGATCGTATTTATTTTTCTTGGGGATTTGAGGGAATTCTGAGGCTTTTGGGTAATCTTTGTTTTGATATGTTAATGAGAAAAAATCAAAGTACTTTGAATTATGAAGGCTGCAATCGTTTGATTGACAAGCTGAAGTTGAATAAGACAGCATTCTTGAATATTCTCGTGAAGAATGCAAATTGAAGCGTTTCGAGTTCATGATATGGGAAATTAAAATATTGAGTCATTAATTTTTGTTTAAATTTCAAGTTTTAATTATTTTTCGTTACGAGACAATGGTTTTCGTGGTTTTATTAAAAGACTAATTGGGGAAAATGTGAATATGCACAAGCAACATCTGGAAAGAGAGCAAAAAAGATACAAAGCAGCCGTCGAAAATGAATGAAATGCGAAAATGTAGAGAAATAAAAAAATCTAACGCTAAGTTCGTGACCAGCGACCTGTTGGGCGACAAAACAATATTGTCGTCGAGAATATAGGGTCGAGGGGTCTCTCATTCTCTTGAGCTAATGTTACACCAGCGGATACATTGTTTCCTGCACGAAATAAACTCTTTGGCAGTTTAAACATGAGCCTTACGTCAAGAGGCTGGTTTTAAGTACTTTTGAATGTTTTCGCTTTATTTTTTTCAACATTTTGTGGAGGGAGAGAGGTAGGGTAGTATGGTGATTGGTCATGGAAAAGGATACATTGTTTTTCTGTCGGAAGTTGAAGGTTTTTGTGGTGAAAATTGCGTGTAATGAGTAGAATTAATCGAGATGTGAGTTTTTCGATGAATCAAATGAAAAGTTGGAAAAATTTCAGTCAAGATACAAGTGTCACAATTAATTTTAGGGATTTTTTTTTGGAAATTCTGTGGTTTCGGGTAAAAGTTGAAAATTTTTCCTATTCGTTTTTCGAGAATATTGCCAGATTTAATCATCGTAGAACAAAAAATCAGAGACTAGCATGGAGCTCAGCTCATTGCTCATCAGTTTGAGTAAATTCTAATCAATTCTATGATTTCTAAAAGAAATAGGCCAAAATAGATAGTTGCTCCAAAAAATTTTGAAAATTAATTTGGAACTCCTGAATCCATGGGGAATGAGCTGCTCTTAATACTAATCTTTGGAATTAAAAAATTCCTGAAAATGGGAAACGCTTGAATTTCCTTTCTATTCTAAAAATCCATTCCGATATAGATTTTTCATCAGAAATTTCCTCTGTTTTTCAATGGAATTACTGAGATTCATCTTTTCTCCATTTCTCCCATATGCATATTTCTCAATCTCAAAACCCTCCACAATAATTAATCATCAAATTTTTTATTTCCTGCAAGGGCTAAATATATCTATATCTCTTCAAAAAATAAAAATCCTCTGAGCTATCAGTATTTGTCCACTTTTGTAAGAAAACACGTACATCAGGATCCGATTAAGTATCTTCCAAAGAAAAAAAAAAGTAGAGATTTCTATCTATCGATAATTATCTCCTCCGAGATAAGCCGCTTATCCTCTAAACTCTCCAAACAATTCCGTAAAATCTGTTCTCTCAATTCCCCCATTATATTTACGTTAGAATGTAGCAAATGAATTCGCCAAGAATAAAATTTCCAAGTAACAAAAACCAATTGTAGAATAAAAAAAACCTTAAAAGGAATAAAGTTACTCCTTTGTTTCATGTTATTACATGCATTCAACAAAAAAAAAGCCCCGGATGAAGGAAGAAAAGAACCAAAGCCGCAAATTGTGAATAAAGTCTCCATGCATATGACCCCCAACATATATGCAACAAGTAACATTGTTTGAAAGCTCCGACTTTGATCTGAGACCCAGTTGGCGTACATCACCCAGTTTTATGCCTACCTAGAATCGCCCTCTGGTCCAACACAACAAGTCCTCCCCCTCACCTCCTTTTTTGCATGCCTCGTTTATACACCAATGTTATATTGAGAGAATAAACATGAAAATTTACTTTGGTTTTAAACGTAAATTGCATTACGTCAAATTCCAAACGAGTGCATGTGAAATATTTTGCTGTTGAAGTAACCACCGCCATTGTGCTAATCATCCTGAAAGAGACAACAAATATAATGTCAACGTGAAAACAATAATATTTTGAATCTTTCAAATTCTTCAAAGAATTCCGGTACAACGCATATTTTTCTCCCTCTTAATTTCAAACTTTGTTTTTATAATTGAAGAGAAAGATATTCTCGAGGATATTTATCATCGATAATTGAATGACGAGATCTGTCATAGATTAGAGGATAGTTTCCATCTGAAGAGCCTCAATACTCGTTTGTTAGTGTATCGAATTAAAGGGAAACAAAGAAATGGGATAAAACAATCCACAATTACTTTAGACAGCCATGAAATTGATCATCAAATTAATAGCATCAAGCGAGGGGAAAGAAGAAAAAAAAACACATTCCTTGATATCTCCAACCACATGTCCATGAAATCGTAGCCATTGGGGTGATCATGAAGCCATTAGGGCTCTATTTCCTCGGAGTAAATTGTTTTGTACATTGTTTTACCGAGAAAAAAAAAAAAAGAAACAAGTGTAGACAAGAGATTTGTATCTGTATGCGTGTGCCAAGGCACTATACACCGGTGTGTAACCTTCTTTTTCTTGTTTTTTTGGTTGTTTCTCTCCTTCCTCTCCCCTTCTTTAATGACGGGGTACAAGGGTACAAATGCGCAGGGCGGTCTTTGGCGCCTCCCTAATCAATTAATCAGCAAATCTCACTTTTATCTTCTGCCCCTTCGGCGTTCCTTTTTTTTTTCTCCAGACACTGCATTATTTTCTCATTCCTGGGTTTATTACGGTGCGATTAAGGTCACAGTTGAATTATTCCCACTAAAAACAACAACAACTCTAAATTTATATTCAACAATTTATTCAAATTAATTCGATTTTCAGGTGCAATTCTTATAACGAATTGATATGAAATGGAGAGTAAATTAATTCAGATAAATCTGAGGGTATAAAAATTAAATGTTCATGATTATATGTGTTGATATGAATGTTGATATTTAACGGTTGTTCTTCTCCAATACAAATTGGAATGATGCCGTGATCGGTTACCAGTTTAGGGCCCACAGGGCCCATCTCCTCCCTACTCCTCCTCAGTGCTCTGCTCCCTGTCGGTTAATGCCTTGCCACGAAAGATCTATGGACTGGGCTGTAGTTTATATGCTAATCCGTAAAGAGTGTTAAATACTTGATCATTTATCATGCCATCGCTTCTCTTATTCTCGCCCTCTGGATGCCTTCCATGCGCATACTCACAAATGCACGAGTTATCCTTTTTCCTCCAATCGTCTTCCACCTTCCTCCTCTTCTTCTTCTTCTTCTTCTTCTTCTTCTTCTTGAAACTATTCAAAGTGTTGTATTTTAGTTTGTGGTGTTAATTTAACTGAACTCTTTATTGAATTCGATTTATTCTATTTTTCAAATGAAATACGATTATTCATTATTTTTTTCCAATGACTCTTCTTACTAAACTTGAACAATTCCTCAGATCATTAGTTTCAACTCAGGTATAATCTGGAAAAAGAAAAACTAACGGTTAATCTACAGGCAAAAAATCTGGGGACTCTTGCATACAAAACACCTTCTCAATTCACAGACATAAAAAAAATTTCCTTTTCTTTTTTTTTCCTTCTTACTCTTTATCTTTCAGAAAAAATTGAGAAAAATAATTTATTAGTCAGGTCGATATTTAATGGGTTTATTGATAGTAGCACAGTGGTAACTTTTTTCAATAAAAGGAATTTGACCTTCTGAAAATTGCAGCTGTTACTCTCCCCCTATAAAACTGATTCCATACCTGTGGAATTTTGAGAGATTCTCAATGGTTCACAGACAAGGCCTTGACCTAGGGTCCTAGGATGAATTGAATAATTGAGGGAAATATTTTTCAGTGCAATCTTTTATATCCCCTTTTTTTCTTCTCTTTCTTGATAGAAGCGGTTTATTAGTGGCTATATATTTCATTTCTGTATTTAAAATTAGGTGAATCAATCTCGAATTTGTTGCGCTGAGTTTTTTTTTTCAATTCTCTGATTCATACGAGATTTTTCACTCTAATTTAATAAGGCATCCCGAAAACTCATTGAATTTTAATGATTAAAATTCTTGAAAAATTCGAGATTTCAATGGGAACTCATTAATAATAAAAAGGAATGTCGAGCTGCGAGAAAAGTTGGGAATTAAATTGTTAAAATGTCATTTTTATGTCCAGCTTTGATACCCACTTGTCTCCCCCCCCCCCCCCCCCACTCGTTTAATCATCTGCAGGAACAATAACTATTGAAAATCTTTACCTGACGTCGAAAAAGCATCACGTGTCTTTATTGGTGGAAGAAGCCTCGTAGAAATGGTAATGTCTCCGGTTCCATCGTATTATCCGTGCTCTGAGCTTGATTAATTATATTCCCAAGGCAAAAGGGCAGCCTGTCATATCCCCTCCTCCTTATTCTTCATGACTGCCGCCACAACTGTAGGTTTTTCCTGAAAAAGGCGCCTTAATCCCTACCCTCCCTATCTACAAATACTTTTGGAGGACTTTTCCATTTAACTTTTGAAAAGTGACGAATCGTAGGATTTTCTAGAAACAATGAGAATTTTGGAATTTCATAAGTTATAAATTATGTGGAAAAATTAGTTGGCATCAAAAGTTTTTCAGGTATAAAGTATACTACAAATCTAAAATTTGCCTTTACGATTCAGGTATAAGGAATTATGATTTTACTATTGATGAACGTTATAATGTTAAATTATTTTTCCGGAAATTATTTACGAGCTGTTTTTGAAATATAAATTTACATGAAATTGTAAAAACATTTACATGTAGATCAACAAAACTATCTTTCCAACTCGCGTGTAATATTCAAAGTACCTGGGGCAGCACAGAATAAAAAAATTGAAAAAAAAAAAACAGAAACAGCTTGAAAAAGCCTGAGAGAAAAAAATGAAGATAAATAAATGAAAAATAAAAAGGCCTGAGGAATCATCGCTATGCACTGTGCATACGTTTCCTGGAAGGAATTACGGATGATGGTATTATATCGGTGTTTGTTGGAGATTGCAGGAATTACAGGAGGGCATCGGGGAAAAAGTGAGCCATTGCTGAGTATTCAACCGGTTGCCCCTCTCTCTCCTCCCTCTTTTTTTCTCTCTCTCTCTCTCTCAATCTCTCTCTTTCTCTCTACATCTAATAGTGAATTATTTGAAAATCACTTGTGCACGATTTCTCCTGCATGAGAATAAAATGAAACCGAAGAATTAATCAAAGAAAACAATTTGAAATGAGCGAAGCGTGCTTGGCGCCAGTGAATTTATTTATTTCGTAGAAATATACCATAAGGGAAAAATTTCTCTTTCCAAGAATACGATGAAAAATATTCAGGACAGATGTATTTTTCCATTTCCGGTAGAATAGAATCTATGAAGAAAAAAAAAAAAGGAATAATATTCGCCTGAGGACATTCGTATACTCTTGGCGCACAGCCAAGATTACCAATAACCATTGGAAGGATCGAAGGACAGTCGATTTTTTTGCCGGATAAGACATACCTGAGTCTCAACCCAAAAATCCTTAGGTAACCAATTCTCCTCTACCTCTCTCGCTTGCACAGTCGCTCTTCATTCCTCCACTTGTAGCCCCTCATCCCTTGGATTGTCCTCGAATCAGGTGGTGGGGATAAAGGGGCAAAAGATTTTTTTTTCGGGCGTGCCCAGGGTTGAAAACCATTGGCACGAACTCCTGCTCTCTCTCGCTCTATCTCTCACTCTCGAGGTCCCCCATTGATTTTTATGGTGGGGATAAGGTTAAACTGCCCCATACGGCTATTTGGACTACTCGAAAAATCTTACCGATCGGTTTGGCTCAGGCTACCCTGGAAGCCATCGGTAACTAAAACTTCAGTCGCAGGAACGGCCTCACACGCAAGGCCCACGGCTCTTCCAACTAAAAACTATTCACATTGTCTCTTGTACATTTTAATCCAGAAAATTGTGACAATCCAGTGATATTACGAGTGTTAATAGATTCATAGCATTTTTTTTCTTCCATTGACTGTTTAATTTTAAGTAATTTATTGAAATGAGTGATATCGAGAGTATGTATGCATCGGAAAGTATCTGGGATACTCCGCAGAAACGTTCGGCAGGCTCGAAAAATTTGGGTGACGCTTCGATGAATCTGCTTGAAAAGGTTTGTTTATTTCTTGAGAATCAGTGTTTCTTCATTTTTAGATATTTTAATTTTAATTCCATTATTAACGCAATTTGTCTCATGATTATCTCAAGGAATCGTCAATGATGTTAATTGAATGATTATTCTCAACTGCCCCTTTTCATTACGTCAATCAATTTAATTTGGAGTTAAATTTTAAAATTCATGTTTTAAATAGATATACAGTCCGGGAGGGCACTGCATTAATGAGCTACCGAGTGGGGTCGCTGCGGTCGGGATAAACACGAACGTTTGAAAGAAACTTTTTATAGACTCTACTTTTCATTTATATGTTAAACGCCTCCATAATAATTTGCAGTAAGCCGAATCAAGTTTTTTTTTTTATTCAATCGACATTGTGACGGAATATCCTCCTCTCCTCGTTCCCCAGTGGCTAACACTATTAAATACGAAATCTCGAACAGAGATATTTCATCGGGACCCACCCGATTTTTATGACGAGTATAAAAATATAGAGAACTGGATATGCGAATGATAAAATGAGAGAAAACCAAAATTTATTAAAATCATTATGATTGGATTTGGTTATAATCCGTGAAGGCATAATTTTTCATTTTATTTCTTATTCACAATGTTATACTTTGTTGCTGTGCGGATAATGAATGACCAATTAAAATGTCCCTATTTGTGAATTTCTTGGTAGAAATATTTAAACCAATATATATATATATATATATAGGCCTCCTATCTGCTGACACACATTTCCGGCAAAAAGAGGCAGGAGGCTATAAAATCACTCTATGATTACATGTTATTTCAAAAGCATTTGTGAATACATATTAGGAAAAATCCCAAAATTTTGCAAAAACGAGTGGAATGGAAAGGGTTTCCATGGTTTAAAATCCTCATTTTTTTTATTCAATTCGTGTAATATTTCTTTCGTTGTCACTGAAAGTGTTGAAATTTTTTCAGTCAATAAATCATTGCATTCCCCAGTATTACGTCTCACTTTTGAGCTACTCCCCCTCTTTACGCCGATGAAATATCCAAATGATACTCGTACGCATAACGTTTCCTCAAAGTACCAACGGTGGCGAGGGTTTTATGATCACGCTTTAGAATATAAATATATATATATATATATATATATAAACGTTTCATGGACAAACCCGCTGCGGTTGGCTACTAAAATTATTAATAAAATCGTTGCCGGGACTATTTCTCCCATGTAAACATGGAATTTTAGTAGTTCGACCCGGATCGTCGCCTCGATCGTAAAATTGTTCTCGACTTATCAAGAAAAAAAAAACACGTGTTTTGCCCTCTCTTGGGATAAAATAAAATAAAAATTTACAGAGACGAAAAAAAAAATATCGAATTGAATTTCATTTTACGAGCCAAAAATCCCGTGATGCCTGTGAACAATGTAGGAGGGCTTTGGGCAGCAAAGAGGGAGCTGAGATTATAACGACTTCATTCTCCCTGAGCCATGAAGTTCTTTCGTTTAATCTTTGCCGCCTCTTTATTCCTCATTATTCAGTTCAAGTTTACGTAAATCGGGGGAAAAATCGAACGAAATTATTCAACGATCGAATTGGCCCACAGGGCCAAACACTATATTCCACAGAAAATGAAAAGAAAGAAAAGAAGAAAAAAAATTACCTATAAATTCATGCGTGATGATATTATATATCCAATAGGGAAGAAGAGAGAATCTCTCTTTGCAGTATGTACCCGGAGGCGCCACATCTCCTGGCTGCGTGAAAAGCTCAGGTAGTCCGACATCCCTCGGTTTATAATATAATATCTCTCGCATGTATCACGCGATCACAACGTATCTCTTCTCTTTCTCTCTTCAACTATATATACTCTCAATTCCACATTGGGCCCACCAACATGTTTTAATATCCTCATCGAATTGTCGCATAACTCGTTTTATCCATTATGTTTCGAGGAATTAATACAATTCTCAGAATTTTTAAAGCATCCGTGTCTTTTTTTGCATAGCAAGATGCGAAGATTAATTCAGTGGCTGACGGAAATCCTGTCTTTATTATTTGTTTATTTATTAATTTTTTTTTTTGAAATATTTACAATTCAAATGAGGGCTTTTGAGACTTGGGAAGAAAATTATATGAGGGAGATAAAACGTGATTAATCAATAAATTAGGGGAGACTGGGTAAAATGATTCAGGATCTTTTTTTTTCTGTGGAATGAAGGATTTCATGAAAGAATTTGAAAAAATGAGCAGATGCTCCAACGTGTCTACATTGCTGAGTAATTTTTTCAAATTTTATCCTCGAGGCCTTGACTCTCAAAAAAAAAATCCTGAATCATATTTGTCCTAGAGATAAAATTTCATTAGTTTCCTTAAAAAATCGTAAAAATCAAATTCAAGCCAAACTTTATACCGGAATTTTCCTAATCCTTCCAGTGGAAAGATTAAAGAAAGAATTCATTTCGCCTCGGTTCATTGAAATAATCATTCTACCCCACTTTCACCTGAAAATTTCCCAATTCACCGTATGTCAATTGCAAAAGTCGCTTTTACCAGCATAAAACTTTTCAACTACTAAAAACCATTGAAATTAATTGCCCATATCTCTCCAATTTCTTTTATTTCACCGCATTCCAGCCTGCACAGATTGACTCACTCAAGTAACCAAAGGGACACTTGTACAAATACAATTCCAAGTGGTTCAAGTCACACAAGAAGATTCATCTTCACACGAAGAGAGAATATGAAACGGAGAAAAAAAAAGAGAAAAGGAGCCGGAGAGAGATGAGTTTAGCCGATCGTGCAGGATCGCAGACACGTCCGAGTGAAATGAATGGAAAAAAAAAAGTAGAATTGAGAGGACGACAGAGGGAGCTTCTGGGTAATTGGTCACATTTAAATATCAATCTCTGGACGCAAAAAAAAGGGAGAATTCCCTCTCTCTCTCTCTCGCTTTTTTTCTCTGACTGGTTAGCGCTTGACTGGGGATTGTGGAGGGTCATTATGCGTTCGAGGGTCGAGACTCCATCGGCACAAAACGTGTGTAATACCAGAGAAAGAAAAGAGGGGAATTGCCATGAAAAGAAAGAAGAGAACAGAGAGAGAGAGAGAGAGACGAGATAAGAATGAAGAGAAAAAAAGACAGAGAGGTGTTCGGACAAATAGAAACGTTCACTTCGACTGGGTTCTCTGGTGGGCCGGGGGTCGCTGGCTACATAGCGATGTCGTGTAAACACGCGCTAACTGCCTGAGACTACCTTCCTCGGCCTCCCCTACTGAAAACACTCGCTTCTTCCACTTTATACATCACATATACGCGCGGAATGGCTCATTGAAAATCAAACGAATTTCTTCTCAGTTTGTTTCCTTTTTTTTTTTCTTCACTCTGTTATTTTATCCTCCAATTTTTCAAAAAAAAACTTATTTATAGAACTTTCCAATCGATATTTGGCCTCGAGGTAATTTCAAATAAAATTTAAAAAAAATTCTTAAAGTGTTATTTCAACGGCTTTCAATGAGAATCAAAGAGGTTATGAGAGAGTTTTTTAAATAAAAAGAAAATAAGATGAATATAACTCTATTCCTCTTTCTCTCTCTCTTACACTCGGTTTGGACAAGCCTGTGTATGTGTTTGTTCGATTAGCAACCAAGTGTGAGTTATTTCGTTTCCTCGTTAATAAATGTTTTGCCCCTCTTACCATTTTGTACTATGCTCGTTTCGCCCCGATGAATTTCTCTACTCTTGGAGTACGAAATAGCAGATCATACAATATTTCCCATGAAAAAGCATAACTAGGGAAGAGAAAGAGAGAGAGGGCTAGACAATGGTCAGGACTGTTTACCTCGTGGGACTTGGAAGTGTTATGAACGAAAGAGGTCGTGTATGATTGACAAAAGCCTATATGTTTTTCTTTTGTTTTTTTTTTTTCAAAAATATTCCAAGTTTTTACGAGGCTCTAAAAATGAAAGAGGTAGAAATTTGTTCTGAAAATCAGTGAGTGTCACAAAAAAGAAGAGAAAAAAAAAATTAACAATTATGTTTATGAGAAACTACCGTTTTGACAATAAATAATTTTTTTTTAAATACAACATATGTACTGTTTGTAAATGGCTAAATGGATTCTAAGAAGTGCAAAGAAGTATTCTCTTCCTCAGTCAGCAGGTGAATTAATACCTGAAATGTTTTTAGGATTGCATCGCTGTATTTAATTACTTTTTTTTTTTTTAATCTTTTGTGCATTAATGTTTTCTTTCGCCCTCGCGCATGTTTCAGGCGATTCGTCCCGTGTGTTATTTATACCTTGATTTATTATAATCGAACCAAGAGGGCCATTTGATTCGCCGACGTACGCCACATTCGATAATCTCCCACTCCCACCTATCCTCGTTGTCCTTTTTTTTGTTCCACAACCATTTCCTCTCTCCTCGTTTCGAGTTTGTGAGTTAATTGATCTTTCGTTTGATTAATAAGAGTATTCGTGAGCTACCTCAAGCAACCTGCCCACGGCCTGTGAATCGAGTTCTCATCTTTAAAAAAAAGACGAAAAAAAAAAACCGGATTGGTCGAAATATAGCAAATGATTTCAACGTGATATCGTAAGATGAGATCAATATTGAACCCTCATCGTTGCTACTGAATTTAATTCAAGGTGGTACATTAATCATTTCGAGGATTTGACAAGAATCTCGTTAACGCCCAGGACAAATTCGAAATTTCACTGATTTTATTACTCTCAGGTGGGGCCTTTTTTTTTCTATTTTCTTGGACGAAAAAAGGTCTTTTCAATTTTAGATTGTAGTGAGTTATAGAGTGCGAGTTTTTTAATCGATGGAATTTTAAATAAAATTTTATGGGATATATTTTTTACAGAAAAAGGAAATAATGTTCTTATTACTCTGATTGGAGGAGCTCAAAAAATCCAAATATTCTTTAGAAAAAAAATTAAACTCCATTTTACGTCTCTGAGTTAATTGAACAGTAGATAAATTTGCCCCCAATTAAAAATTATCCACCTCCATTTTGCAACTCAACCAGCCACAATTTTTCGTCACGTCACAGAAGATATGTTGGTATTGTCAAACGGTAGTTACACGCACGCGTGGATACTCACTGGTCTCTGGCGGACACGCGAGAAAAGCCGCAGTCTGTCACCTGTCACATAATTCTTGGGCGCGTGGTGCGACCACGCTCAGTCACGTTGGTAATTTTCATTTCTCTCATTCTCTCTATACCATCTTGCAATTCGATTTTTTGACATGAAAATTGTTGAGCTCAATAAAATTAAAAAAGTTCGATGACTGCAGCCGCCGTGTAAATCACGAATGCGTCAGTGAGAAGAGAGAGGAATGAATTTGAGGAGAGAAAAAAAAAGAAGAGGAGGAAGGAAAAATTTGGCCCACCACTCGATTCCCCCGAGATTATTGGGCGGTCGACATAAAACGTATTTAGGTGCGATTTAATATTTCCAGCTACAAACATAAAAATCCAAAGTCTATCAAAGACCACGAAAGCAAGAGAGAGAGAGAGAGAGAGAGAGAAAAAAATAAAGGAGAGGTGAAAAAGAAAAGAACAAGTGGTTGACCCTTCGCGACTCTTTGCTCTTCGTTTTCTTTGTGAGGCCCCGACATCTGGCCGAGGTCAAATACCAAATTCCCACTTGTTTTATTTTCCCTATTTATTATTACCTTCTTTTCATCCTGAAACGTCAGATTATTTTTCTTCCTCTTCTAAAAGAGACATTTGACGTTATGAAAATGAGGATAAAAATCCCCTCTTTTTTTTTAAATAAGAAATAAAATGAATGAATAAAAATATTATTATGACATTTATGTTGAAAATTTAAACACTCGTTTTCAAGTCTTTTTTTCTTACCTTTATAGCTATATAATTTCTAGAATAGAGAACCAAGTGAAAAGGAAAAAGCTCAAAGCACTTTGGGTCGATCGGATTATCACCCAATTCTCTTTCTCCTCATTTTCTACGAAACGAAGATATCAGGATTAAGGGGGAGTCTCGTTGGATTGATATTTTGTGTTCTAATAATAGGTAACGGCGGTGAACCGTGAGACTCAGTACCAAGACAAGCTCGAAAACACTTTACGTTTCTTTTACTATTTCCCTCTTCAATTTTGTCTTTCTCTCGAGTTCTTCATTCTTTTCATTCGACAATGCATCCGTGCGCGCGCGTGTCCTCCTGGGTTAAATTCAGACAAATACTCAATACAATTTTCTACGAAGTCACCACAATCTACTCGAAGGCCACAATTATCAGCTACCCTCGATTAACCGGAGCTCCATTCTTCTGGAACGATCATTCGACCGAAGAAATTCGTATACAGGGATGAAAGAAGAAGTCCAAGTCCTTTTCTTCCGTTTGTAATCAATTTTTTCAAACTGCAGAAAAATTTTAACGAAAAAAAGTCCTCAACTCGGCAATTGAGAAAAAGTTAATTTTTCAATTCATCGATTCATTCGCAAATGAAAGAAAATTTCCTGTTTATTCAACCTATTTTGTTAATGATTTTCCACGAAGCCATTTGTCTCCATTGATTTCAAAATTATGGAGTACTATCGATTCGTAACGATCTGAAAAAAATGTTCGAGATACCGTCGAAAGCTGAGTACATCAATGTAGGGGAAATCGGGGCAAAATGGACCGCCAGGGTAAAATGATCCAGGATTTTTTTTCGAAGTGAAGGACTTTATGAAAAAATTTGAAAAAATTCACAAATATGCTCCAACATGTCTGTCCTGTTGAGTAATTTTTTCAACCATTTTCGTAGAGCCCTTCACACTTAAAAAAAAACCCAGATCTATATAGTGGGAAAAAATGGCGCACATAAATTTACATGAGAAGAGTTTTGTATGGAGATTATTTTACTCTTTTATTTCATAAAAATATACAGGGGCGTAACGGGTGTTGTACAACTACTAACGTAATAATGATTATAATTGGTCTACTCGCTATCTTCAATGCCTGGAAGCCAGGATAATGGTAGCTGGTGAGTGAGCGCGCGCGCACACACCGCGAGTATTATGGCCGGTGTATATAAAAGCACCCAACATATAAACGCCAGTACGATCTTGATATCCCCACTTTTTCTACACTTGTAATGTTATTTTCTCTAGTTGTATTAGTGAGGAATAATAAAACTCCATGTATATGTGTATCACAATGGCAGTAGTTTATCTTGGCGAGTTTCTGCATTCTGTTAATAGTCAAAATGACCTACCGCAATATTTTCCGGAAATTCTAGTACTCGAGGAAATAAAAAATTATCTTTTATTCAGCCAAGTTGGCCAGGGTCATAGCTTTCACGAATAGGAAAAAATAATCATTTTCACCAATGATTCAATTACTTTGTTCTATTTACACTGATAAAATTATTCAGATTAGAATTGACGAAAAAAAAATCCCCATTAAATATCCCCAACAATGTTACAAGGGTAATCACAATTTTTACGATCCCGTAAACGCTGTTATTACACGTTACAGATCAGGGGATTGATCCACCGGTTCCGAACGTCCCCAATTCTCTACAACCACTGCAAAAAAAAAAACGCACAGCTAAAAAAAAACTGCAAAAAACCCATACAAATATTGGTAGCAGTGAGGTAGTTCATTTCTAATCATCACTCGTCATCGCCCCTCCCCCCCATCCCTCCCGGAAGATGACTGAGGTAGTTCGCAACCTGGCACTGTGAAAAGAACCCACAGTATCTGTGGATCTCTGGCCTATGTGGTAAAAGTGTTGCGCATCGATAATTATTGCTCGTAAAACTTAGCCAGGCGAGATATCTGCACACACATACACACATACATATATTTATATAGTTGTGCTTTTGTTTGGCTGCACTGAAAACGAACATTTTATTATTATTTCAACATTGTTATTACGTTTGAATACTCAGGGGGGGTTAATATTCAGAGCGAGAATACGCGAGATAAGAATTTTTTTTTCAAGTTGGGAAAAAAAATAATGGTGAGGAGGAAGGGGGGGGGGGGGGGGGACGAAAAAATGAACGTTATGTGAATGCACACAGAGGGGAGGAGGTCAAGAGCCTCGATTAACGCTCTCCCTCGATTATTATTCACGGTCCATCCGCGTACAGGATTTTTCATGAAGGATAAGAGAAGTGGGGCGGAGTCAGTTGGGCACATGCATATTCGAGAGAAAAAATAAAAAATAAATATTGGAACGAAGTGCGGAGGAGGAGGAGGAGAAAAAAGAATTAAGAGAGAATACTTGTGGGGTCTTTATTTGCCTCTCTCGTTGTTACTGAACCTTTTTCCACTGCTGCCGTCAGTCCGCTTAACTGTAGATCAATCAATACTGCTTGAACCCAAATGATCCCCCCCTCCTCTCTTTCATTTCACTCTCTCACTCTTTTTTAGCTCTCTAACGAGCCTCATATCCTTCGTACTCGATTGTACAGGAGAAAGGGGGTAGCGGGGTGAAAGGGGGGGGGGGGGGGGGGTAGGCTCAAATGAAGAGGCACACTGACGGAAAGAAGGAGGGTAAAAAAATAAGTAAAGGAAATCGTTACAAAATGGCCCTTGAGAAACACCGCGCTCATGAGAACATCGGTGGTGGGGGGAGACAGTAAAGAGATACGGGGGCGTTGCCGGGAGGAGAAGAAGTGGGTGAGAGGGAGAGAAAAAGAGGAGAAACACCAGAGTTGAAAGGGGGGAATAGTGAACAAATGAACGGGCGATCAAGATCCTGCCATCCGGATCATTTCTCAGGTCCTCGTTCCACCTTTAGCTTGATTACCCAGAGCATGGATCATTGGCCGAAATACTTGGAGAAATCAATCCTCAATATTATCAACTACTTCGTTTCAACGGAAACTTGATTGATGCATTTACTGTCAGCTGGAAATTGGTATAAAACCATTCATTTTGGCGCAAGACTTTTGGGGTTATTTGGAAAGCAATTTACTTTGTCATTTCATCTTTTCTAATTATCTTCAAAAATTATTAGAGCATTCATAATCTAAATGGTAGATGGAGAAAATTGTAAAGAGCTTGACAAAAAAAAATCAATGACAAGTAGAGATAACACCTGTATATTCTCGCCGTTTTTTTTATTGTTTTTTTTTTCACCTCAATCCTCTTCGAGTTCGTTTTTTCTGAAGTTCAAACTAGGTAGAATGAACGACCAAACACGTTAATTAATTATCGGTGAACAACCCTGGGGATACAAGGCCTCGTATTTCCGAATCGATTTTGACTAAAATTTATCGATACACACACACACACACACACACACAGATACTCTGTCTCTATCTGTTTATGCACATATTTAGTGGCTATACGCGAAAATGTTAACCCTCGAGGGGTTGGATGGTGTGCCAGGGTACTTGAAAGAGATGAAAAGAAAATTAAGAGAAAAATAAATAGAATAAAAAAATAAATAAAACAGTCGTTTTGCTGTCGGCGCGCAGGCGTTTAAGGGATGCGGTGTGGGGGCCCAGGTATTATAAAAGCAATTAGAGAGTTTCAGATTAGATATAGCACATCGTACATAACAAATATGATAATACGCCTTGCTAGCCCCAAGGGCCAACTCACTCCCTCTCTCGCTCTTTTTTCAAAGATGAAACCGTGAGGAGAGGGGGGGGGGCAGAGCTGGGAGACGGGTTAAACGGAATCATTAATAATCGGAGTTAACTAATCTGTCTGTCGCTATGAGCACGCTCATTTTCACTGCTATTTTTATTAAACGCGTAATGTTCATAATTTTAATTCAACTTTTTTTTTTCTCAACTAAATAATTTTATGTTCATCATTTGCAAGATAATAGGAAATTTTGTAATTGCCGTTTTTCTTTAGAAATACTGGAGCTACAAAAAAAAGGTCATAGAGAAATTTCTCAATCTCCATTATTTTTTAAGTTATTCCAAGAAATTACGAGAGTGAAATTGACTTCTCGTCTCACAAAACAATTTCCAAATTTCTTGTTCATCATGAATTAAATAGTAAATTCATATTTATCCAAGTAATTAACGCAATGACAGTGAAAGATAAATTTCTATTTATTTTTTTTTACATTTTTTGGTTTACAGCTGTACGAGATAAACGATGACCCAAAACGCAAAGAATTTCTCGACGATCTCTTCAGTTACATGCAGAAACGAGGTGAGTATTAGCGTCTATAGCGCACACATTGAATAAGAAATAAAAGGAAAAAAAAAAGAAATGAGTGAAGCAATAATAATGAAGAGGAATTACGTGAGAGTAAATTGGTCAAGACGTCAGTTGACTTAAGCAATCTCGATCATTCGAAATACGACGGAGTTATTTTTTTTTATGGAATTAATCGTGCAAATATTAGCTTTAACGATCGAACGTTTTCAAGGCTCGAATCACTTATTAGTTGGCAAATATTACTCGTGTCTATCTGCTGCAGTAGAAAAAAAAACGACACGTGTATATTAAACTATCTTACGGATTTTCACTCGTCCCTGTCAACTATTCAATGATGAATTACGTCTGTCTTGGCACGAATTCCACTCAAATTCAACCACGAATAATAAAGAGAAAGAGATTAAAAAAAAAAAAAGTTGAAATGAATTGAGTTGGATCATGGCCCAGTATTAACATCAAAAACATTTACTTAGTATTTCATTTATAAAGAGAATTAATTTGAATGTTTATTGAGTTAATTACGTTACTTATATCTCATTACGTGAAAAACATGATTTTCAAATTATCCACTTGATATTTAAACACAACGTGTATGCTATTAAATTTCATTTTATGTATGAATGTCTATTCCACGTGCAATACCCGCATTACACAGTACTGCTTCCTGTGAACACGTGGATTCGATTTTAGCGCGGGAAATAGGAGGGGCAGTTATAAAACGACTTTTCAACTTAGCCACTTGCCAAAAACCGTTGAAATCATCAAGCATTAAGAGAAGACACATTAGTTCAAATGTGTCACGACAATGTTGCCTCCAATTCATGTTAGTGCAGTGAAGTTTAGGCTAAATGAAGTGGCTGTGTGGGCTTCATTTAATACGTTCAAGTGCATCAAAGTTCAGATTCAAATGAAGCAAAAAAAATCTTGATGTTTAGTTCATTTAATTGTACTCTATGAGATTCCACTGTTTTATTTTATTTCGGTGACGATTGCCGGGCCGGAAATCACCCGGTTTCTCTAATTATAAACATGGCGACGCGTCCATCAATCAAACTGCGGGAGAGATGTATTTTATCTTCTTCTTTTTTTTCAACTCTTGAGTAAAATACTCGAAGCGGAATCTATTATTGTCACTAAACATTTTCGTTAATTATATTGAAAATAAAGGACAGTTGGAAGATGTGAAATTTCGATTCAATCAAATTCTCATCTTTCGGTTTCTATTAGAGGAGACTGGGCAAAATGAATCTTATTTTTTTTGGACTGAAGATCTCTACGAAAAAATCTGGAAAAAATTGAGAAGATACTCGAAGATGTCTGCATTGTTGGAGAATTTTTCCATTCATTTTCATAAATTTCGCCCCCGTCTCCCCTAATTAGGAAAGAAAAAAATTCAATAATGATTTAGAATTTTTTTTAATTCATTGGATTCATTGAAACAGCAAAAAAAAAAGGAGTCGTGTCACGTGGCTTCAAAAATCGGTTACTCACCCCCTGGAGACCCATTATATTCGGTCTCAAGCCTCCCCGCTCACAATAATTCAACACTAACGTAATACACGCCTCGGAGCCGACAAGCGAACTTATAAAAGGATCATTCATCACCCCCGCGCCTCTGTATCGAGAGAAAAAGGGAGAGAGAGAGAGAGAGACAGTCAACAATTTGTGCTGCTATCACCACCACTAGTCCTTCCCCTTTCGTGAATAATAATTTCCCTATTTCCACGTACTCACTGCCACCTGCAAACAGATGAACATTTTAATCATTTTTCATTAGCTCTTTTTTTCAGTATAATGACTTTTTAATAATTCGGTATCAACGCGACAGACTCACTGACAAATCGATATACAAAAGGCACATATACGCCGAGTCGTTATAAATCTTCAGGCATTTAATATGCAAATCTCGGGTCCCCTCCTCCTCCTCCTCCTCCACCACCGACACCCAAGGACCCAAGCAACTCGTATTACCTTCTTTTTTTATTTCCTCCAAATGTTCTTTTTTTTTCATTCAATTTTTTTCTCTATTTTTCTTTCTTCTCATTTCGCGTATATGCTTCTCACCTCTTTCTCTCACTTTATTTTTATTACCCCGCGGCCGAACGAGTTTCGATCCCAAGCGTAACTCACCACTTGTTCCTAAAAGACTCGCCATACTCAACTGATGCGTCATTTCTCTTGAGTTCATAAACAAAATTAAGAAAAATAAAAAATGAATAAGAAAAATTATGGAATTATAAATTTTATTTCTATACTATTCAGTGACACATGATCTTTATGATCCTTTGAGTACTTGCAGATAATTGAGATAATACAATTACAGAGTTTTTTTTCCATCAATTTTCCTTTATTTTTTGTCACAAAGCAAAATTTAATAGATTCTCACGAACAGTTAATATCTCACACATTTGCAGTAATATAACCACGTGCATTTTTTATTTTTTTCCGTCACACAGTATAATTCCCATGCACACTTGTGAACACGAGCATGCAGGCGTGCTGTCTGCTATACACAACATTACCAGTACATTGACACATTGAACTTAATTAAAATCAGTAAAAAGAAAATCCACATGAAATTAGTATCGTGTTTGACAACCGTTAGTCATCCAAAATTAATGAAAAAAAAAAAAAAGAACCAGTAAGAATTGTCCCTTTGAAAACATTATTATTTTCCAAGTCTATCCAAGTTCCGCACGCTAGTACTCCCCCCCTCCTTCATCTCTCAATCTGCACTAGTTCATTTCCATTGTACAACAAAAGTGGCCGAAACGCGTGATTTAACCGAACGCTAAAACCCAAGGATTTTTCTTTATTATTCGCGTTATTTTGTACTGAAAGCACGTACAGTGTAATACATAGTATCGTCTATAACTACTGCCAAGCACGGCACCGATTACTATTAGACCATAGAAGAAAAAAAAATGAAGTCATTTAAAGAAAAATTAATTTTATCCTTTTTTTTCAAAACGTCAGTGTCTCAATTAAGTGGTAACAAGAAACAGAGAAAAATTATATCAAACATGAGAGTTTTTTTCCTTGAAAAACAAGAACCCGATGATTTTCAATTTATCTGTGCTCCATTAAATGAAACCTCTCCGGTAATTACATTTGTGCCACGTTGATAGCCGGACATCAATCTCCGACCTTGGCGTCTCAAAGGGCCATTAACACTTTGGACGAGTTCGATCTCCTGCACTCGTGTATATTTCCCATTCCCAATATTCTCTCCCTCCTTTACAACTTGAGGCAATCAGTTTACTATCAACAATAAATATGAAAATGAATATTTTTTAAGTTTCAAAGTGAAGGAACCCCTCCGAAACGAAAATGAGCGAGAGAAAATACTTTAGAGAGTAGCTATAAAACAGCTTTTATATTTATTTATTTTCCTTTAATTTATTATATTTTGCCTTGAAAGGGCCAAGGGCTGACCCCTGGCCATTTAATTTTCGCTTCTTCAAGCATTAAAAGCATCACTGTAAAATGGGCCTGCAATGTAAAATGAATCGGAATTTTTTTTGAGAGTCAAGGTCTTTTCACAAAAATTTGAAAAAATTATTCAATAATGTAGACATATTGCAGCATCTTTGGGAATTTTTTCAGTTTTTTTTGCAAAGTCCTTCACTCCGAAAAAAAAAAATCTTCAATGATTTTCCGCCCCGACTGTGATTTCTCATTGGAAAACAATCGCATAAGAATTGATTGCACTGGGTAATAACGTGGGACGCTAGGTGAAAACTGAGGGAAAGGTAAACTGACGTTAAAAGAGCCGATGAGTTATGGCAGAGTGACGTTGAGAGGTGCCGTAAAATCTATCCCGGTCTGACTATTACTACTAGCCTACTGCGGTGGGTTAATTTAATTTTTTCAAAATCTCCTATACCCGAAAAAAAATCGGATTACTCCAACTAATAAATTTAATGATTCACACAGAAAACACTGAGCGTAGAAGACGCGCAGAAGTGCGTAATCACTGCACATGTGTGCGTACTTCACGTTCTCACAATCGAACGTGATGTACGCACACTCGGTGCGTGATGTACGCACACGTGTGCGTGATGTACGCACTCTTTTTGCGTGATCTACGCACACTTGTACGTGATCTACGCACACTTGTGCGTGATCTACGCACACTTGTGCGTGATCTGCGCACACTTGTGCGTGATCTACGCACACTTGTGCATGATCTGCGCACACTTGTGCGCGATCTACGCACACTTGTGCGTGATGTACGCACAGAAGTGCGTGATGTACGCACAGAAGTGCGTGATGTACGCACAGAAGTGCGTGATGTACGCACAGAAGTGCGTGATGTACGCACACTTGTGCGTGATGTACGCACAGTTGTGCGTGATATCGACACACGGTAAATAAGCGAAATAAAGCGAAATAGACGTTAATATGGGATCAGGAGGGAGTTTTTCCAGTTTTTCGTAAGTATCTCGGTGAATAAGCGAGATAGAGCGAAATAGATATCAATATTGAATCAGGAGAGAGTTTTTTCAGTTTTTCGCTATTATCTAGGTAAATAAGCGAGATGGAGCGAAATGGACGTTAATATGGGATCATCGTGGAGTTTTTCCAGTTTTTCACGATTATCTCGGTGAATAAGCGAGATAGAGCGGAATGGACGTTAATTTGGGAGCAGGAGGGAGATTTTCCAGTTCTTCGTGATTATCTCGGTGAATAAGCGAGATAGAACGAAATTGATACCAATATTGAATCAGGAGAGAGTTTTTTCAGTTTTTCGCTATGATCTCGGTAAATAAGCGAGATAGAGCGAATTGGACGTTAATATGGGATCATCGGGGAGTTTTCCAGTTTTTCGCGATTATCGCGGTGAATAAGCGAGATAGAGCGAAATTGATACCAATATTGAATCAGGAGAGAGTTTTTTCAGTTTTTCGCGATTATCTCGGTGAATAAGCGAGATAGAGCGGAATGGATGTTAAGATGGAAACAGGAGGGAGTTTTACGTGATTATCTCGATGAATAAGCGAGATAGAGCGAGATTCATACCAATATTGAATCAGGAGAGAGTTTTTTCAGTTTCTCGCTATCATCTAGGTAAATAAGCGAGATGGAGCGAAATGGACGTTAATATGGGATCATCGGGGAGTTTTTCCAGTTTTTCGCGATTATCTCGGTGAATAAGCGAGATAGAGCGAAATGGACGTCAATATGAGATCATCAGGGAGCTCTGTTAGTTTTTCGTGATTATCTCGGTGAATAAGCGAGATAGAGCGAAATAGACGTCATTATGAGATCATCAGGGAGCTCTTTTAGTTTTTCATGATTATCTCGGTGAATAAGCGAGATAGAGCGAAATGGACGTCAATATGAGATCATCAGGGAGCTCTTTTAGTTTTTCGTGATTATCTCGGTGAATAAGCGAGAGAAGGCGAGATGGACGTTAACTTACACTACTCAAAAAAATTCAAGGAACAAAAAATTTTTCCATTTTTTTCAGTGATTTTTGGAAGACTGTAACTTTATGGAAAATGGTCGGATTGAAATTAAGAAAAAAGCATTTTGAAGCTTGAAATGTCTAGTTTTGAAATCTTTCAAGGAAAATTTTTTTGGAGCATTCCCTATGATGCAAAGAGAGGAAAAGAAGCGAAAGAAAAAAAATCAAATTGGCCTGTAGACCATTGAAAATGGTCTACAGGCTCAGAAAAAATTTTTGCAACTTGACCAATGCAAGGATCACTTAGCCCAACTCTTTAGCTTCAATTTCTTTTTTTTTTTCCTTCGTACAATCATTTGTCTCTGAGATATCGACTGTTGAATGAAATTTCGTCTTTTTCTCTTCGATCATCGATATCTCGTGAACTACTGATCGTACAGCGAACGGATGGTGGGTTTCACAAACTTGAATAAATTCTCTAGAGGTGGCTTTTGGAATTTGATTTTTTTAAAAATTAATTTTACACGTAATATTGGTTCGAAAAATTACCAAAAAATAACGTTTTTTCACTGTTCTCGTAAGTCTACCTAAACTTTGTCATTTTTCGGAGGTCTGCTATTGTCTTTGGGTTTTTTCTTAGCTGAATGTATGCCCAAACACCCTGGAAAATTTCAAGTCAATTGGTTGAGCCATTTTTTCTCCCCGACCGATCAAAGTTGTAGCAAGAATTAAAGGAACAATATGCTGGTTCCTTCAATCCTAATTAATGAAGGTTTTTTTTTTGTAAAAATTTCGTTCCACACGCATACACATATTCTTGCAAATTTCAGTTTTTATCAAATTTATTTTTAATAAACGAAATATTCCGATATCCAATGTTCCAATGTCTTTTTCTCCTCATTTTCCGATCATTAGGGGAATCTTTAAGACGAAATTCTTACAAAATAAAACCTTCATTAATTAGGGTTTAAGGAACAAGCATATTGTTCCTTTAATTTTTGCTACAACCTTGATCGGTCGGGAAAAAAAATGGCTAAACCGATTGACTTGAAATTTTCCAGGGTGTTTGGGCATACATTCAGCTAAAAAAAAAACAATTCCAGTAGCAGTCTTCCAAAAAATGACAAAGTTTAAGTAGACTTACGAGAACAGTGAAAAAACGTTATTTTTTGGTAACTTTTCGAACCAATATTACGTGTAAAATTAATTTTTTTAAGAATCAAATTCCAAAAACCACTTCTAGAAAATTTATTCAAGTTTGTGAAACCCGCCATCCGTTCGCTGTACGATCAGTAGTTCACGAGATATCGATGATCGAAGAGAAAAAGACAAATTTTCATTCAACAGTCGATATCTCAGAGACAAATGATTGGACGAAGAAAAAAAAACAAATTGAAGCTGAAGAGTTGGGCTAAATGATCCTTGCATTGGTCAAGTTGCAAAAATTTTTTCTGAGCCTGTAGACCATTTTCAAAAATGAAAAAAATTTTGATTTTTTTTCTTTCGCTTCTTTTCCTCTCTTTGCATCATAGGGAATGCTCCAAAAAATTTTCCCTTGAAAGATTTCAAAACTAGACATTTCAAGCTTCAAAATGCTTTTTTTAAAATTTCAATCCGACCATTTTTCATGAAGTTACAATCTTCCAAAAATCACTGAAAAAAATGGAAATTTTTTGTTCCTTTAATTTTTTTGAGTAGTGTAGTATCAGGAGGGAGTCTCTTCACTTTTTCGCGACTATATTGGTGAATAAGCGAGATAGAGCGAAGTAGACATATGGAATTATGAGGAAGTTTTCACATGAAATAATGTCCTTTTGATCCCAAATTAACGTGCATTTCACTCTATTTCACTTATTCACCGGTATAGTCGTGAAAAATCTAATAAACTCCCTCCTGATCCTAAATTAACGTGCACTTCGCTGTATCTCGCTTATTCACTCTGAGAATGACCAAAAACTGGAAAAACTCCCTAGTGATCTCATATTAACGTCCATTTCACCCCATCTCGCTTATTCACCGAGATAATCACGAAAAACTGGGAAAACTCCCTCCTGATCCCAAATTAACGTCCATTTCGCCCCATCTCGCTTATTCACCGAGATAATGACGAAAAACTGAAAGAGCTCCCTGGTGATCTCATATTGACGTCCATTTCGCTCTATCTCGCTTATTCACCGAGATAATCGCGATAAGCTGGACAAACTCCCTCCTGATCCCAAATTAACGTCCATTTGGCTCAATCTCGCTTATTCACCGAAATAATCACGAAAAACTAGACAAACTCCCTCCTGCTCCCAAATTAACGTCCATTCCACTCTATCTCGCTTATTCATCGAGATAATCACGTAAAACTGGAAAAACTTCCTCCTGCTCTCATATCAATGTCCATTCCGCTCTATCTCGCTTATTCGCCGAGATAATCGCAAGAAACTGGAAAAACTTCCCGATGATCCCATATTTACGTCCATTTCGCTCTATCTCGCTTATTTACCGAGATGATAGCGAAAAACTGAAAAAACTCTCTCCTGATTCAATATTGATATCGTCGCCTTAGAGTGAATGGGGCGTAAGTGCCAAAAACACGAAATTCTGGTGTGAAAGGGACGTATGTCCACTTATCACTCCAAAATTTCTTTTATGGCCTCTGGAACATTATTTGGATAATTGAAAATTGAAATAACAAAGTGGCATAACTACCAATTTTAAAATGAAAGGGACGTATTTCCACACTTACGCCCTTTTGTTACTTCCTTTTCAAATGTTGAATAATTGTTGAAGTTAAAGTGAAAAGGACGTATCTCCGCACTTACGCCTCTTTGTTTTTATCATTTTTTTTTATCTCATGAGAATATTCGGAGTTACGACCTTTTGTTTTTAGGTTTTCTCATCTGGATTTTGGCACTTACGCCTTTTTGTTTTTAGCGATTTGTATCTAAACTATGGCACTTACGCCTCTTTGTTTTTAATTTTTTCCGATGATTAGAGAAAATTCAATGAAAACACTAAAAACAAAGGGGCGTATCTCCGGCACTTACGCCTTTTTGTTATTAGTTTTTTCCCGATAATTAGGGAAAATCCAATGAAAACACTAAAAACAAAGAGGCGTATCTCCGGCACTTACGCCCCTTTGTTATTAGTCAGTGGTACTTACGCTTATGTGTTATTATTTTTTATTTTTTTACTAATATTGCGTAAAAGGCCTTGGAAAGCCTATTGGAGCAATACGCACTATTAGTGGAGATACGCCTTTTTGTTATTTTGAGAAAAAAAAATCGGGAAGAATGGCACTTACGCCCCTTTCACTCTAAGGCGACGATATCTATTTCGCTCTATCTCGTTTATTCACCGAGATAATCACGAAAAACTAGAAAAACTCCCTACTGATCCCATATTAACGTCTATTTCGCTTATTTACCGTGTGTCGATATCACGCACAACTGTGCGTACATCACGCACAGCTGTGCGTACATCACGCACAGCTGTGCGTACATCACGCACAGCTGTGCGTACATCACGCACTTCTGTGCGTACATCACGCGCTTCTGTGCGTAGATCACGCACTGCTGTGCGTAGATCACGCACTTCTGTGCGTAGATCACGCACAAGTGTGCGCAGATCACGCACAAGTGTGCGTAGATCACGTACAAGTGTGCGTAGATCACGCACAAGTGTGCGTAGATCACGCAAAAAGAGTGCGTACATCACGCACACGTGTGCGTACATCACGCACCGAGTGTGCGTACATCACGTTCGATTGTAAGAACGTGAAGTACGCACACATGTGCAGTGATTACGCACTTCTGTGCGTCTTCTACGCTCAGTGTTTTCTGTGTGTTGGAAACGAGCGGCAAGATCTCGAATTTCTCGTGCCCTAAATTTTCAAATTCAAAAATCACATTATTATATTCCAAGGAATATTCTCATCGTAAAATGATGCCAACGAATTTACAATCCACCCAGGAGTCCATCCAGTCTCTCCTCCCTCCCCTCTCCCATAAATAGTATATAACCACCATAAAATAAAAACCCCTGGTCATCGTGGGCTCTCTCTGTAGGCAACGGTGCTATTGCCGATGGGCGGATTTCAGTCATAGAGTCATTGTGACGTGACGGACTGTCCTTTGACGGATCGCTCATAAAATCCCTCACTGGATTGTGCTACAGCTTCCAAGAATTACGGACGGAAAGCGAAATTTCATATTCAGTTTGTATTTCTCTCATTTTAGCTGCGAGGAAGAGCCCACCCGCTGACACCTCCGGCTGTTTGTACATTTTTTTTTCTCTCCTCAGTTACCTATTCGAAATCTCCGGGATTATGTCAGGATTACAGGGATAGAATTCGGCCTCCAGACAAAACGACAGCGAAAGGATTCAATTCATCTGGAAGTTTATATCCTTGAGGAAATGAACTATTGGCTCTTTTTCTTCAAATTATTATCATTATTATTATTATCTTCTAATCAGGAGTTAAAAAAAATCGCTAAATTGTTATTAATGTAAAACACGTGAAATTCATTTAAACACTGTAAATAAATTAAAACCTATCTGTATTCTCTCCACAAAGTTTATGGGGTCGAAGACAGCAACGAGTTTGCCAGTAAGGAATTCGCGCACGTACAAACTCTCCCGAACAGTTTTCGTATATAACCCGTGAGGGATAAAACCCGCCAGTGGCATCGCACACATAAGAGTTTAGGAGCAACTCAAACCATTCTCTTTTCTCTCTTTCTCTCTCTTGCTTCACACTCTCGCAAGTGCTTTTGTAGAAAAGCATTTAACTCAATGACGTCTGCACATTCTAGACACCCTGACGCCCAAGTGAACCGTATTTGCTACTGTATAACCATCGCTACTTTGGATCATTCGTTACACATTCAGTGACGTAATTGTAGAAATTCTTGAGCTTCAACCCCCCGTCAGTCTGCCAAAAGTCTCACAAGCGTATTTTCACCCGAGGTGGAAAAGCCAGTATTGAACAAATAAAACGAGGGAAAATTAATTGCGATTTGAGGGGAAAAAATTTATTATTTCCTTCAATTAATTCAGTAGTGAAGAAATGAAGCAAAATGAGTCGATTTTTTTCACCGCATTTTTTTTTATATGACTTCCGAAATTAATGGAAATGCTTATAGGGAATTTCAAGAGCTATAAAAAAAGATTAGATTAAAAAGTGCGTATCTCCATTAGTTCCGGAGATTTTACCTGTTTGCTACCGATTTTTTTTCGCGATGAGAAAAAAAACTAAAAATTCTTTAAAAACAATCAAATTGATTATTTTAAATTGAACAAATTTTTTTTCATCCTCTTCCATTGAAAATTGAAACACTCATCTTCTCATGTCAGTCTGTGTCACAATTAAATTCCATTTGACTATAAAAATCATAAATATCTTCATTGATCACAATCACCCTGTGGCGCTGTGTAACGCCAGGTAGTTTTTCTCACTCGAATGACTCGGTTAAAAAGTGCTGCCCCCCAGTTCATCCCCCTCCATTGGCTCGCAAGCCGGCATACATAGCCTGTATATTAGTATAGAGGAGTGTCCCAGCGTGACTCGTGCCACGAGGACGCCCATTCACGAGAAGGTAACCTAACCGACTTCATTCTTCTCGACTCGACACAACTCTTCTCGCCTCAGTTTCTTTTTTTTCCACCTTTACACATTTCCTTTTGTGACCCTCTTACCCCCCAGCGAAATATGTCTACAATTAGGGGAAAGTGACGAAATAAATTGTACTCAAATTTTTCCCCCAAAATTATGAGGAAACGTTTGCAAATGAATAACAAAGAATTTTCAAGTGATAAAATCCATTTTTTTTAATCAAACAAGATAATTCCAAATAATTGTCATTCTTTGAATTCTATTTCTCCCGTACAATTCAAGAATGAATTGTGTAGGTGTTTAATTTACGAGTATTATAAATACAACCAGCGGGCATTTTCTCTCACACACACACACACGACTCAAAACTAATTTGCTTATTAATATTTCACAACACCATCCAAACCGATTGCTCTCTTAAGAGGTAGGGAGTATCCAGTGATATATCGTTTTCTCTACCATTTCTCTTTTGGAGTTCATTTTTTAAAAAACCCCCGTGCCGCTGAATCCGTTACTCTCGCCCACACGATCTCAATAAATACCTCTCATTCACCCTTACACATTGCTACTGCATTTATTTTTTATCCCTCTAAATATTAAAAATTCAATTAAATTCTATTTTACCCAAAAAATTACAAGCTCTTGTCACATCAAAAGAATCATCGAATTGTGTTGACGAGTTGTAAAAACATTCATTTGAGTTCATAAAAGGATTCTTGTACCTTTGAGAAAAAGGTTAATTTCAGAAGAGGTGATAAAACGCGAACAGTTCCCCCTGGCGGTGACGGGACAAATCAAACCGCCTCATAAACTGTAATCAAAGGAACCGATGAGAAGCCCGTGAAGAAGCGCATTATGATATTTACTGAAGTTCTTCCCGTTGCTTTATTACTCGCAATATTATTTAAAGATTTTATTGTCGTTCTTTGCGCAGTTGGAAGCCAAATATAATAATATTATAGGTAAAGTTTTTCCAAAATGTTGGCCCACCCATGTAGAAGAGAGTCGCTAGCCGGATGAAGAAACACCCTTCTCACTTCACCTCAGCCGCACCCTTTTCTCACTTTTAAATCTCCAATATCCTTTGTCTATCGACTCATCAATATTTTCGTTTATTTTTCTTTTTGAATGAATATAATTTTATATTCAGTCTATCAGTGTTTCCCCCAAGAGACCAGAAAGGATAAGACACTCTATGATTTTTATTTTGTCACTATTCACGTATGTGTGTGTGTCTGTGTGTGTCTGCTGCAAGCAACAAGTTGGAGAGTGGAAGATTGGTAGAAGGGTGTGGATGATTGCCCTCTAGATCCCGCCTCGATTAGACACTAAATCCCCTCCCTGTGTGGCGCCACTGCTAGACCAATCACGACTATCTCGTCTCTCATCCTTCTACTCATCTCTCATCATTGTTATTTCCCATTGTAAAGTCATGTGGATTGTTGCATACGAAACAAAGGAAAATAAAGAAGAAGAAAAATATGAAAAATTTCGTTTTTTTTCTTCTTTGAACTGAGTACGTCACATAAATTATACCAATATTTCCGCAAATTTTCAACGAGATTATAAACTCTGATTTTAACACTAAATTTCCATTTCTACTGTCTGTCTGATCTCCATATCTATGATAGTTGCATTTCTCCCCCGACAATATACAACTGTCTCTACTTCAATCCCTTTTTCAATACAACTGAAAGAAGAGTTAGAGAAAGAGAGATCTATTTATAATACGTATGGCTCTTAGCTGGGCCAGCCTGTGAAGCAGTAAATGTCACGTGTATTTCATATCCAAGAACTCCACCCTCTCTTCCTCCTTCCCCTTTCTTCGTCTCATATTTTTTTTTTCTCTTCAACATCATCTCTTTCTCACACTCTCTGCAGACACATATAGCCAACAAAACAACGGGCCATTCCCGGCACAAATGCCAATTTCGTCTCTTTTAACGCAGTTGATAATGCCGCTTATTCCTCTTGTCTCGGGCTAACAAAGTTAACCCCAGTTTGAATGGAAAAATAAAATAAAACTGCCTGCAAATCATAATTTTACAAAAAATTAAATGCTTTTGAATTCTCGTTGATGCGTGCCAAAGGATACATTCAAATTTTTTAACGTGAAATTAAATTTAAAGGACTCTCTGTCGATTTTTTCGTGAAGTAATTGCCACTTGACCCTGAAAATTTTCGGGATTTAATTCATAAAGTTCTAGTAGGAGCAATGGCGGCGCTTTCTCCACTTGGCTGCGCGCGCACTGTAAATGGGTTACAAAATAGTACATAGTGTACTGATTGCAGGGACCGATAAATTCACAAAGTGGTTGGCCAATATTTCGGTGGGTTTATTCGATAGATTTCAGGGTCGTCACGCGAGTGATTCTAGGAAAAGTCGTTTCGTTTGCCCCGAATCCCCTCAGATTATACACCAAACGTGCAAGCACCAACAAACGTTACCTCCGAATGTGGCCACAGTTTCGGGTTAATAAAGGCCTCCAGGCTTATTTTTTTTTATTATTATTTCAAGAGCCGATCGTTATTAGATCGGGCACTCCTCCTCTATCAGTCTCGTGCACACCACGGTCATCACAATAACCCATAAAATGCAACATTTTGTTTCGTATACCAATTACTGGCTGACCACCTTGCCTCGCCCAGCCGGATGGGCACGTATTGCCAATTCCTCTCCTCTCTCTTTTTCCTTTCTTCAATGAATGAATAAACCGATTTGATTGACTTTGTATAATGAGTAAAATGTCGATTGTACCATTCATAGAATGAGCTTTTTCTCTTTTACGAGAGGTTTTACAAGAAACTTTTGAAAAAATCATTTGAAAATGTAAACATGCTGTAGCATTTTCTCAATTTCACAGATTTTTTTCTAAAATCCTTCACTCGGAAAAAAATAGTTCATTCTGCCTCGAACGTTCATTTTGCCCCCATCTCCCCTATATTAAAAGATTCCAAGGACATTTCTCTCAATCTGTCTGTTCGCATTTTGATGACCTGTTGGTCTGGTTTTGCGGGCAATACGAGATTGGTTATTTCGTTTTGAAAAAGCCAAAAGGTTCAATGTGCAATGGCCAAGCGCGCTTAGTTTCTCTCTCAGTACCCGCAGCGGGACGCGCGCGGCTTTGGCGGCCATTATAAAAATAACTGCTGATTGGACGCCCTACCAAGAAAAGTCGTAATCGCCATCCTGAATGCCTCTTTTATCTCACTCATTTCAAATGTCTCTTCATTCTTGTGGCAAACAATAAGAGAAATCCCCCCTTCTTATTCTCTTCTTTCCATGGATTTTCATACTTCTCTCTTTCTCTCCAATTCCAACTGTCTCTTTTCATTCGTCAATTCTTCTCACAAATTTCATTGAATGAAATCTAAAGATGAGAATGAAAAAAAAGATTTATTGAAAAATTATGAAAAAAAAAACATTGTATCACTCAAGTTTCTTACAAGGCATACGTAACACTGAGTGTACATTTCATCCACAATACGAGAGTCAGTACTCTGTTAAATACTCTCGGTTATCCACCAACCAAACATATGTAAATGTCCCCCCCTGGCATTCGAATCACGTCTCGCGGGTATTCGCCATAAAAGCCATCCTTACACATTGTCTTGATACTCGGTTACGGTTATTGACGCGAATGCCAGCTCTCAGTTACCAATTTAACCTCAAAAACACTAGAGAATAACCAATAAAAAGAAGAAGAAACATAATTTTAAAAAAAGTAAAAATCTCTGACCTTCCCCAAACTTACAGACTCTCCCCCACCCAATCCCCTCTCAATTACTCCTCTAAATATTTAGATTCGCAGAACCATAGCGAGGGGCAAGCAATGAAAAAAAAATCCGAAATTTTACGGTTGAATTGAACGATCTCCGTTTAAAAATTTTCCGCGTTAATGCAACCGAAGCTGGCCGCCATATCGTGTCCGTCCGCCATTTTAGTCCGAATGGATTATTAAGAGTGAAAGAGAGATGGCAACAGTGCAAGGGACCGCAAACGCAAGAGGGGAGTTTTTCAAGAGTAAAAAAGAAAAAAAAGAGAGAGTAACTCTTTATTGTTGCGTCTTATATAGGGACATTAAACTGGTTGCTGGGACGCGTATATCAACAATAATTGCAGGGGCCAATAATAAAGCCAGAGGGGAGAAGGTATCCTCGATAGCCCGAAATTGCTGGTTCCCCTACCCCAAGTCTCTATCCTACCCCGTTGCAGTATTCTCCTCGCATTATTACCCCGCTATATATACTCTACGTGGTAAATATGGCGGGCACTCGTCTCGAATGAAAGGCAGGGCCCTTCTCGTCCACCATGACGGATAAACGATCCTCCTGATTCTTTTCTTTCTTGCATATATAATAAATACATATACATATTCTTCTATTTCCCCTTGTACCATTCCTGTTACCATCGTACACAAAATCGTTTGTAAGCTCGTAAAACTACGTCGCCCATCGCGTGATAGTCGCGAATTCGTTATTACTCTTGTTAACGCTATGCGCTCGTGCATAGGAATATACGTTGTTTGAGAAACTCGTAAAAACGGAGAAAAAAATAAATATATTCGCCCCTTCATTCTCTTTCCACACTCTCACCTGCAATGGATATCTCTCTCCTCTTAATGAAAGAAGGAAAAAAAAAGCAATTGTTTCAAGACTAAAGTTAATAATTGGAGTTTCAAAACAGAGTTATTCCAAAATAATTCGAATTTTCTTCAACTAATGAACTTATCTGTAAATATAGTAACGGAAGTTTTTTTTCTTCATTTTACTAAATATTTTCTTTTTCCACTTTCAGGTACACCGATAAATCGGCTACCAATAATGGCAAAGTCAGTATTGGATCTCTACGAGCTCTACAATTTGGTAATTGCTCGGGGCGGTCTTGTCGACGTAATCAACAAGAAACTGTGGCAGGAAATTATAAAGGGACTACACCTGCCGTCTAGTATTACATCCGCTGCATTTACACTAAGAACACAGTAAGTACTTTGAAATTATCACTGTTCTCAAGAATCAAAATTTCAATGATTCAATTAGTCAAAGGGATAAAAGACAGAATTCTGCCTTTTATCCTGAACTCAAACAGTTATAAAAGAAACATTCGCGTTTTAACACAATTTGATGACAAAAAAAATAATATCAAATCAATTTTCAATCGATCATTTTCAAATATTGTTTAATCGTTGCAATATCTCGCATTGAATTCGATAGTTTCATTTCACCAATTTCAATTTGAATGGATTTTTCTTCCTAAAACAGCAATTTTCCATCGATTGTATTTTAAAAGTCGATTAATCGATGTGATATGTCGCATTGAATTTAAGATATCGCGATATCTTGAACAACTTTCGACAGTTCTGTTGCACCTCAATTAGTTTAAAGGGGACATTAATTCACTATGAAAAGCAGTCATATTTCAATTTTTTAAATATCGATCAATCGATTCGTATCTCTCATTGCCTTCAAGAAATTGCATAACATTTGATAGTTCCGTTGCACCAATTTTAGTTCAAAAGGGATTGTGAAGGTAAAGGAAAAAAAGTACGTGTGACATGTGAGAGAAGGTGAATAATTGATACGAGTAGGCGTTAGGCTGTATTAATACGTAGACTCGGGTCGAGGCGCCTTGTTGTATGAATGATGGATGTACACAGAGTCGTCCCGGCAGAATGTCGGAACGTCATACACACAAACCCATCTACTGAGTTATTTTAACTGGGCGACAAAGTAAGATCTCAAACTACCACCTTCAATCCTTTCATTTTCCCTTTTTCTTTTATACTTGAAAAAAAAAGGAAGTATAAAAAATCCATCGCTTTTCTTCTTATTTCTCATAGTCTCTGTCACACGTTATACTCTTGCCTCTCAATCTGTTTAGACACGTCACTCATCATAAATGCGTTGTGACATATATTTAGCATCAATGTAATTATATATTTTCAAATAACCTGGAAAGATAAAATGAAACTCATAAAATTCAATGAAACCAATCAAATTGTAAAAATAACCGTATGAAATCACATCAAACACTTGTAAATGTAAAATAAGAGAATGTTACAAGTCAAAAGTAGATTTTCTCATCTGTATTTGTGTATTGATTCTCAGAAATTAAAGCAACCCACTCACGCTACCAAGAATTTACAAAAGGCGTAAAAGCGTTTGATATTATGTTGCTCTCTTCATCTTCATCTTCTTCTTCTTCTTCTTAATTTGTAATATCCTTTTGTATGCGGCAATAGCACAGCGATTACCACCAAAAGCCAATACACACTTGTATATTATTGTTACATGCATGAAAAAACATTTTGGGAGCACACCCGCTTATGATACGAGCCGCCATTCTTGTGTACACAAACATTTGGTAGCAGCTTAGTTGGGCCGTTATAACTTTGCCATCATTTTCACGATAATGATGATAACGCTGTCTAAACATTTTTCCCATGTTAAATGTAAAAATTGAAATAACATAAATTCCAAGATTGGATTCTCTTTGATGTTCACTCGCGTTTAATCTTCCTCATTTTTTTTTCTCCCTTTTTTTTTACATTCCCGTCTCATCAAGCATCAAACATAATATATCGTTAATCTTTTTTCTTTCCCTTTTGAATTTGATTATCACCCGAATTTTCAACTAAAAGATTTATAGCCAGTTTCTTCTTCAGGCATCAATGTGGATTCTTCTTTTTTTTTTTCAATGAAATATGAAAGAAAAAAATGATTTGGAGTGAGAGAAATATTCCCAATAGTTTTCGTCTGGTTTTGCGCACGCGGGGGCTTCTCCCAGACACAATCGTAAAAATCCGAACGATCCCCGCGCGAATTATAGGCTGCGGTATAACAGAGCACAAGTTTGAGTATATTCTTTTCAACGGTCCAACGAAGGACGAAATGGAGAAAGGAAAAAAAAGAAGAAAAAAAAGAGAAGAATATAACTTTTACCGTGTGCTTGATACGGTGTACAGTATACACTGTGTCTACCCCTTCCGGCTACAATCGATACTTGAGAAAGGTTAAAAAAAATAAGAGAGCAATAAAAATGAAGAAAGGGAAAGAGGAAGAGGAAAAAAAAAATAACATGAGAATGAGGGGGAAAATTATATTTATGCATTATGTATCGATGTCGAGATAACCGCGAGAAATGATGGTCGTAACTTTTGAATTCTACGTACACGTGAGACATTGATGGTCCAAGATTATGGCAGTTTTGATTGGTACAGGGCAAAATGGGATACTATTTTTTTTTCTTTTACTTCATTCTCTTTATACGAGAATGAATATTCTTTCTTTTGCCAAAGTTTTATTAAGTAAAGTTACGTTGATATTTTGATGGGAGTTGGGAGTTAATTTTTCTAGATTAACTGACGTTTATAATTTTAGATGGGCAAAGTAATTTGATGACGCCTAATGGGATGACGCCAAATTGTGGGATATAGGAATGATTTGCATTTGAAAATGTATTTTTTCTGCAATTCAAAAACATTCATTTTTTTCAACATGGGAGAGATCGGGACAAAATGATCCAGGAATTATCTTCAGAATGAAGGACTTTGCGGAAAAAACTGAAAAAAATTGCAAAGATGCTCCAGCATGTCTACATTGTTATGTAATTTTTCCAAATTTTTCCAGAAATGTCTTTACTCTAAAAAAAATCACGATTCATTTTGTCTCGATCCCAGAGAATAATTCAGATAGAGAAATGCAATTGTTTCTTGGCATGAATTGCACCAAGAGTCATAAAGAAATAAATAAACACCTGCATAATTCTTCCCAATTTATTAAACAAATTTTGCCTTTTTCAGATACATGAAGTACCTCTATCCATACGAATGCGAGAAACGAAGACTATCAACACCAGCTGAATTGCAAGCAGCAATTGATGGTAACAGACGTGAAGGACGTCGTAGCAGTTACGGTGCCTACGGTGGAGGAGGTGGGAGTGATAATATGATACAAAGAAATCCCCATACACCAAGTTCATTAGCATTGCACGCTCAAATGTCACCATTATCATTGGTAACAGCGGTAGGAGGTCAGCATCATGGTTCACAGTCACTGGTTAATGGGAGTGCAGCACATACCCCCTTGCCGCACCATCCTCATCATCCCCAGGGTCCATTGGGACAGCCACCGAATGGTAATTAACGTCTCCAATCCCACTCAGAGTCTCTCATTAACAAACAGAAAAAAAAGGGGAACAGAAAGAAAAACCCAGTTCTTCCTTTAATCATTGAAATTCCGTTATGAAAAATCCCACAGAAAAAACCTATACCAAAAAAAACCCTAGAAATGTTGTGAAATTAGGCCATAGAGAAGGGGAAATGGGGAGAAATTGTGAGTTTATTTTAAATCAGTAGTTAGAAGGGGTCTCAGTGCCTCCCCGAAGTAGAGATGATGCTCTTGAGGCAGGCGTAATTGATTGTACGATCCGCCGTGAGACAGGCGTTAACGGATGACTCTCGCTAACGAGCATTCCTATCCCTCTCTTTCCCCCCACTCTCCCCCTAAACCATCTAAAAAAAAAAAATAACGTGATTCCAATTTCATAGTCCTCATCCACGCACCAAAAAAAAAGCCGAAAAAAAATATATCATTTTTCTTCCCGCATGTTTAAATTTTGTATCTCTCACGAAGCCAATGACTACCTAGGACAAAGAAAAAAATAGTTTTATACAAACACATGATAAAAAGAAATAAACATTGATTAAATCATTTTTTTTTGTTCCTTCCAGGTCCAATTCCAGGAATGGCGCCTTCTGAATTTGAAGCTCGAATGGCTGAATATATAAAATTATTGAACAAAGAATTTCGTAGTGCTGGTGCCAGTACACCACCGCCAATGATACACAGGCAGGGTAGTGCATCACCACCATCAGATACACCACCACGTGACAGTGCATTTCTCGAAATGTCACGTTTAACATTATGGAATATGTACAATAATAATACACTTTATCCTGGTGTACATCAGCCACCGTTATCACCGCCTCAACAATCACATTCACCAAATCCACATGCATCATCGAGTCCAGAGCCACAGAGAGAGGCACTTGATTTGGGATTGAGATCATCGCCATTATCATCATCACCAACGAGAAATAGTCCACAATCACATAGCGGGGGTAGTATACAAGTCAAGAGAGATTCTGAATTAACTGGCAATACAATATTAGGACAGCCACCAAATAAGAGATTGACCATGTCTGATGATGAATCAATTAATGAAAAAAATATATCATCATTACCTGGTACACACATCAAAATATCAAACAGAGGAGATGGTAGAAATGGTGATAATTCCCTAGTTGTCAGTATGGAATTAAATGGTATTATGTATCAGGGTGTATTATTTGCACAGACAGATAGTAGAAATGCTAATGCAACTAATAATAATACAAAATCAGCACGGAGTATTGTGTCGTGAATTGTTTCATCAATTCATCTATCTTCATTCTTTTTTTTTTGTTTTTTAATTAATTAATAAACGGGTATATTCATGCAAAATGAGAGGAAAAAAAATTGAGTGACTTTATTATATACTTTGTCGAACGGTGTAGTAGTTGTGTCTACTTGGTGTGGATTATTTTTATTTCATCGTTTTCTGACTTGGGAGTGATGTTATTAAATGACTAGTGAGTTCTTAAGATTATCATCTATGATGTATTTACTCGTTTTTAGTTTTTTTTTCTCTTAATTTTTAAGCATCCAATGATCTTGGCGTGTGGGCTACGACTTTCATGTAAAAATGATTCTCGTATGAATTAAAAGGAAAAAAAAATTTTTTTGTATGAATGTTGTCTTTTTTTTGCGTGCAATGGAAAAGTAATTAATGACTTTAATTTTTTTTCGCCATCATACCTTGCGATCTCTTGATTCAAAAATAAAAAAATCCACTACTGACAATTTATTATTTTCTTCAATGATTTTACATCATCCGAAATTACTTGTACGCAAGTTGTACAAATTTTATTTAACGTGAAACAATTTTTTTTTTTCATGAGACAATTACATTTAAATAGTATTAAAACTCAATGGAAGAATTATTAATCCAGAGTTTTTTTTTAATCTACAACTATCTGAAAACAATATCTTTTACCGCCGAATCAAAAAAAAAATGTTTTTAAACTTAATTTATTTATTATATTCTCATTAATTGTTAGATGCTCATGAAGATAAAAGTAATGGAAAATTAATTTTTTTTTTTTGAAAATTTAATCGCATTTTTTTTTGCTAGTGAAATTTTCATGTCTCATTCTCCCATCAATTATATATACATATATTATATATATTTTATAGCATTTTATTCAATTTTAATAATTGTACATTCTTTTTACCTTCGACCAACAATTTATTATTATTATTTTATTATTATTATTATTGATAAGAATAAAATTAATTGTACAATGAACAATGTGATATTCACACATTGTTTCATAATTGTCTATTTGATAAAAATTTGTATATATAGTCATTGAAATATTCATAGAATTTAGTGGAAAAAATGAAAAAAATTAATTAAAAAACAAATATATATATATTAAAATTAAGTTTAAATGAGCATCAGTAGAAAGAGCAGTAATAATGATGATGAAATTTTAATTTTTCTTCTTTCTTCTTCCTTTTTTTTTAAGCAAAAGAGCGAGATATCATAATCAAAATCATTGATTCGTCGTTAATAATTAATTGAAAAAAATTCGCACATATTAAAATAATAATTATTAGTAAAAAACAAATACAAAGTTGATGAGGAAGAAATTCTCGTTCGATTGAGGATATAATGTTACAAATTTGAATAATTCAATTCGTCATCAGCGATGGGAAGAAAAAATTAAGATAAAATAAATAAATACAAAATGTGTCACAAGAAATAAGTAAAAAAAAAAATAGAATATAATTATCTTCACGTAATGTCGCTGTAATGCTCGAAGGATATTTGATAAATAAATGTTGAAAGAATGAAAATAATAATAATAACGCAATACTTTAATTGCTGAAGATAAAAATAAATGCATCAGTTTTATTTCGTTTTTCTTCTTTTTTTTTAATGATCATTATTATTTAGTCATAGATTATAGGATTACATGTGTAGTAACAGTAAGATATTAGTGTTTAATGATAACAGTGGCCGTTGAGAACATTGAACAAGCTGTGAGTAATCTCACAGAAGTTAATTTAATGGGATAAAGTTTATTTTATTTTTTTTTCTCTTATTTTTGTAGTAAAGCGGTGGGATAAGATAAGTGAACATGTTTTACATGGATGATTTTGCGAATATCCTTGAAACAAATAGGCTTGGAGAAAATTAGCAAATCTTTTTTTCTCAAATAAATTCTCATAAACATCATCGTTTTCGAGATAACTTGAGGAAATAAAGTCCATGCGATTTTTCTAACTTGTTCTTTCCCACCACTTGACCGCAGATTTCAAGTATTTGAGATGGAAATTACAGTGGAAAATTGTTCTCATGGGTAGGATGCTTTTTCAAAATGAGTTTAGCCAAAAAAGACTGTTATGTAGGATGAATAATTACTCTAGAAATTATTTCACACTATTAAAAAAAAATTAATGATATTAATATCATCATTCTATTATTGTCATTACAATTTTTCGTTATTGCATTAGTTCTTTTTTTTCAACTAAAATTTATATTCAATTGTACATTTGAATCTCCATTGGTCGCTTCTTTTTAATGAATCCAAAATTAGTGAATAAAATTTTGAGAATTAATTTAAACAATGAAAATTTGAAGAAAAAAAATTATTTGAAAATTTCATTTGGGATTTATTAAATGAGGATAAAATTGTTAATTGTGTGATTTTGATTTATTTGGAAAAAAATGAATGATTATTGGTGCTTCGTGCTCCACATAATTGAAGAAAAAAAAATCAATATTAATGCACCTAAATATTCGAATAATTCATTTAATTTATAATTAGAAAAAAAATAATTCCATGTTTTATAATTTATAAACTGGGATTATTAAAAATTCGCTGTGAAATGCAATATTTAAATACGAAAAAAAGAGATAATTAAAAAATAACTGTCATGCTTAGATTGTGATTCAGATGACAGGAATTCTTTATATTTTATTAAATGTTTTTAAGGGCCACAGATTTTTTGATTCGTACGTGTGCCACTAACGCCCGTGGCGCTTAGATAAACAATTAGATGGAAAAAAAATTAAATTTTTAATTATAAAGAAAAAAAAAAGAAAATGAAGTGGCAATTGTACCACACTTGATGAAAAATTAATATGAATCAAAATAAATGTTGTGTAAATATATATGAATGACATCATTAAAGTGAGGAAATGAAAAGTAATTACAAAATAATTATGATGACATTCAACTATAGTAGTGTTTATTTTCATCAAAAAAAATTTTTTTTTTTTTCTTTAAGCTGCTTAGATATCATCTGTAAATCTATGTATACCGTGTCTCACGATTATTAATAAAAAAAAGAAAAAAATCCAATGAATAAGAAATTTAATTGTGTATTTATCAAAGTACAAAAGTAAAAAAATACAATTGGTCACAAAATCAATTGAAAAATCACTTTATCACTAAAATGAAAATGAGTTAATTGTTTCTTTAAGTTTATGTTTTTCTTCATTATCTGCAAATGAGTAGTCTACAGCTGACAAGGACAAATCCTTCAGTTTATCTTTATTTAGGTCAAAGTATTTACCAACCAGTTTAAACTCGGCTGATAAAGTTGTATTGAAAACACCCTTATCATCAGTCTATGAAATTTAAAAAAATCATCACTTGAAATTTTATTTTATGCGAACCATACAAACATGCAATTTTCTAAATAAGTAATGGTTTTATTTTCTGAAATATAATTAGTTGAGAAAGATAAGAAAATAGTTGTTCACTCACTGCTATGCAAACTGGATGATTTGCTTCATAAAAATAGCGAAAGTGATGGTCTTCTATGGATTTCACTGTTTTGCATTTAATATTAGAGGTGAGACATAATTCTGGAAAAAAATTTTTTTTATATGATTATTAGTAATCTATGTTAGATGTAAAATATTGCATTTCATAAGTTCTTACCAACTGGTATTTGTGATTCTAATAACATTTTGTAAATTTTTTCAGTTCCATTCAAATTTGGATGAATGTGAGTACAATGTCCCAAACGATCGGGTTTGAATTGGAGAATATCAATCACCTCTTCTTCATTGGGTACCTATTTTTCAAATTATTATCAGAATGAAATTCCGTCAGTTTTTTTGTGGAAAGAGAATTTTTATGGGATTTATGCAAAAAAAAAACTATTCTTTAATTTTTTCAATGGGAAAATCATGTTTAGAATATTATTCTTCACATTCAGAGATGATTTCTGAATGATGTCACGTTTCTTCTATCGATTTTTAAGCGTAATTGATTAAAATATATCAGTTTAGAGAAAAACGAGATATTTCCTAATGTGCATTAAGAATAAATGCAATATGAAGAAAAGCCCAAGTATTAAAAAAAAAAATTTCCTTGGAATTTTCCCTTTAAAAAGTTTGAACAGAAGAGAAAAATCAAGAATTGATCTCTTCAACGTAAATTCCATTCTCATGAATCTCCGGCTCCATTTGTCTTCTATGAAATGATGATCATAAAAAATATGAAATATTTAGCGTCAGACAAATCGATACCCAGATTGAAAGTAAGTCAATTTAAAAAAAATCATACGACATTCAGGCATGCAAAATTCAGGAACTGATTTCCTTCAGCCCACCTCAGCACAGTGTGCTGCAATTTTTAATCCAGCATCACGAGAATCCTGCAGTAATTTGATATAAGCTTCGCCCTCATTTGGATCTCCACTCAAATCAATACCAACGACTATCTTCGGATATATCTGATGATACTCAATCGCTAATTTGATATTTTCCTCTGCATTCTCGAAGCCCTCCTTTCGGTTCACTGATATCAATAATTTTACGAGAATATTTGGAAATTTTATACGACACGTTCTGAAACATTAAGTCAATTAAAAAAAATTCTATTTCAATTTTGCCTCTTATTCGATAAGAAGTGAAATGAGATGAATCTATTTTACTTTTCGATCGGTTTTAATCTTTTCTAAAGCTCAAATATTTTTAAATAAAACCAAATTGTCGTCTTAGAGTGAGAGAGGCGTAAGTGCCAAAAACACAAAATTCTGGTGTGAAAGGGGTGTATCTCCACTTATTACTCTAAATTGTTTTCCATGGTGTCCTGGACGTTATTTGAGCAAATGAAAATTAAAATAACAATCTTAATCACGCCTCTTTGTTATTATCTTTTTTATGGCTCCAGTATTCGATCTTTGCATCGGCAATATTTCCAGCACAGATTAGTTTTTCTATTATTATTTACGCTTAGAAGGAATACAAGCATGCCTTGTGCGTTGCTTATAACCAAATCAGGCATGTGCTTGAGATACGCCCCTTTATTATTTTGAAGAAAGAAAAACGGGAAAAAGGACACTTGCGCCTCTTTCACTCTAAGGCGACGAAATAATTCAACTTCACACAATCATCAAGCTATCATGAAATATCTCCAAGAATGATTTTTATAGGGAAAAATGGCTTGTAGGGGCTGTTATAATAAAAACATATTGACAATAAAGGTAGCCAAAACCCACGCTCGCCTAAACTAATCCACATGACGTCATTCAAGTTCCCTTCTTTTTATTTGATTTACACACCCCAGCTTCTTTATTTCTACGATTTTTTTTATGTCTTCTCTCAGTACGGTTATTCGTATATTGCACAATGTCCTCGGAAATGAAATTATTGTTCAGCTAATTCTCTTTATTTCGAGGGATTCTATTTTTTTGGACGTTTAGTTTCGTGAGAGGAGATCGGGGCAAGTAGACTTGCGGGACAGAATGATTCGAGATTTTTCCTTTAACCTATAGGTCTTTACGAAAAAAACTGAAAAAATTACCCAATATAGTAGATATGTTGGAGCATCTTTTCAATTTTTTTAAAATTTTTCACAGATTTCTTCACTCTGAAAGGAATTTCTTGGATCTCTTTGGTCCAGAGGTCCATTTTTCCCTAGTCTTGTCTACTATTTGGTATATTAATTGCATTTATCGATGATTGGTGCCTATTCCCTCACGCCCAAACTACTTTGTGCTACGAAAAAGTTACAACGCAAGTTTCCCCATTATCCTCAGCTCCCAAGATATTTCATGGAAAAAGATCGTAAAGATAATTCGACTTATCCTTGTTTCACCACTTGGCTACTGAAATAATTAAGGGAAATACTCAATAGCGTGGATGATGGCCTCGATGTACTCATTTTTAGCCATGTGACCTTTAACGAATCTCGGTGTGCTTCTCAATTCCAAATAAATCACTCTATCCTCGTGAAAATCCTGAATGACATCGCACGTTGCTAAGAAAATTGCCTCTGGCGTCTCAGTCAGAAAATGAATGCATTTGAATATTTTAAAACAACTAAAAAGAAAAAAAGTGAAACATCTCTCTTGTAAATACTTCAGAACAAGTCAAACCTATGTAATATGCATTCTTTTTGAGAATATAAAGTTTTCAGACAAATTGATTTCATTTTATCGCCCGTTTTTTTTTCAAAGTATCTCGAAAACTAAGCGAAATGAAGCGATTTTATCCTAATCTTTTTCTATTAAGAATTTCGAGAGCTTAGAAAAAAAGGCAGAGGTCGAAATCGCTCCATCTCATTTAGTTTCCGAGATATTGTCAAAAAACTGATGGAATAAAATCGATTTGCCTCAAAATTTCAGTTTCATTAATTTTCTTTACTTTTCCAATGACGTTAATTCTACGTCATCTGGTGCGACTTCACTGTTTTCATCATTTTTTTTTAATTTCTGGAGTTTTTTTATTGTCGCTGAACTCAATGAGCCATTCAAGTGAGCGTGCAGTTCCTGGAAAGCAATCATTTTTAATATTTAAATTATTTTTTATACTTGATAGTAAATTTTCCTTACAATTTTGGGTAAAGCTCGGCAGAAATTCTCCAAATCCATCATTTTTTTAAATCAATTATTCGTTGATCCTATTGATTCTTGATGAAACCTACTGACACACTGAACTATTTTGATTTTTAGGTTACCGAAATTCCTCTAGCTAATTCCATACAGACTCCCCACTTCTCGGCGTGAATGCTCCGCATCCAACGGATTTTCTTTCCGACAGTGGAAGGAGGAGAAAATGCAAAAAAAAATCACATAAAAATTTCACCATCAGGCCAGTAATATCTTTATTGATTTTACCAGTATAACACGATAGTGATTAATTGTTTCAACTGAGATGACAATATTACACAGCTTTACATTGTTACAAGATTATTTTCTTTGAAAATTTTCAAGAATTATTTTAATTACTAGACCTGATTATCAAATTTGCAATTAATAATGATAATTTCCTCGTATTGTTTCGGATGTTTGAAACCATTATTCTTCTATTATTTCTACACACAAATTATGGAAAATAATTTTATTATTTTGGTGCAAGTGCCTGAAGTTCAGCAATGCACTGATTCAAAGCAGCCTTTTCTTGATCGGGTGTTATTGCTTTCATTACATTAGAAATAATCCATTGTGACATGTGCTTCTGGGCCACTCTGCGCTCAACATTTGCTATTTGAAGCTGATAGTCCAAACGTTTTTTCACCTGAGCAAAAGAAAAAAAGTATTGAATGAGGTAAAAATTGAAAAAATTATTCTATATTTTTCACGCGTACGGAGAGTAATATGGTTATTAGAATAATGGAGAAAGTCCATTTAGGTGAGTGGGAGTAATTTAAAGAATAATTTATCAAAGACAACTTTAGCGGTAGGGTGATGAAACGAGAGGAGCTGACGTAGTTTTTTTATGGATTATCTTGAAATCTGAGGAAAGTACTGAAATTTTCTGTAAAGATTTTTTTTTGTAGCTCTCATTTTTCTCAACAAATAAGGTCATAACAAAACTTCCTCCGAGTCCCTTGAATTCTGAGGTAACTCATAAAGCCGGAATTTGGAAATAAATTGGCCAAAGAAGAAAATTGGATTCATTTCTGTACATTCCTTTGCAAATATCACCGAAAAGAGTGGATTTAGGAAAATTTTCCAAGTGCCTTCATGATAATAAAATGAGCATATATCTGACAATTTCTAATAAAAAATAAATTCACATTAAAAAAATATATCCAAGAAAATTGCAATCATAGTATTTTGAATTTGCTACAAGTGCATATTCTTCTTTTTTTTTTATATAATTCATTTGTGGCGAAAAAAAATTGAAAACGTCAGATGTCTGTCATTTGCAGTATCATGTGCCTTTTTTTGAACTTTTTTAAGTTTCTACAAAAAAGGTTTCTTGATGAATTGTCCCAAACAGTTTTATTTCCGAGATATTGCCGACAGAACAAATTCTCATTTTACAAGTTGATGCAAAAAAAAAATAGAATTTCTTCGTCTTACCTCTGTGTAAACTCTGCTGATACGTTCCCTATATGCCGCCTCAAGTTGCATATTGACATTCTGCTTCTTGGCTTCTAAAATCAGTGGCTGAACCTCTGTTCTCCATTGCTCTTTCTTTTCATGCTCAATAGCCTCCTCGTATGCTTTGATTTCATCGGTTCTGGTAGCCTTTATTTCTTCTTCTTCCTTATCCATCTCAGTATCAATCCATTTGGCCACTTTCGGGCCAGCTAGCTTTACCCAGGCGAAACATATGATAAACATGGAGACACCAGTGTTGAATTCGTGCTCAAGAACATAGTACTCCTTGGAGATGAGGGCGGTGGCAGTAGTGAAGAAGAACATATGTGGACCTGTGAATATTAATTATTTATTAGAGATTTCAGTTTATTAGGAACTATTAATTTTCAATTGCAATGATGACATTGGCTTGCAAATAAAGAAAAAAGATTTAATCAGAATTTCTTATAGCATTAAGAAGTTATTGAATCTCTGATGTGAATGACAAAATTTCTAGACCCTCCAGCCTTTGTTCTTAACAAAAATGAAAAATTCCATTAATAATTTGGTGCGTCTGATGGAATTGTCGAAATATTACTGCAAGATTAACGTGAAAATAACTAAATTATTCGAGAAATTAAATCTTTAATAATAAAACTGTTCACCACGATTAAAAAATTAAAAGTTACATCTGAATAATCCATCAATCCTCTCTAGATTTTTCCATTTGTACAATCGTGACTTACGTACTCTCAAGTATATACAAATACTTTCACCTGTTTTATGCATTATTAAATAAACAAAAAAAACATTCTCATCACCAGTGGAAATGTCGATTGCTCACCAGTGTAACCAGTCTTATTGTAGAAGGCCTGGAACCATTCCTCTGGAATGAATCCAAAACGCACTGGACCTGGCTCAACAGGACGTGCTGTTCTTTCAAATTGTTCTGGTGGTGCTGCTGCTGCTGCTGCTGAGCTCTGAATACGTGCCAGAGCTGGCACACGTGATGCCACTAAAAATTTAGAGAATAAAAAAGTAAAATAAATCATGAAAATTTGTCATGGATGTGCGAGCCTGTCAGAATCGAAATCATTCATTGCTCCTGGACATTGACAATAAGATGTTTGTCATAAACAAATTTACTTTATTCATTTAAAGGAAGCCAAAGTGAATCCTCTTATAAATACAGGTCATCTGAATTAAATTTTTGCGGAAATTCATTTGCAAAATATTTTTTTTCGGAAAAATTTATTTTATTACATAATGGTTACAAGTTGATATCACCGGACCCTAACCTATCGCCACCAGTGTTGTAAATTAAATTGGTGGATTAAAGATATTTTATCATTAATTTTCATGACAATATAATTAATAATTAATAATAATTTTAATTATAATTACCGTTACGTAGAGCCAACCTCGAGAACATTTTTAACAGACACACAGAGTAATCGTAGCACCAGCTCCACACACAGAGAGCCACTTGCAAGAGATGAAGTAAAGGAAAAAAAAATGGCCGTCAATTTCCGTTAGAGCCAGCCAATCACAATTGCATATGATCTAAATTATTTGAAAATTGATTCAACCGCATTGGTTGATACATTTTCCCCACAACCAATCCTCAATTATACCTCCAACAAATCATTTCCAAAAAACTTTTAATTATTCTCATTTCTGCAACAATGAGCTGTCGATAATCAAGTAACCACATTTACCAACAAAAAATCATACCCTCAATAATTCATGAAATCTCCACGAGTTTTTGAAAGCTAATGGATCACAAAGTAAAGTAGGAACTTTATTTCGTCAATTATTTATCACCTGTTATCACCAATCGCCCAGGGATAATAAATTCTTTCATTAATAAATAATATCCATCTACATCAAGATAATCGAAACAGAGAGAGTGCTCTCTCAGTCCTCTTGATTATTTCCTAAAAAAAAAAAAAAAAAAAAAAAAAAAACAAGATTTCCCCTCAACAAATGAAGCATGGAATCCATCAAATATGTATACTTTATCTCTCTCCCCCTTCTATCAGAGTGAAAAAAAAGGTCAGAGTGCTAAAAAAAAACACATTTCATCCCCCAAATCTCATCGATTGATTCTCAACCACTGGGTACTTCAGTTTCTCCCAACCGCACAGTATATCAAGTTTATTCGATACAGAAGAGAGATAGCCTTGCACAGACTCGCATCCATCAGATGTGTATCTCCATGATGCTAGAAATTATGTTAAAAAAAAGAAGAAAAAAAAAGGGAGGAAAAGAAAAAAAACCCGTCAGAGATAGAGAGACTGTAAAATCTGAAAATTCTATAAAGTCGTGTGCACGGTCAAATGGAGAGGTACATGTTGTTTTTTTTTCCTCCCCTGCTTCTTTCTTCCCCTCTTACAAACCGTCTCAACAAGATAAAGAGAGTGGCAAAGTAGCTGTACAGAATGAGGATGAAGGTGGAAGAGAACGAGAGAGTTGGGGAAATAGGGGGGATGGATGTGGGTGGATGGTTTAGAAGCGAGAGTTGATAAATGCCGAATGAACAACACAGGGCAGACTGTCGGGTGAACCAAAGTAAACTCTACCAAAGAATTCCTAGATGGTTGAACATCGCCGTTGGATTTTCAGTTTTCCATCTCTCTTTCTCTTTCTCTGTCTTTTTACAGTGTTCTCTCTTTCTAGCTGCTATCATCCCCCCAAACGAATTCCAGGGATCAATGCGTTGGTGCACCAAAACGCCTGCGCTACAATTCTCCCTCTCGCCATCCTCACCCACCCCTTTATCCACATTAATTTCCCCCACCACTTGAGCTAGCATCTCATCGTATCGTCCTTGTGTGTGCAAGAACCTTTCTCGCGCCCCCTGTCGCGCCTTCCTCGTCCCTTTATCCAACAATATAACTATATACATATATATATATATATATATATATATTCGACTTATGTATTAGTGTGTCTCTCCCACCAAAACTCGATCGACAACCCTCTGGGCTTTGTGTAGTTGTGTATGTATGTATGTGCGTATATGCGCTGTCCACGGAAATTCTAAAACTCAACTCGCGCCTGTGCAGGGGCATTTGGGGCCATAGCAAAGGAAAAGTCTTGTGATCCGGGTAAGGGACTCCTGGATAGGGCTGGTACCAACTGTGTAACCCCCATCATCTTCTCCTTTTAAAATAACACAAAATATATATTAATAACTTTGATTTTTTTTTTTCAAAAAATTATATCCCATTGAATTCTATAATTTTACAATGTTTATTTCATTTTGAATCAGATTAATTTTTAAAAAAGTGCAATAAACATTAAAGTGAGGGGGAAACAATTGTGAGTGGATTATTCTTATCTTCATTCAGCAATTTACTTTTTTTTTCTTCTTTCTTTTATCTTTTATTCTTCACCTACCCTATCCATGGTACAAATGATACAGTGCAATTCTTGGATAAAGGAAGTAAATGTCAATATAATAAGCTGAAAGGTTTTTTTTTCCTTTTCTTTCTTGACTTTTCTTAAGAGGGTAATTTTCACGGTGATACGGAAGATTGTGTGCGACGTGACGTGACGGTTTCCCTTTTTTTCTTTCCCCTCAATTTATCAAATCTCACTCTCTCTCCCTCTGACTATTTATTTAATCCGTTACCTCATAAAATCAGTTGAAATACCTTTGAGATAAATAATATTGCTCCTGCATGAGATAACGCAATTGAAATATTGTGCATTGGGAATTGGGCCAAAGAATCCAATAAACTAGTGATAAAAGTGTGTCCTTGAGAAATATATTTCAAGTGATTGGGAGTAAAAAAAAAAAGAGCTTGTGAATATAGAGAAAGGAGAGCAAAAAAATTGTACGTCAAGTACTGTGTCAAGTGTGCGCCCTGTTGTCAGGCGTTGGTACTCTACTCATCAGAGTGTTACACTTTTTTTTTTTCAAAAAATAAAAAAAAAATTCTGGCATAACTAGAGTGGAATACAAGTGTCTGAGGTAGAAAAAAAAACATAGAGGAAAAACTGAGAGGAGGGGAGAAAAAAAAAGAAAGAAAGAGGAGGATAGAAATCACGTTAAAAACATTTGGCGGTGAAAAAAAATTGTGACGAAGAGGAGGGAGGGTAGTGAAAATGAATCCCCAAGTGGACTCCCTCGTTTGAGGGTTGACATTGTGCTCAACGTGTGTGTGCATTGAACCATAAAATAAACGCAAAAAGAAAGAAGCTTAAAAGAAATTCATATATATATATATTTGTTTCGTGATACAAGTCATCGTCGTTTCAACGGCGTGTACCATCTAGCGGCCCTTACGAGTGAGTCGTTTTCTACCAATTGTTTCGATCGTTTGCCAAAACTAAAGCACCCCTCCCGCTGCCACTTTCAACATTTCCCTCTCGCTCTCTCTCTCTATCTCTCTCTCTATCTCCTTCTGTTTTATCACTAATGCTTAATTCTTATTTATCATGTGCTTGGTATCCCCGCTGATGCTAACACGATAATCCCCCTCCAGTTCTCGTAAACTCACGTTCAAAACATTTGAATTTAATTCTGAATTTTAGAGGCATTTAGTCTCGGAAAATAACCACTACACAATCATGTATACGTGAATATTAATATGATTGCTCTAGTGGAATTAAAAGCCCCTCTCTTCCCTCGGGCTCATTGAGACTATGAGTTTCAGTATCACAGGTAACGAGGGGAAATGGAAAAGTGAGGGGCAGAGGGATTTGAGGGAACGAGTTTAATCGGATCATTCTCGTGAGTCCGGCCATTACGATTTCACAGGGTTCACCTTCACTCGGTCTATCTCTCTCTCTCTCTCTCTCTCTCTCTCTCTCTCTCTCTCTCTTTCTCGCTACTCTAGGCCATTTCATCTCAATCTCTCACCACCTCCTGGTGAAACAAAATTTATTGACTTTGCTACAACCAAATTGTCGTACCCCATGCATTCCCGAGTTTATGTTAACCCTCAATCTCCCTTGTCTTCCCCAGCCCCTGTCTCTTCCGTCTCCATTTGTTTGGTGAATATGAGGGTTCATGTTTATGCTATCACACTATTTTTTCCCCCTCTCTCAGAATTTAGATTAGATTAAGTGAGGTCTATGAATGCGTAAGTTCCTAACCCATGAACTCGAATCTCCCCATAATCTGAACACAACAGTATGGTTATTGATTTATTGAAGTAAAATCAAAGTTCGATTTGACTGTTGAATGATATTAAAATGTGACTTTTTTTTCGTTTGAATTTCAATCATTGACAATTTTATTGTCCTCGAGTAGAGATAAAAGAATCGTTAAAGCCAAGGTAGCAGTCGACACGATGTACTGAAAGGAAGAAAAAAAAAAGCTCATCCTGTCTCACGAATAGAGTTATTTATAGAAGAAAAAAAAAAAGAAAGAACAAAATCAGTAGCCAATAACATCTCTCCGTGTACTGATAATACTCTTTCCTCTTCCATTACATTATCGAGCACGTCGTCATCCGTACTCGACGTGTGTGAAGAGACAAGAAGAGCGTGCAAAAAAGAAAAAATTGAATGAGGGATAAAGAGTAGAACCGCGAGCAAGAAAGTGTAATAACGTTAATGGCAGTATTAAATTTGAATTTACCAGAAGAATAAAGGCAATTTGAGTGAGTAAAAAAAAAATTTCAAGTCAATTATTGTTAATGAGAAAGAAAAATGATCAACAGCTTGAAACTCATCGAATGTTCATAATTCAATTGAAACCAAGTAAAAAAAAAAATGGGGGACAAATTCGGGCAGTTTTATCTCGTTGTCGAGTGCGTGAGGTCACTGTTAGGACAAAGAGTGCATTAGTGTGATAATGAGGATAAAGAGGGGAGATACGAAAATACACGAGATGAAATACAGAGTAAATGGAGAATAACATTATCATGAATGGGTCAGTTTTTGAAGACTAAAGATTTTTCGGTGGATAGTTGGCTCATTTGAAATTAATGTCACGATTAAATTATCCTGGGTAATCCTCCACATTTTTTTTTCTCCTCTCCATGTTAATCATTTTAATTGGATAAAATCCTGCATTCATATGGTAAAAAAAAAAGATAGAAAAACACCTACTGAAATAATCTGTTCATTTAATTTGAGGTTTTATCATCGTAAACTTCAAGTTTAATGTTATATTAATTTTGTTTTTTTTTTCTTCCAGAATTCTTCGTGCACCATCACAATGCGGGATCGTTTATCGTGGTACATGGTCTTTTTGATCTTACCGACAATTTTATTAGCTCGTTCACTCGACAAAGGTACATGAAAATTTTTCATCCCATCAATTGAGAATCCTCTTGATCTTTTGTCCCAAATATCGATTCTCTTTTTTTATTTTCATTCAAACGTTTTGAATAAAGTATTTTTCAAAGTCTATTGCCATGCCATTAATGTTTAATTTTTATTCCATCGTGATAATTGAAATTCACCTGCACATTTAATCGTATATTTTATTGATTAAAATGAATAATTCAATATAACAATTTTTCCTTTTCTCCTTTTTTTTATTCCATTACAAACAAAAGATCGTCGTGTACCGTACAATATACCATCAGATTGGAGAGCACTTTGGTACAGTAATTTAGATGAATTACAACGAGTCAATGAAGCTAATGACAATAATACTGTCTCAAATGTAACTGTACAACTTGGTGGTACAGCATTCTTACATTGTAAAGTACGAAATTTGGCTGAACGATCAATTTCCGATGCTGAGGTAATAATAATCATGATAATAAAAATTGAATTATTTTTCTTCTTTCTCTATGGAATAATATTTTTTCATTCACTTTTATATCAATTCTTCCTCTACAATATTACCATTTTACTTTATTATTACAATGAAATTGGAGTACTCGTTTTAGCATATTTATATTCAGCTGTATTTATCTTCAATTGATTTATCAATTCATTTGAATTTCAAAAATTTTACGATAAATTTTAATATTAAACAAAAATTTAGAAACATTAAATTCAATTTATATTCATATAATTCATTCAAAATTGATGAAATTTAATCATTTATTCTACAACATAAATCTTTTTATTTCATCTATTCATTATTATTATTTTTATTATTATTTGAATAAATATAAAATACCATTTAGATATCCTGGATACGTCGACGTGATTGGCACGTATTGACGAGTTCATTGTTTACGTATACGAATGACGAGCGATTCCAGGCGCTGCATCCGGAAGGCTCTGACGACTGGACGCTACAAATCAAATACGTACAAGAACGAGACAATGGGACGTACGAGTGTCAGGTAATTGTCATTACAATAAAAGGGAAAAAAAAAACAAAAAAAAAGGAAAGGGGGAAAAAATAAAAGGTTTTTTTTTTACACACAATACACGAGTTAACACAAAAAGAATGGAGAGGGAAAACACAAACGCAGACAAACAAATCTGGTTTATGGAGCACTTCAGTATTGTAACAATAGATTTTTCTTTTCTTTTTTTGTTTCATTTCTGCTCACAGGTATCAAGAAGTACAGGGATAATATCACATTTCGTGAATTTAAATGTTGTCATACCAGAGGCATCAATATTAGGGAGTGAAGAGCATCATGTCGATGTGGGCTCTATAATAAGCCTAGTGTGCATTATAAAAAAGGTGAGTAATTTTATTCAGTAGTTGAATGCTTTTGGAAAGTTTATCAATCATTTTTCACGGTTAAATCTTTCATATTTAATGGTTTCGTTGGGAATTTATGAATTATTAAAATGATTTAGAGAAGGGATTTATTGATTTGACGTAATCATGACTGAGTAAAGGATATGAATGATGAAAGCGCTGAATCATTAATCGTTTTATCATGAGTTCCGTGGATAAGTAATGAAGAAAAATATGAAATTCTGATATCAATTCCTCTTTTCGTTATTCAATAACTCGATAATTCAGTGATATTTTGTAAAAATCACGAGGCAAAATTGACTATTCTCGTGACGCAAATTTACCCAACACAATTTCCATTGTATCACGAACCAAGGAAATTGTGAATAGAAACATTTGGCTTTCTAAATCAATATTCTCGGTACTCTTGTTAACAAAAGATGCGTAGAACATGATAACGTAAATAGTTGTATATTCAGGCAATTTCATTCGGTATAATGATACAATTTGAATGTAATGAATGTGAATGATATTATAGAAATGCCACAGATCAATCACAATTCTATTACACACTGTAAATATTTCTGTATACATAAACTATTTACGTGAATTGATTGTCTTGTTTCGAGTTATCTTTGAAATAGCTCACTTGAATCAATTGAATATTTTATTGTCTTGAATAAATGGGAAGGAAGAATTTTCATCATCTTGAAACAACATCCGTTTTCTATTTTCATAATGTAACTGGAGTTGAATCGATAAACTTCATCGTCAAGTTTTAACAATTTGTAAATGCCAGAAAATGGCAAAATGTTAATTTCTATTTTTGTAAGAGTTCATTTAAATTGAGTATTAGTCGATAAATTTACTGATTCGAAGAAAAAGACAGAAATTGAATATTCAATGAACATTTCATTGGATTAATTGTAGAGGGATATTGAAATGCTGTCAACGTCAATTAGCGGATAAATATTTTTAATCACACGAATTAACTATAAAAATAATCTCATTTAACAAAATTTTGAACTGTCAAACTTGTGAGCCATCAGTTGTTTGTTTCCTTCGCAAAGTTATACAACTGATGTGTATACCCACACGAGCATGGGGAATGAGGGATTCATATTCATGGAGACATAAATCCTGTCTCCAGAGAGAAGAGAATATAGTTTAGAAATGTAGTATGAACGGAAAAAAAATCTATTACAAGGATACTGAGTGTGATGATTTCTTGAGTAGTTTAACGTAGTTTACTCCCGACATCCATATACAATAGTATAGTCCTGTGTAGTGCTCGACGAATTGTTGAATTACACGAGCTAGAAAATAAAATTGCGTTTTTTAAATACTTGATTGGCTTCCTACATGTTAAGTATAAAGATTTTCATTGTTGATATCATGCTTCGCAATCGACGAGAAAAATTCATTTTTGCTTCCGAATGGAATCTTTGTAAACGTCGGATTTTTCGATTTCGAGTTTCATCGGAATATGGCTCCAAATGATCCAAAACGTCAAAAAATCATATTTTTAAAGCATGTCTGTATGTGGGTGTGTGCGTGGTTGTGTGTGCCTGAGTGTATTGCCATGTATCGTCATTTTCTCTGGAACGGCTATACTTAGCGCTCTCAAAATTTAACAGTATTTTTCCTCTGTGTGCACAATGCAGTCAGAAAAATTTCAGCGGAGTCAGTTGAATAGTTTCCGAGAAAAATAGAATTTTCAAAAAAGCGTTTTTTTGAATTTTCTCGATGAAAAATTAATTTGTAGCCCCCAGTCTGGGCTATGATATTCATCTCATTGAAACTCACATTTTTCACTATTGGTAAATTTTTCTCTGATTTTTAGTTTTGGAAATTATTTCAATTTTAGTGATTTTCAGTTCATATTTTCAAATTTTGTCAGTTTGTATATATGATGAAGGTACAGTGTGCTATTGAATCTAGGCGAAATATGTCCAGCCGTTTCTGAGATATTTGCAAAAAATGATTTTTCTCTAAATGCGTATTTCTCAAAAACTACGCGACTGATTTGCACCAACTTGTACTTAAAAAATTCGTTATAATGAAGGGGATGAACTCTCTAGATTCCCAATTTATTGGTCCAGTATACATTTTTATTTTGAAAAAAATTAACTTTTTTAGAAAAAATCAGAAATGTCAATTTTTCTCAACTTTTTCCTGAGAACACATAGTTTTTATTCCATGATAATAAAATATATAATTTTCTGCATAAAATGAGATCATTTTCATCTTGATATAACGATTGGAAAATATTTTATGTGTCTGTTAACGTAGGTTAACGTGATCCATGTCAATTAAAATGGTCATTATTGGATTAGAGATTGAAAATTCCATTCGGAAGCGTACTGCCAATTCTATTGGCAGAATATTAAATCTAAGAATTCAAATAACCCACGAGAAGTCAACACCTGCTCGGTTATAAAATCAAATGCAAGACATTCTTCTTCATCTCATACTTTGATTTCATCAAATTCCCAAGAAAAGTCGTTTTGCGAGTAAACTACCTTAATGAATTAATTCGGCAGTGAATGAAACGAGATAAATTGATTAAATTTCACTAGTTTTATGTCATTTTTTTGAGGAGAAAAAAGTCATCATCAGAGATTGTCTTTTTTTTGCTTCGTAATCAACAATAAAAGTCCAAAGTACTCTGAATTTTTTTTTTTTTTTTTTTTGTCTGAGGTAATAGAGGACTTTGGCAAGGACTTGCACATTCTTCAATGACAATTGACGCTTTCACTGACACTATCAATTATTAATTATACAAGTTAATTATACTCCTCGTTATTCGCATCAGTTCACAAACCTTAGTTAATCGCACGGTGAGCGTGATGCCGCTCTGTTGAATCGGATACGTTGTTGTCGAACGTGCTTTATTATGTCACAGTAGAACGTACGTGACCCGAAGCCCGAAGCTCGACTTGACAACAGCGCATTTCAGGCTCTCGTTGTCGCTCGCTGGCACGGCAAAAGGATTCCATCCTTATAATTTAGTTTTCATCAGTGATTCTGAGAATTTTTTGGGGGAAAATCAACACCTCCGGAGGGTTCGAGAAGGCTTGGAATGAGGGTTGTACTTCTTTAAAACCCATCAATCCTGAACATTATGAGCATAACCTTGAAATAAGTAGAAAGCAGTGCTTGTCACGCCACTAACAAAAGGCTAATTGACTAAAATCGATATGATTAGTCATTCGGTTCCTCGACCATTTTAATATATCGTTCAGAAAATAATTACGAGTTTTATACGGTAAACAACAATTCTCGACCCCAACCCCTCAGTGTGTAGTTAATCGAATCAGCTTTCTTCGAGACCCTATCGCAAATATTAATGTCATAGAATCAAAGGGTCATAAGTGCTTCAAACTCTGAAATGTCGCCCTTTTGTATTGATGAATGAAAAAGTAATATCAGAATAAAGAATTACTGATTTTTAATAATAAGCAATAAAAATCTTTGACTTCAGTAGATTGCAGAAGCCCCACAAAAATCCTATGGCTTATTAAATTAATTGAAAAATATTAAACTATCAACATTTGAAGTCGTCTCTTCAATTACAACTTGCATATTCTAGTTTTCTTCGAAATAAAAGAATGAAAAGAAATTCTTTTGAGTCCCGACTTAAACAAGAAAACTTTAGTTTCCGGACTGTTTGTCTTGGTCATAGAATTATCTAGTACATCAAGTATAAAGTTTTATATTCATTGGCAATATAATTCACGTGTTGAAAACAAAGAATGATAATAGTTTTAAAGTTTGAATACAGTGGTGATTAATCTTGTGTAATTGATGCAATATGAATTACATTTAGAAACTAAATTGGTCGAGTTTTTTCAGCAAAATATAATGAAACATAACGAGGAGCTGGTGGTAATTGCTAAATGATATGTGATATTTTGGAGGAGCCTTCATTTCCAAAATGGAAACTCAAATTACTTGAATCTATTGCAGAACAATGAATATAATTTTAGCACGGAATATCTCATATTCGGTTTCTCATTAAACATTGAATAATATACAATCCCATTGAGTTCTATTCTGAATTTGACCAAAAATTATTCTCAATCCTTATTCATTCTATTTTTTAATATTGGGGAAACTGGGCTAAAAAGAGGTGTAACAGAGATATTTTAGTTTTGCTGATTTACATGATGAAAATCGATCGAAATAGAAAAAAAAAAATTGTACTAGAATCAGAAATGCCTCCACTGGAAAATTGAGGAAAATTCTTTTCGTTTTGGTAATTCAATTTTTGCTGACGAAAATCCAGGCCTCCAATCCTTTATTAAAATGAGAAATTCCATTTTTTCGAGAATATCTTTGGTCATAGCGATTTAGGACTGATCTTGAATGAATGATGATATGATTTGCCAATAATTGATTTTCATGGATTTTCGGAAATGAGCTCCAAGTCACTCAAAAATCGATTAAAAATGAGTACTACATAATAGTAATTCTGGAACTTGGATGATCTTTTGGGGGATTTCCAGGTGATGTTCGGGATTTCAGTGGTCTGGGGGTGAAAATTATTTTCAAGTGAAAAGTGATTGATCTAATAATGGATTTGGGTGACAGTCAAAGTTTATTAACCGTTGATGTATGGTTAAGTAAGTTCGTAATTAATACAGGATGTGATTATTAATATTCTTTAAATAGTTAACCCATTGATGATCGATAGTTCAATATGTTGATTAACCGAGATATGAGTGAGTCTGCGAGTTACAATAAAAAGTTATAATGGATCAATGATTGAAACTGATGTGTACTCGTTGGCTTCTCGATGAATATTGATGATATTTGAATTCAGAGTTCGTGGTAAATCCAAGTGCCCTGGTCTCCGATTTCTCGACTAGAAATTGACCGATCGCTTGAGATGTACTTGCTCTTTCCCAAACACATAAGTCAAAAAATCAATCCTGGCACATTTTTTCTACCGGCAATTTCCTCAGCTTTCCAATAGAATCATTGCAAGGATTTAGTTTTAAGCTGTTTCATCAGAATACCTGTTTTACCCTTCTCCTCCTTAAATGAAAAATAATTTCAATTTCAATATTTTTTTTTCCAACACTCCAAATGGAAACTCCTACTTACTTTTTTTCTTCCATTTCACGTTTAATCTCGTGACGAGAAGCGGATTTGAATGATTGGAACAAAGGCGAAAATAAACGTTATTATTAGAGGAATCAGGTTTACCACGTTTAAATTGTCACACTTTGATCCAATTCTGGAAAGCACGAGTTGACGGCTAGCTCAACTGTCAAATCAACTGCGTTTTTTTTTTGTCTATTCTATTCTCTAATACCGGAAGAGTAATTTTTGTGGATGTGATTTAGCTCATTATTGATATTGTAGTGTTTTTGTCGGGAAGTAGACGATACTGAATTCGAAATAGAAATCACTTTAATTAAAATCACTAAAATTGTGATAATCTTCAAAGGGAGAATCGAAGCAAAATTTACCCCGAGTCAAAATTATGAGCTTAAACTTGATGAATCTCATCGCTCAAAGTGGGGGCTTTGAATTAATTTTTCGGCGAGAAAACTCGAAAAAAACTATTTCTTTGAAGACAGTATTTTGCATAAGGAGGAAAAATACTGTTAAATTTGTATATGTCCAAGTTTGACTGTTTCGGAGCAATGGGATGATATCAGTCACATACACATACACACACATGCAGATATTTTTTAAGAGAGATTTCTTCGCATCCGAACGAATCTTAAAAACGAAAAATGTCAAGTTTACAAAGCTTCCATTCAAAAGAGAAAGGAATAACTTCTTGGCTTTGTAGCACTAGTGAGGTTTTTTTTCATATTGACAGAATAGAGGAGACTAGAGGAAAATCGACTTGCGAGGCAAAATGACTTGGGATTTGTTTCAAAAATAAAGGTCTCTGTGAAAAAAAATTAAAGAAATTACTCAACAGGATTGACATTCATTCTGAAAAAAATCCTGAATCATTTTGCCCCGATCTCCCCTGTTGCAAATATTCAAGAGTGATAAGAAGAAAGCCTCGAACTTCCAAAGATTAATTCTGCCCCATAATTCCCCCTCAGTTTGTCAGCAAGATCATTTAAAAAAAATTTAATTCTGAACGTGATGTAAAAATTCAAAAATTCATGATTATTCAACGCTCATTGAGTACAGGAGGGTAAAGTCCATTAAAACGAGAGTATCGGGTCACCCCGTATACTCACCGTCACTCAATGTTTTTAATCCAATTATTCACTGACGAATCCACATGAAATTTTTCTCACTCACACGATAATCCATTCATTGAGATAGACTCCAAATAATGGTAGAAATCTGATAATGCCTTGCCCGGATTATCGCAAAATATATTGTCTGCCAATTAACCAGTCCACGATGATTTCCAACAGTAATAATAACTCAATCAATTGATGAAACAAAGACAATGAACCCACAACAGTGTATTCCCATAGAATTGATAACTAGCAACGATATCCATGACAATAGTCAAAAGCTTTCCCTCTAATGGTTAATAATTACTGCATTTGTCGTCAACACATGATAATTAATGTCGATAACACAACAGTTGTTACATTGTACTTGAAAAATATGTGCATTACCTGTCAATTATAATTTGAAAAATAACAATAATTCCAATTAACTGAAAATACTAATCCATAAACACTGAATTTCATTCACAGAGTCCAACACCGCCACAATATGTATTCTGGTATCACAATAACCGGATGATAAACTACGATACTGCGCGTGGTAGCGTCAGTGTATTAACAGAACCAGGACCAACCCAGAGTCGACTGACCATACAGCAAGCAGTTGAATCAGACACGGGAAATTATACGTGCAGGGCTTCAAATACCAAACCCGCATCGATCTACGTCTTTGTCACTGAAGGCAAGTCATTATTTATTTCATATTAACCGTCTCCCGTGCTGCAGATGAACAATGAATCATTGTTTTTCATTAAAAAAATTTCATTCGCTTTTTCGTTTTTTTTTGTTGTTTTGGTTTCCATTGATTAAAACGAAAACCGTTCAATTGTGCTGATGGCAGTATAATAAAATAATCTTCATGTGAAGTATTTTCAATAGAAACAATGAATGATTGTTACTATTGCGAGCATTTCATTTGTTCTGTGAATGATTGAAACTAAATTCCTTCAAATGCTTCGATTGTAGTACGATAAAATTGAGTGTAGCTAATTGATAATTGGGATTTTTGCAGTCGAATGGTGAGGGGAGATAAATGTTTATGAAGCAGGCAGACAATGAATGATTGATTTCATTGTATAAGTTCTTTCGAATTATCAATAAATTGAAATGAAAAGTTCAATTGTTCTCATGTACTTGTCAATTGCCGTTTCTACCGTGTAATGCTTTGTCATTCATTTTTGTGGGAATATCGCGGAAACTGAGCGATATAAAGCAATTTTTAGAAGAAATTTTTTTTGTAAATCTCTTTTTTGTCTTGAACTCAACTATCTCACTTATTTTCCGGGAATTTTCTACAGAAAGGACTTTTTTTCAATTTCATTCAAACCCAATTGCTCAAAAGATATTCGTAAAATGAAAATTTCCAATTATTTCAGTTCGCTACTTCATCACTAAATTACAGGTCAATAGATGAAAATCGAGGCTTTTTTTTCCCTCTCATGAAAATTAAAGTCTCGATGTGGGTGGGAATGTGCTATGTACTTCCCAGCCTGGGCCAAAGCTATTAATATGTTTTTCAAATCAATTAAAACTGCTCATTCCAATTATAATTAACCGTCAAGAAGTCGTTAATTTTAACTGAATTTGGTAGTACGGCGTAACAATGTTGCAATTCCCTCAGCGAGCTTTTCTAATTGGTCACGAAAGTTAAAACTCAACTGTCATTGGACAGAGTGCCTACAGTGTTACCAATAAGGGCTTTGAATATTCTGACGTCACCAAGCCTAGAGCTTTATCGGTACTTTTAGCATTGATTCGAATGAAATCGATTGGAGGTGAATGTGATTTTTCTGAATGAATGATTTTTCAATTGCATATCCATCATGAAATCAAGATTATATTGACGAGAAAAAGATCACGTCTTTTTTTTTTATAGCAGAGTGAAGTAGAATTTTTTCTGAAATATTGGAAATTGAATTGCAGTATTTTCGAATCAACGTTATTATTGGTGAAGTGGTAAGAAAAATTCAGAGGATCAGGCGTGGATTATTTCAAGAATATCCGAAAAACGTTGAAGTGTTAGGAGAATTTACCAAAGGATCTTTTTTTTAGTTCATAAAATTCTCTATAAAAAGGATTTCTAGCAAATTTTTTCTAAACCCACTCGTTCTGAAGATATTCACAAAAGAATCTCCAACAAATTCATCAATTTATTGTCTTTCACCTTTTTACCACTTCACTGATTGATTATTCACTGATACATGTAATTGATTAATCAGGATTACATTGACTTTTCTCCGTAACTTGCTCATCATTTTCACTGAAAAAATTTACGCATGACTTTATCCTGTAATTGTTAATTATTTCAGTTAAGCTGTATTCAACATCGATTCAAATGCAGTCAGTCGAATTTTTTTAATCTGATAAAAATTAATAAACAACATTTGTATGTACTGATACGTTAACACACTCGATTGAGCAACAATTGATATTGAATATTGATTGTCATGTGTGAATTTCCCCAGTTCATCTACCTATAAATATTCCTTTTTTTACATTCTAAAGCATCATTATTTTTCAACTCTCTCTTGTTTTTTCCAAATTTTTCTCTACTGAATGTCATTTATTTCAGGTGATAAAATGGCGGCAATTCAGCGCCGTAAAACGTCCAGCGCCGAGAGGACATCGGGTAGTTTGATACTGGCGCTCATTGTCACTGGCGCTGTTTTAGTGCGATAAGCATTTCATCCAAATAAAGAACAAATAAAAAAAAAAACTAACACTCATACAAACACTCACACATACACACACCCATCAACACACAAATACAGTGTCCATTACTTTCATTAATTCGTGTTATTTTTTTTCTCGTCATAAAAACTAACTTTATAGATACTTGGGAATATCCAATTCACAATTCTGTAATTTTTCATTGATTTAGATTGTTCATTGATTTTTTTTCCGGTAGAAATTAAAAAGAGAGTCTTTGAGATGAAAAAAAAAATTAATGGAGTAATCGTTTTAATTGAAAAATATTCACGTGAATAAGTAAATAAATTAAATTAACACGGGAATTTATGTAAATAACATTCGTAAATGAAAAATTCGGGCTTCATTGTCATTGGTTTTCCATGGAAAGAAAAAAAACAAATAGAATAAAGAGAGAAAAGGAAATTTTCAGAAGTAGCTGACTTAATATCGACACTTCCATTACAGTTATTTGAATAAAAGAAGAAGAAGAAAAAAAAAAGATAAAACCAGAGGGATAACGATTCTTAAATCATTGACGTTTGTCACTGGGTCGTACTTCTGAAAGTCTTCGCAAGGAAAGAATAAAGCGATGAACGGATATTCGTATGAATCTTTCAAACAGATGACATAGCGAGGTTGAAAAAAAATATGAAGGGTGCCCCTAAGCGATAAAAAACACACATTCAACACATGAAATGTTGTCTGAAGGTTGATCTTGAATAATGAAAGAGATAGAAGCAATACAGAATGATGAAAGAATGAAAAAAAAAATATTCTTTCGATCAATGTTGACGTCGTCAATTAATTTGTTATCGCTTCCCGTTCCTCTTTCTCGTGGATGATTACGGTTAATGAAGTACATGATTAATTAAAATTGATGGAAAAAACAATTATTTATTAAAGTAATTATCCAATGCTGCCCAATTTTAGAGAGCAATAATAATCCCTTGAACTGGAATTATTTATTTGGAATTATTTATTCAAAATAAAGCAGTGTGTTTTTCATTATTCAAAGAATTCCATTTATCACGATTTTATCAAATCCCCCAATTTTTCTTCCCAATAAAACTTTTTTCATAAACATGAGATAATTAAATTATCGAGTTTTAATAAGCGAAAAATATTTCAATTGTCATTAAATGAAAATTCTCGAAAAACAAAAAAAGAATGATAATAAAAAAAAATTAATACAATTGTCAAATGAAACAAAGAATTTTACTCACGCGGAACAATGATTAATTAATTTTTTATAGTACTTTAAAATTATTAATAAGCGTCATTTCAAGAACTCCATTATAACTGGCCAAATACAATGGTGGAAATATAATCTGTGTGGATTAACTTGGGTCTTCCGAGGATTAATAGAATTTTCACGGAATTATTAAATTTTAACATATTTAAATGAAGGGAAAATACGTTATGATGATTTTATATTATGTTTTTAATGTGGGAGCACTCTAGTTCAGTAGTAGAGGGGTGAAGGATAAGTCGGGAAATCGCGTGTTTAGTATTTTTGAAAAATCTCGGAAACTATGAAAATACGAGAATTAATTATGAGACCTTTTTTATATCCTGTGAAATCCCCTATGAAAAAAGCCCCATAAGTATGATACCAAAGATAGTAGACAGCTGGTAATTTTAAGATTTTTTTCTACAAATAAATAACCGATAACGCCATAAAAAGCATTGTCATAAAATAATATCAACAAATAAATTATTTTAGAAGAATCAAAAGTATGCACATGTAGAAAATCCGAAAAACTATGAATGCGAAATATTTGAGGACATTTTTTTATAATAATTTATTTGTTAAAAAATAATTCAAACAATTGTCAGATGTCTGCTAATTTCATAATCGTCTATAAATAATCCGTTTGAATTCCATCTTTTTGAGATTTTTTCAAAAAAAAAAATAGATGTGATTTTTGCATTTAACTTTGGAGAAAGTGAGTTTATGTGGAATTATTGAGACACCTTCTTTTTGTAGACAATTGAACGAGTCACAGAAAGAAAGTTTTTGGAAAATTTCCGTAAGCCTCGAGATATTCTGAAAATGATTTACAAGCGAATTTTTTTATTCATTTTGGTTCCAGAATGAATAATTCTGGAACAAGTAAACTTGGGTAAAATCACCAAGAGACTTTTTTCAAAGGAAAATTAATAGTCCACGGAAAAGATCTCACAAGAAATTCTCGTGAATCACCTACTTTCCAAGATATTCTCAAAAAAAATCCAAGTGTGATTGTTCGATTTGTCCTCTACCATTTCACCATTGAGTCATTGCAGAATCGGAATCGTCTTCATGCGCATAATAATTTTAGAAAATGAAACGAAAAATTAAAATTCTTTTTTAAAAAAAATCCATTAAAGATAAGCAACTCTAATCAGACATACGTAATTAATTGAGTGAAAAAAATTAATAGGATTGGATCAACTTCTCTTAATTCGATTGAGAGAAAAATGAGGGAATCAAAGAATTAGAGAAAAAGAAATGAAGTATATATTGACCTAGTAAAGGGTTTCATCCCTAAGAGAAATAATGAAAATATCCGCTTCCGTTCATGTCATTCCATTCTATATGTCTTATATATGCTCCATGGGTATTTCAATTGATGAAGAACTTTTATTACAGCGATGAAAAAAAAAAGAAAAAGAAGGAAAAATAAGGGAAATATGAAAAATGACAAGAGCTAGCGTTAGAATTGAGAGAGAATAAAATATAATATTGGAGTTGTAAGATTTTATTGAATTCACATTATTTTTAAGGTAATTTTTTATATTATTACTACCATTTTTATTATTGTTATTAATATAATTTTAAAAGTCATAGTTTGAATCAGATATGAAGTGATAATGATGATGAATAATTCATTTATTCAATGATAATTTTTAAAGAAATTGATGAGAATTGAAGAATGTAAAATGGGACTCAACGATCGTTGTTATAGATGAATAATTAAAGTGGAGTTTAATTGTTATGTTTTTAATCGTGATAATTGAATTTATTGAAAGTACAAGAAAATGAAAAAAGAGATTAAATATATCATCGAGGCAGTATAAATTATTTATCACTAATAAATTAAATGAAGATGAAACAGATATCCGAAGAAATTGTAAATAAATTATGAGAAATTAATTATCGGAATTTCAATAACGACTGATGAATGTGCAGAATTAAAAGAAAAAAATGATTTATTCAGAGTTGAAAGAAGTTGATTCGATGCTGACACTGAATATGAACATTTTTCAATATCGAAGGATTATAGGATTAAACAAAAAGAATAATTTTCTTTTTTTTTTTTCACTATTAAATTCGTTGGTGAAGAACAAAAGAACGCTTAGGGGTGCATTTGAATGAGACTTTTGTGGGCACGAATTTTAAAACTCCAATTAATTGATTGGGGAAAAAAAAATCATTCCATCATCTTCCATTTTAATTTCATACACTGCTGAATGTGGCTATTTATACTTAGATAAAGAAAAATGATTCCTCTCCTTATTTTTCATCAGATTTTTTTCTCAATTTTTAATTTTTTAAATGAAAAATTAAGAAAAACATCACAAATTATTAAGAGAAAAATTGCAATTATTGAATTTAAATTTAACAAGAGAAAATGAAAAAAAAATAAAATAAAAAAAGAAACAATTTAATTGCAAAGTGTACAGGCGTTTGTGTTTATCCTTTCTCTCGTGATACACTCTGCCGCCTGTGCACAATTATATGTAGAATATACATAGAATCTGTTAATAATAAGGAAAAAAAAAAATTATGAGTAATTGGCCCCAATCGGAGAAATAGTGTCCAGTGGCATTGAAAAAATGTTATCATGAAAGAATAATAATAAATTGGAAAATCGTTTGAGATAAATCACAAATACTGGCCACAATGTCCTGAGACATTCTTTTAAAGACTGGGTGAAAAAAAAAATATATGGTATAATTATGGTGGAATTTCCGATTAATTCTCAAAGAATTAAACATCCTTAACAAAACTTTAAAGAAAAATGAAAAAAAAAACAGAAAATAAAAAAACCATTTCTCAGTATATGTCTGCAATCATGTATTATAGAAGAAGAAAAACACAAAAAAAGGGAAAAAAAAGTGACGAAAAACGACATAAACCATTCAATTCAATAAAAATGTACGAAATCGAGAGTTCAATCATCAATTCACCTTCTTCTCCCCTTTACCTTCATTCATTAACTCTCATAATAAATTGGATAAATAAATAAAATCATTGATTTAATATTCTACCATTGGTCTTTATTACAATACAGTGTATAGATTCGTATGATTTATATAACATATATATTTATATATACTTTCTCTATGAATAATATAAAGAGTTCTACATAAAAAAAGGGAGAAAAGAAAAAAAGAATAATAACGTAATGATATAATATTAATGAAGAATAATCCTTAAACACTATACATATTTTTTCGTTTCAATCTTCAATCCTAAGACTTCATAATGGAATTATGTTTTTTCATACAAATTCTTAGTAATAATGCAAAAAAGAGATTCCGCTTTGAACAATAATTTTTCATTATAATTTTTTTTTTCTTTTATGAACTCGTACTTTCGTTTATCAAAGCACTTTACAGCTCGCTTTGCAGCAAATATGTATTATTATTAATTCCTCCTCTCTCTTTCTTTCTTTCATCTTTTCATTCATCAATGTTTTTTTCTTCTACTCATTACGTATTTTTCATGTAAAAAAAGTCTCTCTGCATCCTACCAATTCTGATATATTCATTTTATGTCGTTAATTCTCATTTAATCACGATTAGAAGTAACAAAAAAATATATTTTATATATATAATTATTCAAATGCACATAATTCAAGTGCTTCGACATGGTTATTTTTGTTTCTCTGCTGTTTCTTTATCTTGTTAAAAAAAATTAATTAGTATTAATTTTAAATCTTCTCCTTCCCACACAAGATTGTCCGGAAATTGAATCATTCTTCTCGAAGAACAGAAAGACACTTTTTGAGCATATCTGCATGAGCCTGTGTGAATAATATTTTTTTTTCTTTTTATTCAAGTCAATTATAATTGAGTGAGAGTTTGAAATTCATCCGATAGATAAACAAAAATAATCAAAAAATGACTATTAATGGAATATTATTTTTAGATACCTTGGCATGTTTTATTTCCAACTCAGTTAACTCGATTAAATTTTTTCGGAAGGCAGCTATTCTTCTCGTCATGAAATCAGTCAACTCTATCAAAACCGACAACAAAAACAAAAAAAATTTATTAGACATGAAATTGAGTTTTATTTTAATTTTTTTAAACCAATAAAAAAGAAAATGTAATTACGAACCTTCCTTTCCTTTATCTGACATCTGTTCGAATTTTTCACAGGCTTCAGTTTGTGCCTTTTCAGCCTAAATTCAATAGAGATGGAAAAAAAAGAGACGTTTCATATCAGTTTAATTAAATTTGATGAGTAACATGCAAATTACGAAAATACAATGCATATCAAATTACATTATACATGCAGTGGTGTTTATCGATCATGGATAATATAAACGTGTGGACAAATGATTTTCATGTCAGTAATTGCATTAGCATAAAGTTACAATTATTGTAATAAATATCAACAACTATTACTATTTGATAATTAATTGAAATAAAAAGAGGAAAAACAATTGAATTAAAAAATAAATAAACACACACACACCTCTGCAACCTCCAGTGCCTGAAGGAGCCGGGAAAAATTTGATTAATTAATTAAATAGCATTGAATAATTACTCTATTAAATTACAATCATTGATAATCTATATCTTTTTTTTTTTTGATTGAAAAATGTTAGTGCGATGAGTCATGCACGACAAACAAATTTATCCAAAGTTTATTTACATTATTTCCATCTAATTTTTCTTTTTGGTGATTTTTCTCTTCTCCCCTTTTAATTTAAGGAACTTTGAGTCAAACTTACAGCATGAACGTCCTTGTTTCTAGCGCGTGCTTTTTCAAGTGTACGATTTGCTGTTTCATAAGCATGAAGGGCTTTTAATCTTCTGAAGAGTAGTCGTTTGGCTGCAGCAGTATCTCTCATGTAATAACGAAGCGTATCTGATAATTTTAAATCCTCGTCAGACGCAACACGACCCTCTATTTTCTTTAACATGACAAAGGAATAATTGAAGAAGAAAAGAAGCAAAAATAAAAAAAATCATCAAATTTTACACAATTAGTGATGATTTCAGGTGTATATTCAAGATACTTACACGTAATTTCTCAAATGTTTCAGCAATTTTAGTGAGAAATCTCTCTAATTTGCCAGAGTCAGTTGTTGCTAATTGCAATAAATTCGTTGATATTTTAATATAAGAATCAGCTACATCTTTGTGTTTAATTGTTTGACGATCAGATCTTGATGTTGCCTCTTTTAAATTATTATGATACTGCTGTAGGAATGTCATTTCTTGATCGAAAAAATCATTAACATCTTTGACTGTTGCTGATAAATAATATTCATCAGTTGTCTTTGAAAATGACTTAACAAGACCACCAAACATTTCAATTTTGTTCTTTCCACGTACACAAAGATCCTGATCATATTCTAAGAATACACGTAAATTATGATCATTTCGAAAAACTGGATGATGGGCCAATCTTGTTAGGAACATTTCGTGCATTGCCACAGTTTTTTTGAATGTTGCTAAATATTCACTGTAAATAAAAGAATAATATTTAATACTTTGTATTAACATTGAAAATTCATTCATCATTGAAAAATCAATAGGGATAAATTTTTATTTTATTCAGAAGCAAAGAAAAGGGGCAGTGTATGGCACAGGTCCAATTATCATTTGAAATTCCACTGAAGAAAAATACAAGACTCAATTGAATAAACTGAAGTATTTTGAACATTTCTTTTGACCACTTACGCTTCAAGTTCCTGTTTCATCTTCGTAAATTCTTCTCTCGTCATGGTCCCTTCACCCTCTCCAAGTTTCTGAAGTTTTTCACGTGAAGCATCAAAGTCCGGCCTTGGTGGACAGGGAGGAATCTGAACAAATTGAGTGGAGAAAATACAAAGTAAGAATGTCCCTTATTTCATCAATACGAGAAAATAGAACAAAAAAAATGTAATCTCCTTTTTTTCTCAAATATCTTAAAATGTAAGGGAGTTGGCGAGATTTCTGGTGTAATGATTTTTTTGCGGCTTCTCTTCATCTCCACGAAAAAAAGAGTATTCCGAAAATTTTCTCATCTCCATTATTTACAGAAAATATTTAATAAAAATTGAAACATTCTGACTTAATAATACGTACAATGTATCCAGCATATTCCTCATTTTCCTCGAATCTATCATGCAACCAAACGAATTCCTCGTGTTGTCTGACAACGAGAAATTCAGATTTTTGAAATTCCGGAAGAGTAGTTTTTGTGTGTACTGTAAATTTGACTTTGTCCTTTTCACTCAGTGCATCAGATATATCTACCTGCAGTGATTTATCTGACAGGTCAATATTATCCGCATGAATAACCTAAAAGCAAAACATTTTTTTTTATCATTCAATTTCACTTGCTTCAACAATGAAATTCTCATGAATTAAAAATTTAATTGGATAAATTATGGCGATTCATCAATTTATATAGATTGATAGTATAGTTGTAACATGATTGAATGTAATAGCTATTTAAAAAATCATTTAATTTACCTTTTTTTGTGGTGCACTGTTTAAGATATCAGCATTATCACATATTCCGTCCTGCAACATTTTCTTCCGTTAATAATAATTCAATAATTATTTTTAATATATTATAATACGTTGCAAAAAATTGAATTCAACTAATCACGATGAAATAATCAGAATGACCGGCCTGTATTACTGATTGATAACAAGTTCCACCTACCATCATGGCGTCTAACACAGCGTCTCGATTGACACACGGGGTGTCTGGCAGTGTTTTACAAACTATTTTTTTTTTTTTGAACTCTTCTCAATTAAATTTAATTCAACTAGATGTATCACAAACAGTTGAAAATAATTCTTCGTCAAGCAAGCGTCATTCAAATAATTTAAATAATATTATTTAATTAATTTTTTTAAATTATAAGATTCACGACATTTCACAGTGGAAAAACACGAGCTGTCTCTCTCTCAAACTCTCCTCTTTACTCTCTGTGCGCCTTGGATAAATCAGCTGTATCCGGATGCTACTGCGTCACGTAGGCGTTGACGTCAACACTTGAACTGTCGCGGCAGGACACTTGTCATTTCGAATCATGAGAAATTATTTATATTTTCAAAATTGAATTTTTCATTATTATTTAATCTAGGATATACTGTTCTATATTCTGATGTAGGTGATGGGGAAATTGAGGGGGATTCGCAGCAAAACGTGTTTGAAATTGGAAAAAATATTTTCTACGATTTTTAAAATGTTTACTTGATTATTTTTTTTGATGATAACTCAGGTTCTTATTGTTACTCCAAATTTTTGGGAATTTCCCATTGGAAATGAGCTCATTCTCCATGATTTCAGATCTCTTCCATCAATTTTTCACGAAAGTTGTGGGAGGAATGGATAAACATTCAATTTTTCATTGTACAAGTAGAAATCGATGACTTTGATTAAGTTAATCCTTGGAAAATCTCGGAATCTAACAGAGATATTGAATTTTTTGTAGCTTTAGAAAGAAAAGTTTCTATTGGAATTTTTGCATTCCACTTTTGTTCCGAGATATTCCCAAAAAAATTCATTGAAGCTCAATCGAATTGAAGATATTAACTCTGACTTTTTGTAAAACATAGATGAGAGAAGAGCATTTATGAGAGAATGGCAATGTTGAGAAATGAAAAATGAAATTTGCTAAAATACTAAAGAGTTTCATTTGTAATTTTCCTCATTTTTCCAATAGTCTAGGTTTTATGATATCGTCTTCAGAAATAATTTATTTACATAATTCCTAATGATTTTATTAACTTGAAAAAATCCGATAATAAGGTGAATGCACTGCTACGTTTACCGGAAATTGGAAGAAATATTTAGAAAAAAAGCAAGTACTTGTTTATGTATACATATATTAAATCAACTTACATGAAATATATAAGTATTTATCAAATAACAGGGTGTCTTTGGTGAAAGTAGTCATGGTATATATATAATTTTTTTTCTTGGTATTTATAAGCAAGTTTTTTTTATTTTCTTCCGTTTTTTTTCTCCTTTAAATTACGTTATCATTAATTATTTTATTCAATCCTCAATTTTTTGAATGATTTTGTTCCATATTTATATAATTTTTGTTTATTATTGAATGTTAATATGTGACAGAAGAATGCACTTAGATTCTAATTCAAATTGACTAGTATTAAAAAGCAATACAATCAGTATGTGCATCATTAAATTATTGCAAATAAAAACAAATCAAAGAAAAAAAAATACATCATTTCTCTTTCAGCAAAGATACCCCAAGACATGGGTACATGATGGAACAAATAATGAAAAAAAAAAAAAAAAGAAAAAAAAACGGTGAAATATGCAAATCAATTTTACTAGTACAATTTTCCATAGACTTAATCCCTATTTTGAGTCACAAATTTTCAGATACCATAATGACCGTATTCATTAGAGATTTATTCTATGAATGAAGAAAAATTAAGATTGGATTATAGTTGTTTTCTTTTTTTTTTCTTCGAAGCTAAACAAATAATTAAGAAAAACCTTAAAATATACAAGTCATTAATATTTTCATCTTCATTGTTTTTCTCATTAAGGTACACCAATTTCGTACACATACATTATACATTGTGTCGTTCATTAAGGTGGACGAGTGATAGACATTCCTGCTCTTATTTTTTTTGAATTTGCACTTTTTTTAAATTATTATTTTATCTATTAATTCTTTCTTTTCAAATGATTTTTGATCTTTTCGTCACTTAATTACATGGTTTAATTGATTAATTCAAATATTTCTCGTTTTACATAATTAAATTGATAGTAATAGTGATATTCATTTCTCAAAAGCCCTCGAAATTTACTCCACTCGATTATTTTATTGTTTCTATCCCACAAATCAAAGAATTCTTTACGAAAGCATTGGATCATTGTTTCTTCTTTTTCAAAAAGATAAATTCATATATACACAATTCAGAATTGAAGAATCAGGTATCTTCACTATGAGTTTGTAGATGAAGTTTTTGATTGACTAAATAGTTAATACTCGTTTCCACGAGATTCCGACAAAAACTCACATTAAATTCATCTCATTTTTGTTGCTGGATAAATTAAAAAATTCATTGAAGATTCACGATATTATTATTTTTTTTTCTTTTTTATTTTCAACAGATTTCTTTATCTGACGGAGCAGGAATGATTAGTTTATATTGAAGTGGGATGAAGTGGTGGACAGGCTACCCCCAGCCCCTAGCAGCAGCCACCACCTTGTGCACTACCCTGGCCTCCGGTTCCTGCCAAACCACCTGGACTTGTTGGTGAATGCTGGGGTCCAATTTTTATTCCATTTGCCTTTGAAAAAGAAGCAAAGGATTAGTTAATTTCATTTTTATCGTATAAATAAATAATGGATTATTGTCTGAAAGGTTTTTTCCTTCAGCTATTTCAAATTGATGTCTGACATTTCTGCAGTAATACAGAAAAGTTCAAATATCATGCTCATTATTTACACATGAAATTTTTTTCGTGATCAAATTTCCCTGGAGTTGAGATAAATCTATTTTTGATCCTCTTTAAATAAAATTATATTCATATTTAAATGCATCGGATTCAAAGGAAATCGATAAAGTTGTGCGAATAAAGAAACGCGAAATTTCAAAGTTCTCTATGAAATTTCAAATTGTTCTTGCACTGTAAACAATATTTAATATCTTTTATCTTGAAAAAGTTTTGATGCAGAGCTTTAAAATTCTCACTTTTCTAAATACTTTTTGATAAGATTCTTACTTTATAGTGTTCCACATTTCCGACAGATATGAACTATTTTTGAGATTCATGTTCTCCATACAGTACATTTGTTGAAGCTAAGAAAATTATTTTATAAAATAGTGAAATCAGACGGAAGTAACTTCAGGAGTCGAAATTTTCTTTCCTTGCAGTTCTAAATAAACTTTGGAAAGTGAGCCGACTCTTCCTATTTCCCTAAAGTTATGAGAAGTTGGAAAAAAATTAAACATTGATGAAAAAATAGTGATACTCTCGCAGAAAACTCCTTCTCATGGAAATTATTCTCAATTATTCAGATAAATAAAGGAGAGTTCTGTAGGAATTTATATGAACGGGAGACATAGTTCCATCTCATTTTGAGGAGCAGCATTATCTCTCATAACATTTTCAAGAATGTATTCATTATTTACAGAATGTCGTGTAAGCAATAATACCAGAAGGTTGGCACTACTTTTTTCCATTATTATGACTTTCCAACGTTTTTATTCTTCTTGCTGCCTTGACCCATGTATTAAATTTAATAAGTAAGAAACTTCAAATATTCAAGTGAAGTTTACAATGGAGAGATTTTATAATTAGGGATAATGAAGTTTCATTGTGAAGAAAGCGTTCATAAATTGAAGATTGAAAATACATGGTCATCGAGGAGAAAACCCTCGAAATTCTTTCGAATTCGAAGTTTCACTGAGGTCTGTTCGATTTTATCATTTCAATTTTCATCCAACTGAGATGAATCAATTACATCATAGGGAAATATCGCGGAATCGAAAGGAAAACTCTTTTGCAGTCCAGGATATAATCCATAAAGATGTTCCTCATAAAGAATTCTGCATCTCCATGAATTTTCGAGATATTCCAAGAAAACTCTGCAGTGCAGTGGTGAGAAGATGAGTTTAAAAAATTTGTTCGAATAAAAAAAAAACAAAAAAACAAAAAAAAATTTGTTTGAAAATTCTTTTGCAAATACCTCTAAAACTAAAGTAAATTTAAAGGAAAATTGAAAGAAAATGTAAAGTGATGTTTTTGTATAGAATAATGGATTATAAAAAAGGTCTCTCCATAAATTGTCGTGAATCTCACGATTTTCGAGATATTTTTAAAATAAACTACCTATTAGTTCTGATTTGAAGAACCAATAAATTGCGGATTTTAATATATCTAGAATAACGGTAAAATTGATGGTAAAGTATTTCTTTACATTCTAAATATGAAGAGCCTTTTCTAGGAAAAGGTTATCAAGATATTCCTCAATATCTCTTTCGAAAATCGGAAAAGTTCCGGAAGAGTGATTGAAATTGATAGGTCGTCAAAGATCATATTTCCGAAAACTTCAGGGACGCGGATTTTTTTCAAACCATTCGTTTTTAATCCTTATACATTCACCGGAGAACTGGGAGGAAGAGGAGAATTCAGAAGCAGAGAACTTTACAGAGATACTTCTTTTTCAATAGTCTTTTTAGCCAATAATCCTTTATGATCTTCTTGGAGGGCTTTTATGTTTTATGTATTTCGATCTAGTAGAAGAGAGACAATTTCATAGAAGACTTGCTCTTGAATGATGTTTCAAATGCTGAAGATAAATACATTGAAAGTATTTGGGGGGAGGTGGGGCTTTACATAAGATAATGGCTTGGAGGGAAAAGGACTTATCTATGTTTTTTTTTTTATTTTAGTGAAATGATAAAGGAGGTTGAAATATTTTGTGTAGATTCTTCTGTCAATTTTTTTGCAAAGCGTGGGTGTAGAGAAAATTGTCAAGAGACTTTTTCGGGAGAAAATTCCATGTACTACTGAAATTTTCTCGTGACTGATTTCTCTGAATGTTTTCATTATTGAGATATTGTTGAAATCAGTATTTGTCGTATTCTATTTATGTTTTTCCATTATCTTGTTAAAAATATAGATTTCACCGTAAATCCCACTAGTTTCGATTATATTGACCTAATTAATCTTGTGTACAATTGGATCCAAAATTATTTGCTCTCAATTTCCTTTTATTCAATTGATTTTGGCTGTAAAATTGAGGGGAATAGAGTTGATTTATTGAAAATACCCTTTTGTTCGATATCTCACGTATTTATCATCAAAAATTAATGGGATAGACGAAATTTATAGAAAACGATCATAGCTTTCATTTGTAGTTACTCTTGATGAAATATGATGATTAGAATGCTAGATATTCAGCAAAAACACGACTTTGAACATATAGAAAAATATTTTTCTAGTTGAAACGAAAAATTAGAATATTATTTGTCGTTAACCCTGAGAATATACAAAGCCCTTAAGTAGTTTTTTCAATAATTTTTTGCCACGCTTCTTCGCTAATAATTACAAAAATTCTGGAATGGCTGTGATTCTTTGAATCTGCAAATTTTTTATATTTTTTTGTCGATTTTCCTTGAGGTCAACCTCTCTGTGAAAAATGACTGCAAATAAAGAATTCAGAAATCGGAAGAGGAAGGGTTGAACGAAATTGGAGAAAAACACTTTTTTGGAATAATTTTCTATCATAAACGTTCCTGGCTCTACTGGAGCCATTAAAAAAATATTCATACTATCCCATGTGCCCTTCCATTCTCAGCTTGTACAATTTTTCCCACTGAATTTGGAGTCTCACCTGATTGCATATCAGTACTATTTCCTTTATTATTTATTGAGCGTGAATTTTAAGTAGCCCCTAAATATTATCACGCAATGCTCCCATTAAACTATCACAACTCAATTTGCAATAAAGCCAACCGTCATGTACATTATAAATGAATAAAAAGAGAAGAATAGAACAACAAACCTCATTATTGATGTCAAAAACGCCCTCCTGTATTTTCTCATAAATTTCTTTAGCCGTATTGATAAATGCCTCTTCGACATTGGCCGCAGTTTTGGCACTCGTTTCCATAAAAACAAGACCATGCTCACGTGCAAATGCCTCACCCTCCTCCCTCCTAACTTCCCTCCGTGCGTCCAAATCACTCTTATTCCCAATCAGCATTATCACCATGTTTGAGTTTGAGTGTTGTCGGGCGTCCTCTAGCCATGTTGTTAAATGATTAAATGTTTCTCTGCGAGTTATATCGTAAACAAGAAGTGCACCAGCAGCACCTCGATAGTATGATCTCGTTATTGAACGGAAAGCCTCCTGTCCCGCCTATATAAACAAAGATATAGAATTAAAATCAAGTGTGATAAAAAAATCCGCAAAAAATTAATAAGACTGAAGAATTTGGAAATTTTTTGAGTTAAAGTGCTCCAATGCGATCAGTGTTAGTCTAATAGATTTCAAGATACTGAAATGATTAGAAGTGATTGATTGCATCGTTTTTCTTCCTGGAGAGTTTCGAATTAAAATTCCCAACATCACAACATTTTTCAACCAAAATTATGTGATATTTCATCAACTCCTCCAAATCACAACAGTAGAGGAATAGAAAAAATGAAATTGAAAAATACACCTGAATTAAACTGTGAATATCTTCAGAATAAGTAGATTTAAATGATACTAAAGATAGCAGACATCTGACAATTTCATTCTATTTTTCTTTATAAATTCTTTAAAAAAAAACAAAAATATGCAGATGTAGAGAATTTGGAGAACTATAAGCGCAAATTTTTGAACCTTTTTTGTGTAATAATTTACTTGTTTAAGAAAAACCGAAAAATTGTCAGGTGTCTGCTATCTTCAGTATCATGGATTTTTTTTCAAGAAAATTGAATTCCCTAAAAAAAGGGCGTGTAGGTAAATTTTCCTCAACCCGATACATGCGAAGATATTCACGATGAACTCGAGATGTAATTGTTGCAGTTATTTATATTTTCCACTTTAATGAAAGTGTTTCTATTCAATAATATAAAATGCTGTTTTTTTTTAAATTAAGAGAAGAGATTACCGTATCCCAGATCTGCAGCTTTATTTGTTTTCCATCAATTGTTATCATACGAGCACCAAATTCAACGCCAATAGTTAAATCATGAACTGGCTGAAATCGTTTATCAGTAAACTGTAGAAGCAGACATGATTTACCAACTCCTGTAGAAATAAAAAGAAAATAACAGAAAAAATTAAGAATAAAAAAAATTCAATCTATTGTACGTCATCAATGGGTACACGAGCTTAACAGATCGATACCACACCTCTCAAATGCATCAGAGATGTCAAAACAATAGTGATATATGAGCTTCTTCATCTCATTCAAACGTTAAATTAAAAAATAATATTTAATCATATTTATTCATGATAAATTGGAGCAGAGGTATGAATCACATTCAATCAAGATGCACCAGACAAAAGAAATTACACAAAGTGCTAATTCGTATTAAAAAAAAAAACAAGAGTTACATTATTTAAAATCATAAATCCTGAAAAATTAACAAAAGGCATTTATTATGTGACATTAAAATTTCATTTTCAATTGTGCACATAAATAATTAAAAAGTAGAACGTAATAACATGAAACAAAGAGTTTCAAAGAGTAAAAAAAAAAAAATCTCAACAGCTGAAGAGAAGCGAAATGAAAACATAGCTGTCACGGAAGACGTAATATTGGAAAATAATTCACGCACACTTGATTCACTAAATAAGAGTATGTTGAACAATTTTTTTTCTATTTACCTGTATCCCCAATAATAATGTACTTGAATAGATAAGCGTACGACATTTTTGGTTAAAAACAATTAAACGAATCTGTTGATGTAAAATTCACAATTTATTATCCACGCACAAATAATCTTTCACCAAAAGTTTTTTTTTTCTGCTTTTTTATCTTTGCTTCGTTGCGTGTCGTGACGTCATTAGTTTGATTCGGGTAATTCCGCTTGAATTCGGTGAGTATTTGCTGAAGAACAAGGCGACTTTGCAATGGAGCGTTGGAAGCGCCACCTCTATGCAGCGATTGGAGGGAAAGACGGGGGATTTTTGAATTGCCGAGAATGATGAACACATTTCTCCTTCAATTGGTAAAAGTAAAGTACCTTTGACAAGAGCTATAATCGTTATTCCAAGGTTAATTGTTGCAAAGAAAGTTTATGTGCAGAGTTAAAAGTGAAGAGGGTACAAGGGTCGTACAATAGTGAAGAAATTGTTGACTGGTTGCAAAACCACGATTTTTTTAAAATTTAAATCACAATTTCATGCCTGTAATTGTTCTGAATAATTACACTCGCCTGAGGATTTCCCAATTCCTGAAAACTCTTCCCCTCTTATTACAGTATATTTTCACTGTGAATAATGATAATTGCAGTACTTTGTAGAGCAGAGAGCTAACCCATTTCCCGGAATGAATGCCGGAAAATACATTGAATGATTGAATACATGAAATTACGAAAAAATAGCGTTTATTTTAGTATAAAAAATTTGTATAAAAAAAAGAATAGCGTATATACATAATAATAAGAGGAAATATCTACATAGCACACAATCGTGGGAGACAAAATGATCTTTTGGTTAATTAAATCAACCACATTTAAATTCAATGGACTATTGAATTCAAATTATCATATAAAAATAAAAGATCATTAAGAATTAATGTCTATTCGATTGACAATAGTGTACGCAGAGTCAAAGCCTTGGTGGGCAAAATGGCATTCATTAAGCCGTTCAATTCAATTCCGGTGAACAGACTCTTTTCATCGTTTCCAGTTTTGTTCTTTCCTTTTTTTTTTCTTTAATCGTCATTTTATTCTATCTCTTTTCTCCATTTGGTAATTGTGAATTCTCACAATATTTTAACTGGCTCTCTCACTCAATGTGCGAAAGATGAATCGTCAATGGTATCGTGACTGTCGGCATTGCTTTCAGCTGCATCAACAAAGGCGGAAGACAAATCACCAGAGAGTTTACTAGCTGTTTGTGTTGTCACATCGTACATGAATATCTCTTTATCTCCATTCTGTTGATTCTTCGGCCTGTAAATTAATTTTATTATTATTATTATTATTATTATTATTACTACTATTATTTACCTTTCAAATGAGGGTAAAACTACTTAATAATTTTAATGAATAGAAAATACACAAACAGTTAATTATAAAAGCCACAAAGTAATGAATTAAGCCTGTCTTTTTTTCAACTCTCAAAAGAAAGTAAAAAAAAAGATATAGATAGAAAAAAAATATCTTACGTCGTTACCAGAAGGACGACCGATTGTTTCTGCGGCTCAGTTCTACTCTCCTGTTCCAGCCACTTCTTATAATTCTCAGCTGTTGGTTTTTTAATTAATTGCTTCAATGATTCACCAGCTAAAAATTTAACTGGCATTGGATCACCCAATTTCCTTGATTGTCTATCAATTTCATCATCATCATGTGAATTATAATCGACTGGTGCTAGTACAACGACACTTGTTATTTTACGATCCTTTAATTCTGGTACATCAGGAATTGGGAAGGATGTACCGCTCACTTTTAATGGTAAATAACGATTGTACTGTCCATCATTTCTCGTACCAACTGTTACCGGTTTGAGATGGGTGGCATCTTCACGTATATGCTGTTCAGCAATTGCCTGGCCTTGTGCTGTATTTGGGTCAAACTGTACTACTTTCATTTCTACACCTCCGGGCCGTAGTGTTGCCTGTTCAACTCTGCTCGTTACCTTTTTCGGTTTCAATGATGTCAAATTATTTTTTGGACGTTTTGCTATTGATGGTACTGGCTCACTGGCTGCAACAAGACCACCAGCACCAGCACCGTAGAAATTAGCTAGGGCCTCGGGTGGTAAATTTTCAATTGGTATGTCACCGACCTTGTCATAATCAAGTACTTGAATGTCGGCATTACCAAGGATGCCTGAACTAAGTAATTGAGCTCTAATGTCATCTGGCACTTCGTCTGGTAAATTTGCTATGTTCTCTTTGATTCGTTCTTCATTTTTCGGAGTTGTTGGTGCTTCAGTTGTGGTGGTTGTTGTTGTTGTTGTTGTTGAAGGCGTTGGAATTGTGCTCAGTACAGGTCTCTGCGATGACAATGGGGAAATGGTATGTGTCGCGGGAGTTGCATAAATCTTGTGCTTATTGTCTTTGAAGACTGGCCGTCCCCAAACTGATGCCAGAGAGCTTCGCTGCTGCTGCGGTGATCCAAGATTTTGGGTAAAGAATTGCTGATTACTCTGAGACCTCGTTGGACTTGGAGACGGACTGAACGGTGGACTTGTACTTGATATGTAATTACCGTGATTTCCTAATGAGTCTGATTGCTGAACTGTAATGGATTTTGTTTGCTGTACATGCGTATGCTGTGGATAATTATTCTGATTATTCTGCGTGAATTCTACTGGTAATTGTTGTGGATTTGGTGGGAATGGTCCTGGATGAAGTGGATTCTCTCTTATTGCATAATGCTGTTCTAATTTTGGTACTGCTTTCAAAATTTCACTCTGTTTTTGCTCATCACGCTGCAATTGTGACTGTGATTGCACACGATTGTTCAACAGTATCTGATGATTCTGTGGGAAATTTGATTGTTGATAGTTGAAATTTTGTTGTTCACGCAATTTACTCTCATGTTGTTTCAATCTTTGATAATCCTGTTGCCTCTGTAATTCTTTTTGTCTTTGTAAATCCTGTTGTCTCTGCAATTCTTTTTGTCGTTGTAAATCCTGTTGTCTTTGTAATTCTTGTTGTCTTTGTGAATCCTGCTGTCTTTGTAACTCTTGCTGCCTTTGTAATTCCTGTTGTCTTCTTTGCTCCTGATGATATCGCTGTTTCTCTTCTTCCTGTTGTCTGAATGCCTGTACTTGTTGCTGATGAAATCCGTGATCATTGAAATTATGTTGTGAATGAGGAAATTGTGAGGCTTGATTCTGTAAATGTACATTCTGATGTGAAATTGATAATGCAGGTGGAAAGCCAGGCTGTTGTGGATGATTTATCGAAATTTGATGTCCCGGATTGAATGACTGAAATGGTAAACGTTGCTGCAATTCTGGTAAGCCTTGTATTGTTATCGGTGGCCGTTGGAATCGTTGCGGTAGTGGCTGTGACTGAAAGTGCTGAGGAGATGAGAAATTTGGTGGTACGTGTTGCTGAGGCGGAAATGAATTAACAATACGCTGTTGGCCAAATACCGGTGGTACACGAGGATGATTTTGTGTTGGTGGAAATGGACCATGCTGTCTCTTTGATGTCGGTTGTGGAACAGGAATTGTGGCTTTTGTGGGTAACTCGAGATCACTGCGTTTATTGTGATTGTTCGGTGGAAGTTGTTCGTTACCGAATGTTATGCGTATACCACTACCACCAGCATGATAAGATTCACTGTCTGGTCTTATTATTGCACGTAATGTTGTAGTTGGTTCTTTTGTTGGAGGCTCTTGTGTAACATAAGATACTGGTTCTTTTTCATAATCATCTTGCTCTGTATTTATTTCCTCGTGCTCCTCGTGAGGATTCAATGCTGGAACTGGTGTATCGTAAACGACTTTTGTTTTACCATTGCCTTGATCCTTTTTCTCGTATTTAACGTAAAATACTTGAATAGGTTCTTTTGTTGGACGTGTTTGAGGAACAGTTGGAGGCACTGGAGTTGGCAGTGATTCATTCGATTCCTTTATTATTATCTCGATAATTGGTTCGGGCTCGGAACTGTATGGACTATGAATTGGTTCCTCATAGCTTATATCGTCGTTCTTTGAACTTGCAAGTGGATTATACAAGGGATCACGCTGTGAGTAGCGGACAGTTGGCTCCATTTGTACTGCATAAGGTGGTGGTCTTCCGCCTCTTCTTGAATGATACGATAATTGTTGACGTTTCTCACGGTTTTTTGTATCTTCCTTGGCTCCCATTACCACCAGAAATACCGTGAATACTATCGCCTAGTAAATGAGGAGAAAATAAAGAAATTGATGAATAATTTAGTGTGAAGAAATTATCATTTGGAATTTACTGTTAAGTTTTATTGGCTTGAGTCAATGTGACCTCGTTAATGAGGAAAACTTGAGAGCGGAATAAGAAAATTAATTGATATTCTATCCGGTACTTCGTGTCGAACAGTTACATTTCATAAATGGATTTACAGATGCAGTAGTTTACCGAATATGGATGAATCAACTTCTCCGGCAATTATCTTTCAGTTCTCTCAAATTATCGAGTATTCAATTTTTTTATAGGAGAAAAAAAAAGATATAAATAACAATTTCAACGGATTAATTTTGATTGATTTTATTGCGATTATTTAAAAATTTGTTCATCATATTAATATTAATTAATTCGGTTAGACAGTAACGAATTGAATTACCAGTTTCAAGAGACCCATCTTCAGGAAGATAAACTCGATAATTGAGTTTGTTAAAGATGATGTTAAAAAAAAAAACGCCACCGGTTCTTTTAACTGCCTCACGCTACCGTATCCCAATGTACATATTAGACCTAAGCACACAGATTTAATAAACTTCTTAATGTGAAGATGTCGAGACAAACGACGAAGTGGAACTGAGTTGCGATCGAGCATCAGAAGTATGTCCTCCCTTCTGCGTTATTCCCACTACCATCTTATTCGACACCGTCTCCTCTCTAATATCGTTCGAAGTTTTTCTTTTTTTTTTTTTTGATTTTTTTTTAAAGAAGTCCACGAATACCTTTCTCTGGCGAAGAAGAAGACTCTTAAGAAATTAGCAGCTGAAGAATTCTTATCGAAGGTAGTTCAATGGATGAAACATTGCTGAGATGATTTGAATACAAAATAACTGATAAAATGGAGTAGGAAGTACTTATTGAATTAATGTGAATTTTATCGTTTATTTCATTCATGGATAATTGAAGAATAATTTTTATCAAATACATGAGAAAGAATTCTTCGAATTATTGGGGAAAAATGAAAAAAAAAATGTTTGTATTGTTACTACTCATGTGAAATTGTGTGGTCAAGTATTATTTGTGTGAAGAGGATTTGTATCCTCGGGGCGTGTTGACCTCGAGAGAGAGTATACACTTTCCAGTTCAGGAAGAGTCCGTTCATAAGCAATGTGCCGATGTGTATACCCTCCTCCTCGGGCCATTCTCTGTATACACGACACTCAAGCCGAATTAAAGATTTGCAAGTCTCGAAGAAATGAGGAAGAGAGAATTTTAATAATTTTGTAATTTATTTAAAAGAAAATTGAATTTACATTTCTTGGAATGATGATATTCTCGAGAGTTGGCTTTTATCTGCAAAAATTTCCTGTTAATTTTGAATAATCTCATTGCGTTTAATAGAGCAGACGGATTATTATGCATTCTGTGGAATTTTAATGGAAAATGTGTCTCAATCGAGAGACGAAGAAATGATTATTTCTTGAGATGGTGCAGCCATTGGAAAAGTCAGGGAATTAAATGAAAATTGGAAATTTGGTACCTAAATTGAAAGGAATACGTAGGCACATGTGATTCGCTTTTACTTAAGGTTACAGAGCCATTGCCCTGAAGGCCGTACCGGCTAAGCTACACGGTCGTGATGATGAGCATTTGGCGAGTGTTCAAAGACGGTTGGGGATTCGAGACGCGTCCTACTTGGTTTATAAACTTTCACTTGTGGTTGGCGTAAGAGGTCCAAATATCCATTCCCCCCTATCTTCATCCAGTGTGATAATTTTGTTTTCCTTTTTCTTTTTTTTTTTCACTTCATTTTTTTCATCTGTTTTCAATTTGGAAATAGCATCTATCTTCATCCTGCAATTTCAAAATACGGAAGATCATCCATTCGTTTGAAATATGCTGGAAAATAATGAGAATTTATGGAGATTACATTGGAGTTTTTATGGCTTATGAAGAAGTGGTTTAATAAATCGGTTATTATCGCAAAGAAACTGGAACAAATGAAAGTGCTAAGTTATGAACATTTGTAATTAGTTTTGCGGCTTAGGAATGTATTTTTATTCTATGAAGTGCATTACATCTATTCGCAATGAATTTTTAATGCAAATTTTATTATTAATTTTTTATTAAAATATATTACGAATTGAGAATTTAATTATTCAATTAATTCACTCAAACCAGTGAAACGTTCAACGTTAAATTAATCCAGCGCAATTCACCTAGAATTTGATCATCGAAGATTCATAATTTCAATGGATTTAGTAATTCATTTTTAACTTTTCCATCCAGCTGTATATTTTCATAGCTTCTGCACCTACGTATGATGTACATAGGTGCATTAAAACCATAGGAATACTACCAGTAATAACGTAACTCCCTGTGTAAAGAGTGAAAGTGTTGTAAAGTAGAACGCTAAGAAAATTGTACAAAGTTTCATCATTAATAAATATGAAACAAGATAATTCAGATGTTTTGTCTTGGCCCTATTCATTTCTCAGTTGCATACACAAATTAATTTAATTAATTCAAAACAATGTGTCTTTAATTGTACATAAATAATTTTAATTACAATCTGCCTTTTACTTTTTTGACAGATGAAAATTTAGGACATTTCATTCAACAATTCTGTGTATAAATTTCGTTTTTTCGACGGTATTCAAATTAAAGAAAAAAAATAAAAAATCAATGCTTATTATTCACGTGCAGAGATGCCACGCAAAGAGAAAACGGCCGCAAGGCAAATAAAAATATGCTCATCCGCATGAGAAGCATCAGTTCACAGCGACTTACTTTACTTTCACTGTTGATAATGTGATTGAAAAAGTTGAAGAAAAAAAATTGTGAAGAAAAAAGTATTCGTTCACGATCATTTGATTGTATGATTAAAATAAAATGGGGAATTTATAATTAATGAAAAAAAATTATAATTACATGGATTTAAGAATTTCTCTAATCTTGCTTGTTAGTTAAAAAATGATTAATTGTAACTGTAACCATTCAATTATGAATGAAATCGTACAATTTGGATGAGTGGCGGGCAGTAACTGATTGAAAGAGAGTATGGCGTCAAGTCCGGTGAACACGTGCACGTGTCATGTTTGCCTGGGTATTAGGACAATTATCGACAGTACTTTCAAGCTACTCAAAGTATACGGATGGATACTCGACGCATACATAGTTGTAGGTATTTTTATTAATTTTCTTAAAATCAATTCTTTTGTCTTATTATCGCCTGTTTCCTGCTGAGCTGTATTGATTGGGAACGCACATGTCGAGGGAGGGGAAATATTTCGACGTGTGGGGGCGCCAGTGTATAATTAAATGCAGAGCGCCTAGATTCAATTGAATGATAATCCCAATAATGATATCACGATCAACTTGTCTATACAATCTTGCATTTCAACAAGTTTGTAGATAAATGTAGTGTTAAAGTGGCAAAACAAGATGAGGCAATTTCTCTTCATTAATGATTTTCGATGGTTTATCTCAGTATCTGGAGGAAATAGGAGAATTTTTTGGTGGGAATAAGTGGAGCTAGAGAAAAGGTTGTTACAAAAATTTCACTATCTCCATTAATTTACGGGATATTTCATGGAAACTCGATATCGGAATGTGAAATCATCTTTCATTTTAACATCGGCAATTTATATTTTATTATAAATCTTTTTTTTTTTTGTAAAGGATTTTTTTCAAGATGACTTGTGGAATAAATTACCGAAATCCTGGACTGAAACACTGGAAATCATCCCGCTGGAAGAATTAGGATCGTGGATTCTGGGAGAATCAAAGAATAAACACGTGTGGCCTCTCTCGTTGATAGCTCTTCGTCAATTGATAAATTTGCTGACTATCAACCGACATCCAGAGGATAAATCCCCATTTATCTGTAAATCAACCGAATGGAATAACCACCTTCTTGCCTCCGCAAATGATCAATCAAGAAACATAATATTGCCGGATGATCGTTTAAAAAAATTCCAGAATCTCTTTAAAAGGCACGTTAAACAAAAAAAAAGATATGAAATCGAGAAATTCTCTGGGATAATTGCAAAATGTGGATACTTATCTAATTGCAATTGCATAGTAGATACTGGAGCTGGAATGGGACACTTGGCACGTGAATTATCATACAAATATAATCTCAATGTTATTTGCATAGAAAAAGATAAATTACTCTCAGATTTAGCCAGTGATTATGATTTTCAATTTATGGAAAAAATTAAAAAATATTTGCCCGATTTTTGTGTTATACCGCCATATCATTTGTGTAGAAGAATCATTGATGAAAGTTTTACAAATGATCATTTGAGTATTGAAATTAATGAAATATTATCAAGTAAATTTTCATTAAAATCAAATAACAATGGTTATGGTTTAATTGGATTGCATCCTTGCGGTGATTTAGCAGCGACATTATTGAAGTTTTATGTTAAACAAGAGAGGGCTAAATTCATCAGTGTTGTTGGCTGTTGTTACATGAAATTAACTGTAAGGTAAGAAAAACCATCGAGTTTAATCATGTACATTTCTTTATTATATAACTGAAAGGAAATAAATTGAAAAAAATCGAAAGAATTTTTAATTATGAAATATAATATATCTTCTTTTCATTTGTCACAGTAGTTTATGTAATCATCTTTTTGTTTCAATTTTACCACAATTCTTCATTGTTATTTTATAAATAAAAGGCTGAATAATTTCATAATTGTTTTACAGAGACGATGAGAATGGCAATGCTCTGGGCTATCCACTGAGCAAATATCTTTTGAGTAATAATAACAATTCACTGAGCTATGCTGCACTTGAAGTATCGTGTCATGCTGTAGAAAATTACTGTGATAAAATAAAGAACAATGATTATGATGATTTGAAAGTACATGGTTACCGAGCTATATTGGAAAAATTACTGATTAAAAAAGGTGGAATTACAATGAAGCATGGTAAAGTAGGAAGTGTTAAGGTCAATGATCACATGACTTTTGAAACGTATGTTAATCAATTATTTTCCACATTCAAAAAAAAAAAAATTAAAGAGATAGTAAAATTTTTCTTTTTAGGTATTGCAAACTCGCCACGGAGAAACTTGATGTTAATAGGCAAATAAATATATCAGAAATAAATCATGCGGAAGTATCGGAGTGTTTAGCGAAGTGGCGTCATGTTGTTGCATTTGAGGGATTACGTGTTATGCTTGCACCAGTGGTAGAAACTTTAATTTTGCTTGATAGATTTTTATATCTATCTGATAATGGGTTGAAGCCTATGTTAAAAGCGGAATTTAATCCGAGATTATCACCGAGAAATTTCGTCTTAAGTTCCATCAAGTGATCATTATTGTCATTATTTGTTTATTAATAAAAGAGAAGAAGTATTTTCAACGTTCAACTTTTTTTTTTCGGCATTCATTTTTATCAATATCCTCTTCATTTTGGAATCGTTAAATTCAGAATGTTGCAATTATGACAACTGGATGCCGCTTTCTAAGAGCAATTACTTGAATTCTTATATTCCATGAGAGAGGAACAAGAAAGGAATGAGTTTGAACTCATTTGGTAAGTCTCCTTTCGGTTCATTGATTCTACGATCGATAGATTTTTATTATTAAACTGCCTTTGTTGAAGACTAATAAATCTGACGAAATTCTTATGTATTGAAGGAAAAATCATAAACGCGATTGTAATTCAGTATTTCTTAATCATCATTTTGCTGCCGATTTTTTGGTACTGCAACTTTTTCTTGAAGGTTTGATATAACAATAAAACATAGAAATTTAGATTTCAAAACTTGAGAACGATGGAGTAATTTAAGTGGAGATCTTTTTCTGCTTCACTTTCCTACTGTAGGGATAGAGGTAACATGAATTTCTTGAAGTTACATAGGTTTGTCAATGGAATAATGAGTTTATTTAATTCGATTGAATAACCAATTTGTGGTGAGAATTGGAACCAATGAATTATCACCACACCCCTAAGAAAATTCCTTGGGAATTTCTCTGATTGTTTTTTTTATCCTAATATTGATCAATTTGACATCATCGATTATTTTTGATGGGTGGCCAGAGTCTTTCTTCCCGGAAAAAATCCCGTGGAGAAAATTTCCCGGTAAAAATCTTCTTTTTAATCATTTCCTGCAGAAAAAATTTCCCCTGAAAAAATCCGTTTTTTTTTAACGAGCTATTCTTATTTTTTTCGATGTAAAAGGTGAAATTGAACACTAAAGTTATTTTTATCACAAAGAAAATCGAATTGTTTTGATCGGAGGATTAAGGCCTGTAGCTCATTCAGCTGATGCTATTGTTTGGTCTAATCGTTCACTTGTGAAGATTGAATTTATAATATATAATTGATTTTTCGTTATTGTTCCGAACATGTTGCTCATTGTTCTTTCTTTGTTTTTCGGTTCACTTTATGCTTTGGCTTTCGCCCCAGTGGCGGATGTTCGTACTGCTTATGATACTCTACTCGGTACTCATTTCTATGTTAAAAATGAACAGCTTCTACATGAATTTCTTGATTATTTTGATTCCACGTGGTTTGGAGTTCTTGGAAGACGTAACACACGATCGGAGCCTATGTTTTCTTTAAATTTGTGAAATCATTACATTTCCGTTGAAAATGATGCTGCTCGTACTAAGAATAATGTGGAGGGATGGCATTATGCCTTCAATGCTAAATGTGAGGCATGCCATATTCCCTTGTGGAAATATACCAATGTATTCAAAGTTGCGCTGGGGGTAACTGAATTGATTATTTCTTAAGCTCAAACTGGTGCTCCTCCTCCAGCCAAGAAGAAGGTTTATCGCGATTACGATGCACGTTTAAAGAATATTGTTGATAGTAACGGTCATTGAGAATTATTTGAAAAATGTTGCTAACGTTCTATCTTAGTGAATGTCAATGCTTTATAAATGATGGCTATGATTTGTGTTTTAAATTGATTATGTTAATCGTGGTGTTTAATAAAATGGTCACTTCATATAGTGTTTTATTTTTTGAAAATCCTTTGTTTGCAAAGACTCTTGGAGACCTTTTTTTGTGGACTTTATGAGGGGGGATTTTTTCCGGGAGGTTTTTTCAGGGAGCATACTATAAGGGGGTTTTTTCCGGGATTTTTTTTTAAGGGAGCATACTTGAAAGGGCCTCTTTTCCGGGAGATTTTCTCTGGGGGATTATTCTAGGGGGGCAAAACCCCTAAAACCAACAAATTCCAACCCACATTCATTGTCGAATCATTACAAAAATGTGAGTTTTCAATCAAAACTCGCTTATGATTCCACGATAATGTCAAATCCCATGTTCTCATTCTTCAAAATTTGATTGAAAAAAATTATCACTTATAATATCTCGAGAGCTTGAAAATTAACGTGGTAGTCTCGGTTTCTGACACTTTAGAGCTAATTTCTGACAGCATAAATCGAAGGCACCAATTATTTGTTAATTAAAAGTAATTTAATAATTTTCATCCACACTTGCTGTGCTAAACGAGCTCAGCAATTGAAGATTAAGCGATATACTGTACATTTAAATATAACTGAGAAATTTTCAAAAATTGTCAATTACTGGGGCACTCTCAGGAACCGGGGCAACCACGGTATCGCGTATTTCCCGAAAGTTTTGTTGCTCAGCAACACGTACGTGAAGTTTGGCAGCAGTAAAATCCCGAGTGCTCGCACACAACGGTTTTCGTACCAAAGTGAACGCACACGTTGCTGCGCGGGTAAGCTCGAGGGAAATACCCAATTAGTTTTCAAGCATGAGGGATATTCGGAAGATCATTTTTCCAATTCTAATTTTGGTGAATAGGTGCACGGATTTGGCATTTTCGTGGGGTAAAGTGGGTTGGAATTCGTTGACAAGAACTTTTATTTGTTGCTTAGCAACACTTGCCTATTGGTCGAAATTGTGATAGAAAAAATAATATCCCTTGTGCTTGAAAATTAACCGAATGTTTCCCTCAAATTTCCCTGCTCAGCAATATGTGCGTCCAGTTTAGCACAAAATCCATCATACAAGCGATTGGGATTTCGATATTGCCAAACTTAACCCTCTGACTCGACCTTTTCACTCCTACAATGATATAGGCGTACCATTCACTGGCCTTTCTCTTCTCACACTGATATATTTTCGTGGCGCTGTCCAGTCAGAGAGTTAACGCACATGTTGCTGAGCAACGATACTTTCGGGAAATATCCGATAATTTCCAAGCACTCGGGGTATTACAAGTCCATATAGAATGTTTGAAGTAGCTCACAAACTTTCATGAGCTCAACCAGACCGTCTCCGGTAATGATGCTTTTGTAATCCACGCAGGCGAAATATTTCACTTTGAGAAGACAAATGAAAGTTTCATCGGTGTACCCAGTGCAGCGAATCTCCAGAATTTTCAATTTGGGATGAGCCAGAGTTGTTTTTACCTTTAATCAATAGCGGTTCCACTGGAAATTACGTAATTTGGGCACTATTTGATTAAATCGGAGATCATAATATGATAATGTACAATCACTGGTCACGAAAAAACGCGGAAATCCACCGACAGTCTTTCTCAATTCAGTAGGGAAGCGGAATAACAGGTTGAATATATATGACTATCCTTTGACTTAACTCATTATTCCGCTTTACTACTAAACTGATACAGAGCCATAAAAGATTCGGCAAAAAATAAAAATCATGCGGAATATCAAGGTAATGAAATCATGCGATATACAGCTTCTATATAGAATGTCAATATATGACGTACTGATAATACACATGTGATAATCCAAAAATGTTGACTGATTATATTTTGCAAGTGTTCTGATCAATCTTGGTGCAGAAATTGTTGCCCGAAATTCATCGAGATTTGGTGGATCTTCGAATAAAGATTAGTATATTAGGTACGTGCGGTAAAGTATTTTCTGATGAGTACGAGGTTGCAAAACGAGCCGAAGGCGAGCTTTGTAATCACACGAACTTGTTAGGTAATGTACTATGTCGCACGTGTAAGGCATGTGTTTCATTGTAAAGCGTGTGGAAAGTACCACAGAACGTATGTGCAGCGTGCGGAAAGTGGAGACTTTCTGCACGGTGTGCAATAAGCAATTTCATCTTACTTATTCGGTACTAAAGAGCGATATAAAGTGCCATTTAAGTGCCACCCGCATAAGTGATGTAAATGTTTTCTGATATTCCAACAGTAAACAGTTAATTGTAATGTTTTTTTCGAGCATCAACTGTTCTCTTCGTCATTTCCATTAATTTCCCTTTTCATTCTTAAATGATTGATCCCAACTCTCACAATCCTTACTGATAATTTATTTTCATGTCCTACGTAATTGAAGCAATAGGTATTCAACTATTGATTCCGTTATTCGTCGACATATTTTGATCACACTCTTCTTCTGGATTCAAGCTCGAAGGACTGAAAGTTAGAGTCATAGATGCATGAATAATATCAGAAGTCACAACTCAATGAAGGGAAATGGATTCAATTACTGAATTTATTTATTTTTTCCAGTTCAGGCACGTTGAAAAGTTTTTATGGAAAATTATCCCTGGATTGATGTTTTCTAGGTGAAGTTCATAATATTATGAAAGATACTTCCATGTGACGATCAATGAAAAATGTGTGTGTGAAAAAATGCCGAATTGTCATCGATTTGGCCATGAAATTATTCATAAGTTAGGCGGGTAGAGCCATTCGTAGATTCTAAAAGAAACTTCGCATCTAGCAATGGTCATGCTATCCGTTTGTGTTGCTTCATTCTCTTTCAGAAAGCCACCATGCGATGCACCTGTGACGGCCAGAATAGAGAGATAATTAATAATTGATCGAATCAGCGTTGGAGTGAATTGATAGATTGGCTCAATTTGATTTAAAATTGGTTTATTTTCTGAATATGTCGAAGCTCCAATAAAATGGAGAACTTATAGCTGCAACTTTTTCCCGTTGAAAAATAATTTATAAAATTTTTTATTCTCATTTAACGTCGCCATGTTTACGTTAAAATTATGCTAATCAGCGACGAAGGGTCGTGGTGTGTCTGTGGACAAAGCACTTGTAAATAATTTTACAGTGGCGCTTGTATGTATTCCATGTATCCGGCAGAGACTGGGATGTGAACTCGGAGAATTGAGTTACCAATCGGACACTCTACCGAACGAGCCACGATTCACCCAATGAAAAGTAATACCATCAATTTTTTAAACTTATTATATTGATTACGAAACATTTCTTCGATCAAATAAGGTCATTTAATTCAATTCAACAACTAACCATTAATGAGGATTGCTGGTGAAGCAGTGTTAAGATCAGAAAGTACTGAGAGCAAACTCCATGGATCCAGATTACCATTCGTAAAAATAATATTCTTAGTATTAGATAATTTTGAATTATATAAACGATTTATTTCCTTGATATTATGATTCAAATTATCTAGATTAAAACTGAAATAAGGGAAAATACGAATGATCAATTTGGTTTCCATTGCATCTGACATGTAAACTGAAATTAATGCACTCACCTTTCTGCAAACAAATCTTCACACCAATTTACCATATATTGAAAAGGAACAAGTGATCCAAATATTGATTCAGGCGATGAGGGCGTCTGATGGTATCCAAGCTCTGTACAGGTTTGATAGGTCCATAGTCTGACTATGAAAGAATTAATTTTCCAAGTCAAATAGTGAAATAATATCAATGCGCGTCATTGTCAGCTAAATTATCATGAAATATCTTGGAACTTAACGAAAAACGGTCCAAGTGAACTTTTTCTATTTTTCTGATTTTCTTTATGAAGTTAACTTAATGTGATATGAAAAAAAATATTGATAGTTTAAGACTTTCAACTGTGGCAACCGACAGTTTGGTTGTTCGGCTAAAGTGTGTGATTAGTACTTGGATGGGTGACCGCTTGCCGTACGCAGTTCCGAATAACAAACTGAGCAGGAGGAGATGTGAGCACAGCAAACATGGGCCTATTTCAAGCAGCGGGCCGTCCATAATAATGTTACATGTTAGGGGGGAGGAGGGGCATCGCTGATTTGTAACGAAATGTGACAGGAGGGTCAAGGGGTTTTCAAAATTTGTGATGTCACAAAAGTCAGATTTGAAAAATGAAAAGAATTTGGAATATAGTGTTTAGATTTTACGCTATCATTATTTCAGCTGAAATGTAGGGTGAACGAAGCCTTAGTGACTAAGGCCCCGTATAATCATCGATCGTCTGCTCCGATCAGGGTTTTCCATGGTTTCCCCTGGTTCTCGGCCCATGCGGTTTGGTAATAGAAGTCGACCCATGGCATTACAAAAAGGAGAGGGATAATAAAAATTGGGAAAGGCCAAGAGGCCATACCATAAAAAAAATGAAAAACAGAAAAATACGTTCAACTATTGCAGATTCCCAAGATGTCTGGCGATATTCTTGAACTGAATTGCTATATTTCAAGTTTATGCAGGGATCATTTGCCAGATATTTTTTTTTGAAAACTTCAACAAGTCTATAGTATGGAGATATGGCCCCATTCTCTGTCATGATGATGCAAAGATTGTCAATTGAGTTTTTTCCATTCATCGAGATTCTATTGTCGATTACAGCATGACCAAAAATCTGAAAATAGAAATATATATCGATTGTTTGATTCTTAATGAATATTGAGAATTAACGGTCGTGAAAAAGTTCCATTACATTAGCTGAAGTGAGAATCATGTATGGGATCTCAGAAGGTTGAGAGAAATCTTGAAGACTGCACAATCTTTAAAGAAAAATGATTCAAAATTAATGATGACTGTTATGGAAATGCATAATCAATTATTTACAAATTGTCATTTTGTTGTGAGTTATTATAACTTACTTGAAATCGTTTTTCAACTTGATTGAATTAATCAGCGGATTTTTAAGAAGTTCTCCAAGAGCTGAAAATGCCTCCTTAATATTTATCGTGCAGTTCTCATTGTTCTTACGAATAGAATTTTCAACAAATTCATAGTATCCTTGGAGCAAAAACAAAAATAATATTTCAAGGAATCACACTTACACTTGATTCTGATAAATTTTCTATAAAAAAATCATTACCAGCAAAATCAGCCTTAACGTAAACGGGTGCGCTACTTGCTAATGCACCCTGGACCAAGTTCGGATACTCGACTCTCATCCATGCTGCCAGATTACCAGCATAAGAACCTCCAAAGACCATAGTGAAAGCGTTGGAACTATTTAATTCCTTTTTTTTAATTTCAATGAATAACGCTATGTCTGCAAGCGCCTGCGGAACACTCAAGTATCTGAGATTTTTGGAACTAGTATCTCTACAGGAAATGATAATAATTTACTCAATCACGTTGTTCATCATATTAGAATTCTGTAGTGAAGAGGTAAAGTAGGACAATTTAATTTTTTTTCGCAATTCATTTTTAAAAATACCTGGAATACTAAGTGAGACAGGGTGATTGAGAATGATCTCTAAGATAAGTTAATTTGTTGTGTTTACCTCTTCTTTACTGAATTGATTAATTTAATCTCAATCAAAAAAGTCGATTTATGAAATATAAGAAGAAGGTGAGTCGTTCCAAGTCGCCGATAAGTTTTTCTATTCATGTTATGCTGAGAAAAATTCTTCCATTTCATTCATACCTCAAGATACTTCAGAAGCACTGATTACCAATTGAAACTGATTTTATTGCTTACGTTTTATTGCTTCACCATCAGAGTATTTGTTCATCAACCAATAAATAAATATACTCACGGAACTGGATGACTTTTCCCATAATACCGATGCTCGATAGCATACATCATGGCTCCATGACCTCGGGCTATTTGGTACATGAAGGAAGTAGTATCTTCAACATAAAGAGGCATTAGAGCATGTTCTCCACCAATCATGATAAAGATTGGTCCGGACTGATGGTAAAATTCATCATCTTCATAGTATCTCATCAACCAAGTTTCATCATTATAGTAATCGAAATGATCTTGATATTGTTCAATCCATTTTTCCACCAATATTCCTCCGGACAAACCGGAATTCTGAGTTAGAATCAGAATTGGAAGCCAGAAGAGAGAACTCGTTTCCATCATTCCAGAATATAGCAGTACTTATTGATTATCTAAGAAAATAGGAATCGTCGACACGTCTAACTCAACTACAAAATATCCACCTCAATTTCCACTTTTTTTTTTTTACTTCTGAGTGAGGGCTATCTACTATCATAAAATTTGTCGTTTTCTAATTTTTACGTTTCTAATTTTTTGATTTAAAAATACTTAAAATGATCTTGAAGAGTAGAACATCACGTTTGTATCGTTCTGTTCAACAGCACATGGCTCACACGTGAACAGGCAGAGTTATATCAAATCATAGACAGTATTATTTTCCACTTGATTACGCTCATTTTCGTGTTACAGAGTTTTGATTTTACCGACCGTGTATAGATTATTTTTATTATTTCGTAACATCATTCTTTTTGGCAATTTCGGTCATATATAGACGTTCGTTCATGAGAATTTTATCTGAACTCAAATCACTTTCGTGATTTTCCGGATTTTCTTATCTCATTTTCGTGAGTGCATTATCGTGTTACTTACACAATTACAATTTTCTGGAGCAGATAAAAGAGTTCTTCGATCGAAGTCAAGGAAGAAATGAATCATTTATTATAACACAAATAATGCAGAATTTTTTTCGGTTCCGAAAAAATTAATATTTCTCATGGTATTAGTTATAACCATAATGTTACAGATAAAGCAACGAGTGCTAGAACCGCCATATATCCGCGAGTACGTAATTGGTGGCTGCGAGTGAATGAGGTGCCTGTCCAAGCTTTCCATTATTTTATTACTTGACAAGTAAAGTTTTCTGATTGTTGTGAGAGTTGCAGAATGAGCCGAAGGGAAGTTTTGCAATTGTACAAATCAGAAAAACGCGTGTGTAAAGTATAGTGCTTTATTGTGCAACGTGAAGACTTTCTGCACAGCGTGCGATATAATAATTCTATATTACTCATGCCGCGCTGAAAACGATGTACAGTGCCATTTTATCCTCATAAAGGATATAATTTTCTTCTAGTATTTCAAGGGTGAGCAGTTAATCGTAATAGTATTGCTTGGAGCTTGAACTGTGTTTTCCGTCTTTTTTTTCCTTCTATGGTTAGACTCTCATTTGCGAATATGTGCCAATGATCTCAACTCTTCTAATCCTCATTAACCATATTCTTTAACCCCTCAAGTACGGGATCCGTACGTCGTATCGACCCTCTCCGTTAGCATTAAAAAATCATTTTTCCAAATACTATCACAGATATAGAAATTAAAAAAATTGATTTGGGTAGGTAAAGGAACTGTCTTTGGAGTGGTGGATTTTTTTTTTCAATATTCTTACCACTTTTTTTTTATAAAAAAAAGTTGCGGGCTGAAATTCCACGCTTGATAGATTTAATCGTCTCGTTTATCGGAAAATTTCCTTCGAAAATTCTGAAATTTTTACTCAAATTACTCTGAAGGTTCTTCTATCAAATGGCGCAAGGCAAACTTCAATCGGATTGATAATTTGTTCGTTATAAATAAATTGAGCGTGTAAGATTAGTTCATCGACTAATCATCTGATAGAATTGAAATCAGGCTCAAAAATTCACTAAATATTTCTACAACGCATACCTGGGAAAAATTGATATCTCTATAGTATTTCTATGGAAAGCCAATGCAATTAATGGAAGTTTTTCCATAATTTTTGGATGAACCGTTCACGAAACGTTGCGCATTGAGCAGCGTAGTCTGATCGTCAGATAGACTTGAAGGGTTAAACTCCTTCATCTCATATCACAGATGAAAAAAATGTACAGGAAGTTTCTATAAGACATTCCTGTAGAAAAATCGTATAGCGAATCGTATACGTCTTGCGTATATGGTATTCAGAGATTTCCTAGACGACAAGAATTTCTTGTGTTTCTATACGCAAAATAGAGTATATACGAATTATTTCTATACGAATGGACACTGAATTTTGGTATAGAAAGATAAGAAATCCTATTCGTATAGAAATAATTCGTATAGAAACACAAGAAATTCTCGTCGTATAGGAAATATCCGAATTCCATATACGTAAGACGTATACGATTCGCTGTACGATTTTTCTATAGGAATGTGTTAGCTTCGTTCATTTTCGTGATTGTTCAGTCTTCTATCTTCTTTTTCTAAGTGCAAAAACGTATCACTGAAACCTGAAATCATCATTTCCCAGCTAGTTATTCCCCAGATCATCGCATTTCTCCAATTAGTAGAATGGAATATTCGGGAATTTGAAATAATCTATATATAGGGGAGACCGGGGCAAAGTGGGGTACCTAAGGGCAGGAGAGGGCTTTCAGGGCTCAAAATTTGATGGCATCTCTATTTTTGCCTATCTTTTTGATTTTTCAATCAATGAAGTCACGTCGATCATGTTGAACCCATCGGGGCAAAGTGGGGTACCCAAAAAAAATTAAAATTTTATAAAAAGTTGAAAATTTATTTTTTTTCAGTAATTGATCATTCTGTTGAGTATTTGAAGCATTTTTGGGGAGATGGTCCGTTTTGATCACAGTTAGGGGCAAAGTGGGGTACGTCAAAAGAATTGAAATTTTATAAAAAGTTGAGATTTTTTTCTTTAGTAATTGAAATCATTCTGCTGAATATTTGGAGCATTTTCACTGACATAGTTTGTTTCTATCACATTTTGGGCAAAGTGGGATACATAAAAAAAATTGAAATTTTATGAGAAGTTGAGATTTTCTTTTTTTTCAATAGTTGATTATTCTGTTCAAAAGAAAACAAAGAATGAAGTTTTTTTTTTTAATTGAGCTGAACTTTGCTAATTTTGCAAAAAGTGCAAATGTTTTAAGGTTTTTGTCGTCAGCTTCATGTGTACTTAAATACCCTTTAAATTTTGGAGCCGATCCGTTTTTTCCCCGAAAGATCGAACTTTTAGCAAAAATGAAAAGAACGCTCTTTAGTTCCTTAAACATCAATTAATGGTGACAAAGACCAAAGATGTTTTTTTTTCAAGACACTTACAGAGCACTGATTCAAGTTTCCGAAGCTCACCATCCGTTCGGTGTAACCGATATCTCGATAAAAAATATTCGTAGAGAGATGAAAATCAATGAAATCGAAGCTAAAGGATTAGACAGAACGAACATGACACGGGTTAAGTCGAAAAAAAATTTTGAAGACCGTGCACCATTTCGAAAAATGGATTTTTTTTGTTTTTTTTTCTTCACTCATTCTTTTTTTGGGCCATAGCTATGCCCAAAACGTCATGGAAATGAACACTGGAGCATACGTTGATTGCTTAAAAAAAAAAAAAGTGCCTTGAAAAGTTGGTACCCCACTTTGCCCCAGTCTCCCCTATTTATTCATTTATCTCGTGTCCGGACGAGAAATAATTGTTTATAATGGAAACTACAAAGGTAAACAATCGCTGTTGAATAAAATCAACTATTTGTCTATATTGACGCATTTTGGCTAAAAAAAATTTAACTTCAAAAATACTGCACTTCCCCCCAATTTCTCTTACTCAATAAAGAATGAGTACTCGAGCAACCATTTTTGACAGGAAAAAAATGCTCCAAAAAACAGGTACCCCACTTTGCCCCGGGTACCCTACTTCCCCCCCATTTCCCTTATGCAATAACGAATGAGCACTCCAGCAACCATTTTTTAATGAAAAAAAAAAAAAAAAAGTGCTCCAAAAAAGTAGGTACCCCACTTTGTCCCGGTCTCCCCTATATATAAAAGGAAAGTGTTAGTGGGTTTGTCCAGCCTTTTCTCTATAACCACCCACTGCCACCCACAAGGGGTTGTAGTGAAAGATAGCCCGTGGCCTGCACTCTCAAGTAACGGAGTTTGGCTTCGGTGGGTGGAAGTGGGTGGGTGTGGGTGGCAAAAATGTCTGTTGGGATATTTCCATCCTTCTCCAACACATTGTATGGCTGAGATAGACTCGGGGTTGTGTTGAATGACATGAAGTGTATATATGTGTGAATATCCGAGAAATATCTTTAACATTCTAGAATGTTCTAGCGATCAATTTAGGAACCTTCTAGAATGTTCCAGAAGGTTGCAGAATTCTCAAAAACTTTCTGAAAGGTTCAATAATAAATTGGAGCATTCAGGAAAGTTCGAGAACATTCTAGAATGTTCTAGAAGGTTCGAGAATTCTCTAGAATGTTCAAAAAAGTTCGAAGATATTTGGAATGTTCCAGAAAGTTCCAAAACATACTAGAGTCTTCCAGAAGGTTCAAGAATCTTCTAGAATGTTCCATGAGTTTTGAGAGTCTTTGGGAATGTTCCAGAAAGTTCAAGAACATACTAGAATGTTTCAGAAGGTTCAAGAATTTTCTAAAATGTTCTATAAGTTTTGAGAGTCTTTTGAAATGTTCCAGAAAGTTCGAGAACATACTAGAAAGTTCCAGAAGATTCAAGGATTTTCTAGATTGTTCCATAAGTTTTGAGTGTCTTTTGGAATATTCCAGAAAGTTCGAGAACATTCTAGAATGTGTGTGATCCTATTACCATTAAGCGTACGATATATTTTGACCCAGGCAACGCCGGGTTTCGCAGCTAGTATTCTTATATTAACCCTCTGAGGGCCACCATTTTCTGGCGTCCTGGACCGGTCCACCCTGGGTGTACAACAACCCACAACTTCTTTGACTTCTATCACACGTTGCAAACACAAAATTTCAACTCACAAGCAGTGAAATCGAAGCGTTATACTCTCAGAAATAAGATTATGTGAAGCTGCAGTCGATATTTTCATTATTAAAGGAACTGTGTGAAGAAATGCCAAAAAAAGCGAAAAATTCGCCCGTAGGACCTTCTGCACATTTTCAACGATTCTTCCTCTGTTAATTGCAATAAGTAGATAAAATTATAGTGATTTGTAAACTAGAGATTCTCAGCTAGAAGATGGTGGAACTCATTTTCCCGATTCTTCGAATAATCCTGGGTGTGTGGCAACCCAGAACGTGTTATTCAAGTGTGTAGTACGAAGACCAGAAGCCAACTGGGATAGCTCTCTTGCCGATTTGGTAGGTCATAGGTTTCCCCTAATTTACCGAGTAAAACCGCCGCCCTTAGTTTGTTTCCCTTCCTGCACGCAACATTTTAAAGGTGGTACTGGGTGGCTGTACACCCAGTTGGCCCTCAGAGGGTTAAGCACTTTTCTTCTTCATTTGGAATCAAGTTGAAGAGTTCTTCCATAAGAACCTTCGATTGAAATCAAAGAAAAACCGAGTCATTTATTATAATACAAATAATGCAAAATATTTTTTTATCGGAATCAAATATCGCATGTGATAGGAATGATAGTTAAATTTGTTAGCACAAAATTGTTGATGGATTAAAACTCTCTGACTTTACCTGCTTCAGTCAATTGTTCACCTTCACCGTATGAGTTTACCGAACTGAATGTTGAGTACTAGAGGTGAAAATCGTTTTATCATTATTTCTAGTACACGAGGAGAGATTCCCCGTACTTCGAATCATTATTCAGAATAATAATTAATTAACAAAAATCAAGCATAAAAGCTTGGAGGAAATGAATTCGATCATTGAATTAATTTGTTTCCTCCGATTGTGACATGTTGAAAAATTTGTATGAAAAATTGTTCCTGAATTAATGTTCCATAGGTAAAGTTCATAAGATTATTGAAAATATTTCAATGTAGCTATCGACGAAAAAGTGCCAAATTCGATGAAACTACTCTTTATTTTTCGCATAAGAATTCATGTAAACAATTATCCTTATGAATTTTTATGCGTGTGGAGCCATTCGTAGATCATTAAGGAAACTTGGCATCTAGCAATGATGAGGGTATCTGGTTGTGTTCCTTTATGTTCCGTCAAAAAGCCGCCATGTGATGCACCTGTAATGCCCAGGATAGAGAAAGAATTAATAATTGATCGAATCAACGCTAGAGTGAGTAAATAGATTGGCCCAATTTCATTTGGAATTGGTTAATTTTCTGAATATCTCGATAAAATTGAGAAATTATAGCTCGAACTTTTTTCTATTGAGAGGTAATAACATGAATTCCTCAAAGTTATTTTGATAACGAAATGTTTCTTTGAATAAATTTGTTCATTTAATTCAATTGAACAACTAACCATTAATGAGAATTGCCGGTGAATCAGCGTTGAGATCTGAGACTACTGAGAGCGAACTCCATGGATCCAGATCACCATTCGTAAAAATGATATTTTTAGTATCAGATAATTTTGAATCATATAAACGATTTATTCCCTTGATTTTATGATTCAAATTATCTAGATTAAAACTGAAAGAAGAGAAAATATAATTTAATCATAATTTAGTTTTCATTTCGATTCATATGTAAACTGGAACATAATAAACTCACATTTCTGTAAATAAATCTTTACACCGATCTGTAAAATATTGAAGAGGAAAGAGAGATCCAAATATTGATTCGGGAGACGATGACGTCGCAAAGTATCCAAGTTCTGTACAGGCTTGATAAATCCACAGTCTCTCTATAGAAGCATGAATCTTCGGATTAAAATGGTGAAATAACACGAATGCCTGATAAATTTTTATGAAATATCTTGAAACTTCACTAATGTCGATGTACGTAGACATTTTTTTCATTTTGCTTCCGAATGGAAGCATTACTATCGTGAAAATTTTCGATTTGGATTTTTTGTTGGGAACTACTTAAAATGATCCGAGAAGTCTAAAAATCATATTTAGAAAAAATGTCTGTGTGTGTGTGTGTGTATGTCTGTGCACACCCATATGTTTCAATAACTTCTGAAGTTTTATATGTAGGATTCTGAAATTTTGTCAGTATATTCCGGTCACTGAACTCTTCACTTTAAGCCCTTTTTCATTGGAATCGGTTCAGTAGTTTTTGAGATATTGACAAATTTCGAAAATTTGTATTTCACCAAAATTTCGAAAACTTCTGAATCGATTTCGCTCAGATTTATAGGCTGTGCTGGCAAGCATATGAGCTAGCTCGCTACGAATTTTTATTTCTTTATTGATGATAGTTTTTGAAAAATTTTCATTTTAATGATTTTTCTAATATAATTCTTGTTAACACGATAACTAAGAAAATATTTAAGCTAGACTTCCAATTTGGTGAATTTATACTTCTAAAACACTGAAGCATGGGATTGCTCGTGGGCATAATTGATTGAAAAAATTTTGATGCAGGAAATTTTCTCGATTTGGAAAAATTTCAGTTTTCCAGAAATATCTCCAGTTCTGTTAGTCGTACTGATTTGGGCTTGGTCTCAAATGGAAGTCAAGTTCATTCCCCATCGATTCATATATCTGTTTAAAAAAAAATTATCGATTTTTGAATTAGATATAACGCCAAAATTGATTTTCAGAAAATGAGCTATAAGTAATTGAAAAATCGATAAAACATAGATTCGAATGATATAAATCGATGGAAAATGAGCTCACCTTCCATTTAAGATAACAACTAGGTAGCTACGACTGATAGAACCGGAGATATGTCCAGAAAGGTGAATTTTATTAAAACTGAAAAAATTTCCTCCATCAAAAACTTTTCAATGAATCATGCCCACAAGCAGTCCCATGCATCAGTGTTATAAGCAGTATAAATTTACCAAATTGGAAGTCTCTAGCTTGAAATTTTTTTCAGTTATCATGCTAAGAAGCATCATTGAAAAAATCATTAAAATCAAAAATTTTTTAAAACTATCATGAATGAATAGATAGATCATCAAGAATAACGTTGATTGAAAATTGGTTACCAAGGAAACATGGAAAATTGAATGAATCAATCGATTTCCGCAAAATATAAAAATGGAATTCGCAATGGAATAGCAGTTTGAATGAAATCATTGAATATTAATTCAAATCAAATTATTGGATACTCTTTTTCTTTTAAATTTAAACAAAAATGGAAATTCATGTGGAACGATTTAGTAAAGTGAAGAACAAAAAAACCATTTGGAAGCGACTTGCTAATAAATTAGCAGGTAAAGCTATAATGATATAGATAATGATGCAAGTTTCCACTTGTTTTCTGTTGAATCAACTTAATATGATATGAGAATATGCAAAGTTGAATACCTATGGCACATACTCCCAATAGGGAGTCTAGCCAAAAAGGAAGAAAAAAAAGAGTTTAATACCTGCAACTCTCATATATTCCCAGGAGGTTTGAAGATATTGTTCCACCATACGATTATACTTCAGATCTATGCATAAATTCCCTTCAAAATATTTTTTTTTAAAAACTTCAGCAAGTCTATAATATGAGGATTTTGTTTCATGTTCTCCCATGAAGATGCAAAGATTCTCAACTGATGTTCTTCCATTTATAGCAATTTTATTAGCTATTACAGCACCAGAGAAAATCTGAGAAGAAGTATACATTAATTGTTCGATTCTTAATGAATATTAGAAATTGAAGTTCGTAAAAGAGTTCTATTACACTAGCCAAAGTGCTCATCATATATGAGATTTCAGAAGGCTGAGAAGGATCTGGAAGACTGCATAGTCTTTAATGGAAAAAGAAATATTTAAATTTGAATAATAAACATCTAATCATTTATTATTGCATAATCATTGATGCAATAAATTATGATGACAATACATAATCATTTATTTATCAATCGTCATATTTTTGAGAGTTATTTCAAGTTACTTAAAATCATTTTTCAATGTCAATAAATCAGTCTCTGGACTTGTAAGAAGTTCTTCAAGAGCTAAAAATGCTTTCTTAATATTTGATGCGCAGTTCTCATCATATTTGCGAATAGAATTTCCAACAAATTGATAGTATTCTTGGAGGAAAAACAAAAACAATCCATAGAATTACAATTACACTGGATTTTGATGAGTGACTATAAAAAAATAATTACCGAAAAAATCGACTTTAGTGTAAATGGGTGCACTACTTGCTAATGCACCATGTACTAAATTCGGATACTCGACTTTCATCCATGCTGCTAGATTACCAGCATAAGAACTTCCGAAAACCATAATGAAAGGATTAGAAATATTTAATTCTGCTTTTTTGATTTTAATGAACGACGCTATGTCCGCAAGTACTTGCGGAACGCTCAAGTATTGCAGATTCGTGGGACTCGTATCTCTGTAGAAAATGATCATAATTCACTCAAGCACGTGGTTTATCGTATTGAAAATCAGTAGTGAAGAAGTAAAGCAGGATAATTATATTTTTTTTTCTAATTCATTTTTAAAGAATACCTCGGACACTACGTGAGATGGGGGGACTCCGCTCTTATTTTTTTCATAGAACTTGCAATTTTCTCTAAAAATAGGATATGGATTGAAGGGTATACTTTCAATAGTTCGCGAGATATTCTATTGAGAATAATCGCAAAGATGAGTCGATCTGTCGTGTTTCACCTCTTCACTATTGGATTAATCAATTCGATCTTCTCAATTTAAAAAGTCTAGTGATAAAATATAAGGAAAAGCTGAGTTATTTCCACTCGCTGATGACTCTTCTGTTTAGATTAGCCTGTTCTATTGAGGAAAATTACATCTGCGTGAAAAGTTATCAGGGCTATCTCACTTATGTCTCGAGATATTTCAGAATCACTGATCACAGCATGCAATTGATCTCTTTCGTTTATTTGCTTCACCATCAGACTCTTTGTTCATCAATCAATAAATAGATAAATGAACTCACGGAACTGGATGACTCTTCCCATAATACCGATGTTCAGGACTATACATCATGGCTCCATAAGCTCTGGCCATTTCGTACATAAAAGAAGTAGTATCTCTAACATAATCAGGCATAAGTGCACGTTCTCCACTAATCATGATGAAAACCGGTCCAGATTGATGGTAAAATTCATCATTTTCGTAGTATCTCATCAACCAAGTTTCATCATTAGAGTAATCGAAATGATCTTGATATTGTTCAATCCATTTTTCCACCAATATTCCTCTGGACAAACCGAAATTCTCAGTTCCAATTAGAATAGAGAGTAGCCAAAAGATAGAACTTGTTTCCAACATTACAAAATATTCAAATATCGATTAATTATCTAAGATAATAAGAATATCGACACGTCTACTAGCTTAACTGCAAAGAGCCAACCTCAATTTTTACTTTTTTTTTCCTTCCAAGTGAAGCTTATACTAATATAAAATTCTTCGCTTTCTTATTTTTTTGGTTGAAAAATACGTGAAGTGACTTCAAAAAGTAGACTAAGACTTTCTTATCATTCTGTTTAGAAGCACGTTGCTCACACATTGGCAGAAAAAAGCTATATCAGAACGTAGACGGTATTATTATCTACTTGGTTTTGTTAATTTTCGTGATTTTCAGAGTTTCCTATCTCATTTGTGTGAGAGTTTAGTCGTGTTATTGACATAGCTACAATTTTATGAAGCAGATAAAAGAGTTCTTTGATAAGAATGTTCGTTTGAAGCCAACGAACTGAATCATTCATTATCATACGAATAATGCAGAAAAATGTTTCTTTATTAACAAATTGGAATTGAATATTCCTCATAGTATTAATTATAGTTGAATTTTACTGACATCATGTATCAGTCGAGATTTAGGACAAATTCAATCATCAATCGGTTCAGGTGAATTAAGCCATGTAGTATCATCAAGAACAGCCAGACGACTAGATTCATCACCATACTGTAGTAATTTCCAGTGTGATACAGAGAATAGATGTGGATGAGTAACAAATTAATGATTCCTCCAATCCATTCAGAATAATCAGCTTTCGATGAGCATTGATAGTGGATCAGCGTTGAAATCAAAAAGCACTGACTGTGGTTCCCATGAATTAAAATCACCATTTCTTAAGTTAATATTTTTAACACTAGGCTTTGTAGAGATATTTCAATAAATTTCTCGCAAAAATTGAATAACGAGGTGAATCACATATTCTTCAGTTCCGATTTCGCAACATCGTATTCTCAATGCTTGGGGCGTAATTTGAAAATGAAGCGCTGTGAGTAAACAAGAATCTGAGCCCATGCGAATCAGAATGATCCAAAGAGAGAGATAGAAAAAATGACCAGCTCTAGACATCTAATATTTCAAAAATATCTTATGTGCAAGGTTGCCGCCATAAGTTTCATTTTCGTTCAATTTTTTCTAGATTTCCAATCTGACTAAAAATATTTTTAGATATTTTTCATTCAATGGGAAATTTTTTTTTCAAGAACGTAACAACTTCGTATCTAGGAGTTACAACATCCTTTTTTTTATAATCGAGGTTTTTTGTTTTATAATCGAAGGATTTTTTCCTTTATAACTTTTCTCTTTTCCAAATTTCCTCCTCATGATCCTCACACGAAGCACACGATATCGACAAAAACACTCAGATATAAGTAAAAGACCATGGATTGAAACTATGTAAATAATTATAAATAGCTGTAAATGTGAATAATTTTGACATCCAGTAATTGTCATATGTGTTCTTCAAATCGTTTGAATTTGAATTAGAAGTTACAACACTGTAGGGCAATAACGGATCCTCCTTCCGGCTCACCTCGAGCTCAATGTAAGAAACCGAAATAGGCCCGCAATTCGGGGCAATCTCGAACTGCCGAGTTTCGATATAGGGAAACTATATTGGTTGGAACTTCTATCCAATAATGGTATGTCACAGCGGCACGAAATCGGAAATTAAATAGGGCGTTAATCGCATTGGATTTCGACCCGATATAGGGTTTTGAGTTAGACTCGAACGTCGGGTCAAATTCGATGTTAGGAATCTCGACTTAGCGCTATGATATACACACAACATCTAGCCCAAATGTGAAATCGGTGTCGCAGCAATGAATCTACGACATACTTCTAGTTCGATATGAGGCCATTTATAAGCCCAATACCGAACGCGATAAGTGCTTAATAATATAAAAACCATTTTTAAACATAAAATAAAAAGAAAATTACCATTTTTTTTTCTAGGATCTCGTAATTTTTTATCTTTATCATTTATATTTTAATTTCATTCATTTTAAAGTCTTTTTTGTGATTACACATGTTAGTTCCCACAGGTGGATTTGAAACCTCGATCGTGGGATGATTAGACTTGCGCGCTGCCGGCTGGACCATCACTCTATTCGACTTTGAGAGAATCGTATTGTCTATATGAATCTAATAATCATTTGATCTCAATTTCATATCGATATTTATATTGTTGATACAGATATCCTCATTGAGAGAAATATAATAACAAAAGTGAAGTAAGAACCGAGAAATAAAATTACATATTTCTTATAACGGAATATTCATTTTTTGATACAAAATTCGTCTATTTTTGAAAATTAAAGTCTTATTTGTGTATCATTTCTTCTGCTATTGATAATCGGATGATTTAACGGCAGAGAAGAAAGGTTTTTTTCTTGAACAATTTGGATATTTATTCTGTTTCAAATTTATTCATTATTTATATATTTTTTCAATTTAGTTCACGAATTAATCATTAATAGGATGAATAATTGAAGGAAAATCAATTATGGCGTGATTTTCCAATTGTTATGTTGGAAAATAAAAAAATATGAAAATTAATCAAAAAGAAAAATTACTAAAAAAAACGATTGTAAATAGTATATTACACCACAAGGGCAGAAAGTTGAATGTCCTGCACTGCGTGATATGATGCCCGAGGCGAAGCCGAGGGCATCATGTACGCGGTGCAGGGCATTCAACATTCTGCCCGTGTGGTGTATACGATTCTTCTCCATGCCTGGCCGAAAGTACGTTGGCTCATTAAATTTCTCTAAGTAGTATAATCATGTTTCAGTCGGTATTGATGCCTGCCCCGACATTTGCAGCACGAGCGAAGCGAGTGCTGCTGGTCGGGGGCAGGCATCAATACTTGCAATATACATCTAAAAAAATAAATACAATCATCCATTTTCAAAATAAATCAATTTGTCTGGAAACTTTGTATCCTCGTTTTTTTTTTAATTCAAGTGCCTTTTTCATATTGGCGTTTTAAAATATACTAAAGCACTGCGCCATACAATGGCGTAATTATAATTGACCCAACATATGTGACACATCGTTGGCTAGAAGTCCTTTCAATCGTTTCATATCAGTTTGAGTGAAAAAATTGAGAAACACAGAGGAGAAATATTGAGTGACAAAATTAATTTCAAGTGAGCTCTGAGGTTATGCGTGTACAGTCGTCCCAGCCAAAGAAGGATTTTCCGAAGTCCACCCGAAGCTGAAATTTACATATTGTAGCATAGGAGCCGAATATTTCCGAGGATCCTTCTTGGCTGGGACAACTGTGAATTCCTCTTCCCGCTGTGGTAGAGGGCGCGCGTGCAGTGCATGAAAGTTAGACTTTCTGCTTCGAAATCGATGCAGGAAGTACGTACTTTCGGCCGAGGTATGGATAAAAAATTATTGGGCGATTTCAAGGCTGATATCGATTGGAATTCTTACCGCGGAATTGGGGGGAGCGATGTTAGAAACATTTTTGTCCAAAGTAGATCAGCCGAACTTCGGTTACGCAAAGTGATTTCGATAATCATTTTGAATTTGTTGTGCGGACAAGGGTGTTAGACTTCGGTCCGAATTTAGGATAGGTATAGGATTGCCGATATTCGGCTACTTGATATAGAATCGAGTTACGATACTAACTCATCATCCCAATATACAGGAATGGACGTTGGAAAAAATATCGGGCTTATTCACGGAACCAATATTAACGCCCCGATATTGTTTCGTACTTGGGCCTTTGATCGACTTGCCCAAAATCGTATAGAATCATTTCCCCCGAACATCCGCCACCCCGTGGATGTCGTGAAACCCTACATGGGGAGCTTCGACGGAATCATTACACAACATAAAAATAAACAGAATAATATTCGTTAATATTTAAAGAATGATTCGTTCAGGGGGCTTTGATTGAGGTAAGTGGACTCAATAAATCGAATGACCCAAAATGTACCGTTTTTGACAAAAAAAAATGGATTTTCATGAACATATTCAAAATAAATTACTTCAACGAGGGAGAACACATCCAAGCAAAAATAACGATTGTATTTGCCCATCGTAGTGCCTCAACTGCGTATTCGTTAATATTTAACGAATACGCTGTCGAGTGAACCGGCTCAAGTATTTGAGGGCATCTAATATTCGTTCAATGCAGCTGAATCCGTGAGTTAACTATTAACGGATCCTTTCCTCAGTGTACCTCACTAATTATTTCATTCTTCTGTTTGAATTTTCCACAAAAAATGAGAGAGAAAGCCGGAGAAAAGACTGGAGAAAAGTCTTTCCAGTCTCAAAAGAGATTATCAATGCTGAGAATAGCTGAAGAACTTGGACGAATTAAAACGTCATCTGGAGAATTAACGCAACGTCAGCCAGCATCGAGGAATGTCGGCAACAACGTTAGCTGGAGGAGGAGGATATTAAAATGAAGACAACACTTATTAGTTTGAAATTGTCAGGAAAATTATTATTATTATTATTATTGGCCACATTATTATTTTTCAATTATTCAATTATTTTAGCCTGAGAATATTTGTAGAAATTAAGAAAACTCTGTAGTAGTAAGCGTAACAGTGGGAGACTTGCGTCTGTGGTTGGTTAATTTGGTCCTCGGCTGCTTAGAAATTAAGCAGAGATAGTCAAAGAAATCCAACATCAGTCTGAGTGGGAGGAGGCGCCTCTCTCTCCTTGAGACACCGTGGTGGCAATACCGAAAATTCAAGAGGTCCAGTAATTATAAAAATACTCGTGAAGAAAATTATTAGTGTTCGAAATCATCGGCCAAGGTTTAGAATTGAAGTGGAGAGAAGCAAATTATCATGAAGTACGCGAATCCGAACATAAATAATGTTCTGCGATTAAATTCAATGAGTTTGAATATGAATTTGAGTGATTTATAACGTTAAGCAAGCATCTGTCCGGGGTAAAATTCACCCGAGTAGAGATAAATTTTCATTGTTCACTCGGAGTTGTTTCGGAGATCAATTTTGAGTTAGAATTGTATTGAATTGACTAAATTAAGTTCGTCAAAATTATATCGATTTCAATTGAAAGAAAATGACTTTATTTCCTAAATATTCAGAACTGATAGTTATTATTTTTTTGATACTGATTCAACATCGCCATTTTTATACTAAGAAGATTATGCTAATCAGCGATGGGGATTTATGGTGTGTCTATGGACGTATCACATGCGAACAAAACAGTGGTGCTTGCGTATATATTTTGTTGTATATATTTTCCTTACTTCACTTTACTTTGTTGTAGATGAAGGTGGGGTAAAATGGACACTCCAATTGAACAGTTTGATATAGAAATTCTCTGATGACTCCATTGGAAAGCTGAGGAAATTTTAGGTGGAAAATATGTGTCAAATTTTTTCCTTTTGCTTCCGAATGGAAGCTTTGTTTTCGCAATTTTTTTCGAAATGCCAATTTTCATTGGAAACGACTCAAAATGATGCAAAACGTCGAGAAATCATAATGAGAAAAAAAGTAGACATGTATGTATGTGTGTCTGTATGTACGACTTTACGACTCTCTATTACTCGAGAACGGTGAGAGATAAAAATCGGAAATTTTGGCAAGATATCAGTTTTGATGAAGTGTATGTCCCATAAAAATTTCAGCAAGATCGGTCCAATGGTTTCTGAGATATATCAATTTTTTGAAAATCGTATCTTTCGAAATTTCTCAATTTGTGTGAGACGAATTCCGTTTAAAATTTTACTCAAGATTCGCAACCATAATATCTAACTTTTGGCGAATTTTTATGAATTTAATCTCATTATTCTATTAGTTATTAATTTTTTTGTGCTTTTTTTCAAAAACTCGGTTTTACGACGATAGCTTAATGAATAATTGACTTAAAGACTTCAAATTTTTTCTGTATATGTAGTTTCTGATGAAGATGGTTGGGATTGAATCTGAGGCATATCGGCTGAACGGTTCCCAGATAGCAAGAGTTGCCGATGACTCTAAATTTTGTTTCAAATTTTAGAGCATAAATTGGGGTTAACTTGTCGGAAATTTCAGTGTGAATTGTCGCCATTTTACCGTCAAATATCGACGATAACCGGAGAAAGTTATCGGAGGATTTTGCTTGAAATATGCTGCAAAGATAATCTCCGAACTACGTCCAATCTGCAGCAGTTCTTCAGCAAATGAGAGGCAAAATTTCTCGATAAGAGCTCCGACCATAACTTTGCATGTGCGATTCTATTATTAATTCCAGTAGCAAGTTTCTTACATTTAAAGTCGTCTTTCTTCCTACACGCTTTACACACGCAGCAATTTCAGATAATCATCTCTCTAATAATTATTTCTTCACATAATGATTCACACTTTTTGCTGAAATATATATGTAAATGAAAATAGTAAGATATATATATTCCTTCAAAGGGCGTAATCGGTGAAATTCTGTTGTAATTTAAGGTTGTCGTGATAGGTTTTGATCAGGAAAATGGCCTTGAATTTCTGCATGGAACAATAATGAATATTGGAGAAAGGAAAAATCGTGAAAATTAGATTCGAAAATCTCTCCGACGAATAAAAGTCTGAAACTTGTAGTTAGATTTAAAAAAAACGAAAAAATTCAGTTTCTCTGTTGAAGAATTTTTTACGTTATCAGTTAATTTCGTTTTCTACTGAATAATTGTTTGACGTCACGATTGTTTGAATTTCGTGGACAAATACTGAGGACTTATCGAGACCAATGTTAAATGAAACATTTTCTGTGGAAAAGAATTAAACAGTTTTATGATAACCTTGAATATCGTGTGCCTGAATTCGACATTATCTTTTTATTTTTTGGACACGTTTTACGAGTTATAAAAAATCCACTAGTGGCAAATTCTAATAACGGGTTATGGACTGAGATATGGGGATTCATTCTCTATGTTTTGTAGAGGAAGAAATATTAGAAAATATTCATTTTTCATATTTTCACGCTTTCTCGAAGACCTTAGGACAAGTAAATGGTGAATATCTCGGTTAATTTTTCGAATACGCCAAAAATGCACTGGAATAATTTTGTAGATTATTCTGATATCTTCAACTTTCATCCGAAATTTTTTCCATACTGTTTGTTATTTCCGAGATATGAGCATGAAACTCATTCCTGGTGTAGTTTTGATTTTTTTCCTAACCCTTCGTCACACTTTGGGCATTTTTCAACTAAAGATGGTCAAAATATGGATCAAAACAAACTTATCCAAAAGAAGAAATGGAACTGATCATGCGAATGAAGATTTAAAACCACCCTTTACTTGGCTAAAATAAAGAACACAATTCGCCGAACTTTGATAGTTTTCATAAACAAGAAGAAATGGTTCGCCCCTGGAAGCTGCTTGAACGTTGCTTTTCACTCCAAAATCTAGCAATTCGGAATTTAAAAAAAAAAAATTGAGCACTGGAAAATTGATGCATTTTGCTTCCTCATTCGACGGGACTATATATATTTCTTTTTTAGTGTTTCGAACTATTATAGTTGGCTCAGCAAAATTCTCATATATAGCTGTATCGACAATTCTTCTCACATTTTTTGCGGATAATTTTCTGATAATTTTACTGATAACTCTGATGTTTGATATTTTTACGATATCTCAGTTGCAGCAATATTGTCCGCAATTTTGTCGACAATTCTACAGCAACATTTCGGATCTCATGTCAACAATTGTTCGACAATTTTTCTTCAATTTTTGGAAAAATTTACTTATTCGGCCAATTTTTGAACGGATTCCCCTTTTGGAAATCAAAAACGGTCACTTTTTCGGCAATATCTCCGGTTCTGTTGGTCGTAGCGACCTGGGATCAGTTTCAAATGAAAGGTGAGCTAATGAGCTCATGTCTCATAGATTTAGGTGGTAAAATTTGTTTTTTAAATCAATTTTTCAAATATTTATAGGCCATTTTCTGAAAATCAGTTTTTGCCCCATAAGTACTTGAACAAAATTGATATTTTTTTTTTTAACCCCATAATGTTTGAAAACTCAGATATTCGAAAGTGGACGGAATGTGGATGGTAAAAATTTCAGATGATTTTCAATCAAAAAAATGCATGACTTTCTCAAGCAAAAATCAGTGGTATTATTTAATAAATTATAATTTAGCAGATGTGCCTAGCTCTTTAAAGGTCCTTACCTATTCACTGAATGAAAATGTTTTTTCACTACATCCTTGAATTGATGTTCTATAGGTGAAATGCGTAGAATTATTAAAGACACTTCTATGTAACCATCAATGAAAAATATGTAAGTGGAAAAGTGCTAAGTTTCCACGGACTTACCCATGTTAATGAGTTTTCGTACAGAAATTTATAGAAGCTTTTATTAGTATTATTTTCGATATGGGTTGAGCCAGCTCCAGATTAGAAAAGAAACTTGGCATCTAGCATCGAAGAGGCTATCTGTTTCTGCAGCTTCATCTTTCATTAGAAGGTTACAATGTAATGTACCTGTAACGCCCAGAATCCAAAAAAAATCAATCATTGATCAAATAAACGCATTTGATGTTGGTTCTTCTTCTGAATATCTTAAAGCTCTAAACAGGGAAATTTATTGCTCCAACTTTTTCTCGTTGAAACTTGATAACATCAATTTCTCAAAATTATTTCGATTAGGAAATATTTCTTTGATCACATGCGTTCATTTAATTCAATTGCACAACTAACCATTAATGAGGATTGCTGGTGAATCATCGTTGACATCAGACTGTACTGAAAGTAATCTCCATGGATCAAGATCCTCATTAGTAAAGATAATATTCTTAGTATTGAATAGATTTGAATTATATGTACGATTTATTTCCCGGATATTATGATTCAAATAATCTAGATTGAATCTAAGGGAAGGAAAAATACGAATGATCGTTTAGTTTCCATTTCTTTTTATACTGCAATATGATGCACTCACCCTGATCCAAATATATCTGTACACAGATCCACGTAATATTGTAGAAGAACTTGTGATCCAAATATTGATTCAGATGATGACAACGTCTGATGGTATCCAAGCTCTGTACAAGTTTGATAAGTCCATAGTTTTTCTATGGAAGAATGAATCGTTACAGTAAAATGGTGAAGTAACATGAATGTCATTCATTTTCTGATAAATCTATTCTATATTTTTGTTCAATCGTATGGGTGTTTCCCATACTGGCGACAAAGATCCTTGGGGAGAGCCATTAGAGTCTGAACAAGAAGAATTGTAGAGTCACGAGATTTGAGAAAAATCACAATAATAAATTAAAATTCATAATGAATTCCAGTGAAAAGAGAATTCCTTCTGAAACGACTGAGAAACATCGCCGCATTCGCAGTGGAAGATGACTGACTTTCAGTAGCAGAGTTCAGTACTTACAGCAGAATAAACATAAAATCTAACCAAAGAACTTCGAAATTCCACTCCTTTTCTAGCTTTCAAGTGCAATTTGACACAAAATTGGCGGAGCGACGGATAAAGTTGAGAGCCAGAGGAAAACAAACTCTATTAGTCAGTTTTCAACTTTCCATGCCGAAAACGATGGAATCTTAAGAGTCAATTGGCCGTGATAGAAACTTTCCGCCCGTTTAAACTCGAAATTTGCCTGAAAATTTTTACAGTGTGGCAATTAAAAGCGCGCCGGCATCACTATTCGTTTCTTTCAATAACAACAACTTCCAATTAATCATTTCCAAACATTGATTAGTCAATGCGATATTTTCACATTAGATTTGAGACATCACATACCGTTCAATATTTCTGTTTCACCAGTTTGAGTTTGAGGGGACTCTCAAAACTTGATGAAAATACGATCTATGTAGACTTTTTTTGCTCTCATTTTCTCGCTTGAGTTACCCCATGTAGGGTTTGCTCATATTCGCCAACACGGCCGATCATCGGGCTTATATTATTTTTCTGATATTGGGGAAAAAAGGAATGACCGATATTCGGGCCGATGTTGGAATGTCACTCGGGCGTGATGTTGGTCCCGATGTTTTGCCCAATGTTGGGCCGAGCCTTGGGCTTAAGTTCATAAACCGATATATGATATGTCGAGATTGGACTGAACCTTGGCTCAAACTTCAGTTACCGACATTGGTTCTAAGATTGAATACAATGTTCGGCCCAATATAGATGACCCATTATTGGTAAATGACTTGTCGGCCTTTGCTTGGCTGAATATTGGCGAGTATATCCGTTGTTGACGTTCCGTTAATAGATAAGATCTGAAGATAATTTGATTATTTTCAGTAATTAAATTATCTCTTAACACTTTTGAATAACTTCAATTTGCCTGAGGAAATTAGGCGGCAACGAATTTATTAGGATCAAATTTTCATCTAGAATTATGTGAACTCACGGTGGCTGAATTGGTAGAGTTCCGGATTTGATATCCCTGTGGTCCTGGGTTCCTATACCGCTGCAGGAATTTTTTTTTTCGGTAAAAAATAATATTTAAATTCAGGTATCGACATAACATCGATATTTGTATTTGTATTGCATTTTAAAACCTTTGAAATTAATTTAAAAAAAAAATTAGACGAATATACAATGCCAATACATTGGCGCTACATAAGCACCTAACATTGGGCAAATATTGGGACTAACATCGCGCCCGAGTGACATCCCAACATCAGCCCGAATATCAGCCGTTCCTTTTTCCCAACATCGGAGATAGGTTGCCCGAGGTTGTGCCGAGTGTTGGCCGAGCTGGACAACCCTACATGGATAAGGTAGTACCGCCGGTACCCGATTGACCGTTCCGAAAATTCTGAAATTTAGCACCTTCGTAGATTATGATGAGATAATAATCCATTTAAATTTTTAAAGGTCCAGCGACGAGTCACAGGACCCTGACCCTTGAATTTTACGAGTTTAACATTGAGCCTTATGGAAAATCGCACATTTTATCATATTCTACAAAATTGACCGGTCCGAATTGGATTGAAAAAAAAGGAAATGATAGAAAATAATGTATGAAACATTTCAAAATCTTGAATATGCAGCTTCCGAGCATGTAATAATAGTAATTAGTGAATAACTATGAAAACTGTACTTTTCATATGTTTTTTCTCTCTCTTACTCACTCGGAACGCTATCTAGTGTGTAAATACTGCATGATTCAAACGAGATACTATAACCACTGACTAGGACAGTATCAGCGGTACTACGTTAACTTGATATGATATGAAAGAATGTGAGAAATTTTAGGAATTTAATACAGTCATACTGATAAAAGAATGGATGTGGAGATGTTGAAAGCCAAATTGGTGGTTCGCGGTGCTTCTCTTACTCCTCTGGTTGTGCCCAATGGCATAGTGCTCTATGGAAGGAGCATGAGTGTCATTGAGTACAACCCGAGGAGTAAAGGAACTATAGTAGGACTCCTGTAATTTCGACGTTTCTGGAGACTCGATTCTGCAAAGACGAAATTAGCTGACTCCTTCTTTTTTTTTGTGCTATGCTGCGCATAGATGATCTTTAGCCCTCTGGATATACAGCCATATTGAGAAATTAGCTGACAGGCCAGCGATTAGTTGGATTGCGAGGTGAGGGGACCAGCTAACGTAGCGACATAGACGAAGGCCCAGGAGGGGGGGGGGGGGGGGGGGAGACGATTGCTCCTCCTGACGAAATTACGTGACTTGAAATTACAGGAGTCTACTGTACTTCGTCGAGAGAATTCAACTCCATCGCTCTCATCGTCCAGCCTTTCACTAATTCCACTATACCTGTAACTATTTCAGAATCCCAAGACGTCTGGCGATATTCTTCTACCATATTACTATACTTAAGGTTTATGCAAGAACTATTTTTTGAATATTCTTTTTTGAAAACTTCAGCAAGCTTATAATATGAGGATATGGCTTCATTTTCCCGCATAAAGATGCAAATATTCTCAATTGCTGCCTTTCCATTTATCTCAATTTTATCATCAAGTGCAGCACGAACGTACATCTGGAAAGAGAAATATACTTTGATGTTTTCATTCTCGGTGAATATTTAGAATTTAAGTCCGTCAAAAAGTTCCATTACACTAGCCAAAGTGAGCACCAGGTTCGGAATTTCAGAAGGTTGAGAGAAATCTGGATTGCACAGGCTTTACAAAAAAAAATTATCTAGAATTAATGATGAATGTGATGAAAAAGCACAGCCATCTATTTATCCATCGTCATATTTTGAATCATCCTAACTTACTTAAAATCATTTTTCACCTTGATTGAATTAATCGCCGGACTTTGAAAAAGTTCTTTAAGAGCTGAAAATGCTTCTTTGATTTCTATCGCACAGTTCTGATCGTACTCACGAATAGAATCTCCAGCATCAAGATAGAATTCTTTAAGAAGAAATTGAAATAACATTCCACAAAATCACAATTACACTGGATTCTGATGAATATTCTATGACAAAATAATTACCAAAGAAATCAGCTTTGAGGTAAACAGGTGCACTGCTTGCTAATGCACCCTGAACCATATTAGGAAATACGACTCTCATCCATGCCGCCAGATTACCAGCATAAGAACCTCCGAAGACCATTATGAAAGCGTTGGACTTATTCAATTCTCTCTTTTTTGTTTCAATGAAGAATGCTATGTCTGCGAGTACCTGAGGAACGCTCAAGTATATGAGATTCTTGACACTGGTATCTCTACAAAAAATAATAATAATTTACCCAAACACATTGTTCATTGTATTTGAATTCAGTAATAAAGAGGTGAAACAGAATAACTCTATTTTGTTCTAATTCATATTTTAAGCATATCTCTAAAACTAGGCAGAATAAGGGGATTTCACTCTCGTTCTTCTTTGTAGCACTTCAAATTTCCTCTTAAGAGAGTATTCGGATAAAACGGCCGTATCTCCATAAGTTGCCGAAATATTCTATTGAGAATGATCACAAAAAGAAGTCGATTTTTTGTATTTTTATCTTTTCACTACTGAATTAATCTGATCTTCTCAATTGTAGAAGTCCAGTGATAAAATATAATAGGGTGGTGAGTGATTGAATATCGGCAGATTCACGGGAGATGTAGGAATGTTCATGTTAGCCTGATTTGTTAGGGAAAATTACTTCTTCGCTAAAAGTTATGAGAAATTGGCCATTTCACTCATATTTCGAGATATTCCAGAATTTTGATCGCAGAGTGAAATCGATTTATTTTGTTTTTGCTTCCGCATGGAAGCATTGTAATCGCCATTTTTTGACAAAGAATCGAGTTTGAGATTTCGTCGGATTATGACTCCAAATGATCGAAAATGTCGGAAAATAATTTTTTTTTAAATGTCTGCATGTATGTATGTGATGACACATTCCATCGCTTTATTTCGAAACAGCTGCATGTGTCGATATGAAATTTGAAGGGTATATCAACGATGCGAACACCATGTTCTCAGCTAAATTTTAGCTCAATCAGCTCAATGGTTCCTGAGAAGAAGCGAATTGTTGAAAAATAGTTTTTCTGAGTTTTTTCAGCGAGAAATCAATTCACAGACTTTTCCTCAGTGAGGAGATGCGCGCTGATAAGACGCATATTTAACCCTCGGAGCAGTGAGGGCTCCGATTTTTGGTTTATTTATCATATTGCGATAACTCAATGATTAATTTTTGAATAGTCAAGATATTTTCAAGTATATTAATAGGGTTGAAATTTACAAAGAATGCCCATGGGCTGAAGTACCCGCTTGTTTTGCTTCAATATCAGATTTTCTAGTCATTAATCAATAAATAAAAAAATTAACTCACGGTACTGGATAACTCTTCCCATAATACCGATGCTCAGTACTATATATCATGGCTCTATGAGCTCTGGCCATTTCGTACATGAAGTAAGTCGCGGAAATCCCCTTGCGCGTTAGCGCTTTCTCTCCACCAATTAGAATGAAGACTGGTCCAGACAAATCGTAAAATTGATCATCTTCATAGTATCTCATCAACCAAGTTTTAGGATTATAGTAATTGAAATGATCTTGGCGTTGTTCAATCCATTTTTCCACCAATATTCCTCTGGCCAAACCGAGGTTCTGAGTTACAATTAGAATGGAGGAAAGCCAGAAGAGAAAACTTGTCGCCGACATCCCAAAATATAGAATAATTAATCGATTGTCTAAGAGAATAAGAATGTCTACACGTCTCACTCAACTGCAAAGAGCCTAGCTCAATTTTTACTTTCTTCTATACTTCCGAGTGAAGGCTATACGAGTTACGAATTTCGGTTTCTTATTTTTTGGTTTGAAGAAACTTAAAATGACCGTAAAAACTATAATCTGACATTTTTATCTCTCTGTTCAGGAAAACATTGCTCACACGTCAGTAGACGAAGCTCTATCAGTTCACAGTATGATTATCCATTTGCTTTCGTTCATTTTCGTACTTTTCTGGAATTTCTTATCTCATTTTTCAAACGCATAATCCTGTTATTAGTACAACTATAATTTCACGGAGCTCATGAAAGAGTTTTTTGATAAGAATCTTTGATTGAAGTCAAGAAATAACTGAATCATTTATTATAACACATACAATCCAGAAAATTTTTTATTTTTTCAGGGAATTATATATTCTTATTAGTATTAATTACAGTCAAATTTTCTTGGAAAAAATGTCAATCACGATGTAGCAAAAATGGACCATCAATTTATTCAGGTGTATTAAGCCATCTGGATATTATTGATGATACTCTACGTCTTGCATCCTTCAGACTATCTACGTCCGTTGGTTTTTCTGACTCCAGAAATTCCCAGTGTGATGTTCCTGTACAGAGAGAACACATGGGTGAGTAACAAATTGATAAATCCCTCAATATATTCAGAATAACCAACCTTCGATGAGAATCGATGGTGAATCAGCATTGAGATCAGAAAGCACTGAGAGTGGATGCCATGGATCAAGATCACCATTTATGAAGATAATATTCTTAGCACGAGGCAGTCTTGAATTGTATATTGAATTCATTTGTTTAATACCTTGCTTCAGAATATCTGCATTATAGCTAAGCCAAAAAAAAAAAAAATGAAGAGATAACTAGGCATAATTCGAATTAAATTGATTTAGGACTAATATACTCGCACAGTAGGACTCCTATAATTTTGACCGAAGAAGCATTGGTCTTCCCTACTCCTGGGTCTTCGTCTACGTTAGCTGATTCCCCTACCCCGTGACCCGATCAATCGCTGACCTATCAGCTAATTTCGACTTCCCAGAATCGAGTCTCCCAAAGAGTCGAGATTACAGGAGCCCTACTGTATTCCAATCTGAATAAACGTCAATTAAGGTAAAAGACCTAAGACGCAATGCACTCTTTTCACTTCCAAGAAAACATATCAAAATGTTCTACATCAACAACGAAGAAGTTAAAATCACACCTACTGTCACCTACCTAGGGATCACCCCTGATAGTCGACTTATTTGGAGACAACACATTAACAACATCATTGTCAAAACCAAGGCCATCATGGGCAGGTTATACTTTCTCTTAAAATCCAACGATCTCGCCCGAACTAAAACGAAAACTAAAACTAAACTAAAACGAAATTGTACAAGACAATTATCAGACCCGTAATATCTTATGCCGCTCCGGTCTGGCATAATGCTGCCCCCTCTTTAATTGCCAAACTGCAAATCACCCATAACAAATTCCTTAGAGTTATTAATCACGTTTCTCCTGGCACCTCTATCCCCACCCTTCATGAAATATCTAAAATAGAACTGCTAAATAATCATCTACTCCAAATCACTCAAAACTTCACTGAGAACTTAAAACTTCACCCCAATAATCTCATGAACCAAATGAATCCATACATCATTTCCAAGTGGTCCACGAACCGCCTGTAACTCCCCCCTTTACTCTTTAAGCTGTAGGGCTTTTCACTCGCTTTGCCCTAGTATTACACAGCATGTTACCTCAGATCTTCATGTTAAATATCACAAAAACATTACGCAATTATATGTTAAAGCCCACGGGCTGGGACTATAAGCCCCCAAACGTTAAGCTAATGTAGTCCAATCTGTGAATATTGTTGTCTATGTAAAATTACAAATGTTAATAAAAATTCATAAATTAAAAAGACCTAATAGTTGCTCAGGAACTAGTAGCTGCTCATTCACGTATTGGTATACCAATTTAGGAATAATTCATAAATATAGATATACAAATACGTGGAGTGAGGAGGTACTAGTTCTTGAGCAGCTACTGGGTACTTTACCTTAATCTCAGGAAATTTTGATTTAATAAAGCGTCTCCCCAAGTGCAGTAGATTCAGAAAAAAAATTTACAAAGGTGATCTCTCTATTTTAAGAATTTACCAGATTTCTTTCTTCATCTATCTCTTCTGCATGCACACTTAAATTATTCATTGCAAAAATTTGAAGGGCTCCTTTTACTCACCGACTTCCTAACAAGTACTGACACATTCCCATGAAATATTTTACAGAAAAAAGTGATCCAAATATTGATTCGGGCGATGAAGTTTGATGATATCCAAGCTCCGTACAAATTTGATAAAACCAAACTCTCACTATGAAAAAACTAAGTTAATTTGGATAATTTTCATTTAACTACTGAAAGAAATATTGAAAAACTTATACATACTTTGAGCTGTGTCAGAATCCCAAGCAGTGGCATGGTGACTTTTAACAAAATTAGTGTACTTCAAAGGTATGCAGGGGAGATTTTCATATGTTTTTTTATAAGCTTCAGCAAGGTTGTAATAAGGAGACTTATCTTCTCTATTTTGTATCATCAAGTCACACAGATTAGCAATAGATCGTCTTCCATTTGAGTCAATAGAGTTCTGCTGTACAGCGTCTCGAAATATCTGTGAAAAATTCATCAATTAGATGATGCTCAGTAGATACTGAGAATTCAATATTTCAGTTATATATTTAATTGAATTTATTTACGGCAGCAAAAGCATGCAGCATGAATGCGCGATCGGCAGATATGTGGATTGGTCCTGCTTTGCAGAGACTAGAAAAATAAAAATATGGTTTAAGGGATGATTCCTTCAATAATATTACTACAGTAGAGCTCCCCTTATTTCAACTTTCCTTGTATCAACTGACCCCGTGTGTCAACTTTTTCGTTTCCCTTGAGTCAATTTCTCCTCATTTCCTTCATCCCCGCTCCCAGCTCAGAAAACTAGTGCGAAACTTATTGCGCATCGATACATCAGTGTTCATAACCCCATTTTGCAAACTGCGCATGCGGCAAGACTCCCAGGTGGGAGATTGAGGAGAAGTTGATACAAGGGGAGCTCTACTGTAATTACTTCATAACTCAGCTAGACCATTTTCATGATAAATTAAAGGCTTTCGCATTCAGATTCTAGACGTTTTTCATTTTTTTGTGGACATTTTCAGTTGTAATTGTCACGAAGAAAAAAATCAAGAAAGAATGTGAAAATGAGAGAATTTCCCATCGATCCAGACATGAGGGAAAAACTGATATTTTTAGGAGACGTTATAACTACGGTGCGACCCCGCAATAAGCGTGCTCGCAATAAGCCGGCTTCTGAGTTTCTCGCTCGAGTGTTTCTCCCACTCCGACTCAAATTCTGAGCTCAAGGATCGGATGCCAAAAAGAGAGAAAAAGACAGAGAGAGTCAGCGAGCACCAAGTGCAGCCTGGTGGGGTACCTGAATTCTCGAAAAAAACTCTTCCCCTAGGAGCTTTCGCCGGCTTATTGGGAGATCGCACTGTAGCTTAAAAATCATGAAAAAATTATCTTAATACAGCCAAATCAATCAAAGATCATGTAGAAACAAATCTAGTGCTTTACTGAAGTTTTTGGAAAATCCTATCTCCAATAGTTTTTATTTGATTATTTTCATTTTTCTTTGAATTATTTTTACGTACTTGAAATCATTTTCCAACTGTTGTAGATCAGCGACTGAACCACTCAAAAGTTTTCCAACTGTGGAGAAAGCTTCCTTTGTATTTCTTGCACATCTCTCATCATAATTACTCAGAACACTTGCGATAGCTTCATAATACTCTGAAAGAGGATCGGCAGTGAGACAAATTCAAAGATTTCTTTGTAATATTATACGTGTAATGAGTAATTACCGGGGAAATCTGCCTTAGCGTATACCGGTGCATTACATGCTATTGAACCCTGCACCAATTTGGGATAAACAACTCTCATCCAAGCTGCTAAATTGCCGGCGTATGAGCCTCCAAAAAGAATGACGAATGCATCGGGAGTATTCAGCTCTTTTTTCTTTATTTCGATGAAAGAAGCTATGTCTGCAAGTGCCTGTTTAGTGTTCAGGTACACGAGACTATCATAGGTCAGATCTCTAGATAAAAAATAAAATATCAGAACTTGAAAAAAATTTACAGAATCACATGTTTCGTTAATTATTTATAAAATTATTCAATCCTTCCAGTCAACCCATCGTTAAGGGGTCTGTCTACTTCAGATGAATGCTATTTTTATTAATTTTTTTAAAGCGTACTGTTATGTTCATCAACATAAAACTTGTTAGGCTTAACAAAAACATTCGTAAATTACAACAAAAAATTTTTTTTTGATTAATTTGAATCACTTTTTTAGTGTGAAAATGCCAGATAAAAAGGAATTCTCAAAAAGTGCGCTGTTAAATAAATCTGAACAAAGGCCCATCAGAAACAACAAAATTGAATGGTTTTAGGTTGAGTGTGACTGTGACTATATCCCTACCAGAATTATTATTTTCACTACTTTTTTTGGCCAAAAACATCAAAAAACAAAAAACACGTTTTTAAATATTTGTTTCGTCCGCCATTTTGTTATTTTTGCATATAAATCAATATTGAAGGTACGGGGTATAACCACTGTCATACTGAATCTGGAACCATTCAATTTTTTTGTATCAGATGGGTCTTTGTTGAGATTATTTCAACAGCACACTTTGAGGACTCCTGTTTACCTGGCATTTTCACAGTAAAAAAGTGGTTAAAATCAATCAGAAAATTTTTCTTTCTTGTAATTAACAAATATTTTTGTTAAGCCTAAGGAGTTTTATATGAATAAACATAACAGTATTCTTAGAAAAAAAAATAAAAAAGTCTATAGACAACTCGTGCAAGTTGCCTAGGCACTTCAGTTGCATACAGACAACTCGTGCAAGTGCCCATAGATGCGATTTTGTGACACAATGTGCAAAAGATAGTAAATATATAGGCACCACGGATATAAATAAGGTAATTTGGACAGAAATTCACGTCCAAACGATGCGAGTGACCTTTCTTCCGCTTTCGATGCCGTCTTCCGGTTAAACTTCTCTATAACACTTTCTCGAGGGCACTTTCTAACACTTGTAGAAGAAGTACTACGTGCAGCTCGTGCCCTATAGCTATTGTTCACTCCCAATGAGCTACTTACTGCACAAGTTGAATAATTTACCATTTTTGCGCGATGTGCAAAAAGTGCCAGAGAACGTACGCGCATTGGGTGGGAAGTTACACTTACCGCACGGCTTGTAATAAAATCTCATTCATACACTGACAACAGTGTATTGAATTCAACACATTGACGTTACACTCATCACACGTCCAATGAAGGTTAATGAATTGATACGACCAAAGATTGAAGAATTGCTAGTTTGAAGAAAACTTACGGAACTGGATGACTCTTTCCATAATACCGATGCTCAACGTAATACATCATGGCGCCATGTTTCTTAGCGTTCTCATACATGAATCCAGCCTCAACATACTGTGAATTGATTGCCCATTCTCCACCAATCATAATGAAGATAGGTCCAGTTTTAATGAAGAATTCATCATTTTCATAAAATCGCATCGACCACGTTTCACGGTTCTTGAGATTGAAATGATCCAGTGGCTGAGAAATCCACTGCTCTGTTGAAGATCTTCTATTTCTAGTTGAAAATGCTTTATCTTCTCTGTTCTCGTCATGATAAGGTGGAAAGCCAATTTGTTCGGTTGAGATTAGTAACGATAGGAACCAAAAGAGACCATGTGCTTTGAACATTTTGCAATCTCAAAAAAAAAATTATCAAAATAAACCGATAATTTCAATTTTGTCTATGTGAAAAATCAATTGTTCTTCTAACGATGAAATTCTATGAGTGGTAAACAACACTAGATGTTTGTTCTTCAGGAGACTTGACGTGAAAAAATACGAAACATTGATACGATGAATTTCTATTAAATTAAAAGATTCTCTTATCCAGATAACACTGACAAGTAAAATACTAAATATTTTTATAATTTTATTTCAAAAGGGAGTTAATAATCAGGTGTTTCACTATCAGATAATAAGATAGCTACTTTTTTTCAACAACTTTTAACACAATTATTTTACAATAATGAAGTCCACCGTTTCCATTATCAGTAAAACTGAAGCAGAAATTAATGAAATTACTCAATTTATCAACTATGGCATTGGACCTTTCAGTAATTATTGAAATAATTTCTCACGTCTTTGAGATAATCATCCAAATGATTTTGGGCTTATTGATTTGCCTGATAAAAAAAAATCAGCCTGATTATTCGGTTGCATAAGATTTATTCATAATGCATGTAATAATAATTGAGTAAGAAAATCGAAACAGAAGATAACTCAATTTGACTTGCGATTAATTTTTCGAGATCAATCTTGATCAAGAGTAAATTTAAGGATGGCCAAGGAAAAATGGCCTTTTCCAATTACTCAATTGATTGAAAAGATAAAAGGGGAGAAGACCGAATTATTCAATTGGATCTATTGATAATATCATCAGAATGATCATCTTCTAATTGATGAAATTGTAGCAATACTATTTTTTGCCCCATATTTATGAATAAATGATTTTTCGATGAGAATAATCTCATTTTCTTCTTTCTCTTGATTTATTGAAAATACTCCAAAGTCTATCGGTTAGCAATTTCTATTGGATTTAGAAGTACATTATTTAAGTGAAGTATTTTTCATCTGAAATTCAAAGCGACGATTCTTTGACCTCAAGATTTCCGTCCCTTAAGGATTTCCTATCGATGAATGCTCATTGACGTTTTTTTGAAGCTGAAGGATGAGAAATGAAAAGAAATGACAATGTTTTATGTGTGTGATGAATTTTAAAGAAATTTATTTATTCTCTTTGTACAAAAGCATTATATCATTAAAGATGTACTGCCGCTATTAGTCTTTTTTCATGATTTCTTGGAAATTTCTTACAAATCATTCTTCTGATTATTTTATTGTATAAAAATATAACGTCTCTGAATTGTATCCCTATTAGATGACTCGAAAAGTTTCATTAGCGTAAAACCATTTTTGTGCGTTTTTCCACGTTTTTACGGAAATTCACAGAATTTTGCAAAAAAAATTGGAAGTTTGGCGTACGGTAATGAAGCTTTGTGAACTGATAAATAATAATACCAGCGGAGAACGTTATATTTTTACGCGTCAATCTGATTAACAGTTTGAGAGACATGTTAAAAAAAACGATTAAAAATTACTAATAGCGGCACTACCTCCTTAAATTGAAAGAAATCTCGATTATTTCTCGCTCGAACTGCTCATTCGGAAATTCTGAAAAATGTCAGGGACTTTTTCAATAACGAATAATGCTCATTCTCAGTGATAACAAACAGAAGGACATCATTCAAAATTAGGCTAGCACCGCGGTCACCTTCAGTGACGTCATTGACGCCAGTGAAAATCGACCTTAAAGTATTCGTCGTCGAAAATACTCCCACCACCACTTCTCATTCATTCTCCTTCCTACTCCAACCTCCATGTTCAATTCGCATCCAAAACACAGAGTCAAAACAGTATTGGTGTGTAATGGCTGGTGAAAATAGTGTAAATCGTGACAGATCTCGTCGCAAGGAAACCCGTGAATTCAATGATTATAATCGCCGTGATAAATTACGTGATAAATACGACGATAGATCAAGAAATGAGCGATCAAAGAGACGCGAACGTTCACGGAGTAGATCAAGAAATAGAGACGATGATTTTAGATCAAGAAAATCAAAGAATGAAAGTAGGGAACATAACCAAAAAATGAGGGATAAAAATGATCATTCAAGAAAATTTGATTTCAGTACTACAAAAATTAAGAAAGAACCGTCACCAGAATGGGGTGGACGTGCACTGAAAGAAGAGAAGGATGCTAATCCAGTAGAAAAAGAGAAGCCGAATTTTGGATTATCTGGGAAATTAACGGAGGACGCAAATACAGTCAATGGTGTTGTTATCAAGTATGCTGAGCCATCGGATGCGAGAAAACCAAAGAGACGATGGCGTTTATATCCATTCAAGGGTGAAAAACCATTGCCAGTACTGTATATTCATCGGCAATCAGCCTATTTAATGGGTAGAGATAGGAAAGTTGCTGATATACCACTTGATCATCCATCGTGTTCAAAGCAGCATGCTGCACTTCAGTACAGGCTTGTACCATTTAAAAGAGATGATGGCAGCTCGGGTAAACGTGTCAGGCCATATTTAATTGATTTAGAATCTGCCAATGGTACATTTGTAAATGGAGTTAAACTTGAACCAAAAAGGTATCATGAATTACTGGAAAAAGATGTCATGAAGTTTGGATTTAGCTCCAGGGAATACGTTTTACTTCATGAACAGAGTAAAGACGATGACTTTGATGATGATGATGTTACAGTTCCCAATGAAACTTAGGTAATTTAATGTTAATAATTCTCATGATTCATTCTTTCTTTTTAATTCTAATGATTTTCTGATGATTCTTCTTTTTTTTTGCAGACACAAATGGAGAATTCCCACTGCACCTCAGTGATTGATATTGTAAAATAAAATTATTGTTAAATTTCACAGTTGATAAGATTAGATCGGGAGGATACTTTATTTATGGACAATGAATTTTTATTGAATTATTAATAAAAATGAGATGAATTTTCTTGGTAATTAATTTAATTCATTCTGGGTAACGTCATAGAGGGCCTGATTTTATTTGATAATTGTGAGTATTGCAATGAATCATTTTTGAAGTATATTCACTAATTTTTTTTTCATTGTTTAAAAGTGATCATTGTCGCACTGATGACGCCAGAAAATCAAAAATTGAGAGAACATTTATGGAAATGTTTGCATAATGAAAAGCAAATTAATTCGAAATATTATTCAAAGATAATGTAAAAGCTTTTTTTTATAGTCGAAAAAATTTGTAACAATCATGGAAAAATAGAGAAAAAATTAATACGTAAATTTGCACATAATCTTCTACTTCATTATTTCACTACATTAATTAAACTAGAGATGAATCTCAAAAGAATTGTAAAATAAAAAAGAAAATTATGATTAACTGACAATTGTTTATTCTTTGGTCAACAAGTAGATACTATGTACATTACAGTAAGTCATGACCATTAGAAAAAAAATAATGAGCGAATTAGGAAGACATTAATCTATTTCACATGACTGAAAAAAAAATTGATGGAAGATGGATAAAATACTTCATTAAAATGGAAGAAAAAAGGAAATCAAAGATAAAAGAACACGACAATAAACTTACATAATTTGTCTGGAACTATATACATCATTATAAAAATCTTAAACTATTTTTGATCCCAAAAATTTAAATACTCTATCATAATGAAACCTATCTATAGTACAACTCTCTCGTTAATATCAAATTAATTTTTTTTTTCCTCATTTTCCTTTACATATAAAACTTAACAAATTTTTACAAATTTATCTTGCAAAATAAATACGTTGGCTCTTAATAATTAACATTCTAAAAAATCAATCCAGCCTCATTTAATAAATACAAGAGTGATTACAAGAAAGATGAGATTTGTGTGCCTGGAAAAAAAAAACATTTTTTTTATATTAAAAAAAAATAGTACAATGAATAAAAATAATAAAATGATAATGACGAAAGGCACAATTGTGTTTAGTCCCTGAATAATTAATTGACCCTAGTAGAATCAGTATTTACATTTGTGTACGTTACAATATTGAGGCTCTCATCAATACCAGTTGATTGTCTCAATAAATTTAATAACGAACTATTTATAACTAATGGTATATTAGCTTTGCCATTTAGCGAATGTGTTTTGTGAAATCTTAATGTTGAGTTACCAGGTATTATTGGTTCATTAATATTATTATCTCTAGTGCTACTTAAATCATTCTTCAATGTTGCATTCTGTTGAGTCTCGAGAATCGATGAACTTGGCCTAGTTGATGGTAATGGAGCACGCAATGATGTAATTGATGAGCTTAGTGAATTATGATTTCTCTCATCAACACTTACTTCTGATCCATCATCATTTTTATCCTTCAATTTTGTTCTCTCATTCAATGTTGCCCGTAAATCATTCTGCAATGCTGATAAAACTAATCTTGAACTATTCAATGTTTGACTTTTTTCAGCTACTGAAGTTAATGAACCAATTTTTGATAATATATTGTCCAAATGTTTACGGCCATCTGGTGATATTGTTGCTATACTACCATTTTGTATTGGTATTGATCTTGGCACTTCGTATTCATCTACGTTTTGCTCTCTTGGAGCACCAGTACTATCAGGTAATAATTCTAAATATTTCGGTAAATCAGTTTCTGATAATTGTGCAGTCGTTGTTCCTGAGTCCTGGAGAAATGGCTTCATGTCACGGCTACCCTCCGAGCTACTTGATTTCCATGAATTCCCTGGAGGCAAAAGAATTAAATTTTCAATTAGCCATTTATGCTTTGTAATATTAATGGAAAAATACAGATAAATAAACAGATGGAGTTAATCAATTGTTCTTTTGAGATGTTTCCATCTTCTCAACCTACCTGAATTGTTATGATTTTGATTCTCGTCAGCAAAGTAAGCCATGTTAGACACGCCTGCAAGCATGAGCCATGCAATAATGGCCAATTTGAGTTGAAGAAGCACAATATTACATATTTTTTGAGAGAAAAGAAATTTTCCAAATTGAATAATGTATTTTTCAAGATTAATTTTACTTTTTCATTGTAAGAATTGATAAATTTCTTTTCTCAATATTATTGTTATTAAAATGAATAGTGAAAATTGCATTATATCCTCGAATAAATGAACTCAATAAATGACGATAATGACTCGAATAAATTGAACCAACAGCATGCATGAAGATGCAATTCTGCACCAAAAAAAAGAGTCGAATAAACCAAGAAAAAAATACAAACCTCGTCTAGTAGAATAATGTCCAGCTTGGACAGGCGTTAGAATAGCATCGGGAGTATTTTTCTTAAGCATAATAATTCTTTCTAAACATGTCTTGAAACTCGGTCTACTTTCGGCCTCACTCCAGCATCGTGCCATAAGATCATACAATTGATCAGGACAATTATCAGGCTGCGTGAGTCTCCCTCCATTTCTCACATACTGCAGCACTTCCACATTCGATCTAGCTGGATACGGTTGTTGTCCCAGTGACGTAATTTCCCACATGAGAACACCAAAAGCCCAAACATCACTCTGAGTAGTAAAGACCCCGTCCATCAGTGATTCTGGTGCCATCCAACGAACTGGCAAAAGGCCCTCGCCCTCTTTTCTATAGTAATCATTCTTGTAAATATCTCGAGCAAGACCAAAGTCGCCAATTTTGACGACACGATTTTCCCGATCTTTAGCTGACACCAAACAATTTCTACATGCTAAATCTCGATGGACAAAGTGTAATTCCTCGAGATATCTACATCCCCTTGCGACGTCTTCACACATTGCCAATAGATCCTGGAGTCTCAGTGCCTGCGAATCAGTTGGTGCATAGTATCTGCTTGTCCTCAAATACGTCAACAAATCACCAGCCTCCATGAGCTCCAGCACAAGTTGCGGACCATCTGGATCCTGACAGACACCGAGTAATCTCAGAACATGCTTATGCCTGAAATGACTCATCAATCTTGCTTCCTGAATGAACTCAGTTTTCTCCTGTGCTGATGCACCTTTTCTCAGGGTTTTAATCGCCACTGGTGTCATACCAGGACCATCAAGACCTTTGGCATTACCCTGAAACACCTCTCCAAATGCTCCTCTCCCCAGAAACTTGATTGGCACAATTTGATCTTTACGAATTTTCGGCAGCGACAAATCATCATGATCATTCTGCAGTGATGACGCATAGAGTGCATTAGATTGGACAAAATTACCACGTGGTATTTCACGAAGTGTCGCCAATTCAACGTCCGAAACAATTGGAGGAAGTATAGCCTTCTTTACTTCCTTCCTCTGCTTGTTGTATAAACAGAGGAAATAGCAGAAACAGAGCAGCACAATTGTTATAATTGGAACACTCATACCCAAGATGAGACCCAGATGCTGATGCCCTGCTACTGTTGTTCCAATTGTATCTGTCAGATCGATTATAGCACTCGGTTGACTCCATCCACCAAAGCCATAAGCGTTTCGTGCTTGAACTCTGAATGCATACTTGTGATTCATCTCTCCGACTATAATCCAGTAATTGTCTGTTCCGTTATAGTAAACATTCCATTGTTGTAATTTGCCATTAGCTTCGTGATCATCAATGATTTTACCCTCCAGTCTGTACATTGTTACCTGAGAACCATGAGCTTGAGCGGGCTCCCAATTTAGTTGATAAACTGAATTACGCAATTTTGTTACTGTAGGGATACCAGGTGCACTTGGTACATCACCGAGTGTTTGAAACGTGAATCTTGCATCAGTTGGCCAGATGAAGTCTTGTTTGTGCTTTGGGTATCGTAGGATTAGCCTGAATTTGTAAAAGGTCTTGGATAAAAGTCCCTTTATGTGATAAACAGTCTTGTTATTTTCAATTTTTATGTTATTAGCAATTTGCCATTTTTCTAAGCCAACAGTGGTAAATTGGAGCTGATAACTCGTCGTTAAATTCACAGTTGGTGTCCAAGAAAGATTCATTGCATTAATGCTAACTCCCATTAACGTCAGATTGTTCGGTTCTGGATACATACTAACTACCTGGCCCTCGCTCTCGCTCCAAGTATCAATGGAATCAGCTGGATAGGCAACCACATAGACGAGATAATCGTGTCCAGGTACGAGAGGCTGAAGCATCGTTGAGTACTTTCCCTCTGTGAATGTTTCAGCATTCTTGATCATTTGCTCACCCTTGACGCGAACACCATTGACCAATCTCAATGATCTCCAGTGAATTTCATAGCGCACTGCTGCAGCATTTAGAACTTTCGGAGGCAGCCAATAAACAGCTGCTAGCGTTGGAGTTAGTGCCTCGACTGTTACATTCTCTGGTGCTGATGGTGCACCAGCTGCTGTTCTCAACATGACTGGTGAGTGGAGCTCAATGCTAGATGCCTCCATTTCACTGTAGTGATTACTCAATCCCACTGTGAATTTGTAGAATGTAAATGGCTTGAGATTAGTAACTTCAATCTCATTTTTATAGGTATAAAGTTTGATATTCTCATTATCACAAGTCATGTGGTTGTAGACTGAATCATCTGCGCATTGTGCAACGTAAATTGTGTACTTGACACCTGGTAAATTGTATCTCTTACAGCCAAGATAAGATTCTGGGTTTGGTAGTTTTATAGTTATGCTGTTTGCTTTTTTTGCAATTTCAGTGACACTATAGGACATTGGGAATGGTGTTAGACAGTCTAAATCAGGGTATGGCTGCAATGATTGTCCAATTGCTTTCAGTCCCTTGATATGCTCAAGATAAACCCTCTCGATCTTAACACCCTCCTCCTCCTCATATGGATTATTCTTCTTCATGAAGTAGATCTCATTACCAGCCCAATTCGTCCAATAAACGTGAATTTTATCAGCAGATAGTGAGGAAGGTGGTAAGCCTCTGTTGAATCCTGGCGTCGAAACTAAATCACAGAAGCATCCATCGATCGCTGCGATATTTAAATTGCCTTCTAATGAGACCCAGTACATCACTGGATTCTGAGGATCAGTGCTATCAACAGTCATCACATCCTTGATAAGTGGTCTGTATGGACACCTACAGTCCTCGTTGTGATTGAAGAAAGGCCGAACATCTTCACCTGATAAATTTGACTGCATTATTATTCCATGATTGCCTTCAGTTATTTCAATCCAGAAAAGATCTCCCGTTAGTGGTGATACTTCCAAGTTTATTATCCTTCTCTCACTCGTTATTATTCTTTTATAGATCAAACTACCGTCCTCCCAGGCACTCAGATCAACCTTGAACACATGACTACCTCCGATTTTACGATGTGACTCTGCCCAGTAAAGAGTTCTCGAAACCCAGTCAATTGCTAAACTCGACGATGTTCCATTCAATGAGAGAATTTTTGTTGCATTTCTTCCCTTCAAATCGGCGGTAACAATCTCCTGCATTTCATTGATCCAATACAGCTTATTCTCAGCTGTCAAGTAACGAACTTCAACTGCAATGTGTCTCGTCAATGTTTCATTACCTTTTAGATCTAAATCAGCTAATTTGACTGATTCTGTTGTTGCAACAATAAGCTGAGGCACTGGATCTTCATTCTCAGTGGAAATATTGATAACATCGGAGAAAGGACCTGGTCCAACTTCTGTAAAAGCCTGAACCTCAAAGGAATACGTTGTGTTTGACATCAAGTTATGCGCTGTATATTCTCTGGTGCTGTGATTCACTTCAATCCCTTCACAGGCATGAATTTCTATGTCATTCTCAATGTACCAACATCTCAGAGAGTATCCTTGAATCAAGCCATTCTGGAACTCTGGTGAATCCCACCTGAATGTCATGAAGACATCCATCTCATCAGCAGTTGGTGCTCTGTAGTGTTCGACAAATGCCCGAACATTAGTTGGCTGGCTTGGCACACTCTGCGGTGATCTTAGCATTTTTCTCGAATGAGCAGCAGTTCCCCAGTATGTGAATGCTTTTACAGTCACCTCAAGAACAGAATAAGGTAGAATTTGTTCAGAATTATTGTAGGGTAAAGACGTTTCCGTTGTGATTTCTGCATTAGAGTTGGTGTTGATGTAATCAGCGAATTTGACTTCGTAAAAGACTGTACCGTAGTTGATGTTGACAACTGGATCCCAGGATACACTGAAGTTCCTCCAAGTACCTTCTACCCTTATGCTCTCAAGTCTCACGGCGTTTGGAACAACTGAAATTGTTTCTGCCGTTAGATTCTCAGGATACTGATGAAGCGCTGGATCCATGATAACCACCATGTGCAGACCGATGAGGCTGATGCCATTGATAACAGCAGTATTCTGTCCAGTCAAATCCCCAATAACGGCATTCCTATCGTCCTGCAACCAGAGCAGATGCTCTGAAAAATAGCACAGTGGACCCTGCATATTTGGATACTGTAGTGAAGACACCTTCTCTGGTATTATCTTTTGACTCATCGGTATTCTCTCCGAAGTAGGTGCTCTGTAAACCACAGATCCGCTCTCATAACTCCGAACAATCCAGTAAACATAACGATTTTCAGTGTCCAGAGTTACACCCATTACCTGCTTACCATTGAATATCTCATCCGAATGATAGTATCTTCTATCCAAGCCATTCAACCTTGCCACTTCAACTGCATGGCCAGTCGACCAGTATAGGTAAGCCTCTTGCGAGTCAATTATCAGCTCCTTAACAATTGCCAATATAGACATTGGCTCCTGCTGTGTTCCATTCAAATTAGCACGAGTTATGATCTGTTGCTTTGGATTCGCCCAGTACAGCTTCTTAGCTATCCAATCAACAGCAACACTACCAACCGAATTAATACTGAATTTCGTTTTTTGATGACTCGTTATATTGTATTTGTACAGTGCTGAATTATTACCAACTATGTAAAGTGTATCTTTGTACCAGCTGACATCAACAATGTGATATTCGCTGTCAAAGTCCCTCAGGTCTTCTCTGTGAATCAACGTCTGAACATTCTCCCCTGTAACGTCACTCTTGAGCAATCCCTCATTAGCTGACCAGAGTACAGAGGCACGTGAATTTTCTCGGAGTGTTTTCCCCTTGAATTCACTCGACCAAGGACCTCTTCCGGCGCCAGTATATGCGGCTGCTTTTATAGTATACTCTGATTTCTCCCTCAGATCATAAACAGTATGTGAAGAACCTGCGATATCTCTCTGCCTAACTATGCGCCCAGTGCTCTCGTCCCTGATCTCGAGTTCATAAGACCAGTTCTGCCAGGCACCCTTACCTTGGCCACCGAGCAAGTGTGGTGCTTGCCAGGATACCTTGGCTCTCTCAGCACCTAGAACCGCCTGGACACCTGTTGGTGGATTGACCGGTACAGGAACTGGTTGACTAGCGTCCATGAGGACATTGACGCTGACAAAAGAGCCATCCGATCTGTCTGGATAGGCATTGTGGAAATAGAGCTTCTGACCTGCATGGTAACCTTCAGTCAATACTTCTTCTCCATTTGTCCAATAGAATAAACCATTCGCCATCGCCAGGGATTTCACGTTCCTAAACTTTGGCTGCTGTGTGTTGCTTCGGAGGTTGAGAATTTCTCTTCCGTCTAGGGACACCGAAATCACTGTGTTCTGATTGTGATCCGGTACCAACAGGCGAAAATTCGTGTGATCAACAGTAAAAGCACCGAGATGTTTACCCTCTAGTATCAAGTACGGTCGCACTTCGTGCTTAATTCCGTTACTTATATCAGCTAGATCTAGTCGAAATAATCCGCCTCTTGTAACCCAGAAGAGATAACCATTGTATGGATCAACTTCGATGTGTGATGGTTTTGTCATGAATCCAGCTCGAGCTACTGTAAGGCCTTTTCCATCTAATGTGCAGCGTGCTATTTGCCAGACTGTTGTTGCATGATTAACTTCACCTAGTATGTACAAGTGTGAATTCAGCCAATCAACTGATAAACTCAGTGGTTTGAAGTTTGCCTGATCTGGTCGAAGAATGATCTTGGGCTCGGTCGTTTCAAATATGGATTTTTTGTAAACATAGCCAGTTGAGTCCGATATAAACAATTGGGCTGACGCTACGTGGACGGCTACACCTCTGATTTTACTCGTTGCTCGATAGATTATACTTGGCTCGTCGAGCATATCTGCACCCTGCTTCAAAACAACGTGCTCACCACCGAGAATTAGTATTGGCTGCTGGGTGTCTTTCACTGAAAACAGAGAAAGAGGAAGTTTGGATAATGTTGTGTTGGTTTTTCTATGAGGTTTGTATTTTTGTTGAGGGCTTCTGAGAACTAAGGTACTGGGTATTTTTAGAGAATTGCGTAATGAAAATTGGTTGAAACTTTAGCGGACTGGAAAAGCTAATGGAATTGAAACCCCAGGAATAGTCCAGTTATTACAGGGAAAACCATATGAGGAGATTTTACTTGAAAAACAGTTTTTTTTGGGAACATTTCAAAGCGTAGAAGGTACAGACGAATTGACATAGAGAAGATTATGTCCAAAAAAATCGAGTTCAAACGATAGTGGGACAGATTAGTCCACTACTCCTCTTCCGAAATAAATCTCACAAGAGCAATGAAATTCGAAGATATTTGTGTAGAATTTTAATGTTATGTTTTTGTCCCTTAAAAATTTATTTTTATTCATACCAGCTGGTTCTGATGGTGTTGTGATGTGAATAACTGCTGGTGGGCCATCGCCAATGGCATTTCTCATGGAGACACTAACCGAATAATTTTTATTTGGCTTCAAATTTTGGAACATGTAGTGATCGGTATTATCCGAGGCTGGAATATCCTGAGATTTAGAAAAAAAAAACATTAATATTTGAGATAATAATACCCTTTAATCATTCAAAATCCCCTGTTAGAAATGAAAATAGAGGGGCAGAAACGCCATGCCAGAATTGTAGAGTGAACTAGTAACTGATTCGGTTATCTCTGTGTTAGTGCACTTTATTATTTAATAAATAACATTATTGAAGAGATGACGGTGACATGCAAAGCAATGCACAACTAGACAGCATTGAATGAAATAATTTACAAAGCAGATTACCGAACCAGCATTCAGTTGCTCAAAGAATAAACTAAATTAAATTAATAAAACGTATAGAGCAAGAGATTGTATTAACAGTAAGTAAGAGTGCGAATTGAACTGCAGTGAACTAAAAAAAGAACATCTAATTCAAAAGCTAATTGTAAAGGCTAATAAGAGATATGAAAAAAAAATAGTTATCTCAAGTAGACAAAACGATATCTGTTCTGGCGTGGCGTATACCTTGTTAAGGGAATCGTTGTTAGCTCCTTGCAATTGCAATACATAAGACAATAATGGACCATTGGGAAATGGACCAGGTTCCCATGATACAGAGACACGGTAACTGTCTACTGCTGCTGCTCTTACAATTACTGGTGCTGATGTTGGTCTACCAGCTGCTAATGTCAATATAACAACACTTGGAGCGGACACTATTGGTTCAAGATTGTGTCGTGATGATTTTAATATTAATGCTACACGAAACTGAAATTTTAAAAATTGATATTTATTACCTTTGTGACTTTTCGATTTTTCGAAGAGCTGGAGAGGAAAATTGAGTGGCATGAAGGGCTCAATAAAATTCTCTTACAGAGAGTAAAATATGATTTTTCGGATAATCAATATAGCAGAAACGGAATTCGACAAATAAAAAATAATACTATTTACAGAGAATTCTTGAAAATTCATTTTTTAAAATATCGTGTTGCAAAACTTCTGAAATGAAAAAAAAAATCTATTCTCAACTTCGTAAGTAAACAAGAATTTAAAAATTTATTTCTTTGCATCATTTCGGTTGAAGCTATTTGCGATTTCCTACATTTGTTTCGAAATAATTTTCGATTTGGAGGATTTTTTCGTCAGTCTCGATTATTATAATTCGGCTCTTAGAAACACTCACTCTGTATTTGGTATAAGGCTGAAGATTGTCTACCAGCAATTGATCATCCTCTCCCCACGATTTATTTCTACAGTACTGCCATGTTTCTGCCAGTTCCTCGTACCTCCATTGCACTACGTAGGAGATACCGAATGCTTTTCTCTTGATATCAATGCCATTCCACTCTAGTCTCAATGAAGTAGATGTCAATGAGTCGGCTACAAGTGCTGGGGCTGGTGGTACACCAATTTCCGCTGTGAAAAATAAGCAACAAGGCATTGCGTGTCATTCATTGTATTTCCTTTTTTCTTGAAAACACCCACTCTTCTTGTTCCTCTTTCCTTTCAAATCCGAAATGAAATCAAAAATCTTCGTAATATGCGGAAAAAAAAACAAATTTCCAGAATAGATGAAGAACTTTTGTTGGAATTAAGATAATAGAAAAATACATTATCAAATTGAACAAAGAATGATAATACGCAAATTACCGATTAAACCCTGTAAATTTTCGTGAAATATCTCAAAATCCAAGATAAATGGCGAAATTTTTTCGAGTATTGTCGAACTAGGCAAAGAGAGATCTTTTGAAGACGACTCGAAACTAAAATTACCATGTGATAGCATAGGAGCTGAATATTTCCGAAGATCCCTCCTTGGCTAGTCTGACAATACATTTTTTTTTGAACTCATTTTTCTCAACAAAAACGTCGTCACAAAAGATCTGCCATCTCTCTCAGATCTCAAGATATTCCCTGAAATTGACGAAAAATTCAAATCGACTCGTCTTATTTTATGATTTCACTACTGAAATGCTATATGCCCCAATTTATTTGAAGAAAGGATGAGGAGTACAGCTGTCAATGCATGGGAAGGAAGGCTCGCTCACAAGTGGACCACCAATTTCCGTTGCAGAAACCCAAACAAAGAATAGCGTGTCATTCATCTAAAATGTTTTCTCCTTTTTTTCAGCAAAGAAAAAAACACTAGTGCTCCCGTTAACCAACGTATCTCGCACTCCGATCATTTTGAGGAAACGATTCATCAGTATAATTGCGGGCACCGTGTAGCTTTTAAGTAGATAAATGACTTCACCTACTACAATCCGAAATGGCGTTCCAGTGGTGACACACTGCTTGGAATTTTTTTTTTGTCCTTCTGTCTTTTTTTTATGATGAACAATAGACTGTCAGAGGGGATTTTTGTCATTGATGAATTACTGTATTCATGTTTGATTAATCAATTAGCAAATGTAATGGCATTATGAGTTCAAGTGTACGGGCAAATAGTGCAGCACGAGGTAGGCTTGATTCAAAGGAGCAAGCTGGAGTTAATGTCCGGAAGCCAAGCTTCCGTGAGTACCAATCAATTTTAGATGGTTTAAAAGTATCATTCAACAAAAGATGGAAAGGAAGTAAGCACAAAAAGAGCAGTGAGAAGTTTGAAGATTTTGAAAAACTGCGAACACTTGGTACTGGGGCATTCGGACGAGTTTTACTCGTCAAGTACAAAGCAACATCACAGTACTATGCTATGAAAATTCTTGAGAAGAGAAAATTAGTTAAAACAAAACAAGTTGAGCATACATTGAATGAGAAAAAAGTATTGCAGACAATTAATTTTCCATTTGTAGTGTCAATGGAATTTTTTTTCATGGATAATTCATTTATTTACATGGTATTACCATTCGTCAATGGTGGTGAGATGTTCACACATTTACGAAAAATGGGAAAATTCAGCGAGAATCTATCACAATTTTATGCAGCACAAGTTGTTATGTCACTGGAGTATTTGCATAATTGTGGATTAATTTATCGTGATTTGAAACCAGAAAATATTCTGGTGGATTGTCATGGTTATTTGAAATTAACGGATTTCGGCTTCTGCAAATTGGTGGAGGGAAGAACATGGACACTTTGTGGTACACCTGAGTATCTTGCCCCAGAAATAATTCTCTCAAAGGGCTATGGAAAGTCAGTGGATTGGTGGAGTTATGGTGTACTAATTTATGAAATGAATGCTGGTTATGCGCCATTTTATTCACACGATCCAATGAAGATTTATGAGAGAATTGTATCGGGAAAATACAAGTGTCCAGCACATTTTTCCAATGAATTGAGAGATATTTTGAAGAATATACTGCAGGTAGATTTGACCAGACGATATGGAAATCTGAAGGATGGTCCACTTGATATTAAACGACATATTTGGTTTCGCGATACCAATTGGGATCAAATTTTGAATCGGAAAATTGAGCCGTCTCATGTTCCAAAGTGCAAAAATTCAGGGGACGACAGTAACTTTGACCATTACGATGAGGAAGAACTTGTTGTTGAATCTAGGGATGAATTTGAGAAAGAATTTTCGGATTTTTAATCATTTATTAGTATATTATGATTTTTATTACCTTTGAGCCGTTGAAAGTAACGGCTTAGTGCCTCGTGACATCCCAGAACACAGTATAATTCTTTCGGTGGTAGAAGTTCCTGTGTACCATTCTGAATGTGGAAAATTACTAATTTAGCTTTGAAGTAATTTGTGTATGAAAATAATCAAAATAAAATTTGTTAGGTACTTACGCAAATTGATTGACAGCTTGTCTCGAGCGCCTGCTCCCATGATGCACAGCCTTTCGTGCACTTCAATTTCCAAATAAAAAATAAGAAATGAGAATTACTTTAATGGTTCAACATTATCATGACGACATATTAAATTATTTACTAAAATATAATTACGAATTGCTTAATACTAGAATTATACTGTCTGTTGCATAAATAAAATTGAAGATAATTTGAATTTTTCAACGGAATTATGAAAATAAAATAAGTGGATTTAATTTGAGGAATATAATTCATTAATTTTGAAAGCAGCTGGACTCGTCAGTTCACGAGGTTTCATCTACTCTCCTTATCCCAAGACGTTAAATGATGGATGACATTGTGTCTGTCTATTCCTTCTTCTCCCCACACAACTTCCGTAGTTGAGAATTCCTGATATACATGCATTTCATCGTCGACTCATTGTATTCAAGTTATTTCTGTTCAATGAGAAATAAAAGAAATAGAAAAAAAGAAATAAAAATGTCTCTTTTTCTGCTCTTCTCGTTGTTTTTTAACTGTCCAATTACATCAGGCTCAAGAGCCGCAAGTTATGAAGCTGCGCAACACTCCCGCGTCGTCTCTGAGGCTCATTGAACTAGACTATGAGGAATTTCTAGACGAATCACATACGTAGGAGTTTAATCCACTCTTTTAATGAACTTACATGAATACTTCGCATGATTTAATTCTGTATTTTTCTCACTTCTGATAAAAACAGACAAATTGCGTGGATTTTTCTTTTCTGTCAGATCATTTTCGAAGAATAAAAATCAGAGAAAAGAAGGTTTTAAATATACCAGAAACTATTGGAGGCAAAAGGGATTGTCTAACAGCATTTTTTACATCACATTTTTTTCCTCCAATGGAACTAATGACAATCTAGAAAATTCATGAGTTCCATAAACTCCCAAAAGGACATTTCACACTCAACTTGGATGAAGAAAGGAATAATAGGCGAGAAGAATGAGACTTACTCAGCCTTGTCCGGAAATAAATACCACGAAATAACACGGTCGTGATATATAATGACCGGATCGTGACATAATTCATTCGAGTTAGCCGCAAATGAAAGCATAAATTTTTTTTCTTTTCTTTTTTTTTCTTTTTATTCTTCTTCTTTTTTCAAGACGCTACCCGTCAACTATCAACCAACTGTACCAACCAGTAATGGTGGCACGTGCCTTTGTACCATATTATGACGCCTACGTTCATAAGTAACTCTAACATCTTTTTAACCAACACATTAAAAAAATGATAGAGTTAATGCATTCATGTATGTTACATTAATTTGCGAATTGCAGTTTAACTGATCGACGTGAGGCTGAGGAAGTTGGTTATTATTAAATATTTTTTTAAAACGAATTTATATACTGCTCGTCAGAATAATAATTTGAAAAAAATTGGGTGTTGTATTCTCTGTTTATCAAAAGTTGTGAAATATGATATGAACGAATAGATTTTTTTTTTTTGGAGGGAAATGAATATCTCATTCCGATTAATCTCGGGCGATTAAAGTAGCTACAGAAAAAAAAAAAGATGATAAAAAGGATATTTTTTCAATTCAATAGAAAGAAAACAATTCTTCATTTAAGATAGGAAATTTTATGTTTGAGAGATTAAGTATTTCAATTGCCACGATTCAGTCTCAAGTTTTAAATTGTCTGAAGAGATATCATTATTTATTCATGAATTTAATTGATATTCCTATCGATAATGTATAGATTTCATTCAGCATCTAGTTTTTGGTGAATATTTTGTAGTCATGATGAATCACTTCCAGACATGAGTTTTTATGTGAATATCTCGGAATTCAAGGGAGAATTTTTCCGCAGAATTTTTTATAAGGATCTTTTATTCGTAGCTCTTGTTCTGCTCTACAAGAATGGGCTTCATGAAGATTTCTTCATCTCGCTTCAATCCAGAAATATTTCCAGGAAATAAACTGCAAAATGAAGGTGACTTCTATTTTCTCCCTCAAGACATCACTTCAGAATGCATTTCCAAACAAATTCAAGTGGAATTTTTTTTCCAAGTGACGAAGACTCATTTCGGAAGCAAACACATGTAATGATCCCTTTCACTGTTTTCCCTTTCATACGAAAACAGTAAATAAAAAAATAATGTAATTAAAAAAGCAAAAGTTTACGCGATGAAAAGGAGTGTTGAGTTTGAATGATCATAGAAGCACTTGTAAAACGCTCGAGTGGCTCGAAGGACACGCCCTTCTTTGCGCATCATTTAGCCACTTGTGGTTTAGAAAAGAGAGAAAAGGAGAAAATTAAAAAAGGCAACTGTGTATAACATTTGCCAGGAGGTTAGTTGTGTACTCGTGTTTTGTCTAGACAAATTTTATAAAATGAAATATATATGTATATGGATATGGATTGGCGCCAAGACAAGTAGCTGGTCTACTCAAGCAGGATATTTACGTTAAATAAATTACATCATAGAATTTCATTGTGTTTATAGTTAAATACTAGGCTTCTGCTATCTGTCCCAAGAGCTCGTTGATCTCTGAGGCTATCGCAACAGGTCAAAATAAGAGAGAGAGAAAAAAATTGAAGCAACTCATAGGGTTTGACCGCGGAAAACTGAGAGATGATAAACAGTGTAATAAATTACTTTTTAGGTAATACTATTTTTTTTTCAACTGTCAACGATCTCCGGCTTATTTTTTGGGGGATTTCGGATGTACAAGATGGAGATGAAGAGGGGAAACACTTCTGAGAGATAAAATAAAACCGTTGGAACATTGAGTGTGTCAAATGTGGAAAATAATGGAAAATAAAGTGAATGAATTAAAATATGGGGGAAAATATAAACGCGAGTTTCAACCTCTCTCTTTCTCTCTCTCTTTCCACTACGTTAATTTCTAACTTCCTCATTACATCCACGATTATTTTATACCCTCACCAAACAGTTTCCTGCATAGCTCGTGGATACAGCACTATTGTAAATAAAGTTTCTATGTTTCTTCTTTTTTTCGGGGGTCTCGTTAACGGATAATCTCCCTCAATTATCTCTCCTATTAATCGTTTAGTTTCTTTGGGGAAAACTATTAATTCAGTGTGAGTAAGCACACACGAGCTACTACAGTTAGAGTTTTTTTGCATTTTCTGGATTCGTTGAATTTGAGAATTTCCGCAAGAGCAATGCATCATCATTTGACCGAGAATTTCTGCACTTTTACAGGATAATTGACTTTTTCTTTCTCAATTTGAGGGAAATTTCTGCAATTAATTTATAATTATAATTGAATTCTCGCGATAAGGAAGTCGATTTTCAGAGGAAAAATAGATTCATTTTTTCAAGTAAAGTCCTTTGGAAAAAAAGTGGAAAAAAACAAGCCAATTTCATCGCTTTGCCACTGAATTCTCCGAAAGAACTTTTCATGAGAGTGAACCGTGACTCGCAATATTTCCAAGAAAGGAATGATTTCTATTCTCATCTATAAAACAATTGGATCACATCCCAAGTGATTATCAATAATAACTAAGATAATTAATAAAAATTCTAAATTTCTCAGCGTGAAGATACTTTCACTCGTGTTAATAGCACTTGAATTAACTCAATGACTATTAAATCACGCCAATCATTCAATTCATCAAGATGAGATGATAATCTCGAGATAATACCACTCAGTTTCACTCCATAAAATTCAATAATTACAACTAATTTCCAATTTTCCTCTTCTTTTACATCTCACGATGCATTTTTTTTCCAGAGAATTCAACTTTGTGAATTCATCATTTTTCTCGGTTTTTCATTTTTCTTTTTTTTTTTTCGTCGGAACTTCCGTACAGAGAGGCAAACAAGGCAGAATCCGGGGTCGCACGTCAATTTGATGACATCCGTTAAAAGCAACACTTGTACGCGATCCAATTTAAAAGTAATGAAGCCCCAACTATGTTACCATGGGCTATTCTTTCAACATTGGTACATTACACTGGTTACTTCATTCGTGTTTGTTTTCATTTGTTGTTTTGCCTTTTTTTTCTCTCTCTCTCCCTCTTTTTTATTCCTTTCTTTCCGTCTCTTTTCATGCGACACTACCCGGGTAAAATCGAGCGGAAGTTCTGTCATTAGCACTGAGGGACCGCAGTTTGTGTATTTCTCCCTGTGTACCTCATCCAGAATTGACTTCTAACATCAGAGAGTCTTAATCTGTTCCTCTCTCTCTTCTTATTTCGGTTGTTCTCGAATGACGCATGGAGGGGAATATTCTCGCGGCCCTGTTGGAGAGTAATTAACTCTTCTGTTGCAATTAACGGCAGTCAAATGAACTAATGCAAGCATTAATCTCGAGAATTGACGGTGCATTTCACAGAGAAGTGATATGGAATTAGTGGGGTGAAGGATATTTTTCGGAGGCGAATGAGAGATAAGATTGTTCTTTTGAAATTGATTTTTGAAAAAAATATCTCGTAATGTGAGGAAGATAGAAATTTATGAAATTAGGAAAGACCAAAGTAAAACGGATCAAGGGGGCAAAATGATCCAAAGAAAAAATTTAGAGTGAAGGACTTTTCGAAAAAATATGGAAAAAATTGAAAAGAGGCTCCAGAATGTGTGCATTGTTGAGTAATTCATTCGTAATATTTCACTCAGAAAAAAAATCCCAATGAATTTTGCTCGGCGGATCTATTTTATTCTAGAATTCTCTACTTGAAAAGAAAAAAAGTGAGTGCACTTGAAGAAAAATTTGGTAAAGTCGAGAAAGATCGTGTCAATAAATAACTTGGAAAATGAAAGTTCAATTTTTACTAACTGAACTAGAAATTTGGAAAGAAATTGATGCATTCTTTGAATTCTATCAATTTTACTACAAAGTTAGAGGTATTCCTAATTGAAATTTTGATAATGCAATCAACTTTCCAACAATTTTTGAGATTGAAAAAAAAAGTAATAGAAATTTTCTCATCTCCTATATTTTAACCCTTTCAAACGTAAATTTCACGCGTTTTTCCAATAAGACTAACGAAATTTGGCGAAGCGATGAATTCCTTTTTTCCTCCAATCGTAACTTTTCTTAATCGATAAGAGAAAAAAATTTCTCTATTATTCTTCCATTATTTACCTGGTCTAGTCTACAGCGAACACCACAGCCCACTTCTGTGCTGACGTCATCTGTGCGATTCTGTAATTAAAATAAATTGAAATTCATTATTTCCCAATAAAAACTTGGACTGAAACAAGAAGGATGAAAATTATTCCACACAATTTTTGCCTCTTTTCATCATCAAATTTGTCGTTTATTTGCTTTCTCAAAGCTTCCATGCGATCAACAGTTTGACTCTCTCATTGACCCAAGTGAATTCAAAAGTTGCTTAGTCCATTGTAATTAAAAGACATAAAATTCACCCATAAAATTCCCATGTATGCTCAACCGAGTCACTACGGTTCGATTCACACCCTCGAACAAAAACTCCCAGAATATTTGAGAGTTGAAAATTACGAAAACAAGGATGAAGGAGCGAAAAAAAAAATTCTCTCCACGGTGGATACACTTCCGAGAGTCCACCTGTGTCCCGGAAGTGACCAATGGCAGTTCAACTCAGGTGCAATCATTCGTTCCAGTCTCACGTGTATTATCATACATTTTTTTAAATATATTTTTTTCTCCATATTCATGGCTTTTTTTCAACTTTTATCATGATCATATTTTCCCCCAGCCGGATTTTATATTCAGTCGATTTATCATAACGACGCCGGGGTCGAGCCCAGAGGGTTACCCAATTGAACCGGATGAAACAATTTAGTGGGTTTTGAAGGGTGCAAGCGTTTCAATTTATCTCTTTTTTATAGGCCCTGTCCATTGACTCAGTCGCAATTTTTTTCTTTCATCTACGATTCATCATAAATAAATAAAATAAAAAGAAAAATTGTTTCCGGCTTAAGAGGATGGCAGACAAGAATTTGCCGCGGGATATTGTTCTATAAAAATTTTCATAGATTTTGGTTGCGTTAATAACGAGTAGACTTTTTAAAAATTATGAAGAAACTTTTTTTGGAGGGAATTTCAGGGGCAACGATCATGGTCTCCTGACACTTTTTGATAAATCTACTAGTTTCAGAAATAATTAGAAATAAATCTGAATAAAATTTTCTTAATTACAAATATTTCCAAAGAAATTGAACTAGTTCCTCAGATGTTCCTCGAATTTCAATAAAATTTTGTTTAAATAGAGGAGCACTAGAGGGGACGAGGGCGAAATGATTCAGGATTTTTCTTCGGAATAAAGCACTTTATGAAAGAATATGAGAAAAATCAAAAAGATGCTCCAACATGTCTCCATTATTGGGTGATTTCAAAAAATTTTATAGGATACTTCACTCTCAAAAAAAATCCAGGGTCATTTTACCCCACTGGGCCCGCTTTGCCATGATATCCCCTAATAAGAAAAGACTGAAAAAAATTAACCGAAACTACTATCTTCCCCTAAAATTAACGGAGCTCTGTGTACCCAGTGGAAAAAACATCAAGAGCCAACGTCTAATGGACTAAATGGGTGTACCTGTTCGTCGTGGCGTACGTCCGCACAACTACAACGTCTTCGTTACGCTTGATGGCCCACGCCAACTGTTGCACCTTCTCTCAAATGACCATGCTCAAGGTCCCCCTTAAGTGCCTTCCATAAATGGAAAAAATTCATAAATTCCAATTTTTCTCATTTAAAACTGAAGCCCAATAAATCGGAAACCCCATACGTGCCATGTCAAATTCGAATAAATAAAAAGAAACTGATTGTTTAATGAATGAAAATTGTATATGTCCTCATTCGTTCACCACGAATCTGGAGAGGATTGTTTACAGTGTGAAGGGACTAATGCAGTCACACGGTGTAAGATGACAGACTGTATCCTGCGATGGGTAATACAATACCTACAGAAAGCTTTTTATTTCATGAATCTCATGAAATTTTGGGGAATTAAGTGTATCCACATAATTGAGACGACATTGATGCATCCATGAATTTAATGTAAATGGATTTTTTTTTTAATATTTTTTGAAGGAAATAATAAATTATCATCTAGTCAATGATAAAAATTTTGTTTCTTAATTCAATTAGAAAAGAATTATGAGAAAAGACAAATAAAATTGCCGAAGGGATTCGTCAGTAATAGATTTTGGAAATTTGTCGTCAAGAGGCCTTCTACACTGAAAAAAAAACAGTGGTAAAAATTATCAAATATTGATACCATTAGTCCTTAGCAATTTTTTTAAAAAATAATTAAGGAAGTTGTTGAATTTATTGAATTTAGTTAATTGAAACAGGTTTTTTAATTATGTCAAAAAAATATTTGCCAAGGACCAATGGTATCAATATTTGACAGTTTTCACCACTTTTCTTTTCTCAGTGTGAGGGAACTTATCAAGAGACTTTCTTGAAATAAAAAATTTCTCTTAATTCCACTCCTAATTCCACTTTTTTCAGGGATAATTACAAATGAATATAAAACAATTTTTCGGCTCATTCCAATGAAACGTTCTTTGCCTTTCAAAATTCACACGAAAATGTGAAAAAGAAACGCAGCAAACGCACATTAATTCCCGGCTGTCGATTGACCCCGATCGTTGAAATTCCCCGAAAATTCATGACCTCCCTAAAAGGGTAAAAAAAAACTCCCAGACAAAAGCATAATCCACCAATTGTAAAATTCTCAAAGTGGCCGAATCACATGAGGGACTGGGCCGTTCCTACCCGTATAATAAATGAAAAAGTATCTTTCCGCTGGTACGGGCGCGCCACGAAATTCCCCGAAAGTCTCCCTATTAATCATCAATTCACTTGCCGAATAAATATCGAATAGAAAAGAACCAATTTTTCAAAAAAATGTAAATAATAAAGTAAAAAAATAAAATAGCATCGCGGAATCCTTAGCGCTTCACGGACCCTATCCACAGTGTAATATTGGTGGAGAGGATGTAGCCAGACAGGAAGTCGATTGTACCGCACATTGGACAGTGAATGCAGCACGTACAATATTGTCACCGTGTTGCTATTAAAATGAAAAAAAAAAAAAAGAAATCAAGTATCCAGGTCAAATGGAAAATTCTAATCGCTTCAGAATATCTTGTTTTTCATTTGAAATATATTTTTCTATGAGGAAAGAAAAAAAGATTTGACCGGTCACTAGAAAAATATGATAGACTATGGTTCCTAATGATGCAACTCCACGCACCGGGTCACCGGTTTCAGTCCAATAGATTTGATATCAATGTTTTCCAATAAATTTCCATTTCTTAAATCACTTTTTCCCACTTCTTTTCACGCCCCTGTTTATCGATAGAGAAACGGCGCCACATTATTATAAACACAGTGCCCTCGTCTGCTCGCATTTTTCCTAGTTTCATTTCATCTCTAATTTTATAAATCTCCATTACGTTTCATCTTCATGCGTATACATTGGCTTTTTTTCAAATGATTTGTTTGGACATATCGTTATCAAGTTTCTCATGATATATTTTTTTTTCTGTCTTATTTTTTCTCTAAATTTCATCGCAAGATGTCAACTCTTTCGAAATAAATACTGATTAAAGAATTATTCTTCTTGCTTTCGATAAATTTATTAAAATTGATTACAATGTCATATCATAATGGAAAATTATATCACATTGTTTCAAAATAAATTAATAATAATAATTTTGAAAAAATTGAAAATACTGCGATTAAATTATTTCTTATATTGTCAAATGTATATGCGAACTATGAAATAATTTGCTGTGATCATTCGGCGTGTCGAGTTATGTAAACTATTTCAAATCGTCAATCTGACGTTTTATACTGCGCGCCTCTTATTCTTCACTGTAATTCAATGATACTTGAGCTGATCGTATTATCGTATGAAAATTTCCTTCAATTCGTTTATTTTAATTTGGAAAAAATCAGTTTTTATGAAATTTGTTGAATTGTGTTTGTATTAATAAAATTTTAATTTTTTTTTTGGTCTTTTGTGTGATGCTTGACTCGAGATACCAGTGATGGTGCTTATGGTCAGCGATGATGCGTTGTGTAGTTAAGTTAATTAATGGATGGGTACAGTCTGGCTGAAGAGTAAACCGAGTTAAATTGATACGTCCTTCATTTCTACCGTTGTCATTTTTCGTGAGCGTCCATTGGTACCACGGGTTTATCAAAGATAAAGAGAAATTCATGGCTCACGAATTAGAGTGGAGAAAATACATTAATAAGTATATATATCTGTAAACATTGAACAAAGAGTCTGTGGATAATTTGAAGATGAGAATTTTTTATTTTCTTCAGAGAATGCAAAGATTGCCGGTCGCTGACATTGCTTCCTAGAGTGTTACATTATTCACGAGAATTGAGGATAAATTGTAACAACAGAATGAGAAAGGGGGTGGTATAATCTTCCCCTTTGAACACTTTCACTATCAAATTTATCCATATCACTTGATGAATTAAATACAATCATTATTATTTTTTCACCGTTAAACTTTCGCATTGTCTGTTTGAGATTTATTTTCTGTTATGTTTATATTTCTGTTTATTTTTTTATTCACTTTTTTCTCTGAAGCGATTAAAATTAATAAACAAGGAGAAGACGATAATCACTGTAATACAGGCGCGTGTATTGTGAACTTTGAACTTTATTTTATGAAGAAAACAATTTATTTTAAAATGAATTTTTTTAAATTAATTAAAATTATCTATACCTGACTGGAATCTAGCTCTGGACAACGTGCTGCACAATCTTCTTCTAAACTTCCTGTAATTATTGATTGATCCTCTATACCCTCTGGCAATAGGGCCGATGATTTTCCCGCCAACATCAACAGTATTACACATAATCCTTTACCTAACATAATACCAATAATTTTCCTTATTTCACTTTTCTATTCCGCATTAAAAAAAAAAGGAGCACGTCAATTTAATGATTTCCTTTGAATTTTTCTCAACTTCTCCATGTCATATTTTCACCCTTCTTTGCTTCACCTTTTGTTCAATCAACATGTCAGGTATTTTTGAATTTTCCACGCAAATAATTCACCACACAATTATTTCACTGGACAAAAACAATTTTAACGAGCACATTGTCATTTTAAATTATAAAACAAATAATCGAATCACAGATAAATTAATTACACTGCATAAAATTTATTAGTTCTCAATTGTCAATGAAATAAACTAAAATTGCTTAGAGAGTGGTGGTAAATTTGAATGAGCGCGCGAGCTCTCCAGTGGGTTGTTTGTTGCTGGCTAGCATAAGAGCAACTGACTCCGAATGGCTGTAAGGCACTCCAATGACTCCCACCACTCGTAGTAGTGGTGCTTCCAATGTGGTTATACCCTTATCTCTTTCACTTTCTCGTTATGAAAAAATTCAACAGCAGCCCTTTTCTGTGCCCGTTGACATTCTCTCTCTCTTTCTCACTCTTGACGTTTGAGTGAATCGACAGTGGCGCATGAGTTGAAAGGACTAAATGACAAGGAAAGTCCCGTTCATAAACTCTACTAGAGAATGAAATCGGTCAATTGGCAGATTGACCCGTTCTTACTATACGAGTAAACTTTCATTCATCTATTCGCACGTGCCTTTCGTCTTGTTTGTCTCATTTACGCGGGGATAGTTTTTTTATTCAATAAAATATTGATGAACTTTGCTGTTGGCTATAGTTTTATCCGTGGAATTATGTTTACGGGACGATCGGTAAGGGTGAAAGTGAATAAGTCGAAATATTTGGTTTATGTTCAATTAAATGTTTCATTGAATTATTGGAAAACTAAAATTAAACTTGAATTAATTGATGTATCCATACTGTAGAAGAATTTCAGAAAGGAGATGAATGAATTTGGTGTCAAAAATAGAGTAGACAGGGGCAAGATGATCTAGAATTTTTTGTTGGAGCAAAGGACTTTGTAAAAAAAATCAGAAAAAAAATTGAGAAGACCTTCTAACAAATCTACATTGTTAGGTAATTTTTTCAATTCTATTCAGAAAGGCCTTTACTTGAAAAAAATGCTGGTCCATTTAATCCCAGTATGCACTCCAAAATTGAAAGTTTCCTTTTGTCGAAAAATATCTTTATAATGAATGAGGATCAAAAAATTTTAATCAACAAATTTATTCGTTTCAACTTGAAGATTTTTCTTCGGAAACCTCTTTTCGCAATTCTAACAGTTTCCGCGGCAACTCCACTTGAAAAGTTAAATAGTTAATAATATACCATAATTCCCACAATTTTTCTCTTGGCAATAATCTCGAAATATTGTAATTACAATAAAAAATTTTCATGGTCAGTCTCCATAACAGCTCTAATTACAATCAATTTACAGCTAAATATAGATTCATTCGGTACAAATGTAGAATCCCCGAGTTTATTGATAAATCCTCAAATTATATCCAAGAAGAATTCCTAGAATTTTGGGAATAATGGACTTGCAGAAATGTTAATCATTTTTGATTAATTTGTTTAGTATTATATGAATTAAAAGTGTGATAAACTCTGACATGTAAGATTGAGGATGAAGTTTTATTCTCAACTTCAATTATTCTATACTATCTTTAACCCAAATATCCTCAACTTCCCGACATAATTATCATTATTATTTACTTGACTTGCATTTTTTTGCATTCTGGAATTAAAACTTTTCCATTAATTTCATCATCCTTAAAGTTACCCTTGAAAAAATTTTAATTTCAACAAAAATGGGTGCAACAAATTTATTTTACTTGGAGAATTGGACATTTTATTTAATTATACAAATAAAGAGTTGCCACAAAAAACAATCAAAAACTACGTTAGTTCTGGACATCTAAATTCTTCTCGCAGTCCACTCTCATCCTTTTTAGAGCCATTTACATTGACTTTTTCATATGTTGGAATAGGCATGTCGGCACATTAGACAGGATGGGCGGTAACCAGGTATCCGGATGGGCTTTGTGTTGGAACAATTTTTAAATGAAAACGTAAACCTCAATGACTCTACCTTTCCCACTATTAGCTCAACACTTTAGTAAAACCAAGTTTACGCCAAAGGGACAAAATGGATATTGTTTATTTATCACTTCAACTCTATATTCTTGGTCGAGAAAATTCTCCATTTCATTTCAAAAAGAATGTATTTTAAGAAAAAGGAAAAAAAAATACGTTTGAACATTATGTATATACGTAAGAGTTACATCTCCAGGATTCAACTATGCTTGTGCATTTGAATGTTGATCGTCTGCGATAACCCGTGAGGTTTCATGCATTATTTTTTTGTTCATAATGAGCCAATCGTTTCACGAAATAAACATTCTTCAAGTCCCAAGAACTTTTCAAAGATAAAATAAAAACTGCTTAAATTAGGGTAGAACGAAGAATAGTGAAGCAAGACTTTTTTTTTGAGTAAAGGCTTTTATTGAAAAATTTGAAAAAATTACCAAACACTGTAGAAATGTTGGAACATGATTTTTAAATTTTTTCAGATTTTTTCGCAAAATCTTGCACTTTAAAAAAAATTCTACATCATTTTGCCCCGGTATTCTGTATTTTTGGCTAGACTCTAAGAAATTCATCACCTCCTTTTTCCACTCATTTCTATGAAATAGACAATGTTCTTGATTGAATGGTGTTACGAAACGATGAACAATTTTATAAAAGGTCTTGCCTGCAAATCCCGCAACCTCAATGGCCGTTGCAGGTTACCTAGAACTTCCTGCGGAAATAGCCAATATACTCCTCCGACCTCCAACTCGGTAGTGTAACTCGCTGGTGCCTCGCTCCCGTTTTGTTACACCCCGCTTCTTATCCGTATAATCTCCCTAACAGAGCTTTTCAAGCCGGTAATACTTTATACAAATCATCATCAGAGATTCCGTTAATTTTTTTACACTAAATTTTAATTAATGCCACATTTGTTAATCAATTTTTTGATGAAAAAACATGTAGGAGGAGAGTGAGGCAAGATGGACCTGCGGGGAAGTATGATGCAGGATTTTTTCAACGATGAAGGCCTCTATGGAAAAATTTGAAAAAATTCACCGCTAATGTAGACATTTTTGAGCACCTTTTTGCATTCTTTGCCGAATTTTTCATAGAACCCTTCGTATCTTTTTGTCACGGAGGTCCATTTTGCCCCAGTCTCCTCTATACCAGTTTATGGATAAATAGATTTCTTCCAATGATTTTTTCAGTGAAAGAAAATATGGGGAGATGTCGTTCGAAACCTGATTTTTCATGAATTGTCACATTTTATAATATATGCAATCGATTGCGATAATTGACTGAACAATTCAGCAGGGAAATTCTTGAAAATCGTGTGAAGATTCGTAGCAAAGTTCAAGGACTGCAAAAAATGTCTCTCGATAAATTCTCTTGAACCTCATTTTTTTCCACAATATTTTTCGAATAAACCAAATGTGATATTCCTCAATCTTATCCTTGTCCAATTAAATAAAATACTTTAGAAAGTATTTATTTTGTATGTGTCCGAGTGTATTGGCATGTATCGTCGTTATCACTGGAACGGCTATACTTAGCCCTCTAAAAATCTGACAGTATTTTTCCCCTGTATGCAAAATGCCGTCAGTGAAATTTCAGCGGAATCGGTAGAATAGTTTTCGAGAAAAATGGAATTTGCAAAAAAACATTTTTTTTTATCATCTCTGTGAAAAATTCATTTGTATTCCCCAGTTTGGACTATGAGATTTCTCACATTTTTCACTCGGGGTAAATTTTTTTCCGATTTTTCGTTTTGGAAATTATATCAATTTTAGCGATTTTCATTTTAGAGCTTGGCGGAACAATAAGTTGAGCTATAGACTTCAAATTTTGTCAGATTGTATATGAGGCATTCCACGTTATTTCACGCGATTTTGAAATGATGATTTTTGATTTTGTTCATTTTTGGATATGGTGTTGAAATGGCTAATAGAAGTAATTTTCAATAGCCGAAAAAAAAAATATATTTTTTTTTCAAAATTTATGAACATTTGAAATTTCGAAAAAATTGCGAAAATGCCTATTCCACTCCGACTTTGAATGCTCCTATCTTGTTAAATATTAGTTCTATCGAAAAAGTGGAAGAATACTTTTTTGTGGGGAAAAAGTATGAAATTTCATTACAATTTTTTCAAAAAATTCAATCGTGATCTTTCTATTTTTTATTGACAATTGAGATAAAAAAATTAATGGCAATTATCCCCCCGCACTCTTAAAAATCTGAAAAGAATATATGTTCAAGATTGATTTATTTCCGATTTTCCTGTAAATTTTTGTGATACTTCATCGGACCATTCGCGAGATATCGCTTTTTTTTATGTTTTTCCGCAATCCGAAGCCGCTGCCAAACAGCCATGCGCATGCGCACACCGTCCTAGTTGCGCATCACGTGGTTACTGGCACTCGACTTACACGCCAGTGACAACGTGATTCGGAACTAGGACGGTGTACGCATGCGCATGGCTGTTTGGTAGCGGCTTCGGATTGCGGAAAAACATAAAAAAAGCGATATCTCGCGAATGGTCCGATGAAGTATCACAAAAATTTACAGGAAAATCGGAAATAAATCAATCTTGAACATATATTCTTTTCAGATTCTTGAGAGTGCGGGAGGATTATTGCCATTAATTTGTTTATTTCAATTATCAATAAAAAATAGAAAAATCGCGATTGAATTTTTTGAAAAAATTGTAATGAAATTTCATACTTTTTCCACACAAAAAAGTATTCACCCATTTTTTTGATAGAACTAATATTCAACAAGATAGGAGCATTCGAAGTTGGAGTGGAATAGGCATTTTCACAATTTTTTCAAAATTTCAAATGTTCATATATTTTGAAAAAAAAAAAAAATTTTTTTTTTGACCATTGAAAATTACTTCTATTAGCCATTCCAACACCATATCCAAAAATGAACAAAATCAAAAATCATCATTCCAAAATCGAGTGATATAGCGTGGAGTGCCTCATATCTTATGAGTGTACAGTTTGATATTGAATCTGGGCGAAATCAGTCCAGTAGTTTCCGAGATATTTGCAAAAATTGATTTTTTCTGAAGGCTTATTTTTTGAAAACTACTGGGTTGATTGGCACCAGCTTGTACTCAAGAAATTCGTTATACTGAAGAGAATGAACTCTCTAGATTCCTAATTTATTGGTCAAGTGTTTCTTCTTTTTATGAAAAAAATTGACTTCCTTAGAAATAATCAGAAATTTCAATCTTTTTCCTTTTTTCCTGAAAGCACATGTAATTTTTATTTCGTCATAATGAAGTATATACTTTTTCCGCATAAAATAAGATTATTTTCATCCTGATATGACGATTAGGGAAATATTCTATGCATATGTTAACGTAAGTTAACATAATTTATGTGAATCAACATGGTCATTATCGAATTAGGAGTTGAAAATTCCATTCAGAAGTTTACTGCCAACTGTATTGGTAGAATATTAAACCTAAGAATTCAAATGACGCACAAGTAGTTAAAACCTGCTTTTTCCTCAAACGTCTTGACTGAAATCGGGAAAATCGGGGCAATATGATTCTGCAATTTTTTTTTCAGACTGAAAAACTTATACAAAAAATCTGAAAAAATTTGAAAAGATGCTCCAATATGTCTCCATTGTTGGATAATTTTTTCAAATTTTTTCGTTGAGTCTTTCACGCTCGAAAAAAAATCTCCATTATTTTTATCTGCAGGTCCTTTTTGCCCCGGTCTCTCCTATAATTTGCATAATAAAATCAGTGACCGGTAGATATATAAAGTGTCGCGCGGCATGTCCGCTGAAGGCCAATTACGTACAGGCAGTGTCGGCTCGAATAACAATAAGAAAGATAAAAGACGCGTTACCATACAAGTGATAAATTTTGATTTCTCATAATTCAAGGTACCAATCACAATAACAAGGAATCCATTTCACTAGTCATATTCCTTCCTAATAATAATTTCCAGTACTCCATTTCACCACTTGATATTACAAGTAAACTAACATCTCGCTATTTATTCGTACAGCAAACTGTTTGCATGTAATCACGAAGCCAGAAAGAAACCCGTCAGGGGTCATTGGTAAAGTTCTAACAAGTGCTCAGTCTTATTCACGATAGCATTGAATAAACATCGACAAAACATGCTCTCTATAAACTTGACTATTCTTGGCATATTACTGCTCCAATGGACCTCACCAATTTATTCAATTTTACATCCAAGTGTAATAATTACAATGGATAATCAATCCAAAGATAATCAATCGACTAATTACAATTATGTAATTAAAACATTCACTGTCCCAGTAAGTTTAGTAATTTCAATTAAATGTAAATCTTTTTATTCAGCTTTTTAATAAATAATTATTGTATTTTCAGGTAGATCATTTTAGTTTTTCTCTTAATAATACATTTAAAATGAGATATCTTGTCAATGATACATGGCAATCTGGTAAAAATCCACCCATATTTTTCTACACTGGCAACGAAGGAGACATTGAAGAATTCGCTAAAAATACTGTGAGTTTTATCAATTCTTGACGATTGATACAATAGATTTATCTTTAAAAAACTAGATTATTTTCTGAATTGAATTTTTCTGAATCTGGAAACGTAATTCTCAGATGTATATCACTTCACTAATGAACTAATCGATGAAATTAATTATTTATATCACAGGGTTTCATGTGGGAAATTGCGCCAAGTTATGGTGCTCTAATTATCTTCGCCGAGCACCGTTACTACGGTGACACCCAGCCATTTGGTAATTCCTCAGCAGATCCAAATAAACTCGGCTATCTAACGTCGCAACAGGCACTGGCTGATTACGTTGATTTAATCGAGTATCTCAAGTCATCTGCGCCATTAAAAAATAGTCCAGTTATCGCATTCGGTGGATCCTACGGTGGAATGTTAAGTGCATGGTTCCGCATGAAGTATCCACATATAATTCAAGGTGCAATTGCTGCATCAGCACCAATACTACAATTCACTGGTGTAACTGACTGTCATGCATTCATTCGTATTGTGACATCGGATTTTCGTGCATCCGATGCAAAATGCGCCAAAATAATTAGAAAATCATGGGATATTTTGAATAACATGACATCAACGAGTGATGGAAAAGAATGGCTATCAAAAGAATGGAAACTTTGTAAACCCATTAACAATTCAACTGATTTGAAACAATTGAAGGATTGGTTGAGTAATGTTTATGTTAATTTAGCTATGGTTGATTATCCCTACGAGGCTGATTTTCTTGCCCCACTTCCAGCCAATCCAATTGATAAATTCTGCAGCCATCTTAAGAATACAACTACCACCGACAAAGATATACTTTCATCATTGAAATTAGGTCTTGATGTTTATGCAAATTACACTGGTAAAACTCCGTGCATTGAAATTGAAGACGCGGCACCAGATTTAGGCGCTAGCAATTGGTATTATCAAGCATGCACAGAAATGATTATGCCAATGTGTGCTGATGGAATTAATGATATGTTTGAACCACAAGCATGGGATCTCAAGGAATACAGTGATGATTGTCAAAAAAAGTACAGAGCAATACCACAGGCTGATTTAGTATGCAAAACTTACGGATGCTTGGATCTTGCTGCAGCCAGTAATATTGTCTTTAGCAATGGCCTTTTGGATCCATGGTCAAGTGGTGGAGTTTTGAGGAATTTATCGGATTCAGCTGTTGCTATCATTATCCCTGAAGGTGCACATCACCTTGATCTTAGAGCCAGTCATCCCGATGATCCATATTCGGTGATTGAAGCTCGGAATTATCATAAGATGTCTATTTCAAAGTGGATTAAAGAATATCATAAGTTTTAATTCAAAATTGATGCAAAGCTTTCCTATAACAAACGATTCAGTAGTAGAGTGGTGAAAGAATTTTTAAAATTTTGGGAAGAAAGGGAAGATGGAAAAGAAACTAGAAAGATGATCTCTAGAGAAATCTTCCTGAATTCTTAAGATCCGCCACTTTTTTACTGATTTTTTTTTTTTCAAATTAATGAGTCAATATTTGGGAGTATTGAGAGCAACTTGATAATTTGCGATTACTTTATTTTCTCTATTCAATAAACAATAATACAAATACAATAATTTTTTCATTTTTGGTAAGCAGCGGAAAGTTACGGTAAAAACCTAAAATATGATACTGATAAATTACATAATTTTCGTAAAAAATATACAAAAAAAAAACCATAAAACTATAATACTGCTTTGCAAGTAAATAAAATAACGTGATTCATATGAATTAAGTAAACAAATGTCACTCTACACACTAATTAATCACATTGATTCTAAATGAAAATACATTAATTATGAACATTATTTATTTAAATTGAACAATTAATGAGGAGTTCTTCTATGAGCTGTAGTAGGTCGTGGTACTCCCGAACGTCCTCTGATTTTCTTAGGCTGTGTGAAGTTACTCTCTGATTCAGTGTTATAAGTCAAGTAAATATTTGATAGATCAAGTTGTGGTTGATCTTTAGCATTACCAATTGGTGGTGTTGCCTGTGCTTTTCTCATGTTATTACCAGTATAAGCAACGCACTTCAACTGCCATTCACCAATGTCCTCGTTCCAGTGAACGTATCTCTCAATCATTGTCTGATACTGTACGGGAATGTAACTATTTAATATGAGTTCTTGAAGCTGTAATTCCTTGCCAATACCCCTAACACCCTCCAACAATCCCTCCATCTCTCGCTGATGCTCTTCTTGGAGGTCCAAAAGTTCAGCTTTCGCTGACATTAGCATTGTATAAACTTTGGCTAATTTCTTAGTTTTTCCAGCAGCCTCTTCCTGTAGCGACGAGTACTTTTCCTCAATGTCAATTCTTTCAGCTTCTTTCTCCTCAATTGCTTTCTTCAACTGTTCCTCACGCCTCCTACGTTGTTCCAATTCAACAGCAGCAGCTGCCAGCATTTGTTCCTGTGCCTCAGCCTTCTCAAGTAAATTCTCACCACCAACTAATATTTTATTCTGCAAATTTGTCATTTTCTCACGCAATGCTTCCTTCTCAGATTGTGTCCTTTTCAATTCAATGACGTGCTTGTCATCTGGACTCTTGTCATCATGCTCGGCTTTATCAACTTTTTCAAATGAATCCATATCCTTGTCATCCAATTCTTCCATTGTCATTATTTGGCTACGACGACGTGATTGACGTTCTCTCTTTGTTTCACCAGTTTCTGATTCATCTGTATCACCATCAGACTCGGACAATTCAGCTCCATTCTCCTCCAATTGTTTACGCAGCTGTTCAATTTCATCCTGAAATTGACGTAGTAATGCGTCTTTTGGATCTTCATTGATACGAGCACGATTCTTAATGTTTTTGGCACGATTAGCATAACGCAGAGTACTAATTGTTTCATCATAATTAATATCAGCTGGGCTTATATTAGCACACATGAGTGTCTTTGAATTACCACCAAGTGAATCTTGCAAGAGTCTCGTTAATTTTGAATTTCTGTAAGGCACATGAGAACTCTGACCATCCACAAGAGCTGATATAACATTACCAAGTGTTGATAATGATAAATTAATTTTAGTTGCTTCACGTAATCTAACACCAGTTGCTTTTGTTTTACTCTGTCTCTCAGAGCCAGCTAAATCAACTAAATGAAGTTTTCCCATTTTAACGTGTGGCTCACCATCATCACCAATTTGGCTTGATTCAACTGTTATTGTAAATATTGCATGTGATCTTGAGCTGGACAAGTTCATTGCTGTTGCACCAACAACTCGATTTTTATTACCAAGTGTCATTATTCTGTCTAAATCATCAGCATTATTAACAACATAACCGCTCAAATCTTTGACAAATACACCTATATCAGGACGTTCTTTTACCTCGAGTCCTCTAGTCTGATCTTTACCAAGTAAATCTCTTATGTCTTCATTATAAATTTCTAAATAAGTTGCACGTACTAAGAATTTTTGATTCTCATCAGCTTTAGCAATGTGTCCAAATATTTGGGCAAATGTATTTGGTATAATACCACGTAATTGTGGTGATGTTTTACAACCAGACATTGTATATGTTTTACCAGTACCAGTTTGTCCATATGCAAATATCGTACCATTGTAACCCTGCAATACTTTATCAACAATTGGACGTGCTGTTTCATTGTAAATATCTACTTGTGTTGAATCAACATCAAATGCAGCATCAAATGAAAATACTTTTGGTGGTTCACCATGCTGTGCATTTGGATTTTCAACTGTTAGCTCGGCATTCAAACGATCTACTTTGATTATTTTTTTACAATGACCATCCAATTCTTTTCCACTTAATGGTCTTACACGTACGACAACTCGTACATTTTCAATTTCACCAAGTTCAGCATTCTCCTGTTTTAATAGAACAAAAAAAATCAAATTAATTCTAAATGTTAGTCAATGATGTTTTTTTCATATGTATTTTCAACTGTTTGGATTTGGTTTCTTTTCGTTTCAAGAATTTTGCTCCATTTCTAATTTTATTCCATTATTTTAGATTCACTCAATTGTTTAAAAATTAATTCTGCATTTGTTTGAGCAAGATAAATGGAAAAAAATAAAAAATTATTTAGAGCATTCGAAAAACTTACCCCAGCTCCTGGCATTTTGCTTTATGATGATGAAATTCTCACATTGACCAAATCAATTCATGATAAAATGAGAAAGAAAGATAAGCATTCGTCATGCGTTTACCAAGTAACCGGTTCCCATAAACAAATATCACCTGGGTAGCTCACAATTTGCATTGAATTAACAGGGGATTTTTGTGAAATCAATATGTAGAATTATTTCAATAATTCTCAACAACACTTTAATTGGCCAATACTTTCCGTATTAACCAATGAAACTAAATGTTTAGATGAATTAAATTGCTCAACACCAGAGGGCTTTTCAATCCAAAACTCGATGTGAAATGAGTAGCGAGTCGAATGGGCAAAAAACGATTGTTCTGTCTCCCTCTCCATGTGTGTGTGTGTGTGCGTGTGTGTCTGTATGCGGGTGCCAGCCGTGGCTCTTCAACCATACGAAAAAATCGCCAGTGGCGGGGATAAATAAGTAAATGAGTGATAAAAAAAAAGCCATAGGCAAAAGTTGTTCTTGGGATGCTGCTGGTGTGTCGTTCTGCACGTAATAGAGAAACTCAAAATTTCAGGGGGGGGTGGGCAAAATTTTTATCAAATTATCATTAAAATTCTGCTCATTTCCAAAAATTATTATTATCAACAAATTTCCACTGAATTTCATTCAAATTAGAATTGACTAAAGTATTTAGTTGAGTGATGCATTGAATTTCACGATATGGAAATTTGGAAGATGATAAAACGTAGAAAATACCAGATAACTTGAAAAACTGATGAAAAGAAGTATTTCTTCAATGAACAGCTGACAAAAGTGGTGAATCGAGCGAGAGAGAGAAAGAGAAATTCTTAATTGACAATTGAGAATTTAAAGTGATAATATAAATCAACTGATAAGGCAGTTTATTTCCTCGAACAAGTCACATCAACCAGGAAAGCTTGAAGGAAAAAAAAACAATACTTTTATCATTATTATTATTATTATTAAACCACATTGAATTTTGCAATTGGGGTATGTGTTTCGTATGGCTGGAGGGCCGAGAATATGGCCACTGTCTTCGAGAGTCCATTTCTATCAAACAGATTACGACAAATTGAAGAACGCTATGAGGAACCAACTACATTTGGCAGATGTGATTGTACAAGCTACAGTTATTTGGCATTGAGCGTTGTATTGTTTACAATTGGTACTGCAATAACAATACTAGCACTTGGTGATGCTGCTAATGGACATGTATTCACTAATCTTGGACACATGTGGCTTGTTGGACCAATTTTCATATGCTCTGGCCTCATGGTTGCTACTAAATGCATACTTTATCTCAGAAGGAAATCGGTTATACAGATGATTGTACATCAACGACAATTGTTCAGGGTAATTTACATTGTTTATTGTTTTTTTTTTCTCTTTATTCTTGCATTCAATTGTAATTGAGTGCTTCCTCAATTTTCTTTCTCGAATGTTTTTTGTCTGATGCTATAATCTGGAAATTTCGCGTAGAGTTTTTCGTGAATGTCTCGAAATCTATTAGATTTAAGGAAACTATCAGAATTCGTAGTGAGAGTTTTTTTTTTTGTAGAAATGTTGAAGGTGCCTTCTTGTAAATTCGTTCGTTTTTGAGATATTCATCAATTACTGCAAATGCCATTTTCATGATTATCGCATTTTATCACACCGCAGTTAATTTCATCAGTTTCACAATTTTTACGGAGATAAATATTTAAAAAAAGTTGTAAATTACTTTTCAATGCTCTGTTCTGCTCCGAAAAATTTATCTTTGTTTCATATCCTTTCTAATTTACTCATTCATCAATTATCCTTCCTCAAATGTTCATCACTCTAGAAATTTTCATTTCAACTGAAATAAAAATTAATCAATATCATTGACTTTGAAATGCTTTGACAATTGGAATGCAGCATTTACAGGAGCTAGCTGGAGCTCAGGGTGTTAGTGGATCTGGTGCTGGTACTCCTGGACCACCGCCATATGATTCAATAGCCCAAGGTCAAGGACCCAGTGAATTACCACCACCAAGTTATGCCGAGGCCGTTGCTCTACTTCATCAGGCTGAAATTCATGGTAAACATACGTCACTGCTCTTTATACATTCATTTTTATGCTCTTTGTCTCAATTTTTTTAATGTTGTTTTTTTTTCTCGTTTCATTTCTTCAATTGATGGAAAATACAAAAGGTGCAAAGCCCTCGAGTGAGACGCAGCATGATGGAGGCTTTGCCACTGTTGGAACTACACGAGCCAAACCCTGAATATGCTTCCAAGTACTTTTTTTTAACTTATTAATAATTATTCTTAATAACTATATATTCTGATCAATAACGATGACTGATGTCAATTCACTGAAAACAAGAAAATACTTGATCTTCTTAATTAGAAAAAGCAAATCAATTTCATGTGCATTTTAAGATTTTTTCAATTTTATGTTTATTTGTTTAATGTATTTTTTTTTCGTTGTTTTTTTAATAATTGGACGAGATAATTCTTATTTACAACTCGAGTAGTACTTAAATGCTTTGGAGAAATGATTGGCGATACAGCGTTAATACTTTGTAAGATTAGGTTGATTATTGTAATTTTTTATAAGTGCAAATAATCTTTTTTTCCTGTCGCCGCATTCCCTTCTTTTAGGCACACTGATATCGAATAGATCAAATTCTTTCTTCCTTTTCGTTTTTGTGGCTTTTGTTGTGTCAATGGGGGTACTTTTCAAATTCATACATTTCCATCAAAGTAATTTGTTAGTTTACATGAAATTGTTGGAAAAAACGAAATGTGATCATGTTAATATTCTTCTGAAACAACATAAATTTTGAATATACAAGATAAATATGATTAATCCCTTCTTTTTTTTCAATTCTCGAAAAATTTATCATTAAAAATATTCAAAGATAAATAACTATTTGGAAATTTAGAAAATTCAGTAGAGAGAAAAATCTTGAATTAATAGAAAACGCTTTTTTTCTCCACTTTATGGAATACTACAAATATAACAGCATAATATTGACAAGAAAAAAAATTATATGTACAGAGAAATGAAAAGAAAGCAAAAAGAATAAATTAATGGAAAAAAAGGCCCGAAAAATTTGATGCAAGACTCAATTTGTAAATTAAAAAAATATTTTTTTATTGACACGGTCTCAACTATCAAGACTGTATTTTGCCTTAAAAATAATTCCAACATGGCCTCAAGTGAGATGTACTTGGAAAATATGAGGTCTAAAAATGGAATTGATAAGAATTTTTTATATGAAAAAAAAAATAGCAAAGAAATCAGAGAAAAGGAGACGAATCAGCGTGATTACAATGAATAATATGGAGCAATTGGTCAGTATTAACTATCAAGTGGAATAGCTCTTCTGGTAAAAGTTTATCAGTTTTTCATTTACGTTTGGCAATTACATTTATTACTATAACTCTTCTTTTTTCCATCATCAATCTCAGTGATGCGTGAATCAATTGAAAAAAAAAAATTAGAATAATAATGAATAATTAAGCTCATACCTCGTGTAATGTGCAAATGCATAAAATAATTTTTACAATAATAAATTGTGATGTTTTTTGCCTCTTTTTTTGTACATACATATACAATAAATCAAATATGATCAATCAAAACGAAAAAAAGGTCCTGGAATTGGGAAATTTATTTCTTCAATTGACATTTAAATTTCATTTCTCTTTATTTATCATTAAATAACTAGTATTAATGTAAAAATTCCACAATTCTTTTCTTTCAGTGAGAGATAAAGGAAGAATTCCCCTCAACATTTGACAAAAAAAAAGAATTCCTCTTTTGGACAACGAAATACAGAGTTGCGCTTACATAAAGAATCCCATTTGATGAAAATAAAGGAGAGAAAAGAAAATAATATATAATTAAAAAAAAAAATTCTCCGTAATTTATTTTTACGAGTGGGCAACAGCAAGCATTTCTTCTTGATGAATGAGATGCGTTGTGTTATTAACGAGGCTCATTAGTTTTGATAACGATGCTGACCATGCATCTAAGAGGGCAGCAGGCTCTTGAGTACCAGTAAAACGTACAACACCAGCTGGCCTGTCTGTACGTGCACTGATAACACCAGTCTCAACGAGTTTACATAAACATGCCTCAGTTTCTTCAACTGCAAGGTCCAACAACTCTGACATACGTTTTAGCGTTATGTTTGTGTAATACTTGGCCATTATTCTGATATTCTGCGAAAAAGAGAAAAAAAATTAAATATGAATGGTTTCCAGAAATTAAGATTCGTTTAGTAGTGACATGTCATCAAAATGTGTTCATTACTGGAAAATAATCAAGAAAAACTTGAAGATATCAACAAAGAAATCAGAAACGGAATTCCTCGAATTTTCCTCATTCATCATTTTACCAATAGGGAAAGGAGAAGTACTAACGTGTTCAACAACGCGATTCTTGAGATCCTCCCATCGTTTACGACCCTCTTCTGTAGATGGGGTAAAGACCTCAGTAGCTCTCAGCTCTTTCTCATAAATCTCACAGAGACCTGACCACTTGATGAGTTCGGGATTCACAAAAAGTCGGAGTAGTTCCCTTGGAAAAAGTAATGAGCATTGAATAACAAACAAATAATTTCTTTTTTTTTTCAACTATGAAATTGCTAAATATACTTGTATGTTGGAATTTCATCCAGAAGCTTATCAGCAAGGAGTCTGTGTGTCATGTCGGCCTGTTCTGCCTCATGTGGAGCCAGTACCAAGTAGAGAACAGCACGTGACAATGCAGTGTGACGTTTTTTCACGTCGTCTTTGACCGCTGGAGTCTCCAGGACTGCACGATTGTGTCGACAGAGCTCCAAGTGCCAGCCCTCGTGTCTTGCGAGTTCCATCATCAAGCTATTGAAATACGAAAATTGAGAAAACATTTGCGAATAATAGAATTGATGGAATAATTAATAATAAAAAAATTTACTGCTTCAAACTTACTCGTAATATTTCAGCTTGAGTGTCTGAGTTTCTTCATCATTCTCATCAACAAAAAATTTGACGTTAATTTTTTTCGCAATTATTTGAGTACGTACAAAATCTTGTTTTGCCAAACAGAGCCTCATTTGTTCAAGAATTAGGGAAACCTTCTCCCTTCTCGCCATACTACCATAGGTCTCAACTTGTAATTCCATCATAATGCTAGCAGCAACAGTAATATCACCATCCTCCTCTTTCAGTTTTGCTAAACGATGAGTCAAACGGGCGCGCTCCACTTCAACGTAAATCTGAAATTATGTATTTATCATTGGAGATGGAAAAAAAAGTTGAATGACTTTATTGTTTCATCAATTCCTCCTTAAATATTATTTAAAGACATTACCTTTCCTTCTGTCACAGTTCTGAGTGTCTCAATGAGTTTAATCATTGTTTCTCTATCGGGAGTTTTATCGATATAAGTACAGCACTCTTGCACCATTTTTGTGACTGCCTGTTTTAACTGGGAACGTCTCTTTGAGAGTAGAACAATGTGCTCATTCAATGCTGCCCAATTTTTTGCCTCGAAACAAATCTCTACTATTGCTACCAGCACTCTTGATGTAGAAATCATGTCTGCTCCCTAAAATTTCAATTCATTATTGATTTGATTAATGAATATAATGAATGATAACTCTGTGATAACTTCTTCCAATAGCTTCCTTCTATCTTAACAAATGAATTTAGTAGCAAAGTGGTAAAATGGGATAAACTGATTATTTTCCCGATCTTTTTTCGAGAATATCTTGGAAACCAAGGGAGATAGGGCGCCTTTGCTCCAATCCCTTTGAATAACTCTCATTTCCACAAGAAAGGATTCGGTCAAAATCACTTATCCTAAATTACTGTTTTTGAATTAATCGAAAATTCATTAAAATTTTTCTTCATTATTCTTTCAACTCACAGTTCTTGTAAGCTTTTCAAGTGCCAGTAGCTGATCAAGTGCATCATGTATTTTTCCTTCCTGCGCCAATTTCTTGCACTCTGGAATTTTTGTATCACAATTGCTACTGTAATCAACTTCCATCTTCACGATTCTCCCAGACTCTGTTGCTAAGCTTTCTGCCATTTTTAAGTTTTTAATTGAACTTATTCTTTATCTGAAAAAGAGCATGAAAATCATTGGATTAAATTTTTGAATTATTTTATTTCAAGGAGATGGGAAGAATTGCAGAGATTAGATGGAGGGCCATGTTTGGAGATCATTACAATGCACTTTTAGGTTTTTCTGATAATCAAACAATAGAAAGAATGCTTGTGAAATAACAATTGTGTGCTAGAAGGCAGTGAAGAATTATAGATATTCGAAACGAACGAGCTCATGAACTTTAATGAATTGTTCGGCTTTTAATCATTGAATTGAGCAAAACAATTGAGGTTAGACAACAAAATTGACGCCGCACTTGTGTAAAAGAACAACCGATTAATTAGTGGTAAATAATGATTTCAATGTTCAATAATTGATTCTATTAAGAGTGTGGAAAATGATTCGAGTGAATTTGTTGATGATTTACCTTAGGAAAATGATGAATTGTTACTGAATGCAATTTACGATGACAGTAGTAGAAAATTCGATCAACAGTACTCCGGTTTTTTTGGTTACTCCAATCTAACTGCCTGAAGCTGGCCAATGTTCATTGAAAAGTGGCTTCATCGGTGGAATTCCGCTGTTGGTAAAGAAGATATTTCATCATGTCGTCACTTTAGAGACAAAGTGGCGTAAGTGCTGTGCATAAGCATAGCACTTACGCCACTTTGTTTCCAAATCAACGATATATCGTATCGTTCGAAAATAGTGAGTGGGGTTTTTTCTTCGTTTAAAGTGGTATAATCAATTACTAGATAATGTACTAGTGACGTTTTACTGCCAGTGCTGAGAGATGAATTTGTAGCTCATCTTTGTCTAGCTCATTAATTTCTCCCGTTTATAATATTCAATTCTCAACTCTCCCTCTCTCTCTCCCTTTTTGGAGTAATACAACTGTGGGGGAATGATTCTCTTGTGTGACTCTGTGTACTAAACTGATACTCCAAACCACCATCCCTCCCCATTGCTCAGTTGAATAATTGTTTTTTTTTTCTTCAATTTTCTCAACGTGTAATACTGAACTTTTTATTGGACAATTCTATAAAAAAAAATTAATACTAAATCCGTGTGGTATTTGCAATGAAATGTTCAACAAACACGGTACCTTATATTGTATGAGAATTAATTTTTAATTGAACGAGGTAATTGATTAATTGTTAAAAATATCAAAAGACCACAAGTGAATGTGAGAAAGTACTTGACTACTCCCTGTTCTTTATTTTTTTTTTGTATTTTTTTAAATTTCAACTTGTGTGAAACTATTTACTCGTGCTTTGCGTGGATCATTGGCAAAACCTAACCGTCCGAGTCCAAATGAATTGGCCTTCAGTGACTCAGTGTAGATCTCAATAAAAGTAGAAGAAGAAGAAGAAGAAAAAAACAAGTGTTTTTTCTTAAATAAAAGTGGAATTGAATAGAATCGAATTAGTGTATGAAATGCTGTCTTAGTATCACGTAAGTGTCTTATTCGGCCAGTAGTACTCAGTATACGCCCATTCGTAGGGACAGCTGGGTCTTTACATAATTTTTATCTCTCAATTCATTATTAATAAGTGTTAAAATAATTATATCTATATCTCTATATATATATATATATATATATATATACATTATTCGCAATTTATTTTTAACTTTTTTTTTTTAGAATTCTGGTGATGAGAATTTTATGAAATTACACGAAAGACTGTTATTATCTATTTTTTAATTGTTGTGAAGACTAGAAAAAAATCAAATCATGACAGAATATAAATTAGTGGTTGTTGGAGCTGGTGGTGTAGGAAAATCCGCGCTAACAATTCAACTCATACAAAATCATTTTGTTGATGAGTATGATCCAACGATAGAAGACTCTTACAGAAAACAGGTAATTTGAGATTATTTCATTTTTTTATTGTGTCATTTCTTTCATACTTGAGATGAAGCGAAAAAAAGAAAAAAAAACAATTAAGATCTGTTTGGTGGAATGCTGTGAGTCATAATTACTCAATCATTCATCATTGGTACAGATTAATAATCACTGTTGGAGTAGATTATTCCGAGAATTTCATTTTTAGATAATATGTCATGTTTTTTTTTTAAATTTAAATCTCTTTGTGAATTTTTTTTGCAGGTTGTTATTGATGGAGAAACGTGTTTATTGGATATTTTGGATACGGCCGGTCAGGAAGAGTACAGTGCAATGAGAGATCAGTATATGAGAACTGGCGAAGGATTTCTTTTAGTTTTTGCTGTTAATTCTGCAAAAAGTTTTGAAGTGAGTTCGTTAGGAGATTCAATATTTTCTTTGTTGAATTTTGTAATAATTTTAGTTTATTATTTACACTATAAATTTCTAAAGTTTCATTGGAATACTTGGAGAATACCCTCTCAAAGGCTCATAAAAACCAAGTTTTCATTCAATAAATATATATATATATATATGTTAGAATCGTTATTTTAACGTTATTTATTGTTACTCTTGTTGCGTAAAAGGATAATTATTGTCAGGATAAGAATTAAGTAAAATCAAGACACGTGTTTCACTTAAAAAATCACTATAATGTTCGATAACTCGTTTTACAAGCGTCATAGAAGAATGAGGAAAAAGATCAATCAAATAAAGAATAGAAAAAATAATTGAAGTAAACAATGAAAAAAGAAGAATATAGTTTGGATTAATGTCGCAATTCAATATTAATCGTTGGATGTTTTTGTAAATAGATACTTTCGCTTTCGTAGTGTTTCATACGAACGTTAAATCCGCACGGTCCTTTCGGATAGTTTTTGCCGAGGGTCTCGTCTTCAAATCTTCAGCGTTGACAAAGTATAGTAATCATTATAATCCCGTGTTTATAAAAGTCGCGAATCCAGCGCTAATCCAGACCCACATGCAAACGCCGATTCCTAACATATATATATTTTATATCCTGCAGAATCAATTGCATTTGTAATTTGTGTATTCATTTATTTGTCTCCAAGATAATTGAACTTGTTCTATACCTAAACTCTCGAATTGCCGAATAGTATTTTCCACCTTTTCAAACATAAATCGCTTCCGCATGATTCCAATGAAATTGTTGCAATTGCGAAAATCCAGCAATTTTTTTTTATGAGTTTGATTGAATTTTTCTCAGTGTATAATGAATAATTCATATTCAGTGGAAAAATTCAGTTCAAACTCCAAATAAAAAAGTCCATCGAGATGAAAGTCGGAACTTTTTTCATTACCTCTGTAACACAATTCCGCTAAATTAATGGAATCAGTTCAGAAGTTCATTAAAATGTTTGGAAACAACTTCATAGAAAATTTTGAAATTTTCATATCATGAAAAATGAAGAACTTTTCCAAAGTTTTTCAGGAAACACAAAAGAATCTCCATAATAAATTTTACCGAAAGATTCTTTTAACTCAGTGACTTTGTTTTTTTCCTCCAGGACATAGGAACTTATAGAGAACAAATCAAAAGGGTCAAGGATGCTGAAGAGGTTCCCATGGTATTAGTTGGTAATAAATGTGATCTGCAACAATCGTGGGCTGTAAATATGTCACAGGCGAGAGAAGTTGCACGTCAATATGGTGTACCATTTGTTGAAACATCAGCCAAAACGCGAATGGGTGTAGATGATGCGTTTTATACACTGGTGAGTTTTTCTAATTGAATAATGGAATGAAGTCACGAGTTATATTTCAGTAGTAATGTAGTAGAAAAAACATGAATCTTTTTTTTTTTTCCATATTCCTTTGTGAATATCTCTCAAAAGAGAGAGTTGGGAGGAAAGTTCCAGAAATTTTTTTGTAGAAATCAATTCTCTTCCATACCGCGTCCACGATATTTTGAAGATAGACTACTAGTGATTTTTACAGTTATCGTTTCTTATCACTTGATTGCTGATATTAGCTTTTGCGAAATATCTCTGAATATGTGAGAGATGAATGGAATTTCGTCGAAATCTTTTCGAACTCTTATCTTCTTCTGCAAAAAATATTCTTAGGGTGAGTTGACCAGTGTTCAACTCGTCCAGTGATCGAACTATTTAACATATTTATCATGGAAAAAATGGGTGAACCAGCGAAATACCATTTTTCTAATATTCGAAGCACAATATAATGTCAATCAATCCAAATAAGAGCCTAAAGAACTATTAAATATATCAGTAATTATCGAATTTTTTATGTTCAACCACTGGTGTCTGACGAGTCTTATTCGTTTGACCACTGGACCACTCACCCTACGACGATTTTTCTATGTGATAAACTTGAAGATATTCAAGAGAAACCCTAGAAGGTGAATTTATCATGATTTGATATGTGAAGATATCACCAAAATTAAAAGAGGATAAGATTTTTTTGCAAAGATATCTATTTGTAAAAAAACGGTAATTTCGGTTATTGGTCGAGATATTCTATAAAAATTTATTTTCTTCGCAAATTATCTGAGAATTTATGAGAAATACGGAAATTTTTGTTAAAATTTGTTTCATTGGAAATAATCAAGAAAGAATTGAAGCTACCACGAAATACCCGTGCGGTCAGTGGCACTTTCCACACGTTGTACATACAAAAAATATACCTCACACGTGCGGTAAAGATTTTCAGACTCGTAAGATTACTTTATCCCGCGTGTGAGGTAATATACTATACCACTTTACTACTGAATTCATCACCGATTTATTGAAAGACTTTAATGTAAGAAATTGTTCTGATATAGGTGAGAGAAATACGAAAAGACAAAGAGCATCGTGGTAAAGAGAAGAGAAAACGTCAACGAGCTGGTAATTCCGGTCGCAGGAGACCAAAATGCTGCCTCCTATAAATAATTTCCTCACTTTATTAATAATTTTTATGTCATTCGACACTGAGAAACAAAGGGAAATCATGCAAGCTTTAAAAATGGAAGAGATGAAAGAAAAGATATTAAGAATGCGTGTTCTAAAAACCATGAAAATTAAAAACAAAAGGCACATTTTCTCGTAGCTTGCTCCAGTCCGATATTTTCAAAAAATTGAATAAATAATAAAACAAAATGGCACAATTTTTTCTATCAGACAAAGTAATTGATAAACAATTTTCAATCAGTATCTAGTTGTATTATATACTGAAGAATAATTGAATTTGTACTCTTCATTGTTGTATTCTAAGATGAAAAAAAAAACAAAATATGAAATGAAATGTTACTCAAGAAATCCTTCGTTATGCTTCATCGCGGAAAATTAAAAAAATTCGAATATTTTACTTTTGATCGCGCAAATTATTCTTTATCTCATAATCACGTTATAAATGAATTACATATTAAAACGCATGATACTTTAAGTTTTTCCTATTTTTAAATTCTTTTTTTTTATGCCTCAGCTAAATGAAGCAATTCATAGGCCACGGACGAATTTTTTTCATAATGTTCTTTTCTTGATATAAAAATTTTGCGGAGATTTTTTATGTATTTCTTGTCTCGCATTCACATTGTGCGGTAAAATTTTATGTGTTTTTTAATTTTATTTCATGTATATACATTCAGCAGCAACTCTGTGTCGATAAATTTAAGCAGAGGACATAAACAATCTAAAAGACTGCACCGCAAATATTTTTAATCGTCCTCATCTTAATTGCCTACAACATCTTTCCCGTTCTGAGTCATTCACATTGTTGAGACAAGAAACGACGAGAATCATCTCTTCAAGATTTTTATAGTTGACGAGAAAAACCTTATATATTGCCACAAGAATGAAATGAAAAAAAAAACAAAATCATTATTTTTATTACAGACTATTTTTTGACTTGTAGAATCATTATTATAGTATTTTCAATTTGATTCTGATGAGGCGAGAAATGATTAATTACTAAACGACATAATTCTTTTTTTTTCTGCAATATGTAGAGATAATTGAGATATTGCTACAGTTTTATTGTAAATACAATACGCATAGTTCAACTACGATTGTCTAATTGCGTTGCATAGGGCCTGGACTGTTTCATTCAATGAATTCTATTTTTCAACAGCTACATCAGACTCCCAATTTTGTTAATGTTTTTCTCTCTGTAAATCACAATTCAGGAGTAAAGTATTAATGGAGATCAAGTCAAAAAATCACGTGTAGATTATTTTGACAATATCTCGAAAAAAGGTCTTAAAGAATTTATCTCATTCGTTTTAAAGATATTCCTTAAAATATCTGCGAGAAGATTTTCGACTCACATCCCTTTATCATCTCACTTCTGAGTTTTCACGAGTCGCATTTTTTTTGCTGTTCAAATGGAAAAAAACGAAAGGTTCTATGCCTAAGAAGTTGCCACATTTTTACGAAATTTTATCATTTGTACATTTTTGATTTCGAATACGTAATGATTCATTTTTTTTCGAGTACTTTCGAAGCGCCTGTAGACTTCAATATCAAATTATAAACAGGTGAACGATTTATATGAAATTTCTCTGAATAACAGAAATAGTGTTCACTAGTTTTCGTATGAATGAAGAGTAATTAAAGTAAATGAACAATTGAATGAAAAATGACAAGAATTACCAATATTTAGTAAAAACTTCATTTAAACAAATCCGTTAATTAACTGGTCGAATTCGATAATAGACCCTTTTAAACTTCGATTATGCCATATAATGGCGTTTTACTGTGAATTCTGCAACGATGCAAATATCTAGTTAGTTTTAAGATAATTTCAATTAAATAATAAACAAAAAAAAAACGTTTATATTAATCACTTTGTTTTTTTTCGCATTCATTTTCAACAAATTCTCACCTGTCTGATCAATTCCCATTGACAATCACAATTGGAAACAATTGACGAAATAGAGCAATAGGAAACAGAATTAGCTTTTTTTCCTAAAATTTTCAATCCTAAAGTCTAAAAAATCATTAATGGAGCTCATGGATATCAATCAGAATGATTATTGAATGGATTCTCTTAATGACGAGTTTTAACTGGATTACCACTGATTGAAACTTGATAAAGTCGACGGAGAATGTCTTTAAATCTTTCCAATTTCCTAGCTAAAGGAGAAAAAATGAATTTTGAATAATAATTTTTGATTATTATTTTATTTCGGAGCACCTAGGTAAATATAAAATCATCGTACATCTAATATTTCATTCTGCACGTTCGCTATATCACTGTCATGTTATTGTTTGCTAAATATATATATTTATATATAATATATATTTATGTATAGATTTTTCAATATGTATATATAAACTATTCTCTAATCACATACGAAATAGTAGGCTTGTGTGTATACAATAATAATATATGGCACGTCAGTCTGTTACGTTTAATTAATTGAATTACTTAATTCGTATGTATTATTAAATACTACTGCGCGATACATATTCAATTTTTTTTTCTTTTTTTTCTTTTGTTTTTTAATTTTTTTTTTATATTTTTTTTCATTCATTTTATTTTAAAAAATTGTCTTTCTGATAAAAGAAAAGAGAAATTCGTCGTTTTGGCATGATGTTTTGCTTTGAAACTTGATTATTTTTCTCAGCACTACCGTATCATTTCCATGTATTTTTGCTTGTGTTTACTCAACATCTCGGTAACAGTAACCAGTTGTTTTATTGTCGGCTGTAAAATAAGATGAAAAAAACATGTCAATTAATTTATCCTTTCAATGCGATGAATTTTTATTTCTTAATTGGATGACATACTTGAGTTTTCGAGAGTACTTGAAGCTCTCGTAGATGTGATACACAAATATGATGAAGTGTTGCTAGATCCCTCGCTGTATCTAGTATGCTTTTATTACGAGCATCAGTACCCTCAGATTCCGGCTTTTCAGTTACATTCTGCAGAGGAAAATAAAAATAATTCAGCATTGAAGTGGTAAAACAAATTCCCACTTGGCTATGACATCAGCTTTTATGAAATATCCTCTTATCTAAGAGAGATTGAAGAATTTTCGTGATAACCTTTTTTACAACTCTGATTTGTCTCAAAAAAAAAGTCATCAAACGAATTCCCCCCTCAAATTTCGAAATATTTCATGAAAATTGAATTAAAAATGAAGTTGGCCCATGTCAATAAATTTTCGTCCAGTTCAGAGTAAATTGATAATTATTACTCACTGATAGCTGATCGAGAAAAACGACCATTCGTTCCTTGTTCTTCAGTATAAATGGATTCACAACTTCCATATATGGCTCCTTCCCTCCGAATTCAACCAAATTAGCCAAATTCTGGAGACACTTTGCCACCATCACTAGGGACCTGTCAATCATAATTATTGTAAATGACGAGAATAATCAGAAATGTTAAGGGCAAGGAATATGAATGAAACATTGAGGCAACCTTGCAGCAGCCGGTGGTGGTGGTTCAGCAATGAGATTGAATGATCGCGGATTCAGAATAGCAGGACACAGTAGTCGCAGGAAAATGAAGCCACTGACAACTCGAGTTCTGACGAGACGTTCGTGTGGCCATTTCGAAACAACAGCACGTTGCAGACATCCACATATATATCTCAGTGTTTTTGGGCATGCGTCAGGGCTTGTGAAAATGCTCAAAGTCACTTCATCCAAAACCTAATGAAAAAAAAAGACAATAGAATTAGATACAATAATTAATGGAAGATACGGGCTATGTCAATTTCATTCAGTATCGACTCTCATAGATATCCCCAATAAACAGAATAAAAATATAAATCCAACTTGAAATTGTAATAATTACTTGCAACAGAAATTCAGCATTACTGCAGGCATCCTCAGGTGAGTCCATTTTCGTTGGATTCAATTCACAGCTCTGTTTACTCTCAATTAATTTAACAATAGTATCGCGTAGGGCAGCTTTTAAAAATGATGTACAAACTGATTTCATATAAAGATCCATCAGTGTTGTTGTTAAACTGGCAGCACGAAATAATGTTGGTGTTTCATCTTCTTTATCAACTTCAGCTTGATTAAGTGAGCGGCATAATTCAGCTTCTTTTTTTTCATGTCTAAATATTCTCAATAGACTATTTGCCAATGGTACTCTATCTAAATGACAGACATCAGCAAGTGCACGTACAACATGAAGTTCAGGATCCAGTAAAAGCTGTTGTAGAGGACTGTATTCTTCTGGTGGCATTGCTAAATCATGACGATAGCGTATACGTAAACGTAGTGCACCCCATTCACCAATTGGTGTTACACCAACAAGCGGATACCATTCATCAATTTCTTCGCCATTTGGTAAATTAGCAAGATCAACTGATACTTCAGCAACTTCAGTATCCTTACTACGTTTACCCTTATTGTATAGAGTTAATGAGAATGACATAACATCAGGTGGTACATCTCTGTAAAAAAAACAACAAAAAAAATCATTGAATGGAATAGACTGAATAAGTAATACCTCAATTAAAATCAATATTATACTCACTCTAGAACAAATTCCTCGTCCCAAAGTGGATTCAATCCAGTCTTAACTTTTGTACGTGCTACTTTAACATTATTCAATGCAACGATTATGAATGGATTTGGTACCAATTTATATGGTAATCTGTGTGCATCAAGTATATGTAAATGCAATGAGCGTAATTCGCGTAAACGTGCAACTTTTGGTGCACGTGTCAATTGTGATACACAGAGTGGTTTTAATGCATTAATCCAGTCTTGAGCATTTTCAGAATTTGGTGCTGCGAGATAAGTTATTGTTGCTAAACAGGGTAAAGCACGTTCGACCAATTGAAAACAGTGTGGCCTGTCGAATACACTCTCATGTACCTTAAACAAATAAAGAGAGAAGGTAAAATTAACAAAGGGCTCATTTTTATCGCTCAAAAGAAGAAAGCATCTATTCTATTTAGTTTACCTGATAGAGATAAGCGCAACTGAGGTCAATAAGACCCTTAGGCTTTGTTCTCTTGGGATTATCGTAGAGATAGAGATGCGTATCAGTGGCATCAACAAGCAGAACAAAATACAATGCCTTCCATTTTTTATTTTTCTCTGATTTCTTCTCCAAATATCCTTGCATTTTCATTCCCTTAGTCTTTTTGGCTCCAGATTGTTCTCTGCATTCTCTCAGTGTTGCGTAAATTTTTTCAGCATGCTGAACCTCACGATTAACCCTGACACTACCATCAGGCTCAGTTACCATTGCCTGTACAAGTGTATGTCCCTCGACAATTTGTTCTTTTCTATATCGATTAATGACAGCATCGAGACATTCAAATGTTCTACCGCCCATTAAATATCTTACTCCTTTTTTTTCAATTCTAAATCTTTGTATTTGATTATTAATATGAAAAAATAGGGAATAATCACCGGGACTATTGTCCGATGGCCGTACTAAAAAACTACCAGGGCCAGCTTTAACAAGCATATCAACGGCCTCGCTTTTAGTTACATTTGGATGAAACCATGAGAATACAGTATTTGGATCAATTGAGTCATCCAAATCATCGACTAATTCCCGAAATATAAGACCCTGTTCACCAGTTCTGTGTGCTGTTACCCACAGCCAACCATCGCCCATGTCATTGTGAACAAAAAATATGTCACCTTTTTGAAAACTCAATTCATCAGTATCTGGCATTTTTGTATATGGCAATATGGCAACAATGCGTTTTTTATCGTTTACTGGCTCTGGTGGTGGTGTTGGATGTATTAGACGTTCACGTTTTAGCAAGTCAGAACAGTGTGTATAGTATGCTACCAAATCTGATAGACTATTGAATTGACGTCCACCAATGTAATAATCACCACAAACTGCTGTTATACGAAAATGATTAATTCCAGTACGTCCAAGATATGATAGTACGTAACTTCCTGGTTTTCTATCACTCTCACGAACCAAATAACTTCCCATTTTGCTTGCATCCCAGAGACGCTCTTCTGCTGTGAATCTGTCCAATCTTCCGTGATACCATCTAAAAAAAAATTTTTTTGTTTAATTTTCAGAGAGAAAAAGAAATTGTAAAAGTTTATTGGAAATTGATGAATTTCAGTTTAGGAATGAAATTCTTAAGAAGATCGAGTCCCAAAATCATGTATATACTTGAACAAAACTCTGAAAGATAAAGATTACCCGGAATTCCTCGAGAAACCTTTTTCATAGCCCATTGAATCTCTACAAAAGCGGTTCCCTGAAAATTTTCTATAAATATACTTTTGTCAAACATCCCTACAAAAGAATCTATAGAGAATTGTTTGATCACTCGACTACTGAACGGAAATCGTTCTCTGAAAATTTTGAAGACAAAAATTTTCATATAAAAACTTTTAATTGAAATTAATAATTTCCCAAAGGAAAACTAAAAGAATGAATGTCCATGAGGTATTTTTTTTCATTACTATTTCTCATTATAGATGAGACATTACGAGTTATTCATTATCAACATTTCCTTGCGCATTGTCTCAAATATTGCTCTCGCATCCGGTGTAATTTAATCATACCACTCGCCCTTCCTGTTATTGTCAATCCATAATACAAATCATAATAATAACGATAATCTATCATTGATATTGGAAAATTTGATAATTATTACTGAATCTCCGGTGGTGCAGTCAGTAGTGTTGCATTAGCACTATCAGGCTCCTCAGTATCCTGCGGATCAACTGGTATATTTTCAAGAAATGGATCAAATTCGCTCTCGGCATTGAGTGACTCATTTGGACCTCCATCCTCGCTACCTGTGCTCGGTGAGCCACCTTTGCTCGGATGATCGATCTGCAATTAATTATCAAACCAATATTTTCTCACAAAAATACTCGAATTCATATATTTTTTTCATTCAATGTGAAGAAAAAATTAATCAATGCAAATATTAAAAAAAATGAAACAATATTCTTTGTCGTATCGGTAAACAGACACATAAAGAAAGTGAAGAATGCCGATTAATTATTACTACATTAGCAAGTACCCGATGATTGTAATTCAATTTTATTTTGAATAATAATAATTCTTTTCAGTTAATCAATATATTTTAATTGTTTAATATCAATAAGTAAATATTACCTTGGCACTGTTTGACACGCTGGGTCCACCGCGTACGAATTCAGCCATTTTAATAAATTCTACACAAATTTATTACACACACACACACACACACACACACGTACACTTGTACAATTAAATCATCGAAAAAAACATTACAAAATTATTCCAGCTGTGTTGACATTTGTGAATGAGTAATATTACCATCTGTTTTCAATATAAATTAAAAAAAAAAAAATTAATAACTAATTTTGCGGAGAAAATGTATTGACGTTTTCACTGCACGTCTCCATTTTAACACTGGCCACACACGCTGGCAACACTCTCACATAGACACGCATCTGTGCATCCGTGTTTATTGTAACTTACACACTACTTCAACACAAAGAGTCGTGCATCAAAGACAGATCATCGCCGTGGACCAGTAAAAAAAAATAATAAACTTTGCTGATGAGAGAAACTGAAAGAATTCGTTAAATTACTATAAAGTAAAAGTGGAAATAATTTTGTACAGTACTTTGACAATTGAATTTTTTTGTCTCAAGTAGAATTCGAACACGTTGAACTCTGTCGATAATGCAGAATGGAGGTAAAAGTGATTTTTAATTTTTCCACGTTATCCTAACCCATGACTTGTTTTTTTTCTTCTTTTCTATTCGTACTAATATTTTCCTATCGCAGTAGCGAAAGATAAGTTAACATTGAAGGACGTAGGATTTATGTAATGACAATTTTTGAGAGTGTATAATTAATTGAAATCAAATGTTTAATCTTTTAAAGAGATACAGAAAAAAAAGCGACGACATGTCATTATTGAGAGATTGGAGACAGGCACTTCAAACACCACATGTATACCGGGTTGGAAATAGTTCTGTCAGAATACAGAGTCACTATTTAATTGTATTGATAATAATATTTATACCAGTATTATTTTATGCATTTCCAAAATTCATCAATACTGTTTGTTCATTTAAAAGTGATTGTGGAGATTGTTATTATCATAGCTACAATTCAACATATCCATTGACATCACCAATTAGAGATGATTCTGGTATTAAATTTAAAATAGCTGTTATCAGTGATCTTGATACTAACTCGAAGAATGACAAGGGTCTTTGGATCAGTCACTTGAAGAAGGGAATTTTTACGTGGGATTTTAAGCATCAAGTTGCTGTACAATTTGTTGATGAATCAGTTGTATTGTCGTCTAATATTGCTATGAAGGGACGTGGCATGGAATTGTCAGAATTAATTACATTTGACGGAAAATTATTGAGCTTTGATGATAGAACTGGACTTGTTTTTTATATTGAGGGAGATAAAATTTATCCTTGGATCATACTCATGGATGCTGATGGAAAGAGTACTAAAGGTGAGATATAAACAATTCAGGAGTGTGGAGAGGTAAAACGGGATGAGTCTACATTTTTTGCCAATAATTTTTCGAAAATATCTTGGAGAATAAGAGGGATAGAACGATTTTGGCCTCATTCATTTCTTTTTGTAGCTCTTGAAAATCTCCATAAAATGGATTTGTTCTGTTTCACCTCTTGACTACTCAATTGTAAAATTGGATTTTTCATTTGACATATCTCGGGAATCAATGATGATACGGATTTTCTCATACGGAAAAAGCTAGAAAAATTTGGAAAATATCAACAACATTGCCTTTGCTTCAACAAACTCCAACATAATAAAAAAAAAATATTTAATAACTATTTTTTTTTCAATATTTTAGTAACTATTCTATCAAAATGAATTTGAAAGCATTTTTCAAGGAAAAGTTTTTTGTTTCATTTGATAAAATCTATTAAATTTTAAAAATCCATCAAATTCATTATATCGTAAAGGCAAAATAGTTTTTCATTTATCCAAGGATTTATTCTTTCTTTAAATTGATATTAATTTTATGTATAGGCTAATGAAAAACAGATTTGACCAATCGCATAATAATTCCCATTAGTGAATAATGAGAGAATCAATATTCATGATTCAATTACCACTCATGAATATTTAAATCGCAGATAACCATAATTAATACTTATTTATTGATGATTTTCAATAGGTTTCAAATCCGAATGGGCAACAGTAAAGGATAATTTACTCTACGTTGGTAGCATGGGAAAAGAATGGACAACAGAAGCTGGACAATTTGTCAACAATAATCCCATGTGGGTTAAAATAATCTCACCAAGAGGCGACGTTCGTCATGTTGATTGGGCTGAAAATTACAAGAAACTTAGACGAGCCCTCAACATTGAATTCCCAGGTTACATGATCCATGAATCTGGCGCTTGGAGTGAGACAAGAAAAGAATGGGTTTTTCTTCCAAGACGATGCTCAGAACAGAGATATAATGAAACCAAAGATGAAGTTATGGCTTGTAATTTTTTATTGACTGCTGATGAAGATTTCTCAAACGTGAAGGTATTTTTAATAATTGATTGTAACTATTTAAATGAATTCTCTGATTTTCATTTCCCTCTTGGTGATTAGTTTTTTCCGAAATATCTCGGAATTTGAAGAAGATGGAACAATTTTCGTAATGATCCTCTTCGTAGTGCTCTTGTCTCTGAATGGAAAAGATATTTTCCGAGATTTTCGATGGAAATTAGTCATAAAATAACAATGAAATTTCTCACTTCATTAATAAATTCATTGTTTCCATTTAGGTAACAAAAATTGGAGAAGTTGTACCAATCCGCGGATTCTCGAGCTTCAAGTTTCTTCCTGGCACAGAAGACACAGTGATAGTTGCCCTCAAATCTGAAGAGTATCAAGGTAGGACAGCAGCATACATCACAGTATTCACAATGGATGGTGAAATATTACTACCAGATGTTCAGATAGCTTCGGAAAAATTTGAGGGACTCGAATTTGTATGACATTTCTACTAAAAGAAGAAAACTTAGAAAATTTTTTGATTCATCTTTAACTCTTGTATTATTACTTCCAATGAAATAATTGTAAATATGTAAAAAAAAAAACATGGTGAAAATGGTATAATCGTCTAATACTGGTGTCAGCATTCATTTGTTACCAATTACAAAAAAAAATGGGAATAAAAGGAATGTATAGATTTTTATCCTTTCACCGTTCAATGTAGTTTTATTTTCATCCAATTAATTAATGAATTTTAACAATGATAAAGTACGCAGGCGCATTGGTGCAGTTGCGCTTGCGAAGTTTCACTGATTAAGATGGGAATTTTTATACATTATTATTGCAAATAAATAAAATTAACTGTGATGATAAATTGAATATTTCTATGATTGCGTGTTAATTAAATAATGGAAAAATATGACCTACTTATTTGTACAATTTTAGAATCATACCGAAATCAATACAACGTTAATGAACAATGTTTCAACAGAAGGGCAGCACCACTGCATGCAATACGATGGGTTAGTTGACCCTCAAATATTCTAGCACAATCATTGTCAGTGATAATAAAAAGATAATAATGTTTATAAATAGTGTTTGACATTCTAAGTAAAAACATAAAACAGTGTCTTGACAAAAATGTTCATTAACTTAGAAATTATTTATAATCCTGAGTGATAATGGCAGCAACATCAGAGCCTGATTGGAGTGTTGCTAAGAGGGGCCTTGCCCTTTTTTTGAATAACAAAACGGATGAAGCGGAAATTCTTTTCACCGATAGAAATGATAGTTTTCACATTAAAACAGCACGCTGTTACATGCTTTTCATGGTGATTATAAAAGGATTAACTTAAATATTGGGTGATGAACCGAAATTAATTTCTATGCCCTTTATTTTTTTGCATGGAATAACTCGAAATCTTTAGGAGATGGGGAAATTGCAATGACTACCTTTTTTGTTGACGAAAATTAGAGTTATGAAAAAGATTTTTATGAATATTTTCTTATCTCCTGTAGATTGCAAGATATTCCAAGAATAGCGGCAAAAGACATAAACTCATCTTGTTTTATCAGTTTGCCGATTGATTTATTGAATCGAAAAACTATTTATTTCTTCTAAAACAATACTTTTTTTTAGAATGCACTTATGACATTTGAGGATGAAAAATTCCAGTTGGCTATGAAACTATTAAAAGACACCGAAAGAGAATGTGCTGGGGATGTTGGGTGGCTAAAGAGCGTTACTAATAAAGTTTTTGGATCAGATAGGACTGATGTGAGTTAATTCACACAATTTTTTCCCATTTTTATACTATGGATTCAGTTTCTCATGAATTCTGTATCCTCGAAATCCGTTTTTGTGAAATATCTTGAAATTTGAGGAAGATGGAGGATTTTTTTTGTGAGAAATGTTTTTTTAGCTCCAATTCCCTGTTAAAAAAAAAAGATTTCAGAAAAAAAATCAATTTCTCTCAAATTTTGAAATATTTCACGAAAATTGATTTTAAAACTTACTATATATATTCATTAAAGTCTAATGTATCAGATAAAATCGCGAAAGTTGTTCTTTACTCAATATGCTTTATTTAGGACGACTATGCAAGAAAACTGGAGAAACAAATTGTCCTGGCAGACACCCAAGTATGTACCGCAATGCTGGTATTACTTCAGCAGGAAGTCAGCAGTTACGTACGGGGTGGATGGATGATGAGAAAAGCGTGGAGAATTTATCAACATACTTATTACCAAATTCTTCAGCTTTACAGACGTACATTTGGCATTAATCCATCGGGTAAATATCAGTTACCATTAATATAGTGAAATGGTCAATTTATATTCATTGCAATTAATTGTCATTTCAATGTCTCGGAAATAGTGAGATTTAGGAGAATCCATAAAGAGACTTCTTTTTTCAAAGGTCTCTGGACAATTTTTTCTAAATCTACTCCTTTTAGAAAACGTTGCAAAGGAATTGGCAATGAAAATTTGACTGCTTCGTTGAATTCCCGATCACTAAAAGACAATTGATTTTTCCTCTTTGTTTCTGAAAAAAATTCACTTTCAGGCTTTAATGGAAATTACGGAAACAGTGAGAATGGCTACTTGAGTACACGATATCGAAATTCAGATTGGTCTCTTCGATCGTACAACAGTTCACCGTCCACGTCAACTCCAATATTATCACCTTCTTCCATTAAAAATTCATTGTCCATGATATTTTCGTTAACTGGAATGGCAAATGATGCGGAATCCAAGTAACATTCACTATTTATGGCAACCGGTTAAATGATCCTCGTAAAAAAGATCCTGGTGAAGTTAAGCCTTGTTTTTTAATTCTGAGGAAAAAAAGTCAAGAAATTTTCTGTAGAGAATTTCATCGGCTACTCAAAACATCTCCAGAAAAATCTCCGCAAGATCAATAGTTTTGATAAAAAGAGACAGGATCTTTTTCCCGAGGATCTCTTGACGTGGAACAACAATTTATTTGTGAAGATATTTTTGAACGTTTATGAAATTGCATCTCCCCCTTACAGTTTTGTAGAGCCAGCTGAGGTAGTTCGCCTCATGTCGGCTGTCAGTTTTGGTTACGGAATTTTTCAATTATGTGTCAGTCTCGTGCCACCTTCACTGCTAAAGTTGATTCATTTTTTGGGCTTCGAGGGCGATAGACGAGCAGGATTGACAGCCCTCATGTATGCAAGATTGAGCGAAGACATGCGTGCACCGCTTGCCACGTAAGTTCATGCAAGAAACAAAACAGCGAATGATAATTTGATTTTCGAGTCGGTTTTTCCGAATCATTTTCGAAATTGATGGAAATCCAGAAATTTTTGGAAGGCATTTTTTTTTAGGATAAAAAAAAGGAGTTTGGGCCATGAAAAATCCGATATCTTCCTTAAATTTCGAGATATTCTCCCAAGATCTGCAAGAATCGAAAATTGAATTGAAAATTTTCGAGTATTTTTTAAATTATCTTTTTTATTCCAGACTTTCGCTTCTGTGCTATCATACAATAATAAGGCCGTTCTGTTCACTGCACGACTGGAATATAAAATCTGGTGTGGATGCTGCAAAACAATTAATTAGCGAGTGCCAGGAGGAGTATCATGATGGGGCACTATTTTTATTTTTCTCTGGTCGTACTGAGCGCTTGCAGGTACTATAAAATATAAGAGGGAAAAGCATACATGCACACAAGTGGAGTTAAGGAGATCCAATTAAATTTATTGGAGCAAGTATATATGTTTTGAGTTGTTGAATGTAGAAAGTCATGAATGTCATTCGTATGAAAATCATCAAAGTGAGGAGAATATAATTAAGACAGCCATGATCGATTTTATGAATGTTAATGACAATTTCTTGGCGTTCGAACAAACATATATGTATGCTGAAAGGATTTCTGTGATAACTTGATAGAAAATTTTTCCATTGATTAATCGAGCTTCACTGCACTTTAATAGTACATTACCCAACAAGTGCGGTAAAGTATTTTCCGTATTTGTAATCACACGACTCTGAAAATCTCCACAAAACCCTCGAGTACGGCATCCATGCATCGCATTGACCCACGTCACAATAAATAACAATTTACTCACCCTTGCGGTTTTGGAAATGCGGAATAAATGCCGTGTAATTACGGTTTGAATGTAAAAACTGCATTTATGCGGAATATATCCATTTTTCTGTGCAGTTTTGAATCAAGAGTTATGCTGTGTAAATGCCGTTTAAAAACTGTGTACAACGGTATAAAAACTGTGAAAAAAATTGCACAAATAAAAGGTGTACAAACCGAATTTACATGGAATAAATTCGGAATCTATGCAGCATTTTCGAAACCGCTAGGGTAGATACTGTCGGCGATATCGACATTGAAAAAAAATTGATTTGGATGGATGGCGAAACTGTCTTTGGAGAACTTTTCGGCTGATGGGGACAGGACACGAGGTGTGGACGCCGTACTTCAAGAGTTAAAGAAGATGACTCTTTCGAACTCCATGAAATTCTCTACAGACAGGTTGTGACAGAATTTTCTCTAAACCTACCCGTTTTGAAGGTATTTGCGGAAGAAAGTGCAACCAATTTCTCGATTTATCTCCTTTAATTACATCAATACTGCATTGATATCAAATGAGACTTTTTTCTTCATGAATTGACAAAAGCGTTTTTTTCTCGTCTCAATTTAATCAGTTAATTGTAGATGCTGTAAGACCCATATCTCCTTAAGTCACTTGGCTCCAAATTTATGTTGTTTCACTCTCTCTTTCACATCAAACTTTGATGATTCTAGTCAAACATTGATGCAGCACTTGCTGCTTATGGAAGAGCAATGTCGACATCAACTCAGCGAGAAATTCAACTCCTCTGCCTTCATGAAGTTGCCTGGTGTCACGTTATACGTTTGAATTATGCAAGAGCTTATGAATCATTCGCGAGGCTTCAGCACGACTCGAGATGGTGTGAAAGCATCTATGCTTATCTCGCAGCAGGTAATTACTTCAATTCACCTTCATAATGATTGTTAGAGAAAAGTTGAACACTTTGGAAAGTTGAAGAAAATATTGAATAATTTTTTGGGCTGATTGAAGAAAAAAAACAGAAAAGAAAGTTGACTAAGATGAAACCTTTCAATCGCGTTTCTGTTCGCGAGAAACTGTAATAGGGTACGCCTTCCTCAGTTTCTCGTGAAAAAAAGATGTGCTGATTTTTCATCAATTTGGTTTAGAAAAAGTAATGATTTTATGAAAAACTTGGATTATATTAAAGATTTTGCTGAAACATTGAGGTTTTCTAAACTTCCTCTAGAGACTTTTTTCTATAATCCATCAAATTCTCAACAAAAATTTTTATTGTCATTTTTTTCTAAACCAACTCATTCTAGAGATAATTTGATAAAAATTGAAAAACACAATAGATTACATCCAAGAGTTCATTTTACCCTTTTACTACTAAATATTGTTGAACAAGGTTTATTTAATAAGCGATTCAATTTCAGTTTGCTCTGGTGCTGACGGCGAGTCCAACGATGTACTGAGAACTTACAAGAGCATCAATGTGATGATAATTAATACGGGTAAAGCCACGCAATTGGATGCATTCGTAGCAAGAAGAACGTCAAAATTAGTGGACCAGAATGAGGGAATTTATTTGCCATCCCATTACAAACTTTTAGTCTACGAATTACTGTATTTATGGAATGCAATGGCCTCATGTTCAACCGAATCATTGAGCGATGTGATAACAGGTATATTTCAGTAATTTACCGATTAAAAAATTTCGCGGATCGCAGCAGAATTTTAATCTTACTGCTTATGCTAATTTTATTATTGAGAGATCCGTTGCCAACTCTGTGGATAGCACTAGTCTCATGAATATACAGGATGATGTTAACACCTGGATCACAAATTTTACGGAAGTGGGAGAGAAAAAATTGAATACACAGTTTTCTTAAAAAATCATTTAAATGGAGAATGGAAAAACTTTCCAATTTTTTGATCAATGGCAAAGCTGAAAAATACCGTTAATGGACATTGTTTTTAATCTCGATTTAAACAAGTTTCAATACGTCAATTGTAATGATAGTGTAAAGTGGGTTGAAACGGATAAATGGATTTTTAGTGGGAATTTCAATATTCGATGAAATGAAAATTGCGGGATAAAAGGAAAAATATTTAAGATGAAATTTCCTCAATTGCTCTAACTAAAAACAACATTCAAGATTGACTGTTCGGGATTTTTCGAGAATTTGACTGCTTTTTAAAAAATTAAAGGCTCAACTTCTTTCATTTTCGGATGTATCTTTCTCCCCCTATTTCTGTACGTTCGTAATCAAGGAGTCAATGTCAGTCCATCGATAATTCATAAATATCTGTCAACTATTCGATATTAAGAAGAATCAGCGTCAACATAAGTTACAATGAATATAAATTCCATAAAAAGTTTAGCATATATTTATGGAAAATTAGCATAAGGATTATTATTGACTGAAATTAAAAAATACGGGGATATACGATAATTGCATGACTGAAAATTATTCTAGATTTATATAAATCTCCAATTCACAATCGAATTTGAAATTTTTGGAAATTTCGATTCATTTACGAACTTTATAAAACATTACACAGAAATTTATCATGTAGAAACAATCAAGACATTCATTCCAGTAAAGTGTTGAACCGAGTTGAGATAGATTTCTTCTGTATTAAGTTTTTGTAAAATATCTCATAAATAAGTCGGTATAGAAAATTTTTCGTGATAACCGATATCATCATGATAAATTTTTGTTTTCATTACTTTACTATGAAATTCTTAAAATATTAAAATCTTCCTCTAATGTGATAAATTTTGCTTTCAGAATGTAAAAATAGTGGAAACGATGAACCCATGACGGGATTGGCCTACCTCATAGCAGGAGCTGCTCACTCCTATTTAGGTGAACAGTTAACTGCGATTAAATGCTTTAAAAATTGTTTGAAACAACGTATACCCAATGATGATATTGAGGATCAGCATATTAGTGCTTTTGCACTGTATGAACTTGGCATTAATCTATGTAAAACAAACGTAAGTATTTCGCAACTTATTTCATAATAAAAATTAAAAAAGCGAAATATCTCCATATTCATTGAACTAAAACTCATCTTTCTCGAAATATTTCCATAGTTAAGAAAATGAACATTTATCTATCTTCATATTTTTTTTCAAATTTTTCAGTCAATCCAGGAGGGAAAGAGCGCACTGCTGAAAGCACAATCGCAATACAGCGATTACGATTTTGAAAGTCGTTTGAGTGTACGAATACACTCAGCCCTCAAGGCACACTCACAATAATGTAAATAGAAAAGAAAAAAAACAATTGATACGTAATATACCAATGTACTCATTTGCCTTCAATTCTATATGAGATAAATTCCGTCTTATACATAAAAAAAAAAGTTGTACCGTTAGGATGTAAACTATATATTTTACGTGTAACATGTTGCTCCAATAAGTCCATCAGTCAGTATTACGAGATATTAGTGTGATATGAGTTATTTTTAAAAAGTGGAAAAATATCCCCGTCCAAATAAATAATAATAAAAATACGTAATTAAATAATTGAGATTAAGAGATTTTATAATGTTATTCAACCTAACATACTAAAAAGCTGCATGCCATGAAAAATACAGAGAAAAATGACGATCAACTGTCAGTGATTAATTGAAACACAATGATAACCAGATGAATTCCCAAAGTTCATGTTGCTGCTGCATTAATTCGGGAGCTTGCTTACCAAATAATCGCAGATCTTTAAATCAGTCCTTTGCACGGACTCTTGTATTTTTCATAGTAACTACACTACTTGGTAAGTAATTAATGTAATAATTATTAATTTAATTGACAGTTATTGGTTAATTCATCTTTAAGCAATGACGGTATCACACATCTGCGACATTTACTCCGCGAGCGGTTCCTTCAGAGCAATCAAGGATGATTTAAAAAATTTACGCAGTCACTTGGATACACTCACGGTAAATTGGTAATTTTCGGTGATAAATTTATTGCAAAATGTGGGAAATTGCATGAAAAAAAACTAATCAATTTTTAGATATTGAATTATTAGGTTGAAGTTAAAAATATAATTGAGATGAGAGAAAAAATTGAGAATAGACTGAAGGAAATTAGTAATGTTGTTCCAAAAATGTCCGAGGCTATTTCAAGACTTCGTCATGAGGTGTCGGAAGGTACTTTTAATTGTTAATCACTCGATGACATTTGATAATTGAGGTAGAATCAAGAATAAGTTGTTCTCGATTCTAAAATTAATTTTGGGAGAATATCTCAGGAACTAGGGGAGATGGATTTTTTTTGGTAGAAATCTTTCATGTTGGAAAAAATGCTCTATCTTCCTTAGATCTCGGGAATTTATTGAAAAAACACCTTAAATTGACTTATCTCGTGTTCCGTTTCTATTTCTCTCGAAAAGATCTCGGCATTCAGTCCACCGAGACTTTCAAAGATGTAATTAGAAGAGAATTGCAGACTTATGATGCCGATAAGACTGGTCGTACTGATTATGCACTGGAGGCAGCTGGTTAGTGGCGAATGGTTCTGACAATTTGGCAAAAAAAACTACGGATTTTTCTATCATTCTGAAAATAGCAGACATCTGACAATTTTTTTTGTTGACCGATGAATTATTTTTGAAAAAATGAAAAATATGCACATGTCGCAATTTTAATAAACTATAAGTGCAAATTTTCTAAACATTTTTTTTGTGATAATTTACTAGTTGGAAAAATCAGAAAAATTATCAGATGTCTGCTATCTTCAGTATCACGATTTTTTTTTGTTCTGAAAAAACTCAAATTTATATTGAATTATATGCTGAAATTTTAAGGTGGATCAATTATTTCAACGAGAAATACAGAAATTTATTCAACTGGGGCCTCAGTCCTTTCTCTGTTTGGGATGCCCCTTTGTCAGAGTAGAAATACTCCCAGGACCATTATACAGGTAAATCCATAGTTAAGTGATGAAACGACCAGAATTCCATGTTCACGTTCATCGATTTTCCTAGAAAATCTCGAAAACCTCTTTTTCAGAACTTTTCTCTTTCTTAATAATTCAATTTGATAAACATTGAAATTGCTAGACTGGTGTACTCCCTGGAGAATGTTGGGCATTCAAGGGCAGCAGTGGTTCCGTCGTTATTGAACTCCTGGGTAGTGTTTATGTTACGGGTGTTACCCTCGAACACATTTCAGCATCGATTTCTCCAACCGGCGAGACATCAACAGCTCCACGTGACTTTTCCCTATGGGTAATCTTCATCATTTCTCCATAAATATATCATCGCCCTAGAAAGAAAGTAGCGTAAGTGCTATGCTTATACATAGCAATCACGCCACTTTGTTTCTGAGATGATCATGTTATTTTTCACATCATCTGGACATTTATGCGATGAAAGGCGATATAATATCGAAATTAATTTTGCTCGAATATCTGAGAATCTGAGGGAAATAGTGGGATTCTCAAATATTTTTTGAACGGATAGTTTAAGAACAAAATCACAAGAAATATTTTTACATTAGATAGTCGATATTAGACTACAAGAAAGGTTTCTCGTTCAATTTTCAAGAACCTCATTGTTTCTGGGATTTGTTTACACGGAAAAATTGGTCAACTATTTTAATAATCATGGGATATTTTGATGATGAACGAGAAATCACACTAATCACATATCAAAAATGAAGATATGGGACATGGAGAATTGAGATGATTCTCCAGAATGTAAAGTTCAGCTGTGAATAGGTGTAAAATCGGTTGAATCTATTCTCTTTGTGATTTATTTTTGGAAAATATCTCTGAAATTGAATGAGATGGCGAATTTTCCATACGAACTCTTCTTTCAGAAAAAAATACAGCTACAAAAGAGCTACTAAAAAGATTGTTTTTGAAAGTAGAGATCTCTATGAGAAAAATTGCAAAATTACCCTAAGATATGGACAAGTTAGAGCACTTTTTCAATTTTTCCTGATTATTCCGCAGAGTTCTTCACTTAAAAAAAAATTCCTGCATCATTTTGCCTCGGTCTCTCCAAGTATTCATTTGCAAGATTGGTTTTCAGTCAATTTCTTTATAAAGGGCATTTCTATTTTCTTTCAGAAGAAAGCTCACTCTGAGGAGAGCTTCTTTTAACTTTTAAAGATAAGAAAAACAAATCTTATCAATTCTATCATGAGTCTTTTGTAATTGCTATGGATTCTTTTCATCAAATTGCCGAGAACTGTCATTATAAGCGTTTCTGTTGACCCATGTCCCAAGGGTGTGCGAATATTCAATACTTTGAATAATTCATGATGAATTGAACACAAATCATTTAACGCGATAATTAATTGGATATTCAGTAATAATATAGTAGTAATAGAGATTCGTCGTGAAATGCAATAATGAAGTGAAATGAAATACGGGGTAAAATGGAATGATGGGGTAAAATATTTGTATTCCGAATATGCAATTCAATTTCAATACTATCGACAAATCTTTTCTCTACACAGTAATTATGTATAGAAATTTCCATACGCAGAATGTCCTATGGTTACTGGTAACGTCCAGTATTTCTTTTTTTTTTGCTACAGTAATTCTTGTCAGAAAATTTACGAGTTTTGCCGTAATGATCGAAATAATTTAATTTCCAGGGATTAAGAAGCAAAGAAGCTACTAGCGGTCACTTATTCGGTGAATTCACCTACGACAATTGCGGTCCACCAATTCAATACTTCGAAGTAAAACATACTGCAAAAGAATCGTATGAAATTGTTGAATTGAAAATTCATTCAAACAGTGGTAATCCAGATTACACATGTATCTATCGTATTCGTGTTCACGGTACCTTAAACACCAGTAGATTAAAAAACTGATGATATAATTCCAGCTAAATATAATTAACTATGACAGGAGTTAAATGAATGAATTAATTAATTATATAACGGGCAATTCATCATTCAATTTATTATTCACGTACATTATTCTTTTGCTCCATTAAGATCCAATACTTCGTTCTCTAGATATTAATATTTTATTGTATACACTAGACTCTAGGGCGCTGTTCCCGTTAATTTTTTATCTCTTTTCATTTATCTTCTCAAACACAAATTCACACACATGCACACGCACTCAGACGAATCAACATTCGATTGCATCTCATTAATAATAATTTTTTGTTGTTAATTTCGATGCACCCTCAATTACACACACATTGGTGCTTTGGATCTCATTATTTTCATTTGTTTAATTGTAATAAATAAACGGTGGTACATTATCTACAGTGGTTTTAATGTTGTTCATGTTTTTTTTATAATTTTTTTAATTTAATTTTCACTTGCTAAACTGGAGTTATTATTTTCAATATACGAGAATACCACACATCATTTCATTTATCTTTTTCATTTATGAATTCGGGTCTGGAGAAGGCTATTTTATTATCTTTTTAGTTTTCTTTTGCATTAAATTCTTCAATATTATTATTTTCTTGCAGGAAAATGGAAAATTGGAAGTTATCTGTTTTTTTTTTCTTTTGAAAATTGTTTTTCTTTTTTCCTTTAATTACGAAGGGTGCAGGTTTTTTTGTTTTCTAGAAGAAATAGGAAAAGACAGGACTAGTGAGGGCAAAGGGGCAATGGGGACTTACACTAGATCGGCGTGGCGATGTCATCATGCACAAAAATCACAAGTCATTATGAATATGTAAAGTCAATAGATTGTGACTAGTGGGCGTGAAGAGCACTGAAAAAACGGCCACGGTGTCCAGAAGACATTTCGAAACGAAAAGAAAAATGGTTAACGGCACAGTAAGGAAACCGCTTATTCCTTCTTTTTTTTTGTTTCTCTTCTTTTCTCTTTTTTCAATAAATCTTCCGATTTTTTGGAAAATTCTTGGGAACACCGGTGCCGCGCGAACGCTCGCCAACGTCCGCAAAGGCATACAGTTTCAATAACTCCAATACAATATTATTAATTATCTATACCATTTGTAGTATCAAAATAAACCTGCACATCGAGTGTAGATAGATTATTCTATATACATTGCAGAATTGTCTATATATTTGTTTGTTTCATTAAAACATTTTTACGCATTTGCTTCATTATTGATTCTTTAACTGCAAGTTTTTGTGTAAAGTTTTTTTACTATTAATGAATCCTCCAATGGTTTTTTTCATCTCTTGGCTTTCACATTTTTTTCTTTTTTTGTCATTTTTGTTTCAGGAAATATTCTATGATTGAAATATATATCACAGATGGTAATGAAAAAACGTTCTATATGTTTCGAAAGAAGTTGAAAATAGTTTTTTTTTCTTCACATGGAACAATATACTCCATTCTCTAAACGATAGATTTTAGATAATTGTCCTCAATATTCATCACAAATAAATTTGAAATATATTTTCAATAGAAATGAAAGGTAAATAGTTTTTTTTTAATCTAGCAATTCCTACGTTAATTCAATCGAGTGTCATGTTTATAAAGAGGTACATGACATTGTTCTCGTGAATTATGAAAAAGATTGTCAATGGTTTTTCATGGCAGAGCACTGAGGAAATATTAGTATGTTATTTATATTTATGTGTATATATATATATATATATATAGTTTCATTCTCCTTCTTCATTCTTAATTCAATTTCATTTTTAATATAATAATCGTAAAATACGATTCACCTGGTGCGTACGGAATACGTAGTACAAGTGTGTACACACTCAATTCTTATTTATTAAAGATCAATAATTCATTTTACGTTAATCTTCATCAATAAGAATTTAACATCAATTCTCACGCTTAGCTCCTTTGATTGTCCGCTACATAGTTTTTTTTCTTCTTTTTTAGTTTTTTTTTTTATCTGAAACTAAGTTCCTCCTACATTATTCAGTTGGTTCTATAAGAAAAGAGACACCCTCAACCATCAAGTCTGAATGATTCGATTTATTTCTTCATGTCATAGAGAAATCCAGTAATTAAGGTGCAAATGCAATGGGTAATCAATTGAATAGTTGAGTGGTGAGGACAAATTCGAAAATCGCATCTACATTATTTCCGGAATATCTTTGAAAATTATGAGGCTTGCGAAAATTTATTATTCAACCATTTTTGTAGTCCGTGAAATTCTCTTCAAAAAAAGTTGCTTATAAATTTTTGATCGAGTTAACTCATTCCACAGATATTCCCGAGTGAATATGAATGAAAATTTCCGACCTCCATCTTCACACAACTGAATTTGACATGATGGACCTTTTCATGGATTATCTCCAAGTCCGAGGGAAAAACAGAGATTTTTATGGATACCTTTTTTATTAGAAAAATTCATAGATAAAGAAAAAGGTAGCTATTAAAATTTTCATATTCCCATAGCTTTCGAGATAATTAACTCATATTAATTTCCCATTCAACTACTGAATTAAGAAGAAAAAAATCAGCAATTCGACGTGAATGAAGAGGTTTTTGTTTTTCTTTTTTATACGACGGCTATATTGTCATGCACTAAGCTTCTTTCTTGTAGCTAAATGCTTCTGTTTCACCCGTCAAAATCACCCATTAATTATTTTTTTAATTGAATTTTCTTTACATGAGGCAGCACACATCAATTACTTCCACAAAAAGTGTACAATGAAACGATTAACTGCCTATTACCTACGTTCACCTATTTTTTTTTTCATTTAATGATGATTATAATAATTTTTTTTTCTCATCATTTTTTAAAGTCTAATACAAATTAATTCATTTATGTTTTTCATCTTTATAAACAGACTATGGAAGATTTATTCACCGAACTAACAATAAAACACTCTCTTTCTCACGCACATACACACGCACACACATACATCACCGTGTCAATTTGATTTATGTTTCACGCATCTGATTTTCTTCTTATTTCATTAATAACATCATCAATCTGCGATGATTCAGCAACAACACTAGTACCATTATCTAAATATGCACTTGGATCGACAATTATACTTATACTTTTACAATGCTCACCAGAACTAATTGATACATTATCATTATCATAATAATCATCAACATCATCGTCAACATAAATATTAATTTCAGCCTCTAAATCTCTAACTGGTGTGCAAATAATTTTATTAACTTCAGTAATATCTAAATCACTTTTATCAGTTATATTATCATCAATTTTATCATTATTTTCATTTTTATTTTCATTAAATTCATCATTATTAGTACCCTGAGACAACAAGAATTCTTGTTTATCATTATCAATTGTTGATTGTATATAATCACTTGTGATGTTAAATCTGGACGGTCTCCTCTCATTAATAACAGAGTGAACGTCAAGTTCATCATTTATTTTCTCGTGTCTCATTATATTATCATCTAATTTTAATTCTGGCCTACGGCTTTTAGCCGTAAATAATAATTTATCAGAATTATCAACAACAGTTAATAGATAATTTGATGATTTAGCTTGTTGTGGTTTCGCAGTGAGATAATCATTGTCTGTTTGAATTTTTAAAGTTGATTCAAATGATTTTCTTCTAATTTCATCATCTTTTGTCACTGATAATGTATTATCAATTGCTGACTCGGTATCATCAGTACGTTGATTGTATTTAATTTCATTTTGTAATAATTTTCTTTGCGTTATTATACGTGGTACTGACAAATTAGACAGTGGCTTGTGTACTTCACCAAGTTCAAAATGCATTATATTTGGTAATAATGGACCGTGCTGCTGTGAATGGAATGTTTGACGACGTTTCATTCGTCCCTTTGAATTTTTAATACCACGATAGGATGAACTTCTTCTACGATTATTAATTCTTCGATTTGTTGAACTTGATGAATCATCTATGTAAATTTGTTTATCAATTGGTGGATTGTAAATGAAATTTGATGGTAATGATCGAACTTTTGATAGTCCCGGTCTCAATCTCTCTTTCAAATAATCACTGTGATAATCACGTGATCTTTTATCATCAAAATCATCGTATTTATGCATTCTATCAATTCCATTTAATCTCAATTTTTCAAGCAATTCCTCATCACCAATATCTAAACCAAATTCAGCAGCTAATTCTTGTCTCTCATTTTCTTCCTCTTCAGCCTCAGCTCTCTCGAGTAATTCCTGTTGTTCAGCGGCCAATTCACGCTCCAATTGCATCTCCATATCTAGCTCATCCTCCATGTGTTTGTGGCTTTCCTCAAGGTGTTTCATTAATACAGCAACCACAACATTAACAAGTACAAATTGTGCCATTAGTACAAATATAACGAAAAAAATTGGTGCTATTATTGTACTAACACAACAATTTTTTAAACAGTCAGTTGAATCATCACAATCATCACGTAGTGTATCTTTCATAATTCCATTCCAATTGTCACCAGTTGCAACTCTGAATAATGTTAGAAAGGCCATACCAAAGTTACTAAAGTGAGCATGTTCACCGAGACCCTGACAGGGTAATTCGTCGCTGCATTCTGCAATAAAAATCGAGCCAATAAGTCATAAAACTAGAATAAAAAAAAAAAATTTTAAATTTCCCATGAATATCTAATTGAAACTAATGAGAATTTAACCATAGATTCTTCGAGAATATCTTTGTTCTTGAGATATCTATATATATTATGTATAAAAGGAAAGTGTTAGTGGGTTTGTCCAGCCTTTTCTCTATAACCACCCACTGCCACCCACAAGGGGTTGTAGTGAAAGACAGCCCGTGGCCTGCACTCTCAAGTAAGGCAGTTTGGCTTCGGTGGGTGGAATTGGGTGGGTGTGGGTGGCAGAAATGTCTGTTGGGATATCCTTCTCCAAAAAATTGTATGGCTGAGATAGACTCGGGGTTGTGTTGAATGACATGAAGTGTATATATGTGTGTATATTCGAGGAATATCTTTAGCATTCTAGAATGTTCTCGGGATTAATTTAGGAACCTTCTAGAATGTTCCAGAAGGTTGCAGAATTCTCAAAAACTTTCTAAAAGGTTCAATAATAATCTGGAGCATTCGGGAAAGTTCGAGAACATCCTAGAATGTTCTAGAAGGTTCGAGAATTTTCTAGAATGTTGTGAAAAGTTCGAAGATATTTGCAATGTTCCAGAAAGTTACAGAACATACTAGAGTGTTCCAGAAGGTTCAAGAATCTTCTGGAATGTTCCATGAGTTTTGAGAGTCTTTGGGAATGTTCCAGAAAGTTCAAGAACATACTAGAATGTTCCAGAAGGTTCAAGAATTTTCTAGAATGTCCCATAAGTTTTGAGAGTCTTTTGGAATATTCCAGAAAGTTCGAGAACATTCTAGAGTGTTCCAGAAGGTTCAAGAATCTTCTAGAATGTTCCATAAGTTTTGAGAGTCTTTTGGAATATTCCAGAAAGTTCCAGAACATACTAGAATGTTCCAGAAGGTTCAAGAATCTTCTGGAATGTTCCATGAGTTTTGAGAGTCTTTTGGAATGTTTCAGAAAGTTCAAGAACATACTAGAATGTTCCAGAAGGTTCAAGAATTTCCGAGAATGTTCCATAAGTTTCGAGAGTCTTTTGGAATATTCCAGGAAGTTCGAGAACATTCTAGAATGTGTGTGATCCTATTACCATTGAGCGTACGATGTATTTCGACCCGGGCAACGCCGGATTTCGCAGCTAGTTTAAATGTATTTAGGAAAAAGCTAGAAATATCTCCTTGCTATATCAGAATCTAAACGAGATAGATAAACTTTTTAAAAGTCTTGGAATTCATCTTGTTTTTTTTACTTCTCAATGCAAATGAAAGACTTACCCAATCGACCAAAGAGCTCAACTCCAAGTGCAGCAAATATGAAGAACAGAAGGAAAAATAAAAGTCCCAAATTTCCTACTTGCGGTAACGCCTGCATCACCGTATCCAACAAGGCTCTTATTCCCTTTGCCATTTTCAATAGTTTTAAAACTGCAAAAAAAGAATTAATACATTCAAAATTTTCTATGGATAGAAGAAACTCATAATTGTTAAAAAAAAACAACCATAATCAATACTGACCTCTTGCAATACGCAGTACCCTCATAACTCGTATAATCGTTGGATTAATTGGTATTATTTTAGATTCAAGTTCCTCAAGTACAATACCAACAACTGACAATATAACAATACCAATATCCAATTGATTCCACTTGTCTTTCAAATATAATTGTATACCAAGTGCCAATAGTTTCATCATTGATTCAAGTATAAATACAGCAGTAAAGAAATAATTAAATATTTTTAATGCATAAGTAAGTGCTTTTGGCATCATATAAAATTCCATAGCCATTGTCACAACATTTAATCCAATAACAGCAGCAATAGCAAGATCAAAATACTTTGATGTTACAACATTGTGTACTAATAATCTTGGCTTTGAATAATTTTGATAATATGGTGGCTCATGCATTTTACGTCTTTTTTTTTCCATTTGCAGTGCTCTTTTGGCTGCTCTGCGTACACGTTCCTCTTTCTCTTGTTCTTCACGGCAACGATGAAAATTTTCAACAACAACACCAACAAACATATTTAAAACAAAAAAACCAACGAGCAAAATAAATGCTATGAAATACAACAGCCTCCATTCTGAATAATTTTCTTCTGGCTGTTGATCAACACCAACTGCATCTAATCCAGTGTACATTATATTGACCCATCCGTCTCTCGATGATAATACAAATAATGACATTAGTGCTTTGCCAAGATCATCAAAATTGTACTTTCTATTGACCCATACATTTCTCTTGTCAGCCAAACAATCAGTTTTGTTTCTAACATTTTTAATATCAGGACCGTCACAGTAAAAAAAGGCCCCTTTGAATAATTGCACACCAAGTATACCAAATATGATGAAAAATGTACAACATATTAGTACAATATTACCAATTGGCCTCAGGGATGATAACAATGTTTGTACCACTAATTTCAGACCAGGTGCACGATTTATAACACGTAGAGGCCTCAGTGAACGTAGTAAACGGAATACACGTAGTATTCCAAATATACGTGGACTACTCGATGATATCCACGACATCAACAAATCAACTATAGAGATAATAACGAGGGCGCCGTCCATTATGTTCCAACCTGATGTAAAATAGGCGTCTGGACCGTAAAGCATCCCCGAGGCCACCACCTGAAATTTTGATTGTTTTAGTTTAACATTATTAATTTTCAATTGTTCTGGTACGAGTTGGATGAATTGAGTGCTTATTTTGGAAATCTCTTGTAAATGGCGAGGCTTAGAAGACTTTTTTAAGGGACCTTGTTTGAAAATCATGGAATTTCTTACAAAAAAAAAGTCTTTTCCCATTTTTCTCAAAACTTGCACAATTCGAAGATATTCGCGAACAAAGCCATAGATTGAAGGAAGATGGAGGGATTTTTGAAAAAATTTTGCTTTCTGTTTTTGGATAAATCGCGCGACAATTTGGAAGATCAAGGAATATTTGTCCAATGACAATTCCAGCCAATAGATCAGCAGGATCTGATATTACTGGAATACTATCTACACGTTTTTCGTCACGCGATTACTCTACTTTTTGTCCATTGCTTATTTATTTGACCTGAAAACTCGCATATGTATCTATTGAATTTAAACGATTCCACATATCGTGTAGATTGTAACCCGTGACGTCAAATACTGCAATTTCATTCGCTGGAAGTTCAATGGAAAAAGTCAGTCAGGTAATATTGAGGGGGAATTGATTTATCTTATTTCACAATTTCGATCACAAAAATGGGATGAATTGATATTATCGAGACACTTTTTAAGATAAAGTTTATCGATCTCAAAAGGTTTTTATTAATATAAATCTTGTAGAAATATGAATTTTGATTTTTCTCAGAAATTTATTACTCCATTGAATATCATTTCGAATTTTTGAATTTTTTTTTTCTACACACATGCCTGCAGCTTTATCCGTCGCGACGTATTCAGGCTGATTACGGATGAAAGCTGAGATTATTTTCCATCGATTTCATATGGAGCAAGCACTCCAATGAATGAACATGTACCATTGAATGAACGAAGCTCATTTCAAGAATGAGATAATCATTTACAGTATTATTGTTTGTGACTTTTCTTCACTTTGAAATTAAATTTCTAACAGAAAAATTCAGAATCTCTCTTATTGGAGTCAGCTAATAAGCCCTGAGAATGGGCTTCTAAAGCTTGATAATAATAAAAAAAAAAAATCTTATTGGAGTAAAGGTACGTTTATCGATTAGTTAAAGCGTTTTCTGCATTAAATGATCGCAATTTAATTCATTCAGACAGAAGAATTTAATATTTAATTTTTTTTTCTAATCTACATCAATATTGCAATTGATCGTGGTTATTATAATCCCCCATTTGAGTAGTTATCAAATGTTTCATGATTTTGGAATCACGCGATAATCTATATCGTTCATTCACCCCATGTTCATGGAAAAAAATTACGAAAATTCAAGCGAATATCAATTTGACATGAAGAAGAAAAATAAATCAACGCAGATTGATCTCAATCTGCATTTGATTAGAATCACAGTATCCAAGGAGAAAGGCAAAGTTTTTAAAAAAAATCGAAAGTCTAACTGTTCAATTTTCGAGAACAAAATTAAGTACTGAAGGAAGCGATAAAAAATGCAATTAAGCCGTCCGATTTCCATCATAGAATGCCCTAACTTTGTGACAAAAACATTGAAAAAAATTATGCTTCAATTTATCCTCCAGAGCAACATTATTCTTGCAATCAATGATCAATTGAAAACAGCAGTTTTTCCATATCCACGATAAGAGTCTTTTTCATTCCTTCTTCCTTCATTACGTATCAACGATTTTCCTTTTGTTTGAAATATTTTCACATCAAACAATTCGCGAAAGGTAAAAGATAGAAAATGCATAATTAAAGAATAGACATGAGAATTTTTCTTTTAAAATGGTTCCTGACGGAATATTTCATGTTTGTATACTAGTCAGAAGTGTTGAAAAAAGTGAGAAAAAAAAATCTACATAATGTTTTTCTTTGACATTTGAATTATTTCTGTATGGGTGACTCGTGATGGAACATTAGTTTCTTTTGAAATATCTCAAAGTCTGATGCAGTCACGAATTTTTTTATAGGGATTTTTTGCGTAGCCATCGGCTCTATGAAGAAAGTCCCTTTGATAATTTCCAAATGTCCCTTTGTTATGCAATTATTATTTGTAAAAGATCAGAAGCATTGTAATTAAATAGTTAATTCTTACCTTAACAAACATCTCGATTGCAAATACAACTGTGAATACATAATTGGCAGTGGCAAGAAATGCCCTCTCCCGACTATCTGATGTTATTGTAGGGCGTTCCATAGCAAGTGTTATGCAATTTAATCCAATAAATGCAAGCACAACATTATCAAACCATTTTCTTTCAACAAACCAACGGCACCACATACGAAATCTATTGTTCAGTGAAAATATATACAAGGAGTATTCATCTCTCTCCTTCATACAGCCCTTCGGTTCAAAAAACATAAATATTTTTTTAATTCTCTCAACACTACTAGCACTACCATCACCACTACCACCACCATTACCACCACTAACACCAGTATTTGATGGTGGTGTTTGTTCACCACCCTGCGATGAGTATCTATCATTTTCAATTTCATCTTGTACTCTTTTGATACACGGTAGTGCACCCGTATCAATTGTTAAATTATTGATTGTCCGTGGTGTTGTACTGGATGGAATATCATCGCATGGTAATATTTTACGTGCTTGAACAATATCATAGCTACGCAATGAATTTCTTCTTGATAAATCATCGATCCATCTCATCTGCAAGATTGAATTATTTGATTATTTTAAAAGGCCGATTGCATTGAATATTCGGAGAGTAAGATTTTTTTTTAAAGAAAAAAGTGTTTCTACTTCAATGGGAATGAGAAATGTGTTTCAATGAGAAACAGATTAAAAAAATCCCATGAAAAGAGTTTCTCCTCTTTCGTTTCCCCTCGCTCATTCACTCTTTACCTGATGAGAACTCGTATAACAATGGCCCATTGACGAGCTGTGACTTCTGATAGAATTGTTAGGACTGAGGCTACGATTGTGAGTTGCAATCATAGCAGAACGGTTGTTGGGCGCGTCCCTTTGCGTGTCATTGCGTATTGAACCGTGGAGATATCCACCGTTGTAGCCCATGTATTCGCCGAGGCACAGTCTGTTTTTTTTTTTCAATTAAAAATGAAAGGGTTGATATTAAATCTCGGAGATGAAAAAAATTTGGGGCAGAAATTATTTTTCAATGAACCAGAATTTTGTGATCAGCTTTTCGGAAATATCTTTGAATTAACATTTTCCTTGAGGAAAATCAGAGCTGCAAAAGATTACCGAGATTAGTCTGTTCTAGATTTCAAGATATTACAGGAAAACCGATCACCCGTGAAATTAACTTGTTTCATTCACTTCATTGCTCAATCGATTTACCCTGAATTCGATGCACTTGTACTGCGACCATTGTTCAAAATAGTTGCCTGCCCTGGTGGCTCATCGTCACTCTGTGACCAACGTTTTCTACATATCGATGGCCTCGACAAACGCCATGAATAGCCTCTGCGTATTCTTGGGGGGCTTGTATTTGATAATTCACGTGATGGTGATAAATTTGTGAATGCTGACAAACCAGGACTCACTCGCCTTGATGCTGTCTGGATTCCTACTAAATTGTTCGTTGCGTAATTGTGATTATTGTTGTCTGGTGGTTTCAGAAATCCTGATGTTAGGCTGCATTGACTCTGCGGACAATTGAAAGAATTCTTTTCAATAGGGAGAAATTGGAAACAGATGTTATTATCAGAGATGAAGTTGATGGATTCTCCAAGTTTTATTCTATCGATCGAAGCGCTTGGATAAATTCGGCTGGGGAATCTTATAATTCAGTAATGGACAGATAAAACTGAATGAATTGACTTATCTTTGGAATAGTTATTACTTGAATAATGTTAAAACTAAACAAGATTGCGAGATTTTATTGAGAATTTTATTTTTATTTTTTCCTAGAAAAGGTTCTCGTAAAAGTCGAACCATCTTCCTCAGTTTCTGGGATATTGAAGAAAAATCAACTGATCCTGTTTTACGTCTTCACTACTGAATTCATGTAGTCCAAATAGTTTTGACGATATTCCAAAAAGAATTCGGTAGAATTGAGTAAATTTAGAAAAATTTTGAGGACTATCAAACAGATTTTTTGAAAATTTCTTCTTAATCTTATAATTTTTTGGGAATGAAAAATTACAAGATGTTTAGAATCATCTTTTTACAACTGAATAAAAGGAGATTTCACTATCAAGTTTTCACAGGATATGTGGAAAAATAATTGAGATAGTAAATTTTTGATATTTTTCGTCAAAGAAAATGAGAGCAATGAAAAAAAGTAATTATTAAAATATCTCCAAGTGCCTTAAATTCCGAGATATCCAATGAAAACTCTGAAAATTGACCAATTCCATTTTACCACTTCACTACCCACTCAATTCACTAAATCCCGCGCCTTTAATATCACTCAAGAAAAGAAATAACTCTCTACTTTTCTCATTTCTCACTCCTTTCGAGATCAACTTTCTCCCCCAACACTTCCAATTGAAACTAATGGCTGATTAATTTGTAACTTACACTTGTTCTATCAATCGATTCAATCGACAAATGCGTTGGATAAATTGAACGGCAATTGATGTCTCTGTATCCAGTATCGAGTGTGGTATTTGGAGAATCCTGTGGTGTTGCAGCTGTATGAGTGATCATGGGTGGCTGACCAGCAACACTCATCATTTTACTCTCCTTTTGTATATTACATTTGAGCTCATCAATACCAGCTGTTTTCCACATACGATTGTGCTTGTCACGGCTTATATTTGCGTAGATCATCTGCGCTTTGCCATTAATTTTTTCGATCATGCGGAAGAAAAAGGAGCATTGATACAAAAAACGAAGAGTCGAATTTTTCTCCATAAATATAACGATGAAAGAAAAAAGGAATTCAAAAAAAAAAATGAAAAATGAACAGTCACTACGATTAATGTACGAAGGATTATACAAACTTGACGGGAGTAGGTGTCACTGTCACTTATCGAGTGTGATCCTGACATTCTTGAGCTTGATCCCTCATCACTGCCGATGCCAGACTCCTTCGCAGCAAGTTTAGCCATTTCTCTTTGTTCTCTTTCACGTCGTTCATTTCTCTGAGGAGAAAAGGCAAAGGAAAAAAAAGGGGAGAAGGAAGGGACAGAAGGGGAGAGAAAGAGAATAAGAGTAAGATGAAAATTAATTAACAGAGCTTTTTTTTTCTATTTGGCAAAAATCTCAGGCAACTTGGCCATTGTTGATTCACTTACCTCGGAAGAAAAGCCCTCTACTAGTATAGCAACGAGTAAATTGAAGAGAACATAATTTCCAAATGTCATTAGTGCAACAAAGTAAAGTGCAGCCCAGTGTGATGTTTTCTGCATTCCATTGAAGAGTACAACATTCCAATCCTCCTGTGTGAGTATCTGTTTTCAGAGGAGAAACGAGAAGAAAAAGATAATTGATATAATGAAAATTTGATAATTTAGACAAGATAAAAATAAAATAAAGAAAATAAAAAGGAGATGGAAATTTTTTTTCTCTTTTTCATTGAAAATGAGATAACGATCGAAGCAGAGAGAAGAAAATTCGACTACGTTAATATATTAGATTTTTATTCTTAATTATATATAAAAAATAATATATCATAGGGCTCTTTAGTCGATGAAGAAGAAGTGGAGTTTGATAAATTGCAGGTGAGAAGTGTAATAAATTTATGAGAAAATATAATATACTAGCATGCTTCCATCGTTATACTCGATGTTGGCATGAATAATAGAATAATTTAAATTGAAATACAACACGTGAATACACACAAATGTTGCAATCTTTTTTTTTTTCAAATTTTCGTTCTCATTAGCTTTTATAACGAGCGCTGTAAGTACAACGACATTTATTAAAGAGGTAAACAGTGAGATGAAATGAAAGTCAAAGATATATGGACAGATAGAAGATATATATATATATATATAGATATATATAAAAATATGTATTAAAAAATAGTTAGTAACATGAAATTTCGAGTAAAAAGGTTTGTGCAACAATGTTTTTTATACTTAGCGTGGTTTTCATTTTTTTTTTGCTAATCTGAACATTTGTACCTGAAATACAGTGACAAGTGCCCAGACGATGTCGTTGAAATGTTTACGATCACAGCGACACATTGGATGATGTGATACAACTTCGGCACAGGTGCAGGGCCGACTCCGGTCCGCCCACATGCAAAACTTACCCCCGAACAGGTACATCCCTAGGATGCTGCAACCGAAGACAATCCGGTATCGCCTTAGAGCCATTTGTTTTATTCACATTCTCCCGTTAGAAAATGAAATTAATTCAATTTAAAAATAATTATTTTATTAGCTATTGTCACCAGCTGTAAGGTACTGAATTTTTTTTCTCTTTTTTTTTTTTTACTAATACTGAGATACTTAGGCATGAGTGACTATTATTCTGGGGAGATATAAAAAAAGGAACACTAGAAAATTATACATATTCAAGGGGAAGAGTGCGTCCGCTTGTTCTTGTGGGATGCGAACGTTTGCGCGTGTATTTTTAAAGCAGTTAGGGAGAGATTTAATCAAACAACTGACTTGATGAAGCAGCGGTAGAAGGGAGAGACTGAAGACGTTCTTTTTAAGGGTGAGGCGGAGAAGAAATGGGCTGAGAACTAGTGAGACAGATTTGGAGAAATCAACTCGCGGACTACACTCTCCATCCCAAGTGGCACTGAAGCAGTGGGTCGGAGGGTGGGGGGTTTAGGGGGATGAATGTATCAACTAATTTAGCTGTTGGAGAAGATGGGGTAAAATGGATACCCATTGGAATTCTTGGAAAATTGGACGTTGAGTTAATAATTTGGAAAAATTGAAGCTCACGCAAGAGGCCATAAAGTGAACTTTTTTTTCATGATTTAGGTGAAAAACCAGAGAAGTTTATCATGAAAATTTCATGATTCTTTTTTTATTGACTTTATCTTGCATTTACAAAGTTTTAATTTTTTTGATTCTAATTATCTCAGGTTCTTCCATTCAGTGCTGGGATCGAGCTGATTTCCCATCGATTTCACCAATTGTCATTTCATTATTTTGAGGAAAATTGAAGTCGACTAACTGATTTTGACATAATTCAACTTGTGTGTAACTTATTTTGTGAATATTGCAGAAATAATGAGGCTCGCGAGAGTTCATCAAGAAACTGTTCCCAAAGATCAGAAAATTCTCTACACAAAAGCTCAACTAATATATTTTCCTAATAAGTTTCGATTACTAAATCGTTTTCATTTTGTTAAATTGACATGAAGAATTGATGCAAGACACGTGAAATCAATGGAAAATCATCTCGAAATCAAATTCCAAACTTCATGTCCAATCTCTACAAAAACAAAATCACAGAATATCCATCGAAAATTTCCCTGGTTATTCACTAGAAACACTGGAAAAAATTCAATTGCCATTTATTTTCCCAAGAATTGCATTTCACCCGATCTTTCTCCGGTAATTAATGATATTCTTCGAAGCTCGCTCAGAAGATTATTATAATGGCATTAGATAAAATAAAATACAACTAAAATTACCAACTGCACATGTGTAAATGAGAATGGTATTAACTGTGAGTCTTGTGATCATTGTGAGATGCCATTTAATTAATTCAATTTGAATTCATCATTATTTACTACTAATATACTTGTGATTGGTTATTCAATAGAATAATTGTTAATTGTGTATTTCGCCCTCTTCCACAACGCCAATAAATCCTAAATTATCTAATTAACGCGATAGTGTATAACACAATATATAATGTAATATGTAATAAAATTCGATAGTATTTCAACGACGTTGGGCGGCAAATATGCGCGATATCGTTGATAATGAATATATATAATTTAACATTGATAAATTAAAATTCATGCATAAGCTAACACTGATGGCGGCAAAACCAACGATCGGCCTTCTTTGCACACATAAAGAAGATGCCGAACGGTTCATGCAAGCGATATCGAAGCACCGAACGCATTTCACTGGATATCCCCGCAGTTTATATTCAGAAATATTACCGAAGGAGGCAGCTCAGAAGATGATGTACATTTTTTTTCTTTCATCTCAAATAATTTATCGAAAAAAAACTAAAAGAATCATCAAAAGATTCTTTATTGTTCATTACGAGCTTGTAAATTGTTTAGAATTGGCAAGTCAAAGGATCGATATCCGCAATTGAACTGTGAATTTAACCAAATTTGTATACTGAGAGAAAAGTCACCGGGATACCGAAAGAAGAAATTCTTGAATCAAGAAAATCATATCCGCTATCTGAATATCTTGGGAGAAGAACACAATTGATTAGCCCAGACCGTTTTAGTATTGAAGCGAGAAATTATGTGTAACCTCATGAGTTCTTGGTTCAAGAAAAGTCAAATGTCAGTAAATATTATGAAAGGTTTCATGAAATGAGTAATTGCTTGTTCCAAGAATTTCGAGTGAGATACTCTGATGAATTTGACTGGAGTATTCTGAAAGATAGACAAAAACATAAAGAGTTTGTTTGAAGAATTTTATTAACAAGGGGAAGATGAAATAGACTGATTAAGGTAAATGTTGAATTTACACGTATTCGAGATCAACTTCGAGGAATGATCAACTAACTGAGCCAAGTTGGAAATATTATGGTAATGAGGAAGCCGTTAATTGCGATGATAACTACTGTATTATATCGATATTTATGAATTATTAGCTCAAGAAAAAAGGACTATTTCGTCCGAGTAGAGAAGTTCTTGGGAGAAGAATCTGAATTTCTGCATTCCCGAGCACCAGATCTCAGTACTGGATCGAAGGATGTTGAACAGAATGCTTGTTCATCTTAATGAAGGTTTTTTCTTTTTCGTACCTACACGGAAAGAAATTATCAGTAAAAAGTCCCGAAAGATCTTGCTAAAAATTACCGAACTCTCCGGAATCGTGGGACATTTTGTGATGTGTACAAAATATTGAAAAAATTCCATGGCAATTTTTCACAGGAGTACATCAAAAAGTCACATCTGAACATCAAAAACGGCGCTGTTAGTGCGTCAAAAATTACTGAACCATGTTCGTTAATGTTTCACGCGCTAACAGTGCCATTTTTGATGTTCAGATGTGACTTTTTGATGTACTCTTGTGAAAAATTTCCATGGAATTTTTTCAATATTTTGTACACATCATGAAATGTCCCACGATTCCGGAATGGTTCGGTACTTTTTACTCAGATCTTTCATTATATTTTCGTTGGAATTTCTCTCCGTGTAAGGAGCGAAATACGACGTTTTTAACCTCGTTTCGCTCGGGTGGCCATTTTTGTCGCAATCAACTTCCTTACTTCCTAGGTACGTAATATACTATTTTCATGGAGGCATGAATTATTTGACCGAAAAATTTCTAGAATGAATGTAAAATGTATGATTCTGTTGATGACGGAGTATGTATTATTTTCAAAAATATGAGGAAGGACTGATCATTAAAAAACCCCAACTGGTGTGGGGCGAAAATCTTCTCCTTACAAAAAATTTGATGGGGCATGCAAAAAATTGTTTACGTTAAGCAATATACTCCGTTCGATCATGTAATAGCGAAGACGTTATGAAGAAGATATGATTAATTAACGGCTGTTGATATTAATTTGTGATTATACTGAATTGAATTGGGAGCATATTCATTCACTGGGATCGCGTCATATAGAAGTTTGTCACAAGAATACGTTCTCCCTAACGAAACTCTATGAAATTTCGCCCAATCATTATATTTTTAAAGAGACCAGGTTTTTATATTCAATGAACCCATTATTTGCTACTGAATGAACAATTGTAGTCAAGGATGTATGATCATGACAAAAAATTTCGATTTGGGGCGTCAAAATCTTTCTATAGTTAGATTATTCCTCGAAGAATTTTATTGTAAAAAGTCCGAGGTAGCTATCCATGCATATAAGGAAAAAAAAAATTATTGCAAATTGACAGAAAATACATGGGCTCTTATGGAGGAATAGGGGTTACGGCCATAAATTAAATAAATGTTAAATGTTCAAGTTTGCGTAGTATGAAAATTTACTATGCATAAGAAAGATGGATAGTGTAGTAACTTGACAATATTTTCAAAATATTATGCATCCATCCATCCTGAGAAGAAAAATCCAATTGAAATTCAAATTATTTCATTTAAGGATATCCTAGTGGCAGGTTCAAATGATCGACTTTTTTTTTTCCTCTTAGTTATTATAATCACTATAACTATTTCGATTTTTCAACATTTTACCGATACTAGAACGATGTCCGAGATAATGAATTGTTAATAAATAATATTATGAATATTCAATATTGCTCCGCATTTGACTCACGCTGTCCCAGCATCGAGGACTGGGATTGGAGGATTCTCGGATTTCAAATACCAATATGGCCGCCATTGATGTTTTCATGCAATCAATTGAATTAATCGTCACTATATGTCCAGTAACATACATTTTTCACGATTTCAAAAAAAAATAGACATTTTGACGAACAAAAAATATATAAGGTTATATCAAGAAAAAATAGGTCTGTGCCCATGAATTTTTGCAGTAAACCCTGGCGGATCACTTGATTGGAGGTAGTCGACTTGTGCGCTCACCTGATCACTAGTCGATGGTGATATGAATATCGAGATGACCAGCGATCAGCTGAATATTGGGTCGACTGTCGGTCGATCCCAGGTGGAAACCTCGACTCGACTAACGATCGACCAGGAACATTTTTTGAGCACTTTTCGATCATGTATGATAAAGAGCTTCATCAATCCGCGGCTGACCATGTATGGAGTCGATTGTTAGTCGATACATATACCCAATCGACGACTGATCAAATGATGAAATTTCTGGAGTGCGTGTCGATTGTAGCTGATGAAGTGGCCTATCGGCCAGCAATCGACTACGTGTTGAGTCGATCACTGGTTGATGATATCGATGAAAGCATCGCATCGACTCTTGACTGACCACAGAAATTTCTTAAGTGCAGATCGATTGTGGGTCATGAATTGCTTCATCGACCCGCGATCAATTGAGTATAGAGTTTATTGTTTGTCGATTCAGATTCATCGGATATTATCATTCATCGTAATGAGTTACTATACGGGTTCCCTGAAATTTCCTCTGGAAGTTCCCCTAAAAGTTCCTCTGGAAGTTCCCCTAAGAGTTTTGAACGCTCATAAAATCAGTTTGACGTTCTTAAATGGCAATTTAACATTCATAATCATTCAGAATGTATTTGATTCATAGTCAACTTCAGCCTAGATCAAACCGTATACCAACGTCTCGGCCCTACATATGGATTATAAGCAATGGAGTGGACTATCGAATCTACATTAATAGAGTTTTGAGTTGACTGCCAGTCAATTTGCGTTGATGAGAATCTTCAAACGACTCAAGGTGGCGATTGACCTGGAAAACCTGGAAAAGTCAGGGGATTTTTATCTTAGTCAAGGAAATTTGTAGTTCATTTCTGTTTATCCCGATGTCTTTAGAAATTATAGATATTCAATCGGAAAAAATTAAACTTTTCGATTAGTCGACAATCTGCAAAAAGGTTAACAGAAAATCACAGTTCTAAAAATTCAACGCAGTTTAGGGTCTCATTGTCAAGTTCTAATAAAAAAAAATGATTTTCAGGAATAACTAAGAATTTTAACGTAGGGGAAGATGGGGTAAAATGTACACTTCGATTGAATGGTTTGAGATGGAAATTTTCTAATGATTCCATTGATAAGCTGAAGAAATTTAGGCGGAAACATGTGGCAAATCTTTCTCTCAATATTTTTGGAAGAATTTCCTTTTTTTGGCTAAGTATTGAAAGGGTTTCCCTTTTGGTGTACGGTTTGATCTAGGCTGAAGTTGACTATGAATCAAACACATTCTGAATGATTATGAATGTTAAACTGACATTTATAACCGCCAAACTTATATGAGCGTTCAAAACTCTTAAGGGAACTTCCAGAGGAACTTTCAGGGGAACTTCTAGAGGAACTTTTAGGGGAACTTACAGAGGAACTTTTCAGGGAATCCGTAAAGTAACTCATCACGATGAATTATAATATCCGATGAATCGGAATCGACAAACAATAAACTCTATACTCAATTGATCGCGGGTCGGTGAAGCAATTCATGACCCATAATCGATCTGCACTTAAGAAATTTCAGTGGTCAGTCAAGACTCGATTCGCTGCTTTCATCGATATCATCAACCAGCGATCGACTCAACACATAGTCGATTGCTAGTCGATAGGCCACTCCATCATCTACAGTCAACACGCACTCCAGGAATTTTATCATTTGATCAGTCGTCGATTGGGTATATGGATCGACTAACAATCGACTCTATATATAGTCAGACGCGGATCGATGAAGCTGTTTATCATCCATGATCGAAAAGTGCTCAAAAAATGTTCATGGTCGATCGTTAGTCGAGTCGAGGTTTCCACTTGGGATCGACCGACAGTCGACCCGATGTTCAGTTGATCGCTGGTCATCTCATTATTCATATGACCATCGATTCAGGCTCGACAAGTGATCAGGTGAGCGCACAAGTCGACCCCGAATCGAATGGCGATCGAATAGTAATCGATGGATCCGCCAGGGATACCGAAACTGAACCTCGCTTATGGGATTTCAATGTTACCGTAGCGGTTTCTTGATCACGGTAACATGGAGTAAACAAAATTTTCAAAAAATCTACTCATGCTATTCTATCGAAAGTGACCAAAATTGAGAAGGAAAAATAGATTGCCCGAACCACTAGGATATCCTTAATGCTTCTTTTCTCGCCATGCTCGCTATTCTCTGGTCTCATGAGCTCTGGTCCCATCCCCACCACCGTTTCCCCCACTCCTTCGATCATACATTCTTAAAGATAGACAACCTGCAATTGTACGGAAAGCTGTACTGTTTTTTCTCATGATAATATGAAATTCACATAATATTGACATCATTACTCTCCATCGTTGATTATCTCTGTGGAAGAGATCGAAGAACGTTGGACAAGTTACAGTATTTTCTATATGAAAATTATAGTGTAGAAGGAAGAAAGACTTCAGAAAAACATGAGTAATAATTGAATTAATTGAGGAGTCACAATATTCATGACTAGTCATAAAAGTCTTGCCTCAAGAAGATGAAAACTCACGAGTAATTTTTGATTTTCGGCGACCAATATGATTTTGTTTCAGGGCGTATCATCCATTCTTCTGTCAGAATTACAGAAAATTCTTCTAAAATTTCACCAATTGGAAGATTTGTTCTCTGTGATTTCAGTTCAATCCACGTATACGTAATACTAGAATCATGGGGGCTAGTATGGAATGGATCGAGATATTAGTTGAAGTAACATTTTGATAGATCCTAAGGAATTCCGGAATCGATCGAGGAATCACTGCATTCATTACTAGCAGTCGAATTCTAGCCTCAAGAAAATGAACGCTCATGAGTAATTTTTGGCTTCCGTCAACCACCATCGCTGTATTTAAGGATATAATTCTTCCATCAAGAATTAGTTTTCTCCTTTTCTATTCATGTAATTTATATTTAGTAATAATTATTTCGTTTTCTTTAAAAATAAGAACTGTATTCTTCTATCGAGACTTTTTTTGAAGTGAAACTTCTTTTCGGAGGGTACCAACTTTTTTCTCGCGTCACAAAACGAGTGAAAAGTTTTGAGGGAAACGTGGTAGTGGAGTAGTGGGCGAAAAGTAGAAGCAAGAAAGAGGAGAGTGCGTTGGTGGGGATGCCACTCTAGCATATGCTTTAGCGGCGGAGAGGGAAGACGGCAGAGGGGGGGGGGGGATAGGACCTTCGCGTAGAGTGCTACATACATACTGTTTTTTCATTTTGTAATTTTTTTTTTCAATACCCGGAGAGGGTAATATGGGAATTTTTTTAAAAGATTTTTATAAAAATGACCATGCTCCACATCATAATCTTCGCTTTTTAATTCTTAAGAAAATTGCCATTTTACACTTGGCTTTAGATTGAAATATCTCGAAAACAACTCAAAAGTTATCGAGACATGCTGTGAATGAAATTTAGAGGAAAGATTAACGAATAAAATAAGCGAAACTCCGTTTTTCTATGACTCGTAGTTATTAACCCTCCAAGTCCCAAGTCGTAGTAAAACGTAGTTGGGGCTATAGAGTGGGGGACAGCCAATCGCGCGGCGATGTTCGTCGGCCCAGGACCGTACTCGCCGGCGTTTTTCACCCATTTACATGTCATCATATTTTTTGTTGGTTATGATAAAATCTTATTTTGTTGTTACCATTAATAAATTCTATTTCGTGATAACTATAGTGACAGTGTTAGTGCCAGTGTATGTATTGTGTATATTGACGTCATTGAGACCCACATTTTTTTATGTTTTGAAATGTACGGTACTGTTGCCGACGTTCGCGCGCTCGCTTGGAATGGTCCGTGGGTACCCCCACTCTACGTATACTCTACTCGGGAAACTGGTAGGGGAAACGCCCAGGGGTGCTATTCCTGAAGCAATTTAAGAAAGTTAAAATTTTGCTCCCGCTAGGTGACAGCAGTGAGTTTCCGAAAAAAAATTGAGCCGGTTTGAGAACGCATCACTTCTGCCTCTGAATGATAACGGTTATCAATCATCAATCGGCTGTATAGACTGATGGCTGAAGGCCAGCTTCTTTTTCCTTCATCGTGCTGTGGTTTTTGTACAGCTGTCCTCCAGCCATCAGTCTATCCAGCCAATTGATGATTGATAACCTCTGTCATTCAGAGGCAAAAGTGATGCGTTCTCAAACCAGCTCAATTTTTTTTCGGAAACTCACTGCTGTCACCTAGCGTGAGCAGAATTTTAACTTTCTTAAATTGCTTCGGGAATAGCACCCCAGTTCCTTATAGGGTTAAGATATCAATTTTTTGATGAAAGATTCAGGAAGGACGTCCGAGCGCTCATTTATTTGCTATCAGGCCTCGTCCATTGTTTCTGAACTATTCATTAAAAGATTGATATTTCGGAAACTACTGGTTGTAGAAAAACGGCGTTTGGCTTAATTTTTTCGTCAATCTTCCCTCTGAATTTCATTCACAGCATGTCTCGATAAATGTTCAATAGTTTTCGAGATATTTCAATCCAAAGCCAATTGCGAAATGACTAATGGCTTCTGTATCGAAAACAATCGAAGGTACCCGACTATGCCCCTTCGTCCACCATATTATGAGGCTAGCATGAGAATAAAAAAGAAGGAAAAATAAAAATTGACATTTAATAACCCCCGACAAAAAGATCAAAATAGAAAAATTTTAATAAAAATCTGAAATAATTAGTAAAAGTTATATTAGGGAAAAAAGGGAAGTCGGGGACATTCAGAGCATATTTCATGAAGAAATCTGGATGTCCCCCGACTTCCCTTTTTTTCCCTAATATAACTTTTACTAATTATTTCAGATTTTTATTAAAATTTTTTATTTTAATCTTTTTGTGGGGGGTTATTAAATGTCAATTTTTATTATTCCTTTTTTTTTAATTTCCTCTTTATTTTCAGATTCTTCAATAATGCATTTTCTCTTTTTTGATCATTTGTACACAAAAATTTTTCCCGCTCAAAAGACGTATCCCCAATGTCAGCACCAAACGGCAAGGGTGCCAACTCATTATTTTTTTGATTTGCGTGGGGAATTTCAATCTAAGTTACTATTTTCTGAAAAATCATTTCTTTTTTCGCAATTTTCAGAAAAATACGAGTCATATGGCGTTTTCGATTTTCTCAGTTCTACACCGGGGCAGTGTAGAACTAACCTTACCCTAGTGTTTTTGCAGCGGTGGCAATTCAAAAGTTCTAAGCTGTTGAAAAAGAATACATTTGGTGGAAAAAATAAATAATAATAAAGAATAAACGATGGATCGTAATAAATTGCGCAAACTTTTAATTTATGAATTGATGGATTCATCAGAGTCGAGCAGTTTACTCGGCTTTCACAATATTCAAGAAAAAGAGTTCGACAAACCGTTATGTATTGCAGTAACCAGACATTTGAAAATCTAGTGAGAAAACTCGGGTAAGGTTAGTTCTACACTGCCCCGGTGTAGAATTGTGAAAATCGAAAACGCCAATAATCTTTATTAATATATGCCTAGAACCATCTCTGGACAAATCCTTACATTTTGAATCGAAAAGTCCATATTTTTTAATCCGTTTTCAATAAGATAAGGCGTTACAAACGCGTTGTAATACCAATGCATTCCATGCCAAACGCATATACCCCTCTACGTTGCTGTCGGGGGTAAAAATATGGAAGTAAACGTTTTCTTCGAATATCCCGGAATTTCAGCAAGATAGAGCAAGCTCGCACGGATCCTCCTTTATAGAGAGTTTTGAGAGCTACAAGAAAAGATTGAAGCAAAACCGCTCCATCTCGATCAATTTCTTGTGTATTTACAAAAAAACTGATTAGAAAAAATCTATTTGTCTGAATACTTCATAATCGTGAAACAAAGATAATTTGTTAGTGAACAGATAACCAAAATACTATAGGCAGATACTCAGATTCTAAAAGTGTTGTGTTCACGACACAGCTAAATGTGCTGAGCTGTGCTTTTTGCCGTTTCCCTTCGAGATTAACCCCGTATCCTCACTTTTCTCAATTATTATCACTTGTTCATTTGAAAAAATCCGAATAATTTATCGCTATCTATACACAAGCTGGCCTTCAGCCTCTAGCTATACAGCCAATAGATCATGAATTTTCAGATGATACTGGACTTGCGGAAATAATTAGACTTCTGGTGGATATTTCATTCACTATACGCGATTTTCGTTTGATTAGCTCTTCTCTTCATCCAAATTTCAGATTCTTGAGCGAAGAAGCTGTATTATTTAAAGTTTATAAATAATGCAACTTCTTCACTCGAGAATTCCTGGAATTTGAATAAAGAAAAGAGTTATTCATACGTAAGTCCTCATAGTAGATGAAATCCCCACTAGATGTCTAATTTTTTCCGCAAGTCCAATATCATCTGAGAATTCATAAACGGGGAAAATTGAGCGGATTTAAACATGAAAAATAATTTTTGGGGCTCAACGCTCAAGCGACACCACGGGCTCTGAGTCCCAATTGCCAAAGGATTCACTTCAGCTATTTTACTATATCCACAATCTGGATAATTTTCAATACCTTGGGTATGAATAACACTCGGGTTATGAATGAATGGATAGATACGAGTGCACAATTAATTGAAATTTTTTATTATTAAGGCAATAAATTTTCAGATAAAAAAAAAAAAATTTCGATTACATGGTTTGAAAAAAAAAATCTCGATAGAAGAATACAGTTTTTATTCTTAAAGAAAAGAAAATAAACTATTACTAAATATAAATTCTATGAATTGGAAAAAAAATTGAATTCGTGATCGAAGAATACACTGTCTAGTCTTAAATAAAGTGGAGAAAATTATTACAAAATAGAAATCACATGATTTGAAAAGGAGAAAACTAATTCTTAATAGAAGAATACCGAGGGGCTATTCATTTGGAAATCCGGTGACACAGTGATTGCTGATTTCACCTGATTTCAGGGTGATTTCATGCAATCATCGATTTCATGTGATTGCATGGGATTTTTTGGTGATTTCACGATTTCAAATGATTTCAAATTTTCGATTTCATCTATCCAGCGTAAGATGGAGGGATAGGAGAAGGTGAATATGGGTGGGACTTGGGAGGAAAGAAACGCATTATATTAATGCAAAAGGGGTCAAGCATAGTAGTTTTTATAAGGGAGGTGAATGAAGGCATAATGTTATAAGATTGGAACGATGAGACTTGAATAATTTCTTTTTTTATTCATTTGATGAAATATCTATTTATTCAATAAAGTGAATAACAACGTACAATTCATACATTCAACCGAACAATCTGAACTCTACGATTATTAGTAATGAACAAACGTTAAAATTAGAAACTTTTCAAAAAGTCTTTATATATATTTCCATCTATCTCTAAATCGTTCTTGGTAACCACTGTAGTAGTGAAATTCTACCGCAGAGTTTGCTGTTTTGTTTTTTTTTGTTTTTCTCTTGCAGATACTGTCTCAGTCGGTAACGCGTTGTCCCGATACTTCTTTTCACTGAACTTTTTTTTTACCCGAAAAATAACACGCGTAGATATGCCAGCGACGTAGGAGAACTCGCCAAACTTTTTTTTTGTGTATCCAAATCTCACGAGCTGCTGATGTCATGATTTCATGTGACTTCACCGATTGAAAGTGATTTGAGATTTCACCGATTTCATGTGTGATTCCAGTCCTGAGTGACGCAGTGATTTCACAAATGAATAGCCCCTTGGAGAATACAGTGCATATCCTTGAATACAGCGATGATGGTTGACGGAAGCCAAGAATTACTCATGCGCGTCCATCTTCTTGAGGCTAGAATTCGACTGCTAGTAACAAATCTGGTGATTCCTCGATTGATTTCGGAATTCCTTACGATTTATCAAAGTTTTACTCCAACTAATATCTCGATCGATTGTATACTAGTACTCATAACCCTAGCATTACGTATACGTGGAATGAACTGAAACCACAGAGAACAAACCCTCCAGCTGGTAAAATTTCAGAAGAATTTTTCATAATCTTGACAGAAGAATGGATGTTATGTCCTAAAGCAAAATCATATGGGTTGCCAAAAATCAAAAATTACTCGGGGGTTTTCATCTTCTTGAGGCAAGAAAATTATGACTAGTCATGAATATTGTGACTCTTCAATTGATTCAATTATTACTCACGTTTTTCTGAAGTCCTTCTTTCTTTTACACCGTAATTTTTATATAAAAAACACTGTAACTTGTCCAACGTTCTTCGATCTCTCCGACAGAGATAATCAACGATGGAGAGTAACGATGTCAATATTAGGTGAATTTCATATTATCATGAAAAAAAACAGTACAGCTTTCCGTGCAATTGCAGGCTGTCTATCTTTAGCTACAATTGTTCATTCAGTAGTAAATAGTTGGTTCATTGAATATAAAAACCTGGTCGCCTTAAAAATATAATGATTGGGCGAAATTTCATAGAGTTTCGTTAGGGAAAACGTATTCTTGTGACAAGCTTTTACATGACGCGATCCCAGTGAATGAAAATGGTCCCAATTCAATGCAGTATAATCGCAAATTGATATCAACAGCCGTTAATTAATCATATCTTTTCATAACGTCTCCGCCATTCTATGATAGAATGGAATATATTTCTCAACGGAAATAATCTTTTGCATGTCATATTGAATTTCTTGTAAGGAGAAGATCGTTGCCCCCAACCAATTCATATTTTTTAATTATCAGTCCTTATACTCTTGAAAGTAATACATATTAGGTCCTCAACGGAATCATAAGTTTTACATTAATTTCGGAGAATCTTCGGTCAAATAATTCATCGCTCTATCAAAAAAGAAATAACCTTCATTGAAATGAACAACGTTGTGTTCAACATTCTTCGATCCAGTACGGAGATCTGCACGGAGAAAAAAAAGAGTTATACATCTTATTTTCACATAGGAAAAATTCCTATGTTAACATAGGGATCTTTACTAGCTCAATATAGAAATAATTCCTATGGAGCATAGAATTTTTTTCTATGTTACATAGATATTTTTCCTATATTACATAGGAAAAATACCTAAGTAACATAGGAATTATGCCCATGTTTTTATGAGAATTGTTATCATAGGAATATTCCAATGTTAACATAGGATAAATTTCCATAAAATAGAGGGAATATACCTATAAAAAAATGGGCATTTATCCTATTTTTCCATAGGACTAGTGACTATAGTGACATATAGTACGGGAGCCCACGACCAAAACCATGTCTCATCGCAACCCGGACAAAATCTTATGGAAAAGTTAGATTATAAGATTCTGAATCCAACTGGATGGACAGGAACGCTCTAAAGTGTCACAGCTTCACGTCAGTCCATTTCTGCTATATCAAAAAAAAAGGCAGCTGGTTTTATTACAATCTGTCTGATATCAGAAATGTACTAAGATTTTGTCATTATATTGTGAAAAGGTTCGTTTTCAGACATTTTGCGAGTCACATTTAGCCTGAACACATTTTCAAAAGTGTCAACAAATTTTGCCGTAGTGTATCATAGCAACCCGAATCAATTTTTTTTTGAATTTTTCGTATTGCCATCACGATTATCAAAATACTGTCTTCAGATATTTTCTATGTCACCTATCAATTTTAAGGCCTGTTTCATCCGACTTAATTCTGATTATTTGATAAAAATTGAGGAAAAAATTCACAGAAGCTGCACGCATGATCCGAGGGGGTTGAAAATTTTGCAGGGGATTGGGGAAGTGGTTCCCAATGTGGGAAAAATTGAGAACTTGAAAAGGCAACCCCTCCATTTTAGCTAAAGATTGATAAAACCGTTTGATCTTAACTTTTCAAAAAAATTGTGAAAAAATTCAGGGAACTTGCACGCATGATCCAGGGGGGGTTGAAAATTTTCCAGGGGGTTGAGGAGGTTGTTCTCAATACTCGAAAAATTGTGAAAATAAAAAGGCAGCCTTTTATTTTTGAAAATACACAAACAAAACCATTTAATTTTACGTTTTTAAAAAAAATTAAAAAACAATTCAGGGAAGCTGCACGCATGATACGAAAGCATTGAAAATTTTTGAAGGGGCTCGGGAGGTGGTTAACAATACGCGGAAAATTGTAAAAATATAAAGGCGGTCCTTGATTTTCGGATATAAATAATTAAAACCGTTTAATCTTACGTTTCCTTAAAAAAAATTAGGAAAAAAATCAGGGAAGTTGCACGCATGATCCGGGGGGGGGGGGGGGTTGATAATGTTAAGGGGGGTCGGGAAGGTGGTTCTTAATATGCGGAAAATTGAGAAAATGAAAAGCAGCCCCCGATTTTTGAAAATAAATCAATAAGACCTGTAAATCTAGAGTTTTCTCCGAAAAATTTATAAAAAAATTCAGGGGAGTTGCACGCATGATTCAGGGGGGCTAGAAATTTTCATGGAGATTGGGGAGGTGGTTCTTAATATGGAAGAAATTGAGAACCTGGAAAGGCAACCCCCAATTGTTATTTAGAAATTGATAAAACCGTTTAATCTTAAGTTTTATCAAAAAAAATTATTAAAAAAATTAAGGCAATCGCACGCATGATCCGAGGGGGCTGGAAAATTTTTACGGGGATTGAACAGGTGGTTCTCGATACGCGTAAAAAATAAAATAAAAAAGCAGCCCTTGATTTTTAGAAATAAAGGAATGAAACCTTCTTTCTCCAAATTTTTTGCAAGTTATTCAGGAAAAAATTCAGAGAGAATGCGCATATGATCTGAGGGGGCTGGAAATTCCCAAGGGGGTTGGGGAGGTGACAGCCTACGAAAATTCAATACGTAAAAATTGAGAACCTAAAAATACAACCTTAATTTTCATTTGAAAATTGATAGAAATGTTCATTCTGGAGTTTTCTCAAAAAAAATTGCAAAAAAATTCAGGGGAGCTGCACGCATGATCCGAGGGGGCTGAGAATTTTTCTAGGGGCTGCGGACGCTGTTCTCAATACGCGCAGGATTGGGGACATGAAAAAGCAGCTCCTGATATTTGTAACTAAATTAATAAAATCGTTTCTCTTCAGTTTTTGTGTGAATAATTTAGGAAAACAATTCGAAGAGAATGTGCGCACAGGATCCGAGAGGGATGAATATTTTTCTGGGGTTGGGGGAGGTTGTTCTCAATAAGAGAAAAGCTTAGAATCAAGAAAGGCAGCCTTTGATTTCGTGGGAAAATTCAATAAAATTGTTCAATTTTAATTTTCTTCCGAGTAATTTAGAAGGTCATTCAGGAGGGTCGCACGCACGATCAGAGAGTGCTGGGATCATAGGCTGAGATAGAGCAAGTGCCTCTCCAGCCCCCACCAAAATTTCCAACCCCCTCGGATCATGCGTGCAGCTCCATGGAATTTCTTTTCATTTTTTTCTGAGAAAAATCAAGATTAAACGATTTTATCAGTTTATTTTCGAAAATCGGGGACTGCCTTTTCATTTTCCCAATTCTTCGCGTATTAAGAACCATCTCACTAGTCCCCATAAAAATTCCCAGTCCCCTCAGATCAAGTGTGCATTCCCTCTGAATTTTTTTCCGAAATTATTTACAAAAAAATTGAAGAGAGATGGTATTATTAATTTATTTTCAAAAATCACGGGCTATCTTTTCATTTTCCAAATTTATCGCGTTTTGAGAACTACCTCCACAACCCTTATAAAAATTTCCAGCCCCCTCGGATCATGAATGCAGCACCCCAAAATTTTTTTCCAATTTTTTTTGAAAAAATCCGAGATTAAATAGTTTTATCAATTTATTGTCATAAATCGGGGCTGCTTTTGAATCATCCCAATTTTTAGCGTATTGAGAATCACCACCCTAGCTGCCACCAAAATTTCAAACTTCCTCAGATCATGTGCGCATTCCCACTGAATTGCTTCCGAAATTGTTTGCAAAAAAATTGAAAAGAAACGGATTTATCAATTTATTCCTGGGAAATCAAGGGCCTTTCTATTTTCCCTACTCTTCTCGTCTTGAGAACAGCCTCCACAACCCCCACAAAAATTTTAAACCCCCTCAGATCATGCTTGCAGCTCCCCTGAATTTTCTTCCAAGTATTTTCGAGAAAACTTAAGATTAAACAGTTTTATTAATGTATTCTCCAAAATTAGGGGCTGCATTTTCATTTCTCCACTTTTTCTTATATTGAGGACCACCTCCTCAACCCCTACAAAAGTTTCCTAGTCCCTCAGATCATGTGCGCATTCTCTCTGATTTTTTTCCGAATTATTCACAAAGAACTTGAAAAGAAACGGTTTTTTGTACCTAGGGAGCGAAAAACGAAGTTTCTAACCTCGCTTCGCTCGGTTAAAAACGTCGTTCCTCACTCCCTTCGGTACAAAAAATGTTACACGCACCATAGAAATAAAGAAGTCAATTGCGACAAAAAATTGGCACCCTCGCTTCGCTCGGGTGGCCATTTTTGTCGCAAATAACTTCCTTACTTCCTAGGTACGTAATATACTATTTTCTCACTCATGCCCAAATTCCCGTCTTTTTCAGACCGCCTGGCGGCTGAAATTCGGTACTTTTCTGTATTGGTAGGGCAGCGGCGCCACCAGTCTGAGAAAAATCTTTTCACAGGCTGCTCAAACTGCCTAGGCTGAAAAAAGACTTTTCTCAGACCGGATCCGTGAAAAAAGGGTCGTGTCTTAAGCCAAACCGAGCAGTTGCATGCTTCTTCGGTGCATTACTTAGGTGACGTCACTGTTCCCAGCCGAATATCGAGTGTACTTTCGGATGTATAGTCAATAGAATACCCCTAAGCCATATAGACTGTTACTATCCCTTACATACACTGAGAAAAAAAAAGTGGTAAAAAATATCAAATATTAGTTTCATTGATTCTTAAAACATGTTTCTTTTGAAATAATTGAAGGTGTTGTTGGATTTTGTTCATTCAAACAGTCGATTCATATGAATGAATGAAATTTAGTCAAGTCAAATAGTTGAGTTATTTAGATGAACAAAATTCAATAAATTGAACACTTTTTTCAATTATTCCAAAAACATATTGGCTAAGGATCGATGAAACAAATATTTAATACTTTTGATTCTTTTCTTTCTTCTCAGTGTATGACTCCATTGATATCGATGAATTCACCAAAGTAACATTGCAAATTATCAAAGAGATATGATTTTTGAAGACTGCAATTTACTTATTATTAATTAACAAATGTTTTATTGATGAGTTTATTATTATTTAAGTATCTCTTTTCAATTAATTGAAACGAAATTATTTGGAAATATTTTAGCGCATTCAATCTGGAAGATTTCCTACAATATTAAAAACCGTTACAACTGCCAATGACTTTTTCTGTGTTCCAAAATCCTTTTTACTGCAAAATTCCGAAACATTCCTGTATTTTTCAGTTTCTAGTTTCCATTATAGTTTCTTTCTTTGTTTTTTTTTTTTTTCATTCAATTTTTTTTTTGTTTGAATGGGGGGGCTCCCCCCCCCCCCCCCCCCTCCACCTAACCCCACTCTCCCTTTTTGGGCATTCGTGAAAGAAAATAGTATATGTCATTCGGCTGAAAACCTCGGGCTTCTCAGATTGTCGTTCAGTTCGCGCACTCGGCATGGTAGGGGGACGAGGCTCGCCGAAGGCTGCTCGTGCTGCGAACTGAACGACGATCTGAAAAACCCTCGGTTTTCAGCCTCATGACATAATATACTATTATTAATTTATTTTCGAGAATGAGGGGCTGCCTTCCCATTTTCGTAATCTTTCGTGTACGGAGAACTACCTTTCCAACCCCCTTAAAAATTTTCAAGCCCCCCGGATCATGCGTGCAAGTTCCCTGAATTTTTTTACAATTTTTTTGAGAAAAGTTAAGACTAAACGGCTTTATTGTTTTTTTTTATTATTTCATCTCCGCCGTTCACTCACATGGCACAGTGCGCGGGCCACTCAGCGGTACAGTCACCGCCGAAAGTTTCAGCCAGCGGCTGTTAGGATTCGCGGCCAGATTCAGTGACATTCATTTCATATGTCTCAATTTGACATTTTTATAATTTTCAAGAATCTAAAAGTTGTCTGATTAGCAAGATGGGACACTGAATTTGTCTGATTTCAACTTTTTCTATATATGGGCAACCTATTTTATCATGTCCACCCGTTTTCAGACAGATTGCTATGATACCGGTCGGTAAAATTCTTTGACATTTTCAAAAATTTCTCAAAATGAAAAATGCTCAGATTTTCTTCTGAAAAATGACTTTCTCGCATGAACTAGCTCGAATCTACTGATAAAACGGGTTTTCAGACGGGTTGCTATGATGTTTTTTTTCAAAATGGTCTGACTATGACCAACATGGTCCTCTATGGACGTCTGAAAAACATCTTTTCAGTGTATTGGATTCATCATTCAATAATATTTCAAAAATCAGACAGATTGTTATGATACAGGTCGGCAAAATTTGTTGACATTTTGGGAAAAGCGGCCAGGTCAAAGGTGACACGGAAAATTTCTGAAATTTGGATTTTTTGGTTCCGGGTGATCATATCTATCAAGGCTATACGTTTTTGGCCGGGTTGCTATGATGCAAAAATCTTGGTCGTGGGCTCCCGTACTAATAGTAAACATCCCTATCTTAACATAGGAATTTTTCCTATGTGAAAATAAGATGAATAACTATTTTTTTTTCTCCGTGTGGTGCTCGGGAATACAGAAAGTCTGATTCTTCCTCCAAGAACTTCTCTACTAGGACAAATCAGTCTTATTTTCTTGAGCTAATCATTCATGAATATCCATATAATACACAAGTTATCATCGCAATTGAGGGCTTTCTCATTACGATAGTATTTTCAACTTGTGTCAGTCAGTTCATTATTCCTCGAAGCTGTTTTCAAATAGGTGTAAATTCAACATTTACCTGAATCAGTCATCTTTATCTTCCCCTGGTTGATAAAATTCTTCGGCCAAACTCTTCATATTTTCGTCGATCTCCTGAAATACTCGAGTAGAATCCATCAAAATATCTTGTTCAAGCCCCGAATTTCTTTGAACAACCCTTCATTCAATTCTTTCGAGTCCAGAATTTCTTTGGGTTGAATTAAATATGATTGGTCGAAATGCGTGGATATCTTGAGTCAAGAAACTTGATTCTACTCAGCGGAAATACTTTTCCTCACTGAGACATACTCAAATTTACACTCATATTCAGTGGTCTGTTCCCAAGAAAGTAATTTTCTCAGAAGCAACTCTCCTCTATCCAATATATTCACAGTCTAAAATATATTTTCTCGGCACAAGAAATTATGTTTCTGGTAAATCAATACTTTTTCTCTCAGTGTACTTGACTCATTATAATTTACTCGAAAAAATGATTAAGCTATTTCAAAGTCTTTCACAATTTGTCCAGTTGCAATTTGATAAATTTTAAAATTGAATATTTTTTTTTTTAATTCTGGGGGCCTCGCCCCCAGACCCCGGCCGGGGGCGTCGCCCTCTGGACCCCTACAAGGGTCTTCGCCCCTGGACCCCTTCTTGTTTCATTCGCTATTGGTACACTAGATTAACAATCAAAATGAATTGTGAAGAATTACAAGTACGAGGGGAAGCCTATTAAATTCATTTTAATTGTTAATCTAGTGCACTTGCATAATATATTATAGCCATCATCACAATACGCTATATTGGTCCAATGCCTCGTTTCTCTTCAATTTTTTGCATTAAGGATGTTCCCAAACAAATCACTTTTCTATAGATTTTTCTGAAACTTGGCATACACACAGTCAAAAGTGCCCTTTATATATAGAAATTTATTTGAATAGTCCGTGCGGGGGTTAATTTGGAGATATTAACAACTGAAATTCGTATGTTTAACATGTAAACCCACTCCCGATCAATGATTTCACACACATTTTATTAAATTTCAAGAGTAATTTTCTATTAATTTTTCTAAAAAACTGAGAATCAGTAATTGAAGATATAAGAAATATTTTTCTGTGAAGATAATCAAAGCAAGCGGTATTAGTTTTGTTATAAATTTTCGTCAAAGTCAAGTACTTTTGTTGGTTTTCACGGTTATTTTAACTTCTGCGCATATAAATGGCATTTTAAACTTCTGCGCATGAAAATGGCAGGGAAAGGGAACACTGTCTCAACCATATATTATTTTATCTATAGTACTTTACATAGGGAAATCTTTTTTAAAGTTGAGCTCCGCGGGTCCTTGGGAACCTCCTTAATTTGTAATGTTCAATACATTGCACTTTTAATTTGTTATATGAAAATTATTTTGTGCTCCAAACACTTTTTTTTATTATTTGGCTCACTTATTCATCAAGATAGTAGTAAAAAAAAACTTGAAAAACTCTCTCTCCTGATGATACTATATTACCATCCATTTTGCTCTATCTCGTTCATTTACCGAGATATCGACGAAAAACTAAAAAAAACTCTTTTTATTTCATACTAATGTCATACTTTATCCAAATTTTTGTCATACTTCAATGAAGTTTAACTATCTTACTTTGGTATTTATGATAAAAATCTCTTTATCCACATAGATACCCCACCCTATTAAACCCCCTTTTAGTCTCACGCCCCGTATATTTGTATAATCTAGAGAATTTATTGATAATTAGAATGAGTAAAATACCTCTATAGATACGCATTTCAACTCTACTACTCTCCATTTTATCTGAATTTTATTATCATATTTTAAAACACTTATATATATGCGCATTTCAAGTTCACAACTCTTCATTTTATCCAAACTTCATTGACATACTTCAATAAAGTTCAATACATTCATCTCAATATTTATGCCAGAAATCCTTATCCCCCCCTAGATACTACATCCTCATACACCCCCTATATTCTCGGTAAATAAACGAGAGACATCGGTTGTTATATTTGGGATGACGATAAAATTTTCTCAATTTTTCGCGATGATTACAGTCAATAATGGAAATTTGATCATATTAGGCAAACCGAAAAAAATCAACTCCATTTATTTACATTATGATCATTATCATCTTTAATGTATTAAGTCTCCTCAATTTGGCTTTCATAGATTTTACTTTTTTTTCCAGCAGTTACAAATTTCATTTAGCAGACAAAACAGACTTGATGTCTTTTTTTTTCCTCGAAATTCATTTTTGAGATTTTTATGAGATTTCACTTTCTCAAATTTGGGTAAAGTATGACAGAAGTTTGATAAAGAGTATGACATTAGTATGAAATAAGTAGAGTTTTTTTTTAGCTTTCCGAAAAAATGGATAGTAATATGGTATCATCAGGAGAAGGAGTTTTTCAAGTTTTTTTTTTACTACTATCTCGATAAATAAGTGAGCCAAATAATAAAAAAAGTGTTTGGAGCACAAAATAATTTTCATATAACAAATTAAGTGTGCAATGTATTGAATATTACAAATTAATGCAAAAAATTGAATAGAAACGAGGCATTGTACCAATATAGCGTATTGTGATGATGGCTATAATATATCATGAAAGTGCACTAACAATTGATTAACAATTAAAATGAATTTAATAGGCTTCGCCTCGTACTTGTAATTCTTCACAATTCATTTTAATTGTTAATCTAGTATACCAATAGCGAATGGAGCAAAGGAGGGGTCCAAGGGGCGAAGCTCCCGGCAGGAGGCTGGGAGCAGAGTCCCCAGAATTCAAAATAAAATAAAAAAAGTAAAAAAATTCAATTTTTAGAATTATATGAGTGCAACTGAACAAATGGGTTTGTGAAAGACTTTTCAAATAGTTTCATCATTTTTTCGGGTAAATTATAGTGCGTCAAGTAGGAATTTAAATAATTCACAGTTCAATTGCGGGTATCGATCCTTTGACTTGCCAATTCTTAAAAATTTCATTTAGCAAACAAAAACCGACTTGATGTCTTTTTTTTCGAAATTCGTTTTTGAAATTTCGATAAGATTTCGCTTTTTTTTTGTATGCTTCAAATAGTCAAATTTCCATTATTTATAGAGATAATTGCAAAAAAAACTGAAAAAACTCTTTTCTAAATGCCAAATTACTCTATTCATTTCGCACAATCTCGTTTATTAACCAATATATCCATAAAAAAAAAAACTTGAAGAGTTTCCTCCTGACTCCAAATAATCAATCATTTCTCTCTATCTCATTTATTTACAATCATCAGAAGATTCTTCACTGTTCGTTATAAGCTTGTAAATTGTTCAGAATTGGCAAGTCAAAGGATCGATACCCGCAATTGAACTGTGAATTATTTAAATTCCTACTTGATGTATCTATGTAGAAAATTTTCCAATCGCATTGGCCCATAATCCCAAGAGTATAAAGTGTAAGTTTTTAAGAGTTTACAAAAGTCATTCATAGTTTATTGTGAAAGCAAGAAAAAAAATAGCGAGTTCTTTGTGTTGAGAAGGGGGGGAGGGAGGGGGTAATAGGCAAGCACATGCTCAAGATTATCAAACATCTGTGAAATTAATTATTATTATATTTTGTTTACTTTTTTTTCAAGTGAAACTTGAAAAACTTTTTAGTCTTTTTATTATTGATGAGAAAGAGAGAGAGAATAATTGGATGCAAAAAGAGAAGAGAAGTGAATTTATTCAAATTTTTGTAATCATCTTTTCGTGTTTTTTTTCTAAATTTAGAGATTAAATAAAAATCTTAGTTTCATTCCAGAGAAAAAAGAAACAGAAACTTATACATTACCTTTTCTTCAAAATCATAAATGTAGATACGTGGTCACGCACACGAGAGTTTAGCTTTGAAAAAAAAGAGGAGAATAAATGGAGAAATTTAAAGATATAATGTGTACAACAGAGAATGGAAGTGAGGAAAACAGCAAGAGAGAGAGAGAGAAGTTATAATTACAGTGATGAAGGTGGAAAGTGGAGAGATAGAAGAGAATTTTCAAATATTCAAGATTAATAGATAATGGAGAATTAGACATACGGAGATTACAGATTCGAATAGAAAAAAAAAAGTAAAAAAAAACAATTTGATATTATATAGATAAATATGGTTATACTACAGCCCTCGAACGGTTTTATCATTTATTATATATATTTAATTTTTTGTAATTTCTCATTTTCTTTTTTTTTTTTTACTTTTAATCCTGGTTAACTTTATGTGGATACCTGAAACACCGTCACTATTGCCCAGAGTAACGAGTCAAAGTTTTTTCTATCGCACTCGACGTCAGAGCTGCCTTTCATCGTTTCACGGAATTTGCAACCGAACAGGTTCATCCCGAGAATACTACAACACAACGAAACGTGCGATATACAATTTCTCTCTCCTTATTTAATAACTTGTAATTTTTTAATAAATCAATTTTTTTTTTCATTTTCTCATGTAGTCTGCATTGTAGCGTTGGTTTCATCTCGAAGATGGTGTCCTCAAGAATAGTCTTTCAATTCATTACTCATTCAACTGTGCGAAACGTGAATCCATTGGATTTCCCTAATCTGATTGATTCTCATCAAGAATTTAGGACTTTTATTGAAATTTAATTTTGACAAAAATGAACATATTTCATGCTCAGAATTCCCTCCAGGTCAATTATTCACAGAAAAGTTTGAAATTTGATGGATTAATTTTTTCAGTGATTTTTCCTCTTGAATCAGGATGGCGCGTATCTTACGTGAATAATCGAGATACGGAAAAAAGTCAATAACGAATTTACTCGTCTCTAAAAGAAGAGCCTATTTTCGAGTAAACTCCAATTAAAGATTTAAATTCGGTGGAGGGATAGAAATAGGTTCGAGACTTGCGTGGATATTATTTTGAAAATCAAAATTCTTTAGAAATTTTTGAGACTTATAAAAAAAAATCCTTTGAAATTTTTTCTAAGTCCAATTTCTTTTGGCGACAGTTGCGTTAGAATCTTTAGAAAGAAATCGAATCATTTCTTGTCACTTTATTACTGTATCGCTGCTGATAACAGCTTGAAGAGCAGAAAGGCAATCAATACAATCACGTTTCACAGCCTCAAACTATTAAAAATCAAAATACTTTTCCTGAGAGCACAATTTTCGCTGTTACCCTCGCGCACACCATACGCAGCCTGTTTCAAAGAACTTTATTCCAAGCGCTTTCTACAAAACCAATGCTCACAAATCATTATTTTTTTTTCTCTGAATCTTTCTTTTTTATCTCAAATATTTCTTTCGAAATACACATGAACGGTTGAAAAATCGGTCTGTGAATGAAAAAATAAGAAAACAGAATGGAAAAAAAAGTAAACTCCTGCCACACAAATGCTGAATGCACAGAATTTCATTAATGGGTGCCTGAAGCTACGTACTCGTTCTTTGAGTGGCCCGAAAAGAGTTGGGGAAAAAAATGAGAGAAGAAAGTTGGGGAAAAAAACGAGAGGAAAAAGTAATAAAGCGACTCGCAAGCGACCTCATTGGAGACATTTCGAGCAGTTTCACGGGAATGATACACTTGCCAAGCTTGACTAAATAATATTGACGACAAACAACATCGAGGTATGTCGCGCATCAGAGTCACTCTCCAAGTACAATAATGAAACATAATGTGGAACATCATAATTTCGATTGGAAAATTAAAAAAATAATTATTGATTGATAGATCAATAGAACGAGGATCAACATTTAAATAAACTTACGTCACTAATACATATTTGATATGCTTACATGACTTTTGATGTGAAGGAGATTAATTAACTTCTGAAGTTTATGAAGAGAATAGATGATCAGTAAAAAAAAATCCTTAACAAATGTAAATTCCCAACATTTCGTGACTCAAAAAATTCACACACAGGCACTTTTCGCGTTTGAGCAAATGAATATATAAACAATAAAATAAATGAACAGTAAAAATTAATTTGAATAAAAAATGATAAAAATAATCGATATACTTCGTCTAATGACAGATCATATTCTCCTGAGCAATGTAAAGAAGCACCATGCACACACGTAATAAATAATTCATACTAATGAATATATAGTTCGATGCCTCAAGCCATTACGAAGAACCAAAAGAGAATTTAAAATAAATAAAGTGACAATTGAAAAAACAAATTGTCATGTTAATTCAATTTCTTTTCTTTCTCGTAAACGTGCCAACAATTACCATCATCATCACTGTTCATATTCCACCGTCAGCGTCGTGTACCATAATGAGAATTTGAAGGGGGAAAAAAAGAACGAATCTCCAGAAAAAATTTGAATATAATTATCAAACAGTCCTCAGCTACTTCCGACGAATAATTATCACTACACTGAGAGAAAAAATTGTTTTTGTAGTAATAATTGAAAGTGGTAGATAAACATATTTGCACGAAAAGTCAGTAATGAAGTAATAAAAAGTGAGTGCCAAAATTTCGTGGATAGGTATTATCTTATAAATGTATTTGAAAAAAATGAATTCAGAGGAAAATGACAAGAGATTTTTTTTGTAGAGAAATTTCTGCCCTCCAAAAAATATTCCTCGCTAAATCCGCCTAAATCTCATTTTTTCAGGATATTTCAGAAATAATCTCCATGTGACTTTTCACTTGCAACGAAAATAAACAAAAAAATGTTTTTTTTTTAGATTAAAAAAAAAATGGTCAAGGTCTTTGCTAGAATAAACCATCGGAATTTCTCTCAGTGTAGTTTAAAAAAAACCTGTTACTAATTCCTGCTTCAGATTATTCATTTTTTTTTATTTCCTTAACACTGCTTTACTTTCATTTTTTTTTATTGGAGAGAGGGCGCATTTGCACTAGACCGATGTTTCGACCAAATATTCAAAAAAATATATATCCATATTTTCTTTACATTCATTATTTTATGAAATGAAAAATTCACGTGAATTTACTGTGATCATTTATTATCCCTCAGAAATAATTGAAAATGTTTGCAAATAATTGTGAAATCAAGATAATTAAATTAATGAAAATAATAAATATAAACCGGCTTCAGCGAAACAGATCATTCGACAGATATTCATAAATATATAATATGACGATTAATTGATGTAAATGAAAACAGCAATTTTCCATTATTTTCTTTTTTCTTATGTTTAAAATTTTTCTCTTTCTTGATGTGACTTACCTGAATATGAAAATGAAGAGTACAAGAAGTGAGAAGAATACAGCAACATTGTCCATCGTACGTAACATAACGAATAATTGACGTCTCAAATTTGGCATAAAGCGTACGAGTTTTAGGATTCTTAGTAGACGAAATGTACGTAATACACTCAAACCAGAACTACTACTACCACCACGGTCGTCTTCAGTTAATGGCTGACAAAGCTCCACAACACTGTTGGAAATTTCATTAATAATTTCATTATCTAGTTTAATTATGATTAATATAACGTAAGATGGTATTTAAGTCTGATAAATTGATAATTAGTTGGTATGTAAATTACCTCAGTATAACGACGATACCATCGAAGACATTAAAGCCATTTGATACATATCCAAAAGGACCCTCAGAAATGACTTTGAGAAGCATTTCAACAGCGAATACAGCTGAGAAAACGATGTTACTTATCTCCACTATTACCGTCAATTCCTGCGGCTATGTTGTTGATATTTTACATGAAACAGGAAATATATATGACGTTAAAAATATTAGTGAGAACAATTTGATACTAATGCAGAGTCCATTCACGCAGTGATTGTTTTTATCTAAATTTTTGACACTAAAGGAGATGGAGAAATTTAGCTTCTTTCTTATTTTTGATTATAGACGATCTGGAAAAATTCATGGTTCTTTGCCAAATATTGACATCTGCCGAGCAGATTGAAATGGATTTAGGAAAATTAAACTCAGTTTGGATTATTTTTGATGGAACTTGAAAAATAAAAGGATTTAACCCGCTGAGGTGAATACGCCACTCGTCACTCTCTCTCGCACATGCATTACGATCTCCTTCCCCCACTCTGATATTCGACGGCTGTTATTCACCTAAGAGAGTTAAAGTATTGGAGCAGATTTGGGACTTTTTCTCTTGACTTGAGTCTTTAACGCTACCAAGGAAGATTGTCGCAAACTGCAACAGATTCAGATCCACCTTGTCAATATCTAGATCTGACGAGCAGATTCGAGCGCATTCAGAGAAATCTTGATGAGTCCAAGTGAAATCCAAAAACTAAAATAAAGTGTTAAGGAATTTCAGAATTTTCACCGAAAGCATTGCAGTGAATTTAAGCAGTTTGCAGCAAATTTGGTTAAATCCAGATGAACTTGCGTGAAACTCAAAAATTTGAAGGAATTGTTCAAAAAATTTTGTCCTAGTCAAATTTTTCCAAACTCCCTTGGATTTCAAAATAATTAAAAAAAACTGAGCTCAGAGCGAAAAAATAAACTCATTCTGCTCAACTAATGCACAAATAATGGTAGTGATAGTTTACCTGATTGTGATACTCAATTCCCATGCTCAATGTATTAATAAGTATAGCCAGTAATATACCCTGCTGAAAATATTTGTGCTCAACTAATTTCTGTATCCAAGTACGTATGCATCTCAATCCACAAATAACAAAATTTCCAGATGAAATAAAAAAACTTTGGAATTTTGATGATGATTCACGTTGTTCCGTAACAGCATTATCTGGCCAGTGTGCTGGTTGTTCATGTATGTCACAGTAGCATGTACATATATCTGGATCATCGAGGCTCTGACCTCGATCATCGCGAAAATGGCTTCTATCAGTTATTCCTAGATTGAAAGAGTAGAAGGACAACGATGTAATGTTTTATACGAGGTACACAAGCACTGAGAAAACTTTTCGCTTCGAGAATAATGAAGTTGATGGATTTCTGAAATTGTAGCGATTGAAGGTCGAGTGAATTTCCGGTACAGATTTCCATCCAATTGTTTTTTAGATGTGTTGGAAAGAATCCGGTAGGTGAATGAGACGAACTGATTTCTCCAATTTCTCTACATGAATATTTCTGCTTTTATGGAAGATACCCAAATTTTTGATAAGATCACATTTGTAGAGCAAAGAGGGACCTATAGAAAAGGTCCTTATGGAAAATTGCGTCTTTTTATTTTTGATAAACTGACTAAGAAATGTAGCAGTGGAGAAGAAATAGATAAATCAAAAAATAATATGCAGTTTATTTTGAGAATAACTTGAGAGCGACGAGGCTCAGGAGAATTTATCAAGAGACCGGAAAATTCTCTACAGAAAAAGATTCTTGGGAATTTCCGTTAACACGCTCGTTCCCGAGAGTTCAGCAGAAGAAACTCCAATAAATTTTTCAATCATCCTCCCTCATCACTTCATTATTGATTTCGCCACTTTTATATTTGGCATTGTGGTCACAATTTCTTCATTTTCAACATAAACTACACTAAATCCATCAACTTCATGATTTGAAGGGAAACAAATGTCAGTCAATGTGAATTAATCAATGTTGAATATATTATTCTTGTTTCCAAGGTATAAAGTAACCTTTGGCAAGTGAATTGAGAAACGAGTCTCGTCCCAATTGGCCAGTTGGCAGTGCAGCACCTAGAGCACCACTGAGTGCCAGCAATTCCTGGCAAGTCATAGCTTCACTTGTACCCAATTCTGCCTGAAACTGTAATAAATACAACTTTCATGATACCACAGTTTAATACCCTTTCTTTTTTACTTTCAAAACAATTAATGTTTATGATATTGTGCAGATTGTCATGGAAATTAATGATTGTTAGAGCATACTTGACTGATGTGATTAGTTGGAGCTGTAGACCATACGTTTCCATCTCCAGTTTGCGTCATTTTCTCACTGGAACAAATGTTACGCTCACCAGTGGCTGGCTGGCCAATTGATCCTGGTAATGTATTAACACTACCACCATGAAGCATTACTACGTCACTGAACATGACACTGCTTCTACGACGATAATGGGTACATGGTGGACTCAGTAGTGCGTTGTTTGACTGAATAATAATAGAGAGAAGAAATAAAGTTTTTATTATAGTGTGATTAATCGATTTTCTCTTGAGAAAAAGATTTTCTTCCTTTTCATTAGAGTAAGAATAATGGTTTCTAGCGAAACAGTGAAGGTAGATAATTCTAAAAATCACAAAGAGTTTATATCCTGAATATCTCGGAGACTATTGGACTTGAAGGAATTTCTCAAGAGAGTTTTTTTTAATGAGAAATTCAATTCTGCATGAAAAAAGTTTCTCAACGAATTTCGCACGCGTTTCTACGATATTTTCAACATACTCTACTGCAGATAATTTTGACTTAAATTCCTTCATCCACAATCACTAAACAATTAATTAAGAAGAGATAATGAACCTCAGGCGATGTTACGACGTTATTTTCACTGGTGCCATTGTTTGAGGCAGTTGGTAAACGATGAATACTGGCACGATGACTACAACACTGATGTAAAGACACATCGGTTTCTGAAACTTCTGGACTCGCACGTGGTGCTAAATTTCCACGTGTTATTATATTCTCACAGAGCTCACTTGAGATATGGCGTTCACCTGATTCCATTGTTGTTAGCTGACGAGGACATCTACCGTGATGTATGCGACGATCTGTCATGAATAAAAATGATTTATGATTTTTATTTAATGCTCACTTTGGAAAATCTGCATTGTATGCTGTTTATTATCTAACTTTTCATCTCAATTGTCATGATTTATTATTTGATGATTTTATGATCATTTGAATCATGCAATTGGAAATATTATAATTGAAATTTAAATTGCATAATTACTCAAGCAATGATCCTTATTTCGATAATATTGATTATAAATTAATTAATTATGTGATTCAATGTGCTAATATCATAAAGAAGTTATCAATATTGGCAACTGTTAATTCCACAGTATTTACTCATCATGACAGTTGTTTGCTATGTCGCTCTAATAACTGAGAATTTCTTCGGGAAAAAAGTGAACTCTCGAAACTCGTGTTATCAAAGTTATGGAGAGCCACGCCCGATTTTAACTTTTTTCATTTGAGGAAATACTGATTATTTATAGTCAACTTCTCACGATTCGTTTGATCAATAAAACTTTGTTATTCTGTTCTTTGGAATGAATGAAAAAAAAGGGACAGTTGATGGGAAATATATTAGTGTGAATAAAAAGGGAGTAACTATTGTAGAAACAATAGTTATTCCAGGTGAGGTATTGCATAAATCATTGAAATGATGATTTTCAACCGTGCTCGTTTTTCTTTTTGTGAGATGCTCATAATTTAAGTTGTTCGAAATTATAGCTGCGGAACGCCCCAAATTTGTCAGAAATGACGGATTTACGGGGAAACTTTGGAGTTAATAGATTGGACACTTTTAATAGAAAAAACAGTATTTCTCGGATCGCTGCAAGAATTGGAACGAAATTTTCGAACAACTAAGAGAGAATGGAGCTCTGAAGCAAAATGATCCAGATTTTTTTTTCGTTTTTGAAGAAGGACTTTGCAAAAAAGTTGTGAAGATGCTCCAAATGTCCCCTTCGCTTGGTAATTTTTTTTTAAAATTTCACAGAGGCCTGCACTCTTAAAAAAAATTCTGACCCATTTTCTCCCGGTCTCTCTTAGCTGGTATTTCCGAATCAATCGAATTTTGGGCACGATTAAGGAGATTTTGCAATGGTCGCAACGCAATGAATTCCGTACGGAAACGTAGCGGCAGGCTTATGTTTGCGGAAAAGTGCCGTATAGCAACGGACGCATTCCTTGTCAAACAATAACGTTGATTAATCTAAATATTCGTAGCCGTAAGTAATTTTTTTAACATTCCTGCGCAATTTTTGAATGAAAATGGGGAAGCATTTGAAATTGGATGCTAAGCAGGAAAGAGAACTCATCAGATTCGTTGAGGTAAATCCTACATTGTGTAATCAAAGTAGTTTTGGTTATCACAATTGCGTGGAGAAGGAAATGGTTTGGGTCGCCGTTGGCCTTGGGGGCCTTAAAGATAATAATTCCAGGTAATTATGAATGTATAATATACATGAAATATAAAGTTTTCATCATTCGAAGTCACTTTAACAAAAATGAAGAATTAAGTTGATGAATATTAATTGCGGTTTCTATTTGGATGCAGGTGATGGAGTTGAAGTACAATTCAGAAATTTACGTGATCGATTTGCTAAGGAATATAAACAATAAATCCGATCACAGCCAACATCTTCAGGAGGTGGACGCGTATCCGTTGGAGAGATTTATGTCATCCAATGGCAATCTTTCCGTATGCTGTTGATTACGTTCAAATGTAAACTATGTTTTTTTTCAAAATAATGGGTTTTCTGTAATTATAAGTATGTATTATTGATAATGGAAATAAATTTCACAGAAAATAAAAAATGTATGAAATCAAATCACCCAGAGCGGTTCTTCAATCTTGCTTCTCAGCCCTCCACTTTTCTTTCAAGTAGAAATGAATTTTTTACTTGAATTTTCTCGAAAAGATCAAACAAATAAGACAGCTCAAGCTCTTATTAATATTCCGATATTGATAAAAACTAAAAATGCACTAGGGAAAGACAAAATGATTGTAAAAAAAAATTTCAGAATAAAGGTCTTCATGAAAAAATCTAAAAAAACATGGAAAGATGTTCTAATATGCCTATATTAATGAGTGATTTTTTTCAATTTTATTCATAGAGGTTCTAGCTTTGTAAAAAAACCCGGATTCTGACTTAGAAGTCAGGTCACTAATGTTGTTTGACAGGGAATGCGTCCGTTGCCATACGGCACTTTTCCGCAAACATAAGCCAGCCACAACGATTCCGTACGGAATTCATTGCGTTGCGGCAATTGTAGAATCTCCTTTAGGGTATTATTGTACCCATTGATAAAGCCCATTTCATAACATCCTGCGAATGTACTATTCTGAGAATAATACATTCGCAGAGGAAATGAAAGAGAAAAAAAAATTTCCTAGTCCCTTAATCCAGAAAAGTTTTCCAGTCTTCATAGCGGAACATGTAATTTTTTACCCAGATAGGACAGTGGTTGTAGTAAAAGTAGTTTTCTCTTCACTGGAGGCAAATTCTGTACTCGCAAAAGCCTCAGACAACTCTCCCATCCTTATAATGAAAGGCAACTATCAATGGCCATCTCCTTGAGAAATATCTGCGAATGCCCATTGTCTTGAAATAGCCCAAGCGTCAGAGACTCATAATTGATGAATGGATGGAAAAATTCCAAGAGAAGGTTTTATGGTTTCTATCATTAGTTTTATGTGTAATGAACCGAATCCCAAAAATGTGCGAAAAAATTCGCTCGGGAACATCCGTTTTAGTAAATAAAACGGAAAATTTTCATGTTTTTTCCGATTATTATCCGAATATCTCTGAAAATATGGACTGAATCGAAAAAAATAAAGAATCCGGAGAGTTTCCTCATGAAATTCTCCAAAGGTTTAAAAAAGGTTCAATCATTTATTTCGAATCAGATGATAGTTTTGAAGATGCGGCCGTGCGAAGTTGGCCAACGGTGTTAGAGCTCGTGTGTGACGTCAAGAACGTAGAATATTGTTTCAACCATTCGGAGTAGGAAGGTTTGAAATTATTCTTCAGCGATATTGATTGAAAAAACTATTTATTTAACCGAAAAACAAATCGTTCGAAAATGGAATAATGAATATGAGATAATATGCATATAATACGATATATCGCATAGGAAAAATCAAGATTTCTCAAGAATTTCCAAATTTGAGATTAAACCAGACATCTGGAAATTTCGCTATTCTAGAGTTTTCCGATATCTCCAGAGTTTTTTGCTATCTCGAGAGATTTTTCGAGATTCTTCTTAAATTGTATAGCTCACATAACAAAATTTTGATCAACCAAGAGATTGTTCAATTACTCCCTCTAATTCTGTAATCGGGAATTCCTCCTCAAAAAAACTACGCGTGCGGTCAGTGGCAGTTTCCATACGTTGTGCATAAAAAAACAATACCTTACACGTGCGGTAAAGATTTTCCGACTCGTGTGATTACAAAACTCGCCTTCGGCTCGTTTCGCAGCCTCACACTCGTCAGAAAAGTACTTTTTCTGTACACTGGGACGAAAGTGAGACTTTCGGCCCTCACTGCGCTCGGGCGTAAGCTCACTTCTGTCCCAGTGTGCAGAAAAATCGTATACACACCTTGGGCAGTAAGTAAGAAAGCCTCGGAGCACATGTTTGTTGACCTCGGCTTCGCCTCGGCCAACAATTACATGTGCTCTGAGACATTTCTTACATTACTGCCCTAGGCACGTAATATACTATACCGCACTTGCTAGGTAATATACTATTTTCGATTGCAGAATTAGAGGGAGTAATTGAACAATCTTTTGGCTGATCAAGATCCTGCTACGTGAGCTTGTTTTCTTATTCGCTCATTCTTCATCTTTTCCGTTGGGGCTGGTCCCCAAGTTCAAGCTGCATTGATAGGTATTCCTGGTTCTCCACTTTCCCAGTAACTACTGAAAAGGAAGCTGCACCAGCAGCATTGCTCAGGATGATCAATTGCAGTTGCAGAGGTGGATACAAGGGCAGCTGCAGTTGTCGTAGATATGGACTAAGCTGTTCAATTATATGAACCAATTGTGAGGGTCAAACTTGTTCCAATGCCAAGGTGGTCGAAATAGAGATCGAAGAAGATGGAGATGAAAGCATTGACATTAATTCGGAAAAGTTCCTGAGCTTTCTAATGTCTGATGAGGAGGGCGAAAAATCGGGAGAAGCTGAAGACCTTGAAGAAATTGAAAACAGTCAGGAAAGTGAAGAACCAGGAATATCGATGCACCTTGAACTTGGGGACCAGCCCCAGCGGAAACGACGGAGAATGAGCGAATGAGAAAGAAAGCTCACATAGCAGAATTTCGATCAACCGAAAGATTGTTCAATTACTCCCTCTAATTCTGCAATTGGAAATTCCTCCTCAAAATTGCTCGATAATATTATAGCAATTAATATTCAGGGAAGAAAAGAATTGTCCATTTTTTTATTTTCGAACTCCGATTTGTTTTTCAGTTAAATAAATGGTTTTTTCAATGAATATTGCTGAGGAATCGTTTCAAACCTTTCTACTGCAACTGGTTGATACCTTATTTTACGTTCTTGACGTCACGCACGAGCTTTAACACCGTGGGCCAACTTCGCACGGCCGCATCTTCTAAACTATGATCTGATTCGAAATAAATGATTGAATCTTTTTTATGGAGAATTTCACGAGGAAACTTTTCGGATTCGATATTTTTTTCGATTTAGTCCATATTTTCAGAGATATTTGGAAAAGATCGAAAAGAACACGAAAATCTTCCGTTTTATTTATTTAAACGAATGTTCCCGGCCGAATTTCATTGCACATTTTCGAAATTTGGTTCATTACACATAAAACTAACGATAGAAACCATAAAACCTTCTCTAGGAATTTTTTTAGCTAAGAAACCCCTGACGCCTGGGCTAAAATGAAACTTTTGCCCAAAGGTTGAAGCAATGATACGATGACAGAACCTTTGATAGCTATACATTTTATTGCTTTGATTTTGCAATAAATATGCGGCATTCCACGCTATTCCCCTCACTTTTCGTGTAATAATTTTTGACTTTGTCAATTTTTGGATAGGTTGTTGAAATGGTTAAAGGAAGTCATTTCTCGTGGGAACGAAAAAAAAAATTAAAACCATTTTGAGTTTAGAAAAAACGTTGTGAATGCTCATTTTTTTCTATATTTGAATGCTCATCTCTCATTAAATATCAATTATATAGAAAAAGCAAATGAATACTCTTTTGAGGAGAAAAAAAACAAAATCACGTAAAAAAAATTTAAAAAAAAAAAAATTTTTTTTTTTGCATGGAAAATTACTTTTCTCCGTTATTTTGACAACATATCCAAAAATGAACAAAATCAAAAATCATCGCCCGAAAAATAAGTGAAATAGCGGGTTGCCTCATATTCACTCTATTTCATCTCACTGACGAGCAATTATATATCATTGTCATGGGATGCTTTCTCTTTGTTTCATGTCTTGTTTTATGATAATCGATAAATATTTGAAGAGGAAAATGGGATTCGATGGATTAAATTGGATTTTCACATAATGAAAGCTTCTTTCCCGCATATGGACAAGTAATATGGACTTAGTAAATGGAGAAAAATAGTTTATGAGTATGGCTGTGTTTATGAAAAAATCAGTCTTTAGCAACATCTACATGTCCATATATAAAGGTCTGAAAAAACTATGAGCTTGCTGTTGAATAACTATGGTAACATCTAGGGATTTTCCACGGCAACTTTATCAAAAATTTTAATACGTGAATGGGCTTTCTCTACTGCAATCGCGCCCAAGTTCTTATGTAACACACTCATGTTTTCCTAAACGTATTCTCAGACCCTCGAAAAAGTTATAATTTTAGAGTTATTCTCTGTAGTCATAAAGAATAAAGTCTGCGGCATATCAACACGATTGATGGGCTCCTTTATGAGTTTTGAATTTTGCAAATTTGCAACTTGCCTACATTATTTTATGAATCATTCTGAAATTATGAGAAAAAAAAATCTCAATAGTTGTGATAAAATTTCTGTATATCTGCAAATGATTGAGAAATGTAAAAAATTTCAAGTTCATTTATTATCAAAAATTCATTTGATGTTATACATAATTATGCACCGGCGAAAAACTCAAATTTTCACATCCATATTGACCATCTGTAATGGCGTTTCTCTTCTATTTTGCATTCATCGGAGCATATGTTAAATAATCTGATTAAAAGTTTCGACTTCTAATGAAATAAAAGTAATTCGATCCATTTTGTAACAGAGATTCTCTCGGAAAAATTAAACTCATGTTGAGTATTGAGTTTGAAATATTATCAAATGTTTCAAACTCACAAAACTGTTTTTAACGATGTAATGATGATATGATATGTGTATGAAAAATTTCATGCTGATTTTGCCACGAAATAAATGGGAAATCACTCGTATTCTTACGCATGATTTAAATTACAAAACTCCGTATGTTGCCAGAAAAATGATGTTTTCAATAGTCCTATGAAAAAATTTATTAATTAAAATATTTCTTCTAGTGGAAACTATTTTTTTTGTCACCACAATGTTTTTTAAAACTCCGAACGCTGGATTTTTCCGATTTAAAAAAAAGGAATGTATTCTTGTTCCGAATAAGGTTTATGGTGTTTCAGTTAAAATGAATGAATTGGCACTATTTTTTTGTTTACATCAAATTTTTCTCTCAGTGTATTCTCTGCGATTGAGATTTTGCTAGCAGCGGAAATCTTAACAGGCCTCATTATATCCTCATTACATATGGATCCTTCACCGGAAGAAATTCCGATAGTCAGCCCGCTGAAAGACGTTGACCATTTCTTTTTATTTCTAAAGAAACAATATTTTCTCCAAGTGTAAGCGGATTCCTGGATCGAACTCGGCGCAAAAATGGGTTTCAAAAGCTGACTAGATCTACTCATTAAATTCTAGCCGTTCTGGATTTCAAATCAGGAGAGCTAATTTCCCCACTAATTTCTACTTGGGATAGTTCATGAATTATTCACGTTTTAGAGGACGTCATGGAGATTTCCCCACTTCTGTAAACAAGCCTCTTGTTCTTCCCGAGGACGGAAATATCGTGGAAAGTGTGGTAACATGGACATCTCAGGAAAACTATTCGGCATTTATTTTTTCCAAAGACTTCATTGAAAAGCTGAGGAAGCTTCCAATGAAGAATATTTTTTACAATTTATACATGAATTTTTCTGAAAATTCGAATGTTTTTGTGGGAAGTAAAAGAACGAAACTCTCCCATTTCCTAAAATTGTTGGTTTTTCGCAAACGTATCCTGCACTAATTATCATAGCAGATGAAGAAAACAGCTGCTCAACGGTGAGCCCATTTTCCATCAATTTCACCGTGACTCACGGGACAAATGAACCAGAATTTTTTTTCTCAACGACGTTATGAACTGAAGAACGTCTTGGCAATTGTTTCTACGAAAATTGTGAAGGCTTTCAGCTCGACAAAAAATCACAGTGGAATCGCTCTACATTTGACTCGCCAGTCCAGGACCATTCTTTATATTTGACATATCCTTCTACCCCCACCACATTATACTCATGTCTCTTATGCGTAGGTCTGCGCAGCTAAACGCCCAGTGAAAAAATTGAACTTTGAAAACGTCAGAATACCCGTCTAAATGCTGGTCCTAATGGCCATGAAAAATCTTAGTGGGGCACCGAATAATCAAAAATAGAACGATAATCCAGTCACCCGGGATGAAATTTTAGAGTCTCGCAGAGACGATTGAGTCTCCAGGAGACTCTCCAGCGTCTCTTGGAGACTCGATGCGTCTTCGGGAGATTCGTTGAGTTTTTGATGCAGTACATCGAGCGGAGACGCAAGTCTCTCAAAGGCTCTCATTGCGAATATTTCAGTAGAGAGACTTCCAAATACTCCCCGTCTCTGCATCAGAGACTTGGACTTGGAATTTTTTCATCGAATTGAAAAATTTTATAAGTTTTTTCATTAACATTTATAATTTTTAATTGTAAATATTCAATGGAATTCATTTTTTATTAACAATTTCGTTTAGTTGATTGAGATTTAGAAGACATGGCGTCCGAAGAAAATTATGCTTTAAATCAAAAAAATGTTCTTTTATGTGAAAAATTCATGAATTTATTCATTAATAAAAATATCGGGTGTATAGGGGGGACCGGAGCAAAATGGGGTCCGGGGTTACGTGCTTTAAAGTACCCCATTTTGCCCCGGTCTCCCCTAATTATTCATTTATTTTTTACTTTTTCATTCGTTTTATTATGTTTCCAATTTTCAATATTAAAAAATTATTTTGTCGATTATTCTCCATTTCTATATCAGATTCAGGTTACTATTCATTGAAAAATTCAATTGCATCGATTACAAATGCAATTTATTCACAATAAATTATTGTGAATGAAAGAACGGTTAAAAACCACAATAGGGAGTAACACTTTCAAGTGTTTCAGAATAGCCGTGACGTCTAAATCAACATCAAGGGAAGCAGAGCACCACAGGACTCCGGGTTCGAATCCCGCCTACGAGAAAAAAAAACATTAATATCTCGGGAACGGTGTGACCAATTCACTTTTTTTTTTTTTTGACGTGTTCTGCATCAGAAACTGAAAATTATAGATATAATTTCCGCTCTAAACAATATATTAATTGCATTAATGAGTGAATTATGCAATTAAATATAGATTGGGCGCGGAAATTCACTGAGCGTCTCTCAAGTAGAAACGCGGAGGCTCTCGCGGAGGAGTCTCTGAAAAGTCTCTCTGGTGGCGCGAATAGAGACTCGTCTCCGCCACAGAGATGAGTCTCTTTCGCGTTTGGGAGACTCTCATTTTTCATCTCGGGCAGATATAAAGGATGGTCAAATATAGAGGAATGCTAATGTATTATTCATTTTAGTCCTGTCTCGCTATTTTTAAGAAAGATCTCATCAATCTTTTCCATTCAAGTCCAGTGGAATGACCAATGTTCGCAATCCAGCTGGATCCCATGGTTTGCTGGGCTCTCGAGGTCCGTCAGCTCAGTGTAAATTACGGAAAACAGGAAGGAATTAATTAAGCGAGAATTCAGCTGCAAGGCGAACCGTCTTCGCTGATAAAGCTTGACTAAATGCACCGAACGATTCCTCGATTTCTAGTAGATTTTGTGTAATTAATGAATCTTGATCTAATCGAAAGTTTTCCTGATTAAGGAACTCGATGAATTTGCTTGGTAGTGTATCAAAGGATGATGTACGGAGTGACATGAAATCACGTAAGCGTATGAGAAAAAAGTGTAATTTTTCTAACAATAAATATAGCAGAAAAGAACTCTGACAATGAAAAAGAGTGTCGTTTGCAAAAACTTTTGGGAAATGTACTGAAAAATGTTGTGCATCTGAAAAGTTGATGAATATTACATTTCCTCAAAATTCTCTCAGTACTGGGAATTTCGTGCCAATTGGAGCGCCCGGGTTTCTAGTATCGCCCGCACGTTTTAGTGTTATTCAAAGATGGTTTCTCGATGGTTCCCGAACTTGGTGACTTTCCCTTTAGAATATCTGCTCAGTTTTCTAACAATGCTGTGGAGGACTCAATTATCGGATGCTTGAGAAAGTGGTTCTAGTATCCGAACGATCATAATTGAATTAGGGACGATGACAGATTTGAATAAAGTGAATGAAAGATTTCTCTTTGTTGTCACTCAAACAATCTGCAAGTATTGTAAAAAATCAATAGTCTCAAATGAAAAGAGGAGCCCTGGGAAAAATAAAGCGGATTTTTTTTCCCCGGATGAAATCTTTCATGAAAAAATTCGAAAAAATCCCCCACTATCTACTCAATTCATTTTCAGATTTTTTTCGTAAAAGCCTTGAATTTTGAAAAAAAATCTGGTTCAATTTGCTCCCAGATCTATTTTGCCCTGGTCTCCACTATTAACTTCAGACATGCAGTGCCTCTGAGTATGGCTATTGAGTCCTTCATGATAACTTTCACATCAATCTTCATAATGACAATTAAAAGTGAAGATTTTACAAAAAAAAACTGAAAATTTTAAGGGGTGCATTGAATTAAGATTACAATGTTTCGCCAAAGGATTGAATTTTTATAGAAAAAATCCAGAGAATAAATTCTAAAAAAAAGTTTTTTTTTTTAATTTTCCTCAATTTTTTCTTCTTCTGATATCAGGAAAATCCTATTTTACTCTCACACTTCACGTGCGAGTTTAGTTCCATTGAATATTCGAGTTCAGATCAAAATCCAATAGGAGAGACCGGGGGAAAAATGATGCGAGATGTTTCTTGAGAATGGAGGCAAACATGGAGCATCTTCTCAATTTTTTCCATATTTTTTCATGGATTTCTCAATTCTGAAAAAAAAAATCCTGGATAATATTGCCGCGGAGGTCCATTTTGCCCCAGTCCCACCCAATTCCTTTTTTTCCTAATGTTAATGTCGCAATACATCACTCATTTTCATAACAATTTCCCCCCATCAATCCCAGCTAATGATTGTGAGATTGAATAAATAAGGGTTGTGAGTGTATCCGAGGACCCACCGAACTGGAGGCTAGGTGTGGGTGTTGTTTCCAGTGATTTTCGGAGCACATATCAGCTGCGTCATCGTCGCGTGTTCTGACTAGCGCCAATGTGCTGGTAGGAATACTTATCCCTACTACTACGAGTATTCTATAAATTGCAGCTTGTGTGTGCGGGCTGATTACAAAGTTTATAATTAAAGAATATTCTCATTAAAATATATGTAAATATTCAATTCGACAAAAAATCCAATAGTGAAAAGGTAAAACAGGGTGAGTGTATTTTTTTGTCATTCTTTTTCGGAGAATATCTTGGAAACTAAGTAAGATAGCGATTTTTCTTTATATTCTTTTTTGAAGAAAATTTCAAGAGGTACAAAAACGATTGATTAGCTCAAAGCAGGGGTGATTTGGAAAAAAAGAAAGCAGAAGAGAAATTAAAACAATTGCAAAAGATATTAATGTCAGAAATGCTGTAAAATAGCTCAGGGGAACTTTTCGACAAAATAGGATGTAAACTTGAATTATGTTTTTTAAAATTTTTCCTTCTATTTCTATAGAATATCTTCGTATCTCACCACATAAGCTTCCATGAAGAAATCGTCGAAAGTTAAGAAAAAAACACGAAAAGAACTTCAACAGGAATTCCGCTAGCTTGTTCAGTTACTACGATTGTTCCCAAAAATGAATGACGAAAAATAGATTCATAAATTATTCCCACAGGTAGAAGCTCTTCAAACTGAGTTCAAACATGGAATTACAAAAATAAAAGAATACATAGGAACTCTACGTCTGTTAGTGTAAATAGTGAGACAGAAGTACTCAAGTGTACTACGGCCTAAATGAAATGTTCGTTACGTGACTCGAAATAATTTTGTTATCTGACTCGATAATCCAATCCTTCTCTGTCAGATCCTACCACAGTTATCAATTCTCTCGAATCAATTCCCAGTTTTTTGAAAACTTAAGGAGATTCTACAATGGACGCGCCACAAGCGCAACGCGCGGCAAATGCGCGCGGCATGCTCGAGTTTTGAAGAAATGGCGTACGTCAATAAATGCTCTTTAACTACCAAAAAAAAATGATTGCAACCTCAATTGTCGTAGTATCCACGCACTGCCTGCTTAACTTGGCAGATCCGTCGAGGCGATACTGAGACTGTGCAACGTATACTATTGATTAAGAAAATCATATAATTTTCGCTGAATCAAAATGAGGTTACGGTTATTTGTTTGACAGTTGAAGAGCATTCGTTACCGTTCGACATTTCTTCAAAACTCGAGCATGCCGCGCGCATTTGCCGCGCGTTGCGCTTGCGGCGCGTCCATTGTAGAATCTCCTTTAATGTCAAATAATTTCATGAAAAGCCATGCATCAGGTACATTGTGCTCATTTACTCCCTCAATTGTTACTTTGATTTTGGTAATAAAATTCAGTAGTAAAGTGGTGGAGGAGGATTCAAATATGCTATTGTTTGCATGTTAATCACTTTGAAACAATCTCTAAATCGATGAGATTTCAGAAAATTTGTCAAATTGCAGCTGATGAAATTTTCTACAAGCTGCCTCTCTACGAGCTTCCTCGAAATTTACTTGTCTCAGAGATATTTGCAAGTAAAATATACGAAATAATTTTATTGATTTTTTTTTCTTCTTTCTTCACCACTTTACCACTGAATAATGACAATAAATGATGTTTTTCCTAATTTTATAATATTGTTAAATTGCAAATGAATGTTTGAAACTCACCACCAGCCGTGAAACGATTCGTCCTCAGATTAACGACATTCGGACAAATACGACCCTGTTGATCCCTGAATAAATGATTTTCATGTTTCTGTTGTCTTCTGTATTTCCATAATCGATATTCTTTGGCAATACGGCGTCTTCCTTTCCTCCATAAATGTGCAATATACCTTGAATAATAGAAGACACAAGAAAACGAATAAAATAATCATTTGCATTGGATATTTGATTTTCTTCCTTCCTCATTTTGCTTCCCCTCACAATTCCAAAAAAGCAATAAAGAAATATACTTACTTTACAATTTCCGCATAACACGTGGTTGGCTCCGAGTTATTTGTTGAGGACGCAAGTGTACTTGTGGAATGAAATCTAGCTCGTTCCAATCTCATACGCTCCATTTCACGCTTCTTTGTTTCAGAAAATTGGGTAGCTATCACAACTAGGCATAGATTTATCATGAAGAACGAACCAATCTAGAAAATGTAGTACAAGAACATGATATTTTATCAATAGATGTTATCGCACCGCAAAATTCAATAAATGTATTGGGGGAAGTGGTGTAGAATGGACGACTTGGTCTTATTTGCAAGATAATTTTTTTCAATTGAGAGCAAAAATTTTCAAATAAAAATTTGACAAAAACATTTTTTGTCATGTCCCAAAATTTTACTATCTTGTATGAATTTTGGAGAATAATTCAGTAGTAAGGAGGAAAAACGAGACAAGACGATGGATATTTGCAATCATTCTTGATTGAATAATCATCAGAACTGAGTGAAATAATGCGAGCTTTATGGAAATTGTTTTGTAACTCTGATTCTCTTCTACAAAAAAATATTTCCACCGAAATTGCGCTATCTCGTTGATAGTTTCTGAGGTATTCTTCAAAAACGAGTGACCGAAAAATTGACTTATTCTGTATCATCTCTTTATTATTGAATTTTACTCTCGTTTCCAAAGTGCTCAGTCTTTTCATCGATTGCATTTTTGTTATATATATTTCTGATTAAAAAAAAACGTTATCAGGGAGATATCGCTTGAAAGCACATTATTTAGAAAAGATTCTATGAAATTTCCCCAAGGCAATGAATATTTGTATGAAATTGTTCACGAAAAATTCAGTGTTCCCATGATTTCGTGTGACTACAAAAGAATTTCTCCTATGGCATTGGATATTAATATAATTGAATAACTGAATTTTTGAATTCGTCTGGAAAATTTCGAACATACGTAGTGAATCTTCAGAGTCTATCCCTTTCTTTTACGGAGAGATTTCCAAAAATGTAGAATTTTTCCAGATTTTTCCATAAAAGTATCCACCCCTCAAAAAAATTCGATGTATTTCACCCCAGTCTTCCTTATTGTTAATATTCAACTACCACACGAAATTGGAGTAGCAAACTTTCAACCTAAAAATTCGATAAATCTTTAGAATCTTTTATTGGAAATTCCATGCAGTAATTGCTAACAGTGCAATATCAAATATCTCCCTCAGTTCTCATAAAAAATACGATATAAAATTGGTGCAATCGATGAGAAATCAACTGAGCTTTCACTCTCAACACTTTACGCTAATTAGAGCCCGAAAAATCCCCGAAAAGAAGTGCAGAAGCGAATTTTCAAATTCCACAAATTTATTTTCTCTCTGAGAATAATGACCAGCCGAGAGAGGTGAAATTTTTCACCACTCCCACCAGCAAGGGTAAGATCAACCCCAGAGGGGAAGATCCCCTTTTACCCTATCCCCCAATGCATCACTCAGAACTTTATCTAATAAAAAAAAGAAGAGTATCCTTTTTTTCAGCATCTTCTTCACACAAATACTCACAACAATCAATAGAACAAAGTATATCCAGTCCCAGAATGAATGAGCATCCTGTACGTAGTACATTATATCTGTCCAGCCCTCGAGGCTTATAACGAGAAATATTGCAACCCATGCAAGACCAATGTTGTCAAACGATATGGTACCTTGAAATGGATTATTACCCTGACCTTTGCACTCAGTATAATAGTAATTCCAATTTACACATGTTGTATTTGTGATGAATGTAATATTGCTATTTGGTACTGCAGTGCTGTTGCATACTATGTCTCCTATTAAAATTTCAAAGGACAGGGAGAGAAAGAGTGAAGGAGGGGAAAAAAAGGGGGGTGAAAACATCATTAACATATTTTTACGGAGAAAAGCGTTGATTTCACTCTCTGATGTTGAAGTGAAGTTTTTATCATATTTTTTTCCATTTTTATTGTTTATCTTTCAAATACACTTACCGAATTTCAGAGGCGGTAGATTGTCACACGTGTGCATACCATTATCGTCAGGCTTGGAGCAAATGTAATCCTGTCCCTGGTACTCGAAATATTTCTCGAGGTCACTGGAATAGAGGGAAAAGAAGAACCAAGGATTCAATTGGCCCAAATTACAAACATATAACTACCCTCGTTCATAAATCTCAAGATTCATGGATATATATATATATATATATTTGTATAATCATATTCACTTAATAATAAAATGGTTTAGATGCACTCGTTGCATGCGTCAATTCCTTTTTTTTTTAATTCTTTTTTTTTTGTGCGGAAAATATATATTACCGGGCATTAACGATCGCCGATGAGTGAAATACAGAGAAGGAGAGATAGATAGAGAGAGAGAGACAGTGTTCATAATGAACGGTCTATTTTATATGATAACAAAAACAAGATATGAAAAAAAAAAAAAACTAAATTTTTGACACTCTGATAGTGCCAGTTCATAGCATAACTTATTGATAGGGCTGTAGGCTGTTCGAAAAAATTAATCAAAGGTAGAGATAAAATTTTCACAGTATTTTTTACTTTTAGAAAATTAATATCTTATCTTATCAATATATATTTTGAGGATCAGAGTGTTTTTAGAAACTAGTAAAAAATTATCTTTATTCATGACTTTGATTCATTTTAGAGTGATCCATTTATGGAGAGTCGAAACGAGATGTGAGTACTCTTTTATAGCTGTACAAAATTTGGAGTCCTACAATTTCGAGAGTGCCACTATTGCCATAAAATGAAGTGAATGTACAGGATAGGTTAGAAAAAATCTCTCATTGGTTTCCACTTTTATTGTTATGTAGTCGCGTCAAACTTGTATTCATCGAAAGCTGATGAATACAAGAAGGAATTTTTTTTATTATGAATACTCATTCCAAACTGAATGCTTCGAAAAATTGAAAATTGAATTAAAAAATGCATTGTAGTATGTCAAGCTTTTTGTGAGAAAAGTAACTATGAAAAATTCTCTACCTCTCTCAAATTCCGAAATGATCCATAAAAACTCATTCTTTTGTAAAATTCAATTCATCTCGTTTCTCCTCATCATCCTCGAGATTTCCTCAGTTTTTCTTGCAATATTGCGTAATTTGCAATTCAATTACTCATTCCAATTGTCCAGGTCTGTTTAAAAATTGATCTACTCGAATTACATCGAATAATGCCTATTTTTCGAATGAATTTCAATTGATTTTAGGACAATTGCAATTACACAACTCTCGTGATTCTCTTAATAGCGTTGAAAAAGGAGGTTTTTCATTGTATTTGAATAACAAATATCACGAAAGGTAGAGAGCATCAGAGTACACATATAAATGCACATTTGCTGAATTCACGCTCTGTATCTTTTTTGAGTTTCAAATTATTTCGTATAATTTTTTTTTTCTTTTCATTATTATTCTCTACATATCTCAAAATATGAATCATGATAATGAAAAATTTCTATTATCAAAATGCAAAAATTACTGTGACAAAATGTTTATCCACAATTTTTCTCAATTGTAATTTTTTCAAATCCAACTGCTGGTGCCCTTAAATTTTCTCTCTAAATCCATAAACATTCAATTAAGACTCTAACGAGTGCATCGATAACGTATCAAGAACCATTTTCTAGAATCATTTCAACAAGTGCCCAAGAAAAAAAAATTGATTAAATTTCACATAAATAGATATATATGCAATATCAATAAATGAAAAATAAAAAAAATAAAAATTATAAATAAAACAATGAAAAATTGATCCACTTGATTCGTGTAATAAAGTGCTAAAGTGCAGGTAAAAATCCTTGTTTAAATGCTCTCTTCATTTTCAGTTGATAATATCAATGTGGTGATTTCAAATAATTTGTTAATCATTTCCTATGTATATTAATATTTAATTTGATAATATATAATATGTACAGAATGCAAGTTTGACAAGCATATACACGATATGTGTGTGTGTGTGTGTGTTCTAACAATCGATTTTTAGATTAATTCTTTCGTAATCGAGTTCCGATGCTGAACCCCCTCCCGTCCTTTCTCACAAGTTCATCATCACTCCTCGTTTCATTGTTAAACGTTGAATTATTTCAATCCCAATATTTATCTTGGCCCACATTTAATTTTCCTCACTCCCTTCTAGTTCAATGAAGGAAAAAAAGAGGCTTTTCCCCTCTCTCTCTCTCTCTCTCTCCATCCCTCTCTTTCGATTTTCCTGCGTTCCCAAGCGGTTACAGCTCCATTCCAGAATCATGAGTAAAAAAAAAGCAATGAAAAAAAAAAAAAGAAAAACCCCAGAGACATCCGTTTTGTGCGTTGGAAAACCATCACAATGTGACATCGGTGACAGAGAGAATGAAAAACACAATGCAAAGGAGAGCTCGAAAGAAATATAAAGAAAAAAAAAAGAGAGGAAGAAAAATGAACAGCAACGAGTAAGAAGAAAACGAAAGTGAGTTTGAAAGAGAGGAAAGAAATTTTCTTCAATGTTGCCAACATCCTCTTGGTGATAAATTGAGCGCACGAGAGTAGAGAAACGTTTGAAAACAAGATGAGAAACGGGATAAAGAAAAGACTTATATTGAAAGACCAACGAACAAAATAGTCACGCATTGATGCATGTAGTCAGTGATAAAAGAAAATAATCGTCAGACAAACGAAAAAAATTTAATAGACACAAGTTTTTTTGTTTGATCCTGAGAGACAGTTAAATTGTTGGATTTTCAAAAATTTCATCAGTTGAAATGCTCGAAAAATTTCCACTAGAAAATTCAATAAAAAACCGATCATTTTTATTCAAATTCTTTTGAGATATTGAGCAGAGAATTTAATGAGTCATTATTGAATTTTCCCATTATCTTAAAAAATATTAGTATTTCAATAAATAATTCTCCAGTTGAAAAGACTCTAAAAATTTGAAAAAACAATTAATTTGTCCGCTCATAAAAGTGAATTGAGTAGCAAAGTAGTAGAATCAATTCTCGTGATGAGCTATTCTGTATCTAAACTTCTACTTCATCCCCTCTCCACAAAAAAAAAGTACTGGAAATTCCTCATCTCCCTCGAATTCCACGAAATCCAATAAAACCATTTTGAACAGAAAAATTCACTCGCCTCGTCTGACCACATCGCTACTAAACTTACTTGCATGCAATAATTCCGGATTTTTGTTAAAAGAGAAATTTCTTTTATTAGAAGAAACCATCGAGATGAATACAGGGCGATGGTGAGAATCGATTAGCGTCAAAATGGTGTATTCCAATAATAAGTAGAGACAAGTCAGGTGTCGAAGGTAGACAAATGAACGTGTCCTTCATCCATCTAGATATATACAGTCACAGAAATCATTGTTTCTCTGTGTGTTAACGTGTGAGGAGGTAGAAAATAAGAGAGACAGTGAAAGGACAGCCAAGAGACGTAATGAGAGCGAGAGAGAGAGAGAGAAAGAGGGGCGGGGGAGGGGCTGTTGGTGAAAATAAAGACATTTCCGCGATACAGAGAGAGAGACGCCAAGGTCAGGTCAGGGCACATGCTCTATAACGGCACACGCAACAGACACACTAATACGTCGAGTCTCAGATTGTTGGTGTTCTGTTTGTGTTTCATAATATATATATATATGTATATATGTTATATTTTTTTTCTTCTTTATGTGTATGTTTTATTGATTGATGTTTTAAATGTTTTAACATGTATTATAATACGTATATATGCAACAGCACATTGTCTTCTATGAGAAGGCTTACTAAATGCGTGATCGAATCGAGTACTCGTCCGAGAGTAACCTGCAACAGCGAAACAATAGCCTGTCACTGCTCCCCCAGGGCTAGTACTTATAGAAATATTGTTTTTCTTTCTTTTTTTTATTTTTTTAGAATTGTTCTTCTAGGAGAAAATTTAGTCCTTTGTTTGATTTTTATTTTCTTTTTTGTTTCTATTTGTATTGAAAGGATATTTTTCCAAGCGTGAAATAGGAATTCGCAAACGTCGATATAAAGGACGTGCGGTCTTTGAACTACATGAAAAATTTTGATACAAATGTATTATTTGATTGTTTATCATTTAATTTTTTGGGGGTGCTCGTGACCAATGTGACAAACGCAGCAGCAGCAACAGCAACGATATAAAATAAATATTAAATTATTTTACGAAATGGGAAAGGTTAAATTAATACATTATATTTCAATTGTGAAGCAGTAAAATGAGTTGAAAAATTTTCTGTGAAATCTCATAAAGATATCTTTGGAATTTGTTGATTTTTGAGAAATTTACAAGTGAGCTTTTTTTGTAGAGAATTTTGACATTCACAAGAATAATCACTTGAGAAATTCTTGCGAACCTCATTGTTTCAGAGATATTTTCAAAATAATTCAGTAGTGAAGAGGTAAAAACAGGTTAACATCAGCTTTTCTCATTATTTTGAGGGAAATATGAAAAAAATTAAAATATACTATCTTATTCTTTCACTAATGAAGTCACAGATAATTTTTAAAGCTTTTTTTCACCATTGCACTATTGATTGAATGAGAGCTAATCAATTTGTATGACACGGAGTTCCAAAGTATGATTACTAAATTTACTGAAAAATTTAATATTTTCAATTAAAATAGTTTCTTTTCTTTTTCAGATTTAAAAAAAAGAGATAATAACAATGATTATTTCATGAACTGGAAAAAAATGTGCAGTTAACTATAATAAATAAAAAAAAGCCTCAAAATTACATATCATAATACTGTGAATTACATGAAAAATACAGTACGAGATAATAATATTACAAGAGGCAAGTAAAAAAGGATATTTTTCTTGAGTTTTCGAGGGTAGAAAAAAAAATCTGATTATTTTCGGCCGTCGCCGCCGCCGTTGTCTCCCCTCTTTTTTAATTTATTTTTTCTAAGAAAAATAATATTCATTTTATCTCATTACTCTAATCTTTCTCTTTTATCTTCACAAGGGATGAAAAAAATTTAATATAGTAAAAAATCATTTAATTTTATTACTATCATGAAGTTTTTTTTTCACTGGTTTTTTACTCACTCGGGATATTTGACGTTTGGAAGTGCTTTGAGGAAACATCGTTGTCGTAAAATTCCTTCCCACAGTTGTACACCAACAATTCCAAATATGAAGAATACAAAAAAACATAATAGCAGAACGTTTCCAAGCATTGGTAGTGTATCAAGAAGCAGCATCACAAGTATCCTCATACCTGAATAATTTATCATTAAATTTAGTTTGAATTCTTTATCTCTCAGAATTCTATAGTGTTGTAGCATGTATGTAATATGGTAATCAAGTATTTGTTCAACTGAAAATTTGTACTCGACGGATTTGAATTTTTTTTTGGTATGGAATAATTGAATCATTCTGAGAAAATAAAAAAATAAACGAGAATAAATCTCACTTGGTATTCTGTTGATTGCACGCAGTGGTCTCAATACCCTTATTGTTCTTATTGCTGATAAATTCATATTTTCCACATTCAAACAGTACTCCAGTGCTCTGAAATAATTTTAAGAAAAAAAAAACAAAAAAAAAAGAGAATATCAAGAAATGTAAATCAATATAGATGATTAAAATTTATCTAAGATTCTGTAGCCCGTAATATGGCCAACTATTAAAATAGCAATTCTGATGTTCATCCAGTAGTAAAGTGGTTTAAGTCAATTTAAATTCATCATAAAGTTTTCATAAAATATCTTGAAATCTGAGCGAGACAGAGTTATTTCTGTGATTAACTTTTTTGAGGGCTTTAATTTTTTTGACAAAAAAGGTTTTACGAAAATATCTCTATTTCTCTAATATTTCGTGATAATTTACGAGTGAAAAAGTCGTAGAAGAAAACGTTGAGAGTTACGAGAATTAGACAAGAAATATATTCTGTACTTCGAAAAAATATCTCCAAAGAATTACATTCCAAAGAATCATTGACAAATTCTCATGAAGCCGCGCGTTCCAGAGTTAATTTACATTCAGAAAATTATAAGAAAAATTCCTCTATCTGCTCTAGTTCTCAAGATATATTCAATAAAATCTGATGCCAAAGTTGAATTGTCTCATCTCAAAAACTATTCTCAATATGAAATTAACTCATTTAATCACTTCACTGAATTATGGGAGACCGGGCAAAGTGGACTTCCGGGGCAAAATGATCCAGGATTTTTCCTTAGAAATGAAGGATCCCATGAAAAAATCTGAGAAAAATTAAGAAGATGCTCCACCATGTTTACATTGTTCGAGAATTTTTGCAAATTTTCTCGTAGAGGTTTTTACTCACGGAAAAAAATCCCGGATGATTTTGGCCCATTTTCCCTCATGTAGGAAGAGTTATTCAATAAAATTTTGGTAAAATGAATGCGAAATATAAAAAACTCACCCAGCAGCGACAATAAAGCAGTCCAATCTGTTCCACGAATCAGCAAGATATGTTCCCTTGCCATAAATTCCCATAGCTACCATTTTTATCATCATCTCGAGTGAGAAAAACATGAAGATTATGTCGTCAAACATCTGCGATGAAAGTTTATGATGTCATAATTTTTTTTATTTTATTTCTTTCTTACTGCTTCAATAATTCATTGATTATATTTTTCTATAATAATGCCATTACATATCTATGTATTGTGTTGTTTTTATATTTTTAGGTCACCTGTAAAATCTTGCAGCGGTTAGTGACGCACTGATCGTCTACGCAGGGCTGATACATCCCGAGGGTAATGCAGTTGAGTAGGATGACCATCATGCTTATTCTCTCGAACCACGTGTTGATATAGATAATTTTTATTAAATTTACTGGGTTAAGGAAAATGAAAAATGTTGAAAGAAAAAATAAATAGGGAAAAAATCATTGAACCGTTCGGAGGGGATAGGTCACGGTATTTCTCGATGAATATACTGTGGAACAAGTAGATAGTCTTTCAATCTTTCTCCACTGACTACATTACGCCACATGACGCCTACATCTACCATCCTACTTTACGTCCTCTCAAAACACTCTATGGTAAATCCACAATTTTTTATTATTTTCCTCTCACTTTACACTGCATTCATTCCTCCATTTGAAATACCGTAGAATAATCTCTTCTTCTCTCCTCGCCATCAAAACAAAAAAGAAGAGCAGAAGATAAAGATGGTCTCTCCCATCTCTCTTTCTCGAGAGAGAGAGAGAGAAATAATTTCCAAGTCAAAAACTAGGTTTGTTTACTTGGTAATTTTTCTCATTCAGAACTAGTTGCCAACTCCATTATGAAAGTTTTAAAAGTGTTTTTCATAGGAATAGAAAGAGAAAGAATGCATTATGTTTTTTTCTTCTTTAATCAGAAGGAAAAATCCACTTTTCATTTTTTTTCCTTCTTTCGTCACTTAATATTTCCACATGAGGAACGAAAAAAAAATCTATGCTACGAGTGAAACAATAAACCTCGAGTTTTAACAACCACATAATAACTGGTACCACGAAACCACAGTAATGTATAGAGTAACACCGCATGTCTCTTTTGGTAAGTGTGAGAAAAACAGTGAAATTCTAGTTTGAAAGGGCGCGACAACGAGTTTTCCCATCTACTCTCTCTCCTCAACTCCCCCCTTCCTCTGTATGAGTATACTAGTACCATACAGAAGAGACCACCAGATCTTCAAGAAGTTCTTTTCCGGCCTATTTACTGACGCTTCCGGAATGCTCCTCAGGCAGCTATTTCTATTTCACTTCTCGGCACTCTATTTCTTTAAGAAATACTTTGTCCATCTTGAAGGACAAAATATCGCAGACGCAGTTGTTGAGATTCAAATGACTGAATAAAATAGAAATAAAAAATGATGAAAAAGATAAACGAATCGAGAAAGAGTAAGGAGAAAGATGATGAAAAAAAAAGTGTCTCGGAATATAAAAAAAGATAGAAAAGAAAAGAGGGATTGGATGTTGCCCTCGTTCTCAGCTTCATGCCACTATCATACAGTGTATACGAGTGAGTCTGCAGATCGATAAGAATTCAACTACTTTGCTCTGGTACAGCGTACGAGTGATATCATCTTTGCGCGCTTTTCTATTTCTTTTTAGCCAAGTACACGTGTTATAGCTGAATCCATCGATTATCCACTATATACAAGCGCGGAATCATCATTACATAAGATTCTTTCCATGGATACTTCTATAATTCAATTTTTCAAGGATTTTTCTCCTACTTTCCCCTCTTTGAATGACAATGGGGCTCGGTGAATATGAATCTCAGGAGATTGTGAAAAAATAATGGGAATAATCTGCCCGTTGTAGAGTCTAGAATTTTTGATACTAGCAATTCTGAAATATCTGGAAATACAATGATGAGAGAAACTTTATTGTGAATATTTTTTGGACGTCCATCTAGTTCCTATTCCGCGAAATGTAATGGCATAATGAAATTTCCCGAACCCATTTGTCCAGTTGCAATTACATAATTTTAAAAAATTGAATTTTTTAACTTCCCGATAAGGGAAGTTTATGTTTTTGCCCCAAAAATGAAAAATCGATTTTTTGAGTGATCTTTACGTTTTGAGACCTCCACAACATATTCTGATAGTTTTTAAGACCATGTCTGTATGTGTGTGTGTGTGTGTGTGTGTGTGTATGTGACCAATTTTTCGTTCACGTTCTCTCGTTAATCAATCATGCGATCGAGATGATCAATGTGGGAATCGAAGCATCTCATTATAGATTAGTGTTGATTAGATTTTGGTTGCAATCGGTTCAGCGATTTCTTAGTTTTTTACGAGAACATAATCGAATTAATTTTACAATATCTTCGGTCCTATTAATGATAGCGTAAGAATTCCAAATGGAGGTGAAAGGTGGGATCATTCGTCAGCAATCTATGTGGTTTTTAATGGAAAATATCGATTATTGAGGTATTTATGGAACCTTCCATAGGAATCCGTTGTTGCCCGTTAACTATCTCGAAAATCAATACTAAATACAATAACTGGCAAATGATTTCATTTCTCACCTCCATTCAGAATTTTTATACTACGATCAATAAAACTGAAGATATTTTGAAAAACTTCTTCTCAACTTCGTTGCTTGCGTTCGTTTTTTTGATTCATCACTTTTTCTAATAATAAATGAGAGAAATTATCGGGAAGTTCTTAGTGCAGCTCGAAGAGTCACACTCATCACAATACATTCCTACTAATTTCTCTTAATCCGCAATACCGCACCCCTCTATTCGCGAGCGAGCGTAGCGAGCGAGCAACTACGCACCTCTAGTTTCTTTTAAATTCTGGGGGCTCCACCCCCAGACCCCTGCCGGGGGCTTCACCCCCTTGACCCCTGCCAGAAGCTTCGCCCCTGGATCCCCTCTTACTTCATTCGCTATTGGTACACTAGATTAACAATTAAAATGAATTAAAACGAAGCGAATCCCCTCGTTTCTATGTAATTTTTTACATTAATTTGTAATATTCAATATATTGCACTTTTTAATTGTTATATGAAAATTATTTTGTGCTTCAAACACTTTTCTTATTATTTGTCTCACTTATTCATCAAGATAATAGTAAAAAGAACTTGAAAAACTTCTCTGCTAATACCATATTACTATTCATTTCGCTCTATCTCGTTTATTCACCAGAATATCGATGAGAAACTGAAAAAATTCCATTCTTATTCTATACTACCCGGGATAAAATTTTTCAGTCTTTTGAGAGTCTTTTACGGTCTTCAAAGACTCCCAGAAAGACTTTTCGGTCTCTGGAGTGTCTCGCAAGTCCCGCAACTGTCTCTCGTGTCTTTCTGTGTCTCTCCCGTAAGGACTTCTATCTTTGCTGGTCTTTCCTGTGAAGACTTCTATCTTTGCTGGTCTTTCCCGTAAGGACTCGAATCTTTGTTGGGCTTTCAATGAATTTATGGAGATGTACAAAGACATGAGTCCTTACGGGAGAGACTGAAAAATGAATCAACTCTTCCATTTTAACTTAATAATTTTTAAGTTCTAAATTTTTACAATATTTGGAAATTATGTTTTTTTTTTCATATTTGACTTCAATCAAAATTCCCAACATTAAGGGAAACTAGGGTGAAACGTACGTAAGGAATAAATGGATACATTTTATAATCTTGTTGTTTATACTATGAAAAACTTTTGAAATTGATAAAAATATTGAAGATGGGTTTTTTCCTCTTGATTTTATTAGAAAGCTGAAAAAATTTGTGCTGAAAATTATGTGTCTGAAATTTTTTGTTTTAATTTTTTAATTGTTCAATTTCCGATCCTCCACTCAATAGAAATTTGCAGCCGTTATTCTTTAAAAATTGAAAAAGAAATATGCGATGCATATTTGAGCCCAATTGAGATAAGGAAAAGTATATGTTTCAGATTAGCAGCGGGCAACGGAAGAATTTCAGGCGATCACCAGAGTTAAGCAGCATCGAACACAGTCAGTACTTGGATGGGTGACCGCCTGGACTATCTCAAGAACTACCGGACCGATTTCCTTTTTTTTTTTTTCATTCGCTTCATTTTTATGTGATTATAATTATTGTCATGATAGGTGATTTTTAATGATATAATTAGGCGAGAAATAGGAAAAAACGTTAATTAGCAGCATGAGAATCGTGGTCGCGACGAGTGAGTCTCTGCGCTGAGGACTCTGGTTCGTTGAGCAGGGACTGAGAGTCCCTGTAGGAGAGACACGTGTCCCGTACGGGAGGTCAGCAAGGTGTCTCTGGAAAGTCCCTGCCATGGCACGAATAGGGACTCTGTAGAGACCGGGACAGGAGTCTTTCAACCACTGGAAGACTCGATTTTTTTCATCCCGGGTAATGTCATACTTCATTCAAAATTTTATCATACTTCAATGAAGTTCAACTATTTTACTTTAGTATTCATGCTAAAAATCTCCCTATCCCCCTTAGATACCCCACCCTATTAAAACCCCCTCTTATTCCTACGCCCCATATATTTGTATAATTCAGAGAATCGAAATTAGAATAAGTCAAAAACACCTATATAGATGCGCGTTTCAACTTCACAACTCTTCATTTTATCCAAACTTTTGTCATACTTCAATGAAGTTTAATAAATTTATTTCAAGTATTTATGCCAGAAATCCCTATCCTACCTAGAAACCTCACCTTATTAAACCCCCTATATTCCCACGCCCCGTATATTTGTATAATTTATAGAATTTATTGATAATTACAGTGAGTCAAAAATACCTCTATAGATGCACATCTCAACTTCACAACATTTCATTTACCTATATACTTATGCGTTTCAACTTCACAACTCTTCATTCACCTATATAGTTATGCGTTTCAACTTCACAACTTCTCCATTTACCTATATAGATGCGCATTTCAACTCTACAACTTCCTCCCATTTACCTATATAGATGCGCGTTTCAACTTCACAATTTTTCACTTCATTTCAGTTTTTCGCGATTATTTCGGTAAATAAGCAAGATAGCGCGAAATGATTGTTATTTGGCATTCATGAAAGAGATTTCTCAATTTTAAATAATGGAAATTTGATTATTTAAAGCATACAAAAAGAAAAAGTGAAATACCCTTAAAAGACCAAAAATGAATTTTGAGAAAAAAAAAATATCAAGTCTATTTTTGTCTGCTAAGTGAAATTTTCAACCGCTAGAAAAAAAAAATCTATAAAAGCCAAATGGAGGAGACTTGATAAATTAAAGATTACTCATAATTAGGACCGGAGACTTAATTTTCAAGAATGGCCCATTGATCTGAAGTTTGATCTAGTAGGGAGTTGAAGCTGGGAATAAACAGGAATTGAATAATTCGAATGTTTATGACAGATGCGTCGAGACATTGAATTTACTGGAGGGTTAATCTGCGGGGATAGTGAGAAACCGAATAGCATAAGAGATTTACCTAAAATGATGGAGAAACAATAAAGTTTGTCACAATCCCAGCAGATTAACCTTCCAATAAATTCAACGTCTTGACGTATCTGTCATAAACATTCGAAGTATTCGATACTAGATCAAACTTCAGATTAATGGGCCGTTTTCGAAAATCAAGTCTCCGGCCCTAGATAAATGTAGTTGATTTTTCTATTTGCCTAAGATAATCAAATTTCCATTAAAATAGACTTTCAATCAAGCTCCGCCCAATGAAGTTCCGCTCCCGTTAAAGATCCCCAGATTTTTCCATTAAAGTTCCTCGTTGGCTCTCTCACTCTGCCTCTTTGGCGGACCAATCAGATTCAGGTTAAATGCGTGGCATTCTGAATGAGGTTATGTACACAAGATGTAGTCTAGAATGATATATTTCGTACATCTAGCTGCGCATAGGAGAATGTGCCACGGCGCAATGAACTGCGCAGAGGATAACAATGTACGTGAGAGTGGGGAACGGAACTTTAACGAGCGGTCTGGAACAGACAGGGAAACTTATTTCAGAGTCTACTGTATTAAGGATGTATGATCATGATAACAATTTTCGATTTGGGGCGTCAAATTTTTTCAATAGTCAGATTATTCCTCGAAGAATTTTACTGTGAAAAGTCCGAGGTAGCTATCCATGCATATAAGAAAGAAAAAAATTATTGAAAATTGACAGAAAATACATGGGCTCTTATGGAGGAATAGGGGTTACGGCCATAAATTAAATAAATGTTAAATGTTCAAACTTTTTTTTTTTTTTTGTTATTAATGTTCAAACTTGCGTAGTATGAAAAATTACTGTGCATAAGAAAGATGGATAGTGTAGTAACTTGACAATATTTTCAAAATACTATGCATCCATCCACCCTGAGAAGAAAAATCCAATTGAAATTCAAATTATTTCATTTAATGCTTCTTTTCTCGCCATGCTCGCCATTTTCTGCTCTCATGAGCGCCACAGCCGGCCAATAAGAGAAACAGGGGAGAGCCCCGCAACTGGAGATGGGCAATGACGGTCATTTTTGAACCAACGTCATATGACCAAAAATTACCGTCTTGTGACGGTCACATGACGTCACAAAATTTCAAATGAAAAATGACCCGGGATAAAAAAATTGAGTCTTTCAGTGGTCGAAAGACTCCTGTCCCGGTCTCTGACAGAGTCCCTATTCGCGCCATGGCAGGGACTCTCTAGAGACACCTTGCTGACCTCCCGTACGGGACACGTGTCTCTCCTACAGGGACTCTCAGTCCCTGCTCGACGAACCAGAGTCCTTACTTGAGAGACTCACAGTGTCGCAAATAAGGACTTCTCCAGTCTTTCATCAAGAGCCATCAGTCTTTCTATTTTTCAAAAAAATATTTATTTCTATACATTTTTTTTTATTGAAAAAGGCATTAATCAATATTTCATTGAAAGAATATAGAATTTTCGGGAAAATTGATTTAGTTTCGTCACCAGTTTTTATTATAATATCTCGGAATCTAAGTGAGATAGAACGATATTGCCTTAATTTTTATTCAGAGGGAATGGCAGAAAATATGGTTGCATAAGATGTAAGTAATGTACTTTCCGTGTGCTTTTTTTTGAGAGTTCTCAATGAAAGTATTTACATTATAGAGCCTGTCAATTCGATTGAAAAAGAATAATAAATTATGTGTGTTTTTTCTCTAAATGTCCAATATTTTGATTAATGTCAAAAAAAATTTATAATAGAAACATCAAAACTCAAATATATCCATTTTACCCCTATGTCCGTTACACTCCACTTTCCGCTAATATTGAAAATTTTAATCAAAGTCAAATATGAAAAAAATAATAATTCCACGCTTTCCCAAAATCATAAAAGTTGAGAACTTCAAAATTATTAACTTAAGATGAAAAAAATGATTCATTTCTCGGTCTCTCTCATAAGGACTTATGTCTTTGTAAATCTTGATAAATCTACTGAGAGCCCAGCAAAGATAGAACTCCTTACGGAAGAGACCAGCAAAGATTAAAGTCCTTACAGGAGAGACACGAGAGACACTGTAGAGACAGTTGCGGGACTTGCGAGACACTCCAGAGACCGAAAAGTCTTTCTGGGAGTCTTTGAAGACCGTAAAAACTCTCAAAAGACTCAAAAATTTTATCCCGGGGACAGTCACAATTAAATTTATGCTTGTCCAAGACTGGAAAATGAGTGAGATAGTAAAATACATCTATATAGATGTAAAATGACCGTCATTAAATTTCTTTCATTTGTGACGGTCATTTTGTTCAGTCAATTTGAAAAATCAGTAAATATTCAATACATTTGATTGCAATATGAATTTTTTGTTTTTCAATTCAAACGGATTTCAATTGAGTCTTTCATAACCGAATTCATTCACACTTGCCAAGACATGAAAAATAATTGATGCTAAAACATCTATATAGATGTAAAATGACCGTCATTAAATTTTTTCAATTTATGACGGTCATTTATTCAGTTAATTTTATAAATCTGTGGGAATTTGATACATTTGATTTGAACGAGGGTCATAATTGATTTTCCTTTTATGACCGTCATTCAGTGAAATTCTGTGACCGAATTCTGTCACGGTCACAACTACTTCGTCGCGTGGCGTCACATGACGTCATATGACCATCTTGTGACGCGTCATGTGACAGGCGCCCATCTCTACCCGCAACCTCCCGAGCCCATCTCCACCACCGTTTCCCCCACTCCCTCGATCATACATCCTTAACTGTAATAATCGCGAAAAAATGAAGAAAACTTCATCGTAATACCAAATATAACAACCGATCTATCTCATTCATTACCAAGATATCTATGAAAAAAACTAGAAAAACTTCTTTCTAATCTAAAATAATTAACCATTTCGCTCTATCTCGCTTAATTACCGAGATAGTAGCAAAAAACTAAAGAAACTAGTTAATGAAACCCAAATAGTCAATATTTCGCTCTATGTCGCTCATTCACCGAAATAATAGCGAAAAACTTAAATGAAATGAAGAGTTGTGAAGTTGAAATGCGCATCTATAGAGGTATTTTTAATTTATTGTAATTATTGATAAATTCTCTATATTCATACAAATATACGGAGCGTGGGAATATAGGGGGGTTAATAGGGTGGGGTTCCTAGGTAGGATAGGGATTTCTGGTATAAATATCTAAAGTAAGATAGTTAAAGTTCAATAAAGTATGGATACATGAAGTTTGGATGAAATGAAGAGTTGTGAAGTTGAAACGCGCATCTATATAGGTGTTTTTGACTTATTCTGATTTTTATTCTCCAAATTATACAAATATACGGGGAGTGGGAATAAGAGGGGGTTTTAATAGGGTGGGGTATCTAGGGGGGATAGGGAGATTTTTAGCATAAATACTAAAGTAAGATAGTTAAACTTCATTGAAGTATGACAAAAATCTGGATAAAGTATGACATTAGTATGAAATAAAAAGAGATTTTTTGTCGATATCTCGGTAAATCAACGAGATAGAGCAAAATGGATAGTAATACTATTATCTTGATAAATTAGTGAGACAAATACTAAGGAAAGTGTTTGAAGCACAAAATATTTTCATATAACAATGAAAAAGTGCAATATATTGAATATTACAAATTAATGCTAAAAATTGAATAGAAACGAGATGATTCGCTTCGTTTCTATTCAATTTTTGGCATTAATTTGTAATATTCAATGTATAGCACCAATATAGCGCATTGTGATAGCTATGATAATATTATGCAAGTGCACTAGGCTTCGCCTCGTACTTGTAATTCTTCACAATTCATTTTAATTGTTAATCTCGTGTACCAATAGCGAAGGAAGCGAAGGGGGGGTAGGGGTCAAGGGGGCGAGGCCCCCAGAATTAGTGATGGAACGAAAAAAAATGACGGTCATTTGACCGTCATTTGACCGGTCAATTGACCGTCAATGACCAATTGGCAATGACTGACCATTTTGGTCAAAAAATAATGACCAAATCGTGAGTCAGAAAATTGACCAAAAATGGTTTTGACGGTCAGATTCCATCTATATAGAGCTGATGATTTTTTTTCTGGACCTCATGAATATTTCCGTAAATAAATTTTTTATATTGCAGAAATCAGAGAAATTGATTTTTGCCAAATAAATTCATTTGGCAGAAGTAAATTTTTCTCTCAGTGTAATACAAGAGTAAACAGAATCTATTAGGATAAGTGTAGAATTTATGCAGAGTTTACGATTTGTTGAGAAAATAAAAGAATAGCCCTATGATATCATTGTATTTAAATTTAATAAGCCTTTTCCTCTTTAAAAATATCATTCTACTAAAAGTGACAAAAAAAATGACCGAAGAACCAATTGACGGTCATTTTTCATCTGAATAGCTGGATTTCATTACAGATTCTGGTTCCTTATTCTTCAATTGGGTTTTTCAACCGCCGATATTCTACCAAAAAAAGAAATACTGAACGACTTTTGGAAATAAATGATTTCTATGAGTATTTGCATTGAATTTTGAAAAATCATAAAAATGACCAAAAAAATGACCGAAAATAAAATTGACGGTCAATTTTCATCTATATAGATGGATTTTGACAGTTATGTCTCCTGACTGACCATTTGAATTTTTGACGGTCAATTTTCAACGAAAATTGCGGTCAAGTCAGGAATGGTCACGAAATGGTCAATTGACGACTGACCTGACCAATTTCAAAATTGACCGTCATTTTACATCTCTACCCAGAATTGAAAAGAAAAAAATCAAAACAAAAGTAAAAAAAAACAATTTTTTAAAATTATATAATTGCAACTGGACAAATGGGTTTGTGAAAGACTTTCAAATAGTTTAATCATTTTTTCGGATAAATTATAGTGCGTCGAGTAGGAATTTAAATAATTCATCATCGTTACATGAGATTCTTTCCATGAATACTTTTATAATTCAATTTTTTTTTTACTTTCCCCTTTTTAAATGACAATGGGGCTCGGTGAATATGAATCTCAGGAGATTGGGAAAAAATAATGGGAATAATATTTTCGTGGTAGAGTCTAGAATTTTGATACTAGCAATTTTGAAATATCTCGAAATACAATGGTGAGAGGAATTTCATTGTGAATATTTCTTGAACGTCCATCTAGTTCCTATTCCACGAAATGTTATGCCATAATGAAATAGACCTATCTCGTTTTATGGCTCCATTAATGAATTCATAATGCTAAATTCGTAAAGTAGCAGAATTAATTTCAATCTCAATTTAGTTTTTCGTAGAATATTTTTCTAAATGCAACCAGAGATACACGGAATTTTAATGAAAACTATTTTTGTTGAGCAAAATTAGATCTACAAAAAAAGATTTCCATGAAAATTTCTGTGCCTCTCTTCTGGGATTGAAAACATTCCTCGAAAAACTGGACAAAAACACTCTGCCATTTCACTATTGAAATGTTTCAAGTTAGCTTTTTACTAAATGAATGTAGAAGAGAAAAAAAACATTATTCTCAGATTCTGACACCGTTAATGATGTCAGAAACCTCAGACATTTCACCTTGAAATCACTTTATCCTCTCTCCATCCGGGAAGATTATAACCAAAATATCATGGAGTGTGGACCTCTTGAAAATACAAGTCTACTGTATTATGGAACCCATGAGTAAATATCACGATATTGAGTTGATCGATACAATGAGCCCAGTGGCTTGAGCATCGAAGAACCTTGGGTTTTGCAGCCTTCAAAAGCCAAAAGTCTGTTAGTGCAGAGTTGAGAAGAGAGGAGGGGGGGGGGGGGTGGTGGCGAGTGTTGAGCTGGATAGCCTCTGAGGGGGTTTTTCCCTCTCTCTTTCTCTTACAAATCTTTTTTGCATGGAGCTTAATACCTCCACTCAAACATTGAAAGCCCACTGGGTTAATACACAGATGAAAAACCTCCACGAAAATACCAATCCGAGATTCCGTTTAAGTTTGAACATTCACGTGCTGGTTTGGCCCAGTTAATTTTTCCATTATTACACATACCGAAAACACACACACAAATTATTTATATTACTATCTCTCTCTTTCTTCTTTCACGTAAAAACATTCATAGATACACATATGGACTCCTTCCACAGGAATGAGCGGAGATTGAAGAGAAGGGAAGTATCCCATTCAAAAATAGAAATCCACACGAACGTTGTGGGCGTTTTGGCATGTTTGATATATACCACGAAAAAGCTGAGACCCGTTAATGTGTTGCAAATGCACCATGTTTTTTCTTCAGATTACTAACATCTTTCGTAATAAAGAAATCATTTCTTTTTGTGGATTTGGAAAACATTGAAACGTGAAGAAAATAGAAATGATTTGAATTCATTTTTCTGACGAGTGTCTGGCCATAAAAGACCATTACTACTGAGCGAGTTGGTATGATAATCTTCTGGACTACACGATTCTATTCCCTTCAGGGGCACCCTAGCTTTTATTGGCGTCTCAAGGAGCCCATGTAATAGGACTGTTTGTTTGCAATAAAACCAGATACAAAAGTGAAATGAAACAATTTGAAGAAAAGGAAGAAGAGAAAGATGATAAAAGTATACACACTAACATCTCAGAGATAAATCAAAGAAATGAATAATAAAAAGAAAAAATCCTCTTAATTGATGGATAAATGAGTATTAACGGAAAAATTAAGATGACTTTTGAAATTGTGATACAAATTTACTCCACTGTATATGAGCAGTTTATAACACGTATTGAAGGCTTCTTTATATCGAAAACGTTGAACGTAATTGACAATCGACGCTCTGGCAAATTGTTCGATCTACTCGTGCTTCCGCCAATCCAACCGACGAGATTAACCTGGGTTAACGAGCACCGACGTGAAACATTCCCGCATCACCACATACCTTCATACCCCCTACCCCTAATCCACCTCCTCCTTTCTCTCTCGCTCTCTCTGTCGCCCTTTATTTTTCTCATCTATCCCCCACTTTCTGCAAATTATTTTGTCTATTACTAGCTAAATGGTGAAAATCGATTTCATTGGAGACTGCTCAATGGTATATGGATAGATTGAGAATAGGTTAGTGGTAGTTATATTCAATTGTGACTAAATGGGAGGGGAGAGGGCGGGGGGATGGCAAAAAAAAATGAATTGTGTGTGACTGAATGTAAGCTCGATGGTGCACACGTGTCCTCCATTTGGCGGTTTTAAACGTGCCTGACCGTGTCTTTCGTTTTATGCCCTCTTCACCATTCTCCATCCTCCTCCCAGCCCCATCTCATTTAGCCTCTTTTACCCTATTATCCTTCACTTTGTATCCAGCTGTTTTTCCTATTTACTTCAAATGTTCTTCTCTCTCTCTCTATCTCCATCTCTATCTTTCTTTTTCTTCTTTTTTTTTTCTGATTCTCTTGCGGAAATGAATTGAAGGCAATGCCTAGTTGTATGCGAATCCCGCGATTCCCGCGCCTCCCTCTCTTCGCCATCTCTCTTGCGATATGGCACCAAGGACAGGTCGATCGATGACCCATTTACCCTTCCCTCGGGGCTCTACCAAAACGATATCCCGGATTCAACTCGCTACCATTATAAAATCCTCGCTCTCTCCTCTCTCTTTCCTTGGGATCTCTATTCATGCTCTTGTCTCAGTAGATCTTGAGATTGAATTGATATTAAAGTGAGAAAAAAAAGAAAAGACGCTCGCCGCCCTCTATCTATTTTTATGGATAGATTTATATACTTTAACGTGGTATATTCGCATGTAATTATTGGTTGAATTCATTTCACTATCAATGACAGTATATCTGATAAAACAGAAAAGGAACAACTTGGATGTTTACAATCGTGATAATGAAAAATTGTGATAAAAAAATATACGGCCCATCCCAATCAGGCAATACGAATTCACTCTCCGTTATCTACTATCAACGAAATAAAAAAAATCTCATCGACTAACTAACGTTTCGATGAATTTCGTGAATATCTTTGTGTCACGAAGAGCGCATTGAATTCATAATGGGCGTGACTAATGTTTTCATCATTACCTGGATTTTTTTTTGATTCTGCAGAAATTTATTGGAAAAAAAAATCAGTGATACTTGATGATATTTTGCATGCAAAAGGATATGGATTAGTGATGAGGCAAAGACACCAGTTGCGCGGCCGTGTCGTCTGATCCAAGTATTTCAATGCAATTGGAACAAAGCCTGGATAGGGCAATTCTTCACCAATATGAGCCTCATCTTCGTCTTCGTCTTCATCCTCATCATCAGTATCGCCATCATCATCTTCATCATCATCATCATCATCATCGTCTTCATCATCATCAGTTTGTTCATTTGTATCATCTGTGTTGTCACCCTCATCAATTTTATTAATTCCATCAATTTGCAAATTATTGACATAAGCGCGTCCATCATCTTCGTCCTCATCATCCTCGAGGTATTGCTGAGCCTCAGCCGAATCACTGTCCGAGCCCTGTGTCTCACCATTGGCACTTGTCCTGGCGCTTGCCGAGCGATAACGGTAGCCAGGTCGAAAATAGTGCATCGACATATTTATTTTTCTCTCTTAACTTGTGAGAAATTTCTTATTATAACTTCTGTGAAACAATGTCGTCAACTCTCTTTTGGTTCAATATTTCAAACGATTTCTCTCCATTTGTTTCAATGAAGTTGTTTGGTTTTTTTATTTTTTTATTTTTTGATTAAAAATTTTTTCCTTGTTTTACAATACTTTGGGTCACGAATTTTCCGATGCTCGATTAAATTTACAGGAATTGGACAATTTATTAATTATCACGATCAATTTACGAGAAGCATTGGAATAAATTTGGCCACCCGTATACAATGAAACGTCACAACATGAGAAAATCAAAGGATGACATGATAATGGGATGAGTTTATTTATAATCCCAATGTTAGCCGTATGGTTTACGTAATTTTTCATACATAATTCTGATTTATTGTGTACCACTGCTCCTTTCGAAGCGGCAGTCCACTTTATTACATTTCTTAATTCAATCGTTGTTAATTTATCCTCTTCTTCCGTTGTTCCTCAATTCATTTATCCTTCTCCTCCCCCCCCCCCCCCCCTCGTTGCCCTCCCCTGCCACCAAGTCCACCCCTTTATCTCAATTTGTACTCTACGTTGAATGCTCTCTTTCTCTCTCCCCCTATATTAATCCTTTTGTAACCTCGTGAATTCTCTTCTTCCTCTGCGTGACCCACTGACTAATCTCTACCCTCTGTTGCTTCTCCTTTCCGTTTTTTTTTTATTTTTGTTTTCCCGTGGGTGACCCAAACCCAACTTGGCCTCAGTTTTCAAACGGCCCACAAGCACCGGACGAGCGTCGACGGTGCTCGGTAAAGCGTCTACCGGCGACTGGAAAAAACGTCGAACTCCGTGACAGACATTCAAACGCATGCGCTACCCCCACTATTAAAATAAACCCCTTTACCTACCTATTCGCTCCCCCCTGTCCACTACCCCACCGACGTTCAATTCTGACTACTCCCAAACTCCAGGCGTCGTGGGGCCGATTCCATCTCCGGAGCCACTAGCGCCGAGGCCAACCCTGTGTGTTCTCTTCATTTCTGGTAAAACAATTTTTTCTTGTTTCCACTTTTTTCTTTTTTTTTGCTTTCTTTCTTTATCTCTGCGCCTCCTCCTCCTCTGTCTCCCTCGCACCTTCTCACAGCTAGATCTGAATTAAATGAAAATCACGTGATATCACAGTTTCATGGCAGGGGCAAAAATGTTTATATTATACGAGTGGATCAACTCTGTTCTCATCAAATTTCATGATTTACGAGGGGGAAACAGGCAAAATGGAAAAAAATAGAGGAATTTTTTTTGCTCGTGATTTCTTCTTTTTTTGGGGGGTAGAGCTTGTGTGTGTGTGTGTGTGTGGGACTATGTATGAAGCTCCTGAACCTCCCGGGTAATATTCCATGCATAGTGACTCACATGCACTCGATACATACACCGAGGCTATGCAGATAAACATTACTCTACAGCGCAATTGACTACTCAGATATTTATTGTGCGTATTGTATAGTGTAGTCCAATGCGTCTTTTTTGGTGTGTTTGGGTGAAGAGAGAGTGCCAGGATCAAATGATTTCGATTTTCAAATATTACCATTTCATGACACACAAGTGTCAACTCAATTCTTCTTTGATCTTACATGAATGAATACTACAGTGAACGGATAAGAGACAAGTAGAATAGAAAGAATAAAAATTGAAAAAAAAAAGTGAAGAAAAACTCAAAGGCAATTCATGTTGTTTATTTTCATTTCTTCCCCTCTAATGGAGTATATTGCGTGCTAAATGGAGCTAAAAATTCTCCAATCACTCCTCTACATCGCGTGTTACTTCTCATAGAAAGAAAAAAAGAACCAAATACTCATATAAGTTGAAAAAAAAAAAATTCAAATTATCTGCAATCACTTTTATTTGGAAAACAGACTGATTTCTTGAGTAGTTAGGATCCAACAGTGTGTTGGAAAAAAAAAGATGCCAAGTATTCATTCAAACGTGATGGAACACTGTACAGACGTTGCTATAAATATTTAGACATCTATCGTTGTGCCGAAATCAATGCTGATCAAGTTTTTGGTATTTCTCCACTACATCGAAGAGAGCACATGCGATCATTAATTCCAACAGCCACGTGTACACTTTGATTATCCTACAATTACTTTCATAATCCCAGAATCTATGAATTTTAATTATTTCCCCCGAATTATTCATTGCCTGTAACAAAATGAGCAAATTCAAATTTATGTAATGTTTTTTTTCTACCCAATTCTTGATGATTTCCTCGAATCTCTTTTTTCAAAACCTCCCGCTATAATCAATCAACTTACAAAAACACAATCTCAACCCTATAATGTGTCAACAATAGCTATCCCTATAATCGTTATATTCCTGCGAGAAACGGAAAATAATAATAAAGAAACTCATCTCCATTACGATGCGCACGCAACAAGTAAATATACATTAATTAGATTCAAATTACGAAGAAACTTCCCGCGTAATAAGTATAACCAGCAGCAGACACTCTGCGCATAAACTGTTCTTGATAAATATTCTGATGAAAATCTACATTATCGACAGTTAGCCACGCAAGAATACAAACGAGATGGAAGTTTTGACAATTTACCATGTTTTTTTTTTTCATTCCACTTCTTTCTACCTCGTCCATCTTTCCCTCGTGTGTGCACACTGTGTGTTCTACGTGGTGACGAATAGATGAGTGACGACCAAAGACGTGACGTTTACGCCGCCAAGGATTCATCCAGAGTTATTAGTTCGGCGAATTTTTCATTTTTTATTTAAAAAAACATATATTATAGAAATAAACGCAAAAGATAATTACGCTGAAACAGTTATTAAAGTTAAATTGGATGAAGTAGAGGGACTGATAACGATAAGTTTTGGAAAAACCTCAAACGTGTGGCCATTTCCAATTGGCAAAATAAAGAAGAGGAGGAGGGCAGAGTTAAACGCCAGAGGACAAAAGCCCAGTGTGGTTAGAAAAATACAGTGAGTGAATTTTTTCTTAACGTCATAATACTTTCTACAAATCCATATCAAGTCCGCGCCAGAGAAACATAAGAATAATTTATTAATTTGTAATTTTATTAATTGCAGGAAAGACAGAAAAGGCAAGAGAGGAAAAACCGAATATAAAAAAAAAGAAAATGGGACTGACTGTGAGTAGTTTGTTTACACGCCTCTTTGGTAAAAAGCAAATGAGAATACTAATGGTGGGTCTCGATGCAGCCGGTAAAACAACGATTTTATATAAATTAAAGCTGGGTGAAATTGTAACAACAATACCAACAATTGGATTCAATGTCGAGACAGTAGAATATAAAAACATATGTTTTACTGTTTGGGATGTTGGTGGACAAGATAAAATACGTCCATTATGGAGGCATTACTTTCAAAATACACAGGGATTAATTTACGTTGTTGATAGTAATGACAGAGAGCGTATTGCTGAAGCTGAACGTGAATTAGCTAATATGCTCAAAGAAGATGAATTGAGAGATGCTGTGTTACTTGTATTTGCTAATAAACAGGATCTTCCAAATGCTATGAATGCCGCTGAATTAACTGACAAATTGGGCCTTAATTCATTACGTGGACGTCATTGGTATATACAAAGTACTTGTGCAACACAGGGACAGGGACTCTACGAGGGGCTCGATTGGTTAAGCAATGAACTCGCTAAAAAGTGATTGAATATCTTTAAGAGTTATTATATTATTTCCTTCTTTTTTTTTGTTTTTCTTTATTGTAATCTGCCGTATCCGCGCCCAATGTTCATGTACCGTGAATATCTCTTAAATGAAAAGAAAAGAATAATATTTAATGAAATTGTAATTTCGTTAATTTTTTTTTTCTTCTTTCATCACTATTGTCAAAGCGTATTATAAATTGTTCTTAAGGAAAAATTTTAAGGGATTTATCAACATGTGGCGTTTGATACTGATTAATGTAGTTTTTCAAAATATAAATATAACATTTAAGGAAAATATTTGCACTTTGGTTTTATCAAATTTATAATTCTCAGTTTGCTTACAGTCTCTGCTTTGTTTATCATCTGATTAATTGAATTCATGAGTTTATATATATACATATATATATATATATATATATTTATATGTATATGTATTCGAAGGATTAAAAGAAAGTGATTTTATGAATACTAATGTATCAATATATTAGAGGTATGGCATCAGTTTAATTGATATTTTTTTTTCATCTAAAATGACCTCTTTATGTTTATTTTTTCTTCTCCCATGGGAACTTCTCATGGTGTGAATTTCCTATCCCTATTTCCTTTCCTGTTCATATTATCTCCAGAGAGATTATCTCAAGTCGTTCTTCAAATGAATTCACAATCGAAAAGAATCAACTCATAAATTTGTTACTGCCAACATTTTTTTTTTCTTGTTTCTTCTTTTCATAAAAATCCTTATTACATTGTTAACTTTATTATTGTACAAAATGGTACATCAGTGATACATAAGGTTTTTCATAAAAACATGCTGTTACTTCATTTACGTATCGATTTCATAGGTAACGTGATATATAATTTAGAATTATTTTCTTTTTTTTTTCTGCCCAATTTTCCAACAAAAATAGCTTCAATATCCATTAGTACTTAAACATAATATGTATATACAATCTAGCGAAGAGAAGAGAGAAAAAAAGAATCGGAAATAATTTCAAAGATTCAAATCAGATAATTTAACAAAGAAAATTCAGCAATTTCATGAAAAAAATCATTCATATATCGAATTAAAAATAATAATAATAATAATAATAATTATCGTTTTTTATCCATTAAAATCTCATTTCAGAAATAATCATTAAATTTCAATACATCATGTACCCTTTCTGACCCATGTATTTGTTGTTTGAGTCGTTGTTGGTTCACCAAGCGCTGGAAAATGATTTTCCATTGTATGACTTGACATATGCAATCTCATATCATTACCAATTTTAACAACTTGACCACAATTTTCACACAACGAAATTCCTTTAATATTACCAATTTCATTCTTATGTAAATCATATAATTCACGTTGTTTATTAATGTCAGGCAGTAATACAAGCATCTCTGGAAAAACATTACTAAATTCATCATTACCCATTGCACTGCGGCAACGTTTATAATAATGCTCAACACTCAATGTACCCTGTCTAAATAAACCACTTAAATAACGAAATTCTTCCATTGATTCTCTCTGATTATCCAAAACTTTACTTATTTTTGATACTAAATTTTTATTTCTCTTTTGAAAATCAATTGGTGGTAAATAAGGATTGTTTTTATCATTTGCATTATCTGGTAATATTGTAAAGCTCTCACCGGAACTATTTGTAAATGTTAAAACATTATCATTACTTAATTGCTCAGTGTTATTTAATTTGACAGCAAAACCAGGTGGTGGTGGTGTTGTTGTACCAAAACCTGGTGGTGGATTTGATAATTTGGCTTTAATAGTTTTACCCAATGCTGGAAAATCATCGATTATTTTTCTTGAATTATTTGTATTCATTAAATTGTCAATTTTTAATTCTGATCTTTTTCTTATACCATTAGTTGTACTAGTTGATTCATTATCAATTTTCAGAGCGGTATTTGATGGATTCGTAGTTGATGATGAACAACCACTTTGATTCAATTTTTTATCTCTCTTAATTTTATCATTATCATTATTCTGCTGTTTTAAAATTCTACTTGCTGATACAGTATTATCATTAGCAATTGAAACATTGGACGGGTTATTGTCCCTTTGTAAATTTAATTTTGATGCTGTTGATTCGTTGCCACTTGAATTATTACCACTCGATGTTTGTTTAACTTTTTTCTTTTTTTTCTTCTTTGTATTAGCTTTATTAGCATCAATTGTTGCACTAGTTTCACTCTCATTAGCTAGTGAACGATTCCAGGTTCCTGCGTAGGTCGATGATGAAGCTGATGTATTATCATTATTTGTTGAGACTGTTATGGACGATTGTTTTTTATTTTTCGTTGATTTTGGTAAACTTGGAAAGGCATCAGTGAATACTGGTGATGGTGATGCTGCTGCTGGTGGGGGTGGTGTTGGATTTTTTGAAACTTGTGTTTGTCCAGTTCTTTCTTTGAATGTTGAGGGCTTAATGCAAGTTATTTTTGTCCATTGTGCTGAATTACTACTTGTTGATGGTTCATTACGGCCAAGTGCTGGAAAATCAGAGTCACGTTTCAATTGAGCTGGTCTAATTCTAACATTTGGACCAGATACCCGTGTTGTTATACTACCATCTGTTTTATGATTAACTTGAATTGATACATTTGGTGTTGACGATTTTGGTCGTTGTGTACCAGTAGGATTTGTTGACTGAGATCTGTTTGTTGAATAAACATTTAAATTGACAGTTTTTGAAACACCAGGATTTGGTGATTCTGGTCCAAGGGCTGGAAAATTTTCATCAGTTACAGCAAGTGGTTGAGAATTTAATGAACCACGAATCGTCAAATTTCCACGACCCTTTGATTTTGATTGAGAAGTTGTTGGGGGCAATGATGAATTACCAAGTGATGGAAATTCCTCAGTACTCTTGACATCAGGTTGACGCATCAATATCGTCTCAGGTTCATTGAAGAATACTGATTCAGGCTCTTGAAAATCTCGAGCATCGACATAATCCCGGTTACGTGAATTCGATGGTCCTGGTGCCATTGGACCTCTTCTATTATTTCTATTATCACCACGTGGTGCCAGTGTAAATTCTAGTTCCAATGTTCTCGCTTGTTTTGCTGCAGCTTTGCCCAAGTGTTTACCGTGTACTGAGGCTTTGTGAGCTTTCAAATCAATGTCAGTACGAAACACAGATGTAAATTTTTCATCGTGGCACGGACCCTCCTCACAGAGATAATGCTCTTGGCGAAAATGATCACGTAAATAATCATAAGAACTGTAGTACTGATGTAATCCATCAGCATCACAAAAATGGCAGTACAAATGGTCTCTACGTAAATGACGGAATAATTCATCATTATCCATGTATCTACAATCACAAAATTCGCAGAGTGGATGGCCCTTGTGACTTTTATCATCTACATCACCTTTCCTACGATGATGGGCTAGATCAGCACGTGTGTAACAGCGACGTTCACATGAAAATATCTGTAAAATGAAGAAAATTCAATTCTATGGAAGTGAGGTTCAGGATGACCATGGAACTGATAGATTTTTAGAGTTCCAGTAATTAAATTGTATCGAAAAAGTAATTATCCTCGAAATAAGGGGCTAGAACAGGGACTTTCGGAAGAGCTTTCGTGCAGAGAATTTTGAAGTCTACGCGAAGGGTATTCCGATAAATCATCATGAACCTCAATATTGCTGAGATATTTACATGAAATAATTTTATTAAACGTTCGATACTTAGCATTCACATCATTACAGAAATTATGGAATTTTCATAAATTTTTGATAAAAGTAATGAACTTTTAAAAATCAATCAATTCTACTATCTTTTGAAGAGGATTTTCCATGAAGAAACAGATCATCAGCAGAATTAATTAATTTCGAAAGGGGTCGGGGGGTTTAATCAGAATATTAGGCCATTCAAAAATAAAAGGGAAAAATGGGCCAATATAGATATTTAAATAAACTATTTTTAAGGATTTCACTTAGAAGCTAAGGTGAATTCACATAAAAACATGTATCAGAATAGATTTTGTAGAATCTTCATCTGCAACTTCTATATTACTCCATTTTCCACGATAGCAATTTTCGTTGCAACTTTTTCATCGAGAAAAGTTCTAACGATGAAAACTATACTGAAAAAAGTTTTTTTTTTATCTATTCCAGATTTCAAGACAATTGGAATCTAGAATATTTATCGAATAAAATGACTGAATAAATTCTTCAATATATTTTACCTTCAAATTTTCAACACACAAATCACAGTAATGTAATTCATGTTTTCTCCTCATATGATCCTTCAGGCTATTGAAACTACTGAACACCTGCTTTTCCTCGCATATGTCACAGGCATGTGACAACAGTTGAGTAAATTTTTCCTGGATATCTACATTCTCAAAATAAATATTGTATCGAGTATCGAGGAGATTACCTCTACGTATATGGCGGAATGGCTTAACATCCATTGTAAATACAACCTTTGGTAAATCTTGACGACATATTGGACACTCGTTTTGTTTACATAATACACGCATACGAGTACTACATTCGTAGCAAACTGGATGTTCACACATTCCAATGCTGTAAATTTCTACATTTCTGTAACAAACAACACAGGCACCGCTGTTGCTGTTGTTTGAATTATTTGTAGTCGTATCTTCCGCCATTATTCCTTCACTTCTCTTGATAAATTGAATTATATATTGCCGATAAATGACTGTTATCTCTTTATTGCACAAATATCTAGAATATTCTTGAGTATATGATGAAGGTTTAGGTTATTTCCACGTTATTTCGGAAGCTAGAAAAAATTGACCTGAAAATAAAGTTTTTAATAATATATAAATTACCATTATGTTTCATGCAAAAACATTGGATTTATGTATAGATTCAACATCTCAAGCTCAGTGCCAATGACAAATGTAAGGATATGAGTTATTCAATCTCATTTGTTACTAAAAAAAACAGGAGGACAAAAGTGTTACTTACCAATTCCCTAATTCTCTTCACTCTCATTTCAATGATTTAGATTGGAACTTGTTAGTGATTTTTGGTACTCTATCGAAGTGGCGTTGGAAAATAATTGAATGAAGATGGAAAACTAATTGAAATTCATCAACAGATGTTTTGGGAGCAGCATACACGGTTTTTTTTGCGCTGGAGCAAGGTTATTGAGATAAGAAAAAAACCTCAAGTCAGAAACTTTCAATGCACTCGTGGAGTAATAGCCACTGATAATGTAACCCACGTGAGGAAGTGTACTCGCTTAGAATTCTTCGGTAAAAGAAGCGATCTACTATGCTGACTGGAGCCGAAGTGATATTCCTGAAGTAATTCAGTCGGGCAATAGTTCGCTCTCGTCAGATGGAAGTAGTGACGTTTTCGAAGTACTAAGGTTAAGGAAAATCACCGCGATTTTCCGGACCGCCACATGTGACGCCCATCGTTTGATGAAAAACTGATCGGTATGGAAGCTAATCCATTTTTAAATTGCAAATGAATAGACTCCACACCCTTACTGTGGGGGCACAATGAAAGAGGATTTTTTTCGGCATGAACACTTGTTAATATAAATAAATACGGGAACGAACTTGCGTTCGCACTACATTCAGTTCGTTTACGTATTTATGTTGAAGAGTGAACACATTTGCGAAAAGTTCTGACAAAAATTGTAAAGGTGCTCCAACATTATCGAAAAATGTTTACAATTTTTTTTCTTCAAATTTTTTCATGAGACTGGCTTTTCATAATACTTGACAATGAAACAGAACAAATATCTTCTCTCCTTGAAAGTTTGGTGCAGAGTCCTGGTGAACCATTTGCGGCTTCCGCAAAAATTAGCTCATTTTGTTTTCTCAAACTAACTGCTGGGTTCGTGGCACAGTCCAAAAATATTTGACCTGCGTTTTTTTCATTTTGCATTAACAATTGTTCATGAAACGTCATTTAAACAAATTGTCTAAAATTTCGTCATTTTGAAAAACGAATAGTGTCATTCTATTCTGCGGGGGAAATCAAGAAGAAAACCTTTCTAGCGTTTTTTCGTCAGACTCTATTTTGTTTGTGTAAAATCGTTATAAACAATTGTAGCCAGAGAAGTGATGCTGATCTCGTTGTATCCCTACACGGAAAAGAATTCCCCAAAAAAAGTACCGAACTTTCCCAGTAAACGCGGGACATTTCACTAGGTGTACAAGAACATAATAAGAATCGACGAAAAATTAATAAGCACAGATGAGAAAAATTCATGAAATCACACGAATCTTTGACGAACATGGTTCAGCAATGTTTGACGCACTAACAGCGCCATTTTCTATGTATTCCTCTGACTTGTTGATGAACCCTAATGAAAAATTACCACCTAATTCTCAAAATTTTTGTAAACATCACGAAATGTCCCGTGATTCCGGAAGGTTCAGTATTTTTTACTCAGATCTTTCATTATAGTGTCGTCAGACTTTCTCTCCGTGTAGCTGAATCGAAGCGAGATAAGTTCAAACTAACCATTTGCTTCATGGCATAGCGCAAAAATAATTTATTTCACACTAAAATATGTTATATTATTCGCTTTTCAGAAAGACTAAATTTTTGAGAATTTTTTGACATAACTTTCTATAAACAATTCGAAATGCAAAAAGCAAAAACAGGGTAAATTATTTTTGGGCTATGCCATGAACCCGATAGTTAGTTTGATGATTCGGCTTGGAATACAACGAGTTTGGCATCACTTCTCAGCCTGCAATTGCTTAGAACGATTTCACACCAACGGAATAGAGTTTGACACAAAAACACTGAGGAGCTTTTCTCCTTGATTTGTTCAGTCGAATCGAAATATGCTATTCGTTCTCCAAAAAGACGAAATTTTTGAGAATTTTCTTACATAACTCTTTATCAACAACTGGAAATGCGAAACGATAAAATACGGGTCAAATATTTTTGGACTATACCATGAATCCAATAGTTAGTTGGGAACTATCAAGCCCAGATTCGGCTTGGCTGCTAATGGCTCAGCGCTTTTCTTACGCGTACGTTTTTTGGCTTTTAATGTTACCTAATGGAATTTTAAGCGCGCAATCATAAACTATCGACTTCTAAAATAATCTTAGTATTCAAGAATTCCGAGGAGTTTCAGGTAAATTGTTCTGACGGTAAGGTAAATGAAAAATATTATCTCCTGTCACATCCATAAAAGCCTTCTACCAAAAAAAATACTAATTTATTTGGCACTGCTTTTCTGCATTTCCCCGGAGCGGTACTTTGCCTCTTTTTTTGCTTTTTTCTCTAAACTTAGTCCCTATGCTACCACTCTATCTAAAAAAAGACAATTGGAAGTTTTCGATATGACTAAGCCATCTTCGATCTATAATTTTGCTTTAGTATGTCTTTTCAATTAATTATATCGGAATAGAGGAAGGGCGCACTGCCTTTTGTGTAACAAGTGTAGCGACATCAAGTTTATGCATCGATTCATTACTTCAAGGACAAAAAAATTAAAAATTTGATTCTGTCTGTTTCGCAATTGTGTAAACGTAGAGTAATTAGAGCAGTGGTGTGTGTTATTGATAGTCAGAAAGATAATAATTATACCTGGCTGATTCGAGTTGCAAACCATTTTTCTTAGTTATAATTTTACTTCATGCAGAAAAAGATTGTAAAAAGTCGACTGTCTAAAATGATGCTGTCGGTGATGAGATTTGTTCACTTCTCATTAGTAATTTGTATCGTGACTTTAGCAGCTGGTAGTGAAGCTTCTGGCCAGGTGAGTTAATTAATAATGTGATGATAAGTTGCAGAGTTTCAAATAGAAAGGAGAAGAATAAAGGATTATTCATTGGCTGTAAGATTTTTCCATGGCGAAAAATCCTGGATAAAACCCAGCGATATATCTAAAGTCCGATACACAATTTCGATTTCCAATGGTGATGAAATCATAAAGATATTTTTCATATCTGAGCATAAGTTCTCATTCGAATCAGGGCGTGAACTTTGTAAGAAGTCCGAAAATAAACAAAAAAAAAACATGTTTTTCTTTTCATTGGAAAAAAAATTATGATACAGCCCGAAAAACGTGGCTACGGTTTTCCATTTCTCCTGTAACTGAAATTTTTATTTTGAGCGTTCAACAAGCAGAAAAGTTTTATTTTCAATTTTTGATATACTTATACTTTTAATAGAAAAGAAATAGTTTTGTACTCTATGCATTTTCAGAACGGGAATAGTTTTATACATTCCATCAATGCGGCATGAAAAAACATTACTGATGAGAATTATTGCTACTTTGTAATTGTTACTTCAATAGATACTACCGGGATTTTTTCCTCAAAATTAAGGTAGTATCCAAGAGTCCGGTCGATAAAATAGAAAGAATGAGGATTTGTAGGCTAGTTTCCACTTAAGGAGGTTGCCTCCCTATCTTCATATAACACCAAACTTTTTGAAATTTTTATTATCGATAAATGAATATATAGACTGTTCACAACCAAAATTCTAAATCGATTCACCACACCATTTCTGAGTATTTAATTTTTGAAATTGCTTCTTGTAAACGTCGATGTATGGAGAGCCGATTCCCCTTGCGACTACATGGGTCGACTTCTATTACTGCACCGCATTTGCCGTGAACCTAGGGAAACCATGAAAACCCTGATTAGCGCAATCGGATTCATACAGAACCTTAATGCGCCTTTCTGTCACACTGACGAGAAAGGCACACTAATTCACTATAGTTACACCTCACCGTTCAGTTTGTTGTTCCAATCTGCGTACGGCAAGCGGTCACCCATCCAAGTAGTAACCAGACTCAATGCTGTTTAACTCGGTAGATCCACCGAGCCGTACGCAGACCGAGCAGCCAAACTGTCGGTTTTCCGGAAATCAGTTATATTTTAGAAAAAATTTTAAGAATTGAAAAAAAATAATGTTTACAAACGTTACTGAAATATTTTCAGAAGATGAAAAATTTCTTGGTTTAACGTACATTTCGAATGATTATTTGGAAAAGACGAGAGCCAAATGGATCTGAGGGATGAAATAAACCTGGATTCTTTTCTAGAGTGAAGACTTCTACGAAACATTTTGGAAAAAATTACCCAACAATGTAAACATATTGGGGCGTCCTCTCAATTTTTCAGATTTTTCTATGGAGTATTTCACTTCAAAAGAAATTGAATCATTTTGCCCCGGAGATCTGTTTTGCTCTGGTCTCCCCTAATGTAATATTATTTTAAACCAGAAGCTGATTGATTCACAATTGATTGGAGAGAATACACCAGTCTGGCTGGTAACAGCTGCGGGTGGAGTCATGCTTACGGACAAAAATGTAAGACATTATTATTATTTTTCCTTTTTGATGAAAGAAGTAATGGATTCTATCATTTTCACCAGACCATCAGAAGAGCTGTTACACATTACAAGGGGGAACAAAAAAAGGTACATTGGTAATTCAGTAGTGAAGTAGTGAACAAGGTAGTTCTTTTAGGTTAATGGGTTTATGCCGAAGCATCAGAAGCAAATTTTTTTTTTTTTTTTTTTTTTAGTTATTATTTATGTGATTATGAAAAATGGGGTCTTTACTTTTATGGTTAATAACAACGCTGTAATAAGACTACAAATTCTAACTGGGAATGAAGGAAGAGTAGCTGGACGGAATAAAAAAATTTTGACAAAATTAACACCTTACTGTTGAATTTAGTAAAATAGAAAATTTTACTCGCTGAATATTCGTTCCATTATCCGCAATATTTTACGGAATATTCTACACAATAATTCATTATACACTGAGAGAAATTTTTGAATTATGGAACTATAAAATTTGAGTGGAAATAGACCTTGACTATAAATGATGTACGCTCTGGCTATTAGGTAGTTACTGAAAATTATTGTTCTGCCGATCAAATACCGGAATTCACTTGAACGCTAACAAATAGCTGTACTACCCGAGGGGTTACTCACTCGTGAAGTCATGGCGCCACACCACGATGAAATGAATTTGAAGTCAAGTTTAAGTCATTAAAGTCACTGAAGTCAGGTGACTTCAACTTTTTGAAATCACTGAAGTCAGATGATTTCATTTTTCTGAAGTCACTGAAGTCACTTGAAGTCGATGAAATCAATTGAAGTCACCCAAATTACGTATTTCAGGTTTCGAAAGAGAATTAATACCCCACATGTTTATCAGGGTTTATATTCAATTTCGCATAGACAGGAGGGAGAACTTTGCGTAGCAGAGAATTTTCAAGTGAATATGCTCGAGTTCATGATAATAAAAAAAATTGATGAAGTCATTGGCAGTCAATTGCAGTCATGAAGTCACGTTGATCAACGCTTGAAGTCATTGACTTCACATTTTGTTGAAGTCATTGAAGTCAGCGACTGAATTCACGTGAAGTCGACTTCATTTTGAAGACATGGTGTCACTCAATTCTTGAGTGAGTAACCCCTCGGTACTACCTAAATTTTTATCGCTTAGTTTCCTATGATAAGCGATGGGTATACGCTCAGCCCCACTCTTCATCACGATCAACTCATCTTTCACTGATTGCTGTGAACAATTTTGTGAAAGAAAAATTGAAAAATATCAGTTTATTCATTTTTTCGGGGATTTTTTCATCTATTTCCCACTCATCTAACCTACCTACCCCTATTTCTCATTCAACTAATCCACCAAGTACATTTAATTAATTCCTAAACGCTAGAAAAAACACAATGTTTAACGCATCGAGAGGGATTCGAACCTTAGCTCCCGGGAGGAAAAAAATCGAGTCTCTCAGTGGTCGAAAGACTCCTGTCCCGGTCTCTGACAGAGTCCCTATTCGCACCATGGCAGGGACTTTCTAGAGACATCTTACTGACCTCCCGTACGGGAGTCTCTTCTACAGGGACTCTCAATCCTTGCTCGACGAACCGGAGTCCTTACTTGAGAAACTCACAGTCTCTCAAATAAGGACTCCTCCAGTTTTTCTCCGAGAGCCATCAGTCTTTCTATTTTTCAAAAAAACATTCATCTTTATACATGTTTTTTTATCAAAAAATACATTAATCAATATTTTAGATGATAATAGATTGTTGAATGTGACTTAGTTTTTAATAAAACTTAAATATATCCATTTTACCCCTATGTCCATTTTACTCCACTTTCCGCTGATATTGAGAATTCTAATTGAAGTCAAATACGAAAAAAATAATGATTCCACGTTTTCCAAAAATTATAAAAATTGAGAACTTGAAAATTACTAAATTAAAATGAAAAAAATGATTCATTTCTCGGTCTCTCTCATAAGGACTTATGTCTTTGCAAATCTTTATGAATCTACTGAGAGCCCAGTAAAGATAGAAGTCCTCACGGGAGAGACCAGCAAAGATAAAAGTCCTTACGGGAGAGACACGAGGGACACTGTAGAGACAGTTGCGAGACTTGCGAGACACTCCAGAGACCGAAAAGTTTTTCTGGGAGTCTTTGAAGACCGTAAAAGACTCTCAAAGATTCAAAAATTTTATCCCGGGCTTGTCGGAACGCGAAACCAGACATGCTACCAATTGAGCCACGCATAACTCTAGAAATAGTAATTTTTTATCTCGCTCATATAGAGAGCAGAGAAAATTTTTTGTATGTTCTCTAATGATTTCAAGTTTTCACGTTGGTTACTCAATTTTCCACCCAAATTCTAAGAGAACTAAAATTTTTGTAAAAATCTAGTATAGTGTAAGGTCGGGAATTAATCATAATCATAATGCAATAGGTCCGAATTTTCTCAAATTCACCCTTAAATTCACTTGAATGATTCGAAACTTCAGTAAAGATTAGATGAGAAATTTGATATATTTATAAACTCCTGATTTTCCCTCAAATGCAATTCAATTCCGTCATATTAAAAATTACTTCAATTTATTGCGTATTATATCACATATTTATAATAGCTCATTCAAGTTCAGGCTGCCCGTCTGAAAATAGTTAACATTACAAAACGAATTGTGGTTTAATGAAAATTGAAAAAATTATACTGCCAATTGCAATAAATTCACATGTACCGTATCGTCATGAGAAAATAACGAATGTTGAAAAGTAACGATGGCAAAATATTTAGTAAAACAAAATTTGTAAAGGTGGATTTGGGTAACTGGACTCTTACATTCATGTTGCACGTCTCAACTAAGTATAGTTGTTCATGATGGTGTGTTTGACGATAAAATCTGTGAAAAATAGCAAAAAAAAAATAGCTAGATTTGACCTCGACTATATAATTTCGTTAAATTGACCATCGTGAATTCCCTCAGTGTGTAATGTTAACTGCTTGATTTAGACTTCTATCCTTACTCTTGTTGGAACTAGATGAAATCTGAGGGATTAAGTGACTTTCAGTGCTAACGCATTCTAGCATTTCTCAGAATGAATGCCAAAAATGTGGTTGAAATTTTGGACATCTTCATACTCTGGATCAGTGCTCTAACCAACTAAGCTACACTACAATAATTTTTTTTTTCATCATTTTTTTCGTCGTTCCGCATTAAATGATGAACATTTCATAAACAATCATCAAAGCTAAGAAAAAAATGATTTTTAATTTTTTTTTTTCAAATTTAAAGAAAATTGAATTTTTTTTAATTCAATTTTTTATTTAAAAAAAAATCAATTTTCCTTAAATTTGAAAAAAAAAAATTAAAAATCATTTTTTTCTTAGCTTTGATGATTGTTTATGGAATGTTCGTCATTTAATGCGAAACGACGAAAAAAATGATGAAAAAAAAAATTATTACCTTAATCATCGTTAATTCACGTTCAAGGAGCAAAAACGTGCTCCTTAAATTATTGCTGGAACTTTGAGAGTTTGATTTAAAAAAACGGTTCGAACGATCGACTTGAAATTTTGCAGGGTGTCTAGGCATATCTTAAACTCAAAAAGCACCTTAAAACATTAGCACTTTTCGCAATATTCGCGAAGTTCAGGTCGTTTTTCAAAAACACCAAAAAACTTCAATGTTTGCCACTTTTTCAAACCAATTTTGAGAATGAAAAAATTTTTTTTTCCCAAAAAATATTGAAAGGTACTCATAGAGCATTGATTCAAGTTTACGAAACCCACCATCCGTTTGCTGTGGGACCAGTAGTTCACGAGATATCGATGATCAAAGACAAAAAGGTGTTTTTCCATTCAATTGCCGATATCTCAGTGACAAATGGTCGTACAGAAAAAAAAAAAAATTTGAATTGAAGCTAAAGAATCAGGCTAAAAGACCCTGTCACTGGCTGAGCCAACAAAAATTTTTTTGGAGCCCGTGGATCATTTTGAAAATTGAAAAAAAAAACAAAAAAAAATTCTTCGCACTCATTGCTTTTTTCGCGCCATAAATAATGTTCAAAAAAAATTTCTATCTCAAGATTTCAAAAGTAAACATTCCAAGCTTCATTTTTCTTTTTTTTTCATCCTGATCCGATCATTTTTCGCGAAGTTACAGTCCTTTGAAAAACACTGAAAAAATGGAAAAAAAATTCTGCTCCTTTAATTGTTTTGCTGAGTATAAATTTCTTCATAATGTTTTTCTCTCTCCTCAACCTGATGCGAAATTCCAAATCGCTATCATCATTGCCTTACACCCTTTCCTTATCGCCAGTTTTTCCAAGCTGAGTCGACACATTTCTGTTGACCAAAGATGGTAAATAGAGACAATTCGCATCAAACACCTGGATCGAATGAAAATTGGAGTCAAGTCACGGAAACTAGCAGAAGAGTGAACCACAAAGGTGGAGACTCTGCGGGCTTTGATTTGACTCCCAATCTCATGGAATTCAGAAATGAGTTCGAGTGAAATCATATATGGGCGCGTGAAATTAGTTTTCTGCATCTGCTGTAAAATTAACATCACCCGACTTAGTTTACTACTCCAGTACTGAATTATCCTATTCAATATCAAAATAATATTTCGAGATTATAATTTTTTTCTTTTGATGTTCACAGAAGCCTATGAAGAGAGAAATTAAATCTCAATTGCCAGATGACAAATTTGAAATACTTAGAGATGAAATATTTCAGTACAAAAATATCACATTTCGGAAAAACTTGATTCGATCTAAAAGATCAGATTCAACAGATGATATCGTATATCCTGAGCTACTCATTATGGCGGACTTCAAATCAAAATTTACCTCGTATGATATTCATTTATTTCTGCAACAATTAACACGTGATACGAACTGAATACCAATGAAATCAGAAAAAATAATTCTAATTCATGTTACAGACTCCGTAGTCGAAAATTCCTGAACTTTTTGATATACTTAATAAAGTTCTGGAATTCAGTTAATCTCCGTTTTACTACCTTAGTTAACCCAGCGGTGCAGCTAAGAATCACGGGAATTGTGATAAACATTGTAAGACAAATTTCTGTGATTATTTTTTCCATCCAAATTTCGACCAATAGAATTGCACCATTCGACGAAACAAAATAACGCCTACACGATATTTCACTGGAAATTTTTGGAAATTCCACTGGAAATTTTTCATGTTGCCTATATATAAAAAACAAACGATTTGTCAATCCATGTGACTCTAAATTTTGAATTTCTAACTGAGAATTTGTCTCATGGTGCAATTCTATTGGCCCAAATTTGGATGAAAAAATAATCCCCCGAATACCACTCGAGCTTCAAAATTAATCGGGTAATTTTCCTCTAGGTTCCCTGCAAACAAACGAAGTCGTCAAGTTTTTCAGAAAAATCACTCGCGCTTCGCGCTCTTAACCTGCAAAACTTGACTCCTTCATTTGTTTGCAACGAACCTATCGGAAAATTACCCGATAATTTTGAAGCTCTTGTGGTATTACATGTGACAATTTATAAGGTGAGAATGATGGATATTGAAATTCATGACTATTTTTCATTGCAGCAAATAGCAGAAATTCCATTTATTGATGACAACATTGATGATGACTCACGGCATATTTTACCAAGAGCACTTGAGGATATGGCTACTTGGATTGAGGAAATAAACTTCATTGAAGACAAGGAATATGATATTGCAATTGCTATGACTAAGTACACATTCTGTTTATTTGTGAGACCAAGTCGATGATACGTTTAAGTAAACAATTTCATAATTTTCTGTAGGTTGCCATTCTGTACCTATGATGCAAGAAGAAGGAAGTGTGGACCTGTGTCGAGGATAAGCGGTACATAATTCTCATTTCTTTTGAAAATCATAGTTCTCAGAAATTTTATCTAAAAGAAAATCTGCATTATTTATAGGAAGAACCCATTTCAAAATGAACTGTTCACACAAAGGACAAGCAGTAGCTATGTTTAACGATTATTATGATTTCTCAGGAATTCATACTGCTGCCAAAATAGTAGCGAAATTGTAAGACTATAAATTCATTCCAAAAAGAAGTTGTAAAATGGGATTAATCAAGTCCCTAGCGATTCCAAAAACACAGTATAAACACCGTGTAAACACCGGATACACACAGTTTTTTAACGGAATGTACACAGTGCTTACACAGTTTTCAAACGGGCTTTACACAGTTGTTACACAGTTTTTGAACGGAATTTAAACAGTGTTTACACAGTTTTCAAACGGAATTTACACAGGTTTAAGCAGCATTTACTCGCGTATCGCGTTTCCATCACAAATTTACATTTTTAATTGATTTCTCTCTTAATTATGTGCTTAAAAATGAACCATCATGACCGTTATCCTAATTTCCTAAAAGCGAAGTGAATAAAAGAAGAAAAAAGAATTCGGGTCAGTAGTTCTCAAGATACTCGAGATACCAAGCGGTCACCCATCCAAGTACCGACCAGATCTAATGCTGCTTAGCTTCGATAACCGCCTGAAGATTCCTCGTTGTCTGCTGCTAACCTGAAACATATAACTTCTGCGATTCTAATTGAGCTGAAATGTGCATCGCATATTTATACTACCATTTTCCAAAGAAATGACTCATAGTTGCCGTCAATTTTTTCAAAATGACTATCGGAAATTAATTTTAAGAAAAACAATGAAAAACTACGTTGACGATTTTTTTTTCACTTCATTTCTTTTGGGCAAAATTATAATTTTCCTTCAAACTCAAATTTTCTTCCGAATTCTCATTTTTTCCGTTTTTTATTTTTATTGCATCTCAATCCCAAATTTTAATGAAGGATAAGTGGGGTAAAATAGAAATTTTCAAATTGAGAACTCCATGAATCATCCGCGAATGATTTCACTATCCACCTCCATTCGGAATTTTCACGCTACGCTCATTAAAACTAATGATACTTACGAATTTTTTTTTTCTTCGAATTTGGTCTTCAAATCTCAACCAAAAAGTACAATTTTTTTAACAATGACAGAAAATCATTTCTGATACATGAATTCCATCGCGAATTTCTCCGATTTTCCACTGGTATTACGAAAAATAATAAATTCCTAATATTTTTTACTAATTTCAAAAGTTTTTCATAATGTTGATCTAAAAATGGTAGAAAAACTGTGGAAAAACTGCACGAATAAACGGTGTAAACACAGTGTTTACACGGCGTTTACACGGTGTTTACACAGTTTTTAAACGGAATCCACACAGTTTTTACATAGTTTTTAAACGGAATTCACACAGTGTTTACACAGTTTTCAAACGGAATTCACACAGTTTTCATACGGAATTTACACCGCATAAATCTTGCACAAAAAAACAAGCAGAAGTGCTACTCTTTGTGCGTTACTGGCAAGCCCCACTCCTTGTGCGACATTTAATGTGTTGCCAATTCGATTGGCAAAATGCTTCCAAATGGAATTTCATCAATTTTGCATCAAATCGCTATTCATGTATTCCACTGCTCAAACAAATAACATCATTTTTACGACAAATTCGCACTTAAACATTCCTACGAATATTGTTCCAGACCGTATCGATCTGTTCAGGATTCAATCTTAGGACCTGCAGTCCTAGCTTACAATAATCGATTAAATTGCAATAATGTCATATGATACATAAATTTTCAATATTAGATGAAAACTGAGATCCTACGATAAAACTTGAAAATTGAAGTTCAGGTTTCAAATAGGATTCCTATTCTTTCCGATTGTCGTCAGAAGAAAATGTACTCATTTGGTAGAAAAAATTGTCTACTTTCGAATGGTGAAATAAAAAATAGAAGCGTTCCTAGGGAGAAAGCTAAGAAAAACCGTGATTTTTGAAAAAACTAAGTTATCGAAAACTCTTACAAGAGACTGCCTCTGAAAAATCTGAAATTCTCACCATTTGTGGGGCTCATTGAGATGAATCTTTTAAGCTGAACTTGGGTGAAATCGCTCCAGTAGTTTTCGAGATATAACCTCTTTTCATAAAATGGTTTTCGTGCAATATCTCAGAAACTACTTGACCGATTTCGCCCAATTTCAATACCAAACTTTTCGTTCATTAGATGCACAAACCCACGAAATTTGGAGTCTCTAACTCAAATAGTTTTTGAGCTATCGTGTATACAAAATTCAGGATAAAAAACACTGTAATTGAAATTATCCGCAAACGAAAAATCGCAGCAAAATTTACCCCGAGTGAAAATTGTGTGTTCAAATGAGATGAATTTCATCGCTGAGAGTGGGGGCTGTGAATCAATTTTTCGCGGAGGAAAATCGAAAAAACGATTTTTCGAAAATTTGATTTTTCTCGAAAAGTACTCAACCGATTTCGCTCAAATTTCACGGAGAGCAATTTGCATGGGGAGAGAAAGTACTGTTAAATTTTCAGGTCCCCAAGTATTACCGTTCCGGAGCAATGAGCTGATATCTGTCACACAAACACACACACAGACACACACATACATACAGACATTTTTTAAAAATGTCATTTCTCGACGTTTTGGAACATTCTGAGTCATATTCCGATGAAATCTCGAGATCGAAAAAAATCGCGTTTACAATGCTTCCATTCGGAAGCAAAAACGGTAGATATTCCGTGTAAATTCCGTGTAAACGGTTTTTACACTCCAACGGTGTATACACGGCGTTTACACCGCATTTTCGGATCCGCTCGGGGCGCAAACTGCATTCCCTTCAATTCCTTTTCGGGAGATCTTGGCATTCAAGTTTAATTAAAGTTTTTGTGAATTTATCCTTTGTTACGAATAGGGGATATATTGTGGGATTATCACAAAGATTTTACCACCTGTCTAATATTTTGAGAGACTACGATCCTCGGACGACTTTAGGGAGGGAGTTCAGCTGTTGGACTAAAACGAGGAAATTTGGCAGAGCCCTAGAACATTCTGAACGAAATCATTCATCGATTAACAATGTACACTAATTTTTTGGAATTTAGTGACCGTCAAATCACGAAGAAAATAACTATTAAAATTGAGTCTTTCGCATGAGGTCATATGGGTGATAGATGATTGCAACACAATCAAGCCATTACTGATTAAGCTGGGTATACAGGAATTTCGCCAAATAGTCCGTCCGTCCGTATAACCTTCTGTAGAAGATTCAGCTTTGATATTTATTCTCTTCCGGATTCGACGGTGACTGTGAATTCCAAAAAATGAGTGTATATTATCAATCACTTAGTGAACTTATATAGAAAGTTTTAGGACTCTGCCACATTCACTCGGAAATAAAGCCAATTTGCTTGTTTTAGTTCAAAAGCTAAAGTTCCTCGTCAATGGTCAAAAGAATATTCCAAGGGCATGTTGATTGTTTGATTAAGTTAAAAAGGATGCCTTCACTCTATTAGCGAGATACTCCTGGAATGTCGAATTTTACTGCATAAAGATAGTCCATAATCTGATTGAATTGCATCAACATTATTTTTGAAAATCAGAGAAATCATAACGGAAATGAACTCTTCTCGTATAAGGATTTTCGATGACGCTGCCGTGGAAAATTTCTGGACAGTGCCCCGACTCGTATATTTTCTCCCTCGATCCGATAACTGTATATTACTTTCGTAGTCCATACGACTACGGAAAATAGAAAAATATGTGCAGAAAATAAGAGGATGAGAGGAAAAAGTCTATGAATCTATAGTCATGTTTATGGTTGTGTCTACCAATAAGTGAATCACTGATAACCTCTGTGACAATGTCTATCGATAAAATTATGGAAAAATAATAAGCTTGCTACAAAAAATTATGGACACATCTGCAACGATGTCTATGGAGTATTCACAGCAGTGTCATCGAAAATTTTCATACGTGTCCATTCTTAATAATGATAAAATAATAAACACTCCATAGAATGGGTGCTCCCTATGATTATCAAACAGGATATGAACATTGTTTCGACGAGAACCGATATATCATGTCATGGCGTAGGGATTACGGTATAAAGAATTTTGAATGGTCTGCATGTTCTCAAAGTGCTATACAAAATTATTTCAGGTAGAATTCATAGTCTCAGCAACCATTATCAAGCTTCATTAAATTATTTATTAATAATTAAGAACATAATTTCCAATTTTCTTAGATCCAAAATATCAAAATGTTTTCGTAATAGCAAACCTTATAGAGATCAAGGAAATCCTATTGAAGAATTTTTACCAGGAGATAAAATTTCAATTGTAGCTCAATGTGATGACTATGGATACGGAGCTGCTTGTGCAGTAAGTATATTTTATGACCAATGCTAGCCATAAAATATCATAGAAATTGTTCAAACCCAATTTTTTATATTCTACATTTTCTAACTTCCAGGGAAAAAATGTTTGTAAAAATCTGGAATGCAGGATGAGAGCGTGGTTTTGTGAGTACGCTGGAATTCCAGCGTTGGATGGATCATCTTGTAATAATGGAGGTGTGAGTAGACAATTTTTTTTTCTATTATCATCATCGTTGAAAAATAATATATTGGGACCATTTATTGATAAATGTAGTATTGTTGGAGATTTCCCATTATGATATACTATCAAACTTTTATATAAGTAATTTTTTCTTCAATGTAAATTTCAGGTATGTAGAAATGGATTATGCGAGGTGTATCTAAAATGACTAAAATTGATTAGAACAGAACTAAATCGATCAGGTGGACCCAATTTTTCTAGCACGACGGAACAATCTATTATAAAATATTTTCGCTGATTTATTAAGTGGAGGTTGTTCGTACATCGTAACTATATACATAGGGAAGACTAGAGCAAAACGGTCTTGCAATATAACATGATCTATGATTTTTTCCGGAGTGAAAACTTTGTGAAGAAATTTGAAAGAATTTAAGTAGATGATCCAATATGTGGACACTGTTACTGAATTTTTTGAAATTTTTTACAAGATGCCTTCACTCTCAAAAAAAAATCCCGAACTATTTGGAATCGCAGGTCCATTTTGCCCCAGTCTCCTCTATATTTTATCAATTATTCCGTTTATAACAAATAGAAATCTTGGATTTTCACAATCAATATAAATTTTATTGTAATTTTACGCCTTTTCGTTATGAAAAAAAACTCTTTCATTTTTCCCATAAAATTTATGTTGGAAATAGCGCCTCTTCTCCTTCCTTCTTCGTCCACACATGCGGCGGTTACACTTATGGCTAGCGCTTGCGCACGCAAAACTCCCAGAGTCTAAATTTTTTCGACGGATTTGACGAACTTTCAACGTATTCCTTTGATCTCTGCGGATGCCGAACGTACCTTTACCACATCCTAACGTAAAATCTATTTTAACGTCAGAATGCATCAAGAAGGCCCGAAAATCTGAACGTCCATTCAACGTATTTGAACGTACAGTTGGATGCGGTTGATTGTGACGTGGATTTAATGTACATTTTTTTTGTATTTTAAAAATTGACGAAATTAATGGAGGAGAAAAAGAGGAGAGGGCGAAAGATAGGAGAGGGGGAAAGGTAGGGTAGAACAGACTCGTTTGAGTTTTTATGTCAACATTATGAAAAAAATTTGAAATTAGTAAAAATATTAAGAATTTATTATTTTTCGTAAGACCAGTGGAAAGTGGGAGAAATTTGCAGTGGAATTCATCTGTCAGAAATGATTTTTTGTCATTGGTAAAAAAAATTTACTTGTTGGTCAAGATTTAAAGACAAAATTCGAGGAAAAAAAATTGTGATGTCTCATGAGTTTCATTGAGCGTAGCGTGGAAATCCTGAATGGAGGTGGAAAGTTAGATCATTTGCGAAGGATTTATGGAGTTGTCAATTTGAAGATTTCGATTTTCAAAGTATTTATGGAGAAAATACAGATTTTCATAAAAATACTCATATATACTTCAAGTATAGATATTTTTCACTGGTGAATCCCATAAAACCATACCAGATGATCTCACCTTTCACCTCCATTCGGAATTTCTAAGCTATGGCCAATAGAATCGGAAACATTCGGAAAAAAGTGAATTTTTCTAAAAATAAAAAGTGGCATATTTTCAAATAATGAGTCAAAAAATTCGAATTTCCAAAAAACAAAGAAAAAATTCTGGGACTTATTTGTTAACCTACTGTCTCCTCAGGTTTTTAATGCTATTATCAGAAAAATCTATCTACAACGGTTTTCTTCTCATGTCCATTTTACCCCACTCATCCTTAATTGAAATTTGGAATTGAGATGAAATGATAAAAAATGGAAAAAATTAGAATTTGAAAGCAAATTTGAGAGTTTGAGGGAAAATTATCATTCTGCTAAAAGAAATGGAGCGAACAAAAAATAAAAATCATCAACGTATTTTGCCATTGATTTTTCAAAATTAATTTTCGATAGTCATTTCAAAAAAATTGACAGCAACTGTTAATCATTTTTTTGGAAGATCGTAGTAAAAATATGCGATGCATATTTGAGCTCAATTAGAATCGCAGAAGTTATATGTTTCAGGTTAGCAGCAGACAACGAGGAATCTCCAGGCGGTCACAGAAGTTGAGCAGCATTGGATCGGGTCAGTACTTGGATGGGTGACCGCTTGGAGTATCTCGAGAACTACTGAACCGAATTCTTTTTTTTTTTTATTCACTTCGTTTCTAGGAAATTAGGATAACAGTCATGATGGGTTATTTTTAAGCATATAATTAAGAGAGAAATCAATTAAAAACGTAAATTTGTGGTAAAAACGCGATGCGAGGGAGGGGCAAGGAGGCTAACTTACGTTCAAGTTACGCTCAAACACATCAAAGTAGTCAACGTAAATCATCGTCATTCAATTGTAAAATGACGTAAAACGGCACTCACTCCAACTCAATACATCAAAACTACGCCAGAGTACCTGCATTCATATGAGTGCTTCAATACAAAATCAGCGTAGTTCTGATGTATTTAGAGATATTCTTCTACATCAAAAGTCCGTTGAATTGTCACGGAAATTTCGACTCGGGTAGATTCACATGCGGTAGACCCGGGTTCGAGCCCGACTGGATAGAGTTGTGTAGCTCATAACAGCAGAAAAATGTCTCTGAGCACAGTTTGTCGCATAAAAATTAGTAACATTGGCTGTATAGCATAAATTTGTTGAAGGCCAGCTGCGCAAACAGCACAAATAACAAACAAACAAACGTTCACAAGCTTATACGATAAACCACGTGTACTGATAAATAAACGATTCTCTACTTTGCTAAAACTGCTGTTTCATTCAAATAACCCATCAACTAATATTTAACAAGATACAAGTATTCGAAGCTAGAGGAAAGAGAACATTTTCAGTGTTTTCACCAAAATCAAAATGATCGTAAATTTAAAAAAAAAATTATTTTCCTCCCATGGAAAATAACTTCTCTGAGGCATTGTAACCGCATAGCCAGAAATGAACAAAATCGAAAGAAAACAACTGAAATGCGTAAAATAGCGTGGAATGCCTCCTATATAGTTCAATCAATTTGGAAAACTCGGAATCCTTTCCTTCAAACTAACTATTCAGCGATATTCATCGATGTTCGCCTAGGAAGAGAGTATTAATAACTGGGGTAGAAAATTAGATTCGATGCTACTTCTATTTCGTGGAAAGATTCAGGAATATCGTTGAATAGTAGCTTTGAGAATCAAAACTATATGAGAATCAAAACTATAATGTCTTTCATAGCCCTGAAGGAATGTTTTTTAACATTTTCCTAGAAAAGTTTACATGGCTTTCGAAGGAGAATACAATTATTAATCCTGAAAATATGATAGGATTTTCGCGGTGAGAATATTAAAAACGAAAAAGAAGGCATTTTCATTTTTGAAAGGTCAATCCACGGAAAATATCATGACTAAAATTCCATCATTTTTCTTCTATTGGGGAGCTGCTCCACAAGCATATTTCATCGACTGTATATACATTTCCATGAGATGCACCCCAAAGACATCGGATTGATCACATTTTCAGATTCAACATACCGTGGAAAATATTTTTCAACAAAAATAGTAAAGAATTATTGCAACAAAGAGAGTGATATTTCAGTCGCAATTCGAGTACTTAGTCCGTATATTCTCATTTATCTCAGAAATACCAATGAAGAACTTTTAACCCTCTAAGGCCGAATCCGTAGTAATCCGTAGTGCGGCACCTAGAGTGGGGGGCTAACCAATGGGTGCATGATATGCTACGAACGCAGACTCGGATGTCTTCGGTCGAGTTCGCACGCTGGCCATAGGAACGTACCAAATGGATATTGCAGGCGTCACAGTGCCCTCGTGGAATTTTCTCTAGGCTACTCGGTTTATTTACAAAGCCAAATTCAGTTTATAATCGTTGAACAAAATTATTCAGGGTTCTCATATCATATAATCATATATAAGTTCATTTTTTTACGTTTCTATTGCAAAATGCTGCTATTCAGTGGTGGCTTTTATGTCATGTGGTTAATGAAAATGGAATTCGAACCGGATTAAAAATTGACAGTGTGGAGAATACATTCGTGAAAAACAATATAGTGCAATAAATAACTCAACTCAGCTCTCTTGTCAGTGTTTTTAATATTGATCAATGCACGGAATGCCAAATTCCATTATGTAGAGGAAATTGCTTCCTCAAATTCCATACTGTAAAAAATGATAAATAAAAATGAACCTATATGGAGTTGTGAAAACTAAAAGAGAAATTCAGTATTTTGTTCCCTCATTATTCTTCAATTACCTTCATCTATTTGAATTCATTCAATGAAAAACAGTAATAATTTAATTGATACCGTTCTCCTCCTTTTGACTCGATGCGGCTAATGCATACGGCCCTGTGCTATGCGATGTTTCAAGCAGCCCGCGCGCCCTCCACTCCATGGCATGAGCCGCCGGCCGTGGAGTGGGGAAACCGAAATCGGCCTCAGAGGGTTAATATAACTGAAGTCAGTTATCTGGTAATCTGTTTGCTTCAATATATTGTTGCGGAATTATGGATTTTCAATCTCCTTCATCCCTAAAAATGAATGATAACTGTGAAGTTTCCTGAGAAAGAAAAGCAGAGAGTCAGATGAATAGCTGCGAGGCAAGAGAATAGATGTGTAAATGAATAAACGGAACTAACTGCAATTTCTTGTCCCTGTTTATTAAATATCATTGAAATGAATGATTTTGGGATGATGGGAAAGCGAACTACCTCTTGTATAATCAGTGTGGTAATATCTCGTGACCTGTATTCCAAATCTTCCAAAGTCTGAACATGAATTGACTTTTTCGTGGGAGAAAGTAAACACTTAATTGGGCTTTACAAATAAATTGATTGATCGAATTCTGCAATTGTGTAAACATAAGCTGGAACTGGTGTGTATTATGAGTAGTCGAAGAAATAAAAATCGATTGAACGTGGTCAATGTAATTCAGAAACGACTCCTCATTAATTATTTGATTTTATGCAAAACAGGTGATTCTTAAAAGTGTGGTATTTCTAAGTTATGCTATTAAAAATGTGTTTTTCAAATTTTCCTCTGCTAACTTTAATCATGATTTCAAGAGTGGTGATAAGTGGTAGTGAAACTTTTGATCATGTGAGTAAATTACGAATGTGATAATAATTGAGGATTTCTTGAGCAAATTTTTTTGTCTGAACATAAACGCATAAATATCATCAATTTTGAGATGAATTTAATCATCAAAAATTAAAATCGTATTCCTCTGCCGGTAATGAGGGTAAGAAACATTCAATCGACTTTTTCTCAAATATTTCAGCTCCTAATGAAGTGAGCGAGATTTTTGTCCCATTTAAGCTCAAACAATTCTGCGTAGAACAGTACCCTGGTGGATCATGCGACAGGGCAATCGATTTTTTCACGCATTCGACCGTGATTCGATCACGATGCGATCTCATCGCAGCTACATTGCAGTCGCATCGTCGTCGCACACACTCGCACGCAGTCGCATCGTGGTCACATGACAGTCAATTTTGTGAACAAATCGACTGTCTGATCGATTTATAGTTGACAAGCGGGTTGTGGGCGCGATGCGCCCGTCATTGAAGGTTCCATGGGTCTCATTTGAAAAGTTGAACTTTTTTCGATAATTTTCATCCAAAAATAAAATTTTTCCTACAAATTTTCATTTCTTTTGAAAATCAAATATTCAAAAATTAATGCACATTCGATTATATCATATTGATCTTAGTTTTTATAGTCATAAGATTCAAACTTCGTTTTCAACTTACTCAAATTTAAAATGATTCAAAAGAGTGTTCTGAAAATAATTTTTTTTATTTTATTTGATTTTTAACATTTGAAATTCAATGATTCACTTTCTTTAGCATGAGCCTCTGTCAACGACATCTTCTAATTCCTCTCCTATTTTTTTTGGCCGTCTGAAAAAATAACATTACAGTATGCTAAGACTCATGACGAAATGATGAAACGGGAGTGAAGAGCTGCAAAATATTTAAAAAATTCAAGAGAGAGTACTAAAACGAAAACTCAATAACATCAGCATGATGAGTTACATCATGTAGTTGAAAATATTCAAATTGGGGAAAAATCATTACGAATCATCAGTAATGTTAGAGTCAACAATATTCCTCTAATATCAATGAATTGGTCCAACGGATTGGTCCAGAATTATGGAAAAATTCACGTTAGAAATTCATGACATTTTTTGCCATCAAGATAATCAGTCAAGCAAGCCGAGTTATTTGGGAAAAGATGGGCATCGGTGATTAGTCCGTAAACACAAAACTATGGCATTTAATGAAATGAAACCCGGATTGCCCGGGATGAAAAAAATCGAGTCTTTCAGTGGTCGAGAGACTCCTGTCCCGGTCTCTGATAGAGTCCCTATTCGCGCCATGGCAGGGACTTTCTAGAGCCATCTTGCTGACCTCCCGTACGGGACATGTGTCTCTTCTACAGGGACTCTCAATCCTCGCTCGACGAACCGGAGTCCTTACTTGAGAAACTCACAGTCTCTCAAATAAGGACTTCTTCAGTCTTTCTTTGAGAGCCATCAGTCTTTCTATTTTTCAAAAAAACATTTATCTTTATACATATTTTTTTATTAAAAAATACATTAACCAATACTTTAGATGATAATAGATTGTTGAATGCGACTTAGTTTTCAATAAAACTCAAATATATCCATTTTATCCCTATGTCCGTTTTACTCCACTTTCCGCTAATATTGAGAATATTAATCAAAGTCGAATACGAAAAGAATAATGATTCCACGTTTTCCAAAAATTATAAAAATTGAGAACTTGAAAATTATTAAGTTAAAATGAAAAAAATGATTCATTTCTCGGTCTCTCTCATAAGGACGTATGTCTCTGCAAATATTTATGAATCTACTGAGAGCCCAGTAAAGATAGAAGTCCTCACGGGAGAGACCAGCAAAGATAAAAGTCCTTACGAGAGAGACACGAGGGACACTGTAGAGACACTTGCGGGACTTGTGAGACACTCCAGAGACCGAAAAGTCTTTCTGGGAGTCTTTGAAGACCGTAAAAGACTCTCAAAAGACTCAAAAATTTTATCCCGGGTGAATAATATTCTCAAGATTATGAGAGTTCGTCGGATAATGAATATGATGAAAAAATGAAAAAAGAATATCAAAAATGTAGAAATTTCTTAATTGGTACCATTGATATAAATGAAAAGAAGTAATGTCTCATTACTGTGGAAAAATAGATTCTAAATGTACATTTTGTAATGCATTATATTTTGCTGTTGAAAAATATAATTGATAATTGATAATTCATTGATAATTCATTCAACAATTTTTGCCATAAAGTAAACTTGAAAAACTGCGATAACCATCCGAAATTTAAAAGAGAACTATTAACAAACAAATCGCGATATTCTAAAGGTTTTCGGAGGAATATAAGTCGTTACAACAGTGCGTTGGCTTTTGCAAGTATCGGGTGCAAAAATCGTAGCACCTTCTGGCAATGGTCCATGGGTATATAACATCCATGGACAAATATATCATCTAGACTCAGCTTCAATTTCATAGATGCCTACTTACATTTTTCAATCTCTGATGCCTTTCCTTCACATTCTCTTTCATAAGTGGAACTTTAAGATTATTGCAAGTTTATAGGAAATGTTCGTGTGGATTATCGTTCAATAATTTGAAGAAATGAATTCGAATTTCTAGCTCATCATAGATAAATATCGAAGGATCTCTTCCATTAATTAACGAAATGGTGAAAGCTATAAGTGACAAAGACGCTATTATATTCATATTTTTTTTTGCACAGTAGGTAAATAATTGCAGGATTAGTGGGAAGTAGCTCATGAATGTACACATTCAAATGACTACTTAATTCCAGAGTATTCTCGCTATCACATATATGGATAATATCGTCACATTAATTCAAACAAATCCAATAATTTTCCAATATTTTCTCCATCTTTTGATTAACTACAACAATCTGAATATGGTGCTCTTTCTCATCAATAGGGAATATTTCTCCATCATTATACATGGATTTCATTTCTATTCCTGTATTATGCAAGAATAATTTGAAGAATTTGTCAATATGACATATTTCCAAGTGATAACTTTGATTCTTCTTCATTTTGATATCGTTCAACATATATCGTGTATTTTTTTTCGATGTGATTTATGTGGACTGTGCATGATTATCATCTGTATTCCTCTGGAGTTTCTCAGTATTTCCATTTTCGACATTTTCTCTGTTCAATCTCTTGTGCGAAATCATAATATTTCAAATTTCTTTTTTTTTGTTGGGCATCTATAATTCCAGTGAGGTCTGATGTAATTTCATCATACAGAAACTCTTCATGAATATCATCTATCAACAGATTATATGAGTATCCTCTCAACCGATTTTTCTTGTATCGAATATTTGCAGGGTCTTTATCAAAACTCAAGGATATAGCAAATTCAATTGTGAAAACTCCACAATCTATACAATTCTCTTGTTGAACGGTTTCATATTCTACTCGATGATGGAAAGGGTAGAGAATTTTCAGGAATTCCAATAAATTTAGGGGTAATTCACCTACATTCATGCTATCGTATACCACGATGACGTTGTTTCATAATGTGTACAAGTCCAATGACCTATTACGGGTTCAGAATGACGAACGCTTTGATCATCAGTTCCAAATAGAATTTGAATATGTATTTCCTCTTCATTGATAGGATTGATGAGTCACTTACCTTTCTGTTTTGATGTATCAGTAAATACTCATCATCAATGAGAAAGCACATATTATCACTAAATATCAATCATCACTCAAATTAATTGCACATCGATTGAATTATTGGCATTTTCAAACAATATTCCGATGAAATTAAAGCAAATGTCATATTAAAAACCCGAAGACAAATGACTACAATTGCACCATCAAATCTTTCATGAAATTGAATGTGTCGACCTTCAATTAAAGATTCGAATATTACTGATCTTGCAGTCACTATTTTCTCCAACTTATCGGAATTCATTATTCATTACTGCTTTACTGCATCACTGCAGAGATGGGAATGATTCGGATATACTAAATATAATGGCCATTAACAATGAAATTTCCGAAATCAATAACTGCAAACCTTGTTTTGTTATCAAATATTTCGCCAATTATAATCGAACTTATGCGAAATGACGTACTCTATAAGTATTCACAGCCAGGGTAATTTCATTAGATTTTCTCTCATAGTTTCTGCGATAATTACAGATAACCATAGATCTATGAAAATTGTAAAGGCAATGTCTTCGGACAGGATTTGAAGATGAAAATTTTAGGTTTCACGTCTCAAAATTTGATTGGACATTGTTCTCATGACATGATGTGATATAAGAAGTGGATAAATTTCCATCCAAGAATCAAACCTCCATCATATTACATCATTTCATAATATACAGTGTTTCTGGTAAAAAGTGTATTTTCTTCCAGCCAGCGGTAGAAGAGACTCGAAGAAGCATTGGGAAATAAAAAAAATAATTATTATTTAAAAAAATTCGAACTATTGATGAATAATATCAGCCTATGAATGCATGCCACTTCACTGCCGAAACCCAAGTGGGGGGAAGACAAATGAATGTGGCGGCATTGCAATGACAGAACACGAATGAGTGCAGTACACTTACCGGTTATGCACCTCCGAGTTGCCACCTGGAGGCCGTATCTGCGCCGGTCGCAGGCTGTACACTTGCCGTATGCATGCAGTATACATATCGTTTTTTCGAATGATATCCGAATATCAGTATTTTTAGACAGTCTACTCGCGTTATTTGAATGGTGACGTTGCCACATATTTCCTTCTTACCCCCATTTGGATATTGGTGGTACAACACATATGGGTCATTCCACCAAATAAAATCATTTTCACGGGGTGACCCTCCCGGATTGTGTTCAAAATTTTTTGAGCTATTCTCTACATCAAAATAATGACTCGGTGAAAAATTGCGCTTTTTCTATTGAGCAATTTCGTGATAATGATTTTTTGAATTTCCACTATTTTTTTTTCTTAAATTTTTTGCTAATTTTTTTTAAAGTAGGAACATTATTTATAAAAATATAAACTGTATAGTTTCTTCCGCAGAACATTCTCAGCATTTCAATGGAAATATCCATTTTTCATTTTGAGCTACGCAAAGCTCTCAAAAATGCAATCGGAGTGAAAAAAACGATTTTTCTGGCCTTGCGACATGCGTTATTTCAAATTCGATATTTTTTACTGAAAGCTGAGCATTTTTTACCTAAAATATGTCTCTTTCACGATGGGCATATTTTTCGTTTGACTGCAATCAAATAATGGAGTACTTGTAACAGATTCTACACTACTCAAAAAAATTAAAGGAACAAAAAAGTTTTCCATTTTTTTCAGTAATTTTTGGAAGACTGTAACTTTATGAAGAATGATCGGATTGAGATAAAAAAGGGAGCATTTTGAAGCTTGAATTGTCTAGTTTTGAAATCTTTCAAGGAAAAATTTTCTGGAGCATTCCCTATCATGCAAAGAGAGAAAAAGAAGCGAAGAAAAAGAAATCGAAAATTTTTTCATTTTTGAAAATGGTCTATGGGCTCAAAAAAATTTTTTTCAACTTGACCAATGCAAGGATCATTCAGCCCAATTCTTTCGCTTCAATTTTTTTTTTTTTTTTTCGTACAATCATTTGTCTCTGAGATATCGACTGTTGAATGAAAATTCGTCTTTTTCTCTTCGATCATCGATATCTCGTGAACTACTGACCGTACAGCGAACGGATGGTGGGTTTCACAAACTTGAATGAATTCTCTAGAGGTGGTTTTTGGAATTTGATTTCATAAAAATTAATTTTACACGTAATATTGGTTCGAAAAGTTACCAAAAAATAACGTTTTTTCACTGTTCTCGTAAGTCTATCTAAACTTTGTCATTTTTTGGAGGACTGCTACTGTCCTTGAGTTCTTTTTCAGCTGAATGCATGCCCAAACACCCTGGAAAATTTCAAGTCAATCGGTTCAGCCATTTTTTTTTCCCGACCGATCAAAGTTGTAGCAGAAATTAAAGGAACAATATGCTTGTTCCTTCAACCTTAATTAATGAAGGTTTTCTTCGTAAGAATTTCGTCTTAAGGGCTCACCCAATGATAAGAAACGAAGAGGAAAAAACATTGGAACATTGGATGTCGGACATTTTCTTTATTGAAAATAGAGTTGATAAAAACTGAAATTTGCAAGAATATGTGTATGCGTGTGGAACGAAATTCTTAAAAAAAAACTTTCATTAATTAGGGTTGAAGGAACCAGCATATTGTTCGTTCAATTTTTGCTACTTTGATCGGTCGGGCAAAAAAAATGGCTGAACCGATTGACTTGGAATTTTCCAGGGTATTTGGGCATGCATTCAGCTGAAAAAGAACCTAAGGACAGTAGCAGTCCTCCGAAAAATGACAAAGTTTAGGTAGACTTACGAGAACGGTGAAAAATCGTTATTTTTTGGTAACTTTTCGAACCAATATTACGTGTAAGATTAATTTTTTTAAAAATCAAATTTCAAAAACCACCTCTAGAGAATTTATGCAAGTTTGTGAAACCCACCATCCGTTCGCCGTGCGATCAGTAGTTCACGAGATATCAATGATCGAAGAGAAAAAGACGAATTTTCATTCAACAGTCAATATCTCAGAGACAAATGATTGTACGAAGAAAAAAGAAAAAAAATTGAAGCTGAAGAATTGGGCTGAATGATCCTCCCATTGGACAAGTTGGAAAATTTTTTTTTGAGCCCATAGACCATTTGCAAAAATGAAGAAATTTCCATTTCTTTTTCTCCACTTCTTTTCCTCTCTTTGCATCATAGGGAATGCTCCAGAAAATTTTTCCTTGAAAGATTTCAAAACTAGACATTTCAAGCTCCAAAACACTCCCTTTTTTATCTCAATCTGATCATTTCTCATGAAGTTACAGTCTTCCAAAAATTACTGAAAAAAATGGAAAACTTTTTTGTTCCTTCAATTTTTTTGAGTAGTGTAGAATCTGTTACAAGTACTTCATTATTTGATTGCAGTCAAACAAAAAATATGCCCATCGTAAAATGACATATAAATGATATATAAAAAGACATATTTTGAGTAAAAAATGCTCAGCTTTCAGAAAAAAATATCGAATTGGGAATAACGCATGCTGCAAGGCCAGAAAAATCGTTTTTTTCACACCGATTGCATTTTTGAGAGCTTTGCGTAGCTCAAAATGAAAAATGGATATTTCCATTGAAAAGCTGAGAATTTTCTGCGAAAGAAACTATACAGTTTATATTTTTATGAATAATGTTCCTACTTTAAAAAAAATTAGCAAAAAATTTAAGAAAAAAGAATCGTGGAGATTCAAAAAATCATTATCACGAAACTGCTCAATAGAAAAAGCGCAATTTTTCATCAAGTCATTATTTTGATGTAGAGAATAGCTCAAAAAATTTTGAACACAATCCGGGAGGGTCGCCCCGTAAAAATGATTTTATTTGGTGGAATGACCCATATGCATTCATAGGCTCATGTTAATCTTCAATAATTCAAATTTGCTCAAATGATTATTTTTGTTCAATTTTTCCTATGCTTCTTGAGCCTTCTCCTACCACTAAGTCAAAGGAAATACACTTTTTACCAAACACCCTGTATTATCCCAAATGATGATATTCTGTATTTTATTTTTTTCAATATCTCAGAAGCTACTGAACCTATCGTAATGAAATTTATACAGGATATAGTTTTCTATAACTGCATTCTAACAGTCAAGTTTCATTTAAATTCGTCTGAGATTTTCTGAGATAATCACATGTAAACCTGAATCGACAAAAAGCATGAAATCAATGTCTACGGACAGGATTTAAATGTAAAAATTATTGGCTTAGGAACTCAAAATCAGTTACAATATTATTCTAACTATCAAATAAGACAGAGAGAGTCAGAAAAATTCAGATCGGTGACAAAAAATTCTGACCGATTATTATATAGAATATGCAATCGCCTGATCCATCAGCATAATAATATAAAAATGTTTAAAGAACATCACAAATATAAAATCATGTTGAAGTTAAAAAGTGAGTTTTTTAGATTTTCCTTTAAAATACTGTATTTTAAGTTCTATGGTGATAAGAAATAAAAATATGAGTGACTCGATTATTATAGATCTTGTATAACTTTATTTCGAACTAGGAGCTGATCGACTCACAAGTGATTGGAGAAAAGACACCTGTTTGGCTTGCAGCATGTGGCAAAGATGGACTAACGCTTGCCGATGAACATGTAAGGCATTATTATTATTACTGTCATTAGTATTATTATTATTATTACTATCATTATTAGTATTATTATTATTATTATTATGATTATTATTTACCTTCAATTGGAGAAATAATGGATTCACATTATTTGCACCAGATTATCGTAGAAGCTATCAAGCACTATCAACAGACAAACAATAAGGTAGATCACCTATTATGCTATTAGTTATCGTATCTAAATGCAACATTTTGAAATACTTAATTTTCTTTGTTATTTTTGTAGGGGATACGTCATAAAAAAATTAAATATTCATTACCCGATGCGAAAATTAAAACTCTCAAAGACGAAATATTGCAGCTTGGAAATACCATTGTCTCGCAAGATCATTCGGACGCTCGGCTTGTTGTGCTGAATCAAATGAAAAAATCTATTCGTTCGAAAAGATCCAAGTCCACCAATGATACCGTATATCCTGAAATTCTCGTTGTTGGTCGTTTCAATTCGAAATTCAAATCGTATAATATCTATTAATATTTCCAACATTAAAAAATAATAAAAGCACAATACCAATCAAATTCAAAGTAATAATTTTAATTTACATTACAGAGCTCATCAACCTACTTTTTTGGCTTATTTAATATACTTAATAAAGTTTTGGAATTCAGTCAATCATCGTTTTAGTACCCTAGTGAATCCAAAAGTACAGCTGAGAATTACAGGAATAGTGATAAATACTGTACGTCAAATTTCTTCAATAATTGATTAAATAAAAAGGCAATGCAACAAAATTTTTTACTGTTCTTCATTGTAGCTACAGGAAGAATTTCCATTTATTGCAGACAATTTGGACCCGAAAACATTACGAATTCGCCCAAAGGTGGTACCGGCATTAGCTGCTTGGATCAAGAAAGAAGGCTTTATTCAGGACGAGGAATATGATGTTGCAATTGCTATGACGAGGTAAATCATTTTATTTAGCAGAATGAAGGACTGACCTATTGTAAAACTACGCATTTTTTGCAGTCTACCATTCTGTTCTTGGGATGCGACAAAGAAGAAGTGTATATCATGGAGAACTACATCAGGTGAATAGTTTCTTCTCTTGTGGAAACAATTCTCAGTAATTAACGTTGTAAATTTTTCATTACATAAGAATCATATTATTTACATAGGACTAGGCTATTCCAAAACAAACTGTGCATCTAAAGAGCGAGCAGCTGCTATGTTTAAGGATCATGATAATTACAAAGGAATTCACATTGCCACACAACAAGTTGCGAGATTGTAAGAACTACAGCTCAATCAGAAAAACTATAAAACTAGATGAATCGATTTGCCTTAGGGGGTTACATTACCTCAGCACCTAAAGAAAGGAGCGTTTTTCCGGGATTTTTTTTTGAGCAAATTATGAAAAGTAGAACAGTTTGATTTTCTGAGGTTGATCATACATATATTGAGGCATATAATTTTTTTTTAATCCAGAATATTTCAAAATGGTGGCGAAATTACAAAATGTCGAAACTACCTTTGTTGAATTGGCAAGCAACGCCATTTCTACAATTCTCAATCGATTTACATCTTATTCGTCTCAAATGGAAGATAATACAATTGTCTAGAGAAGTATACTCCTCTAGAAAATTGCAAGCTCTTCCAATATTTTGCGTACTTCTCTAGACAATTGTATTGCCTTCCACTTGAGACAAATAAAATGTAAATCGATTGAGAATTGTATAAATGGCGTTGCCTGTCAATTTAACAAAGGTAGTTTTGACATTTTGTAGTTTCAGGAGCCATTTTGAAATATTTTGAAGTAACTTTTTTTGTTTTTATAGACCTCAATATATGTTTGATAAGCTCCAGACAACCAAAATGTTCAACTTCTCTTAACTTGCCCAAAAAAAGTTACCGAAAAAATACTTTCTGCTTCCGAATGGAAGCATTGTGAACGCGACATTTTTCGATTTTGAGATTCCACGGGAATATGACTCAGAATGTTCCAAAACATCGAGAACTGACATTTTTAAAAATGTCTGTATGTATGTGTGTAAGTGTGTGTTTGCCACATATCATCCAATCGCTCCAAAACAGTTATATTTGGCGATCTGCAAATTCAACAGTATTCTCCCTTCCTATGCGAAATGCTGTCAGTGAATTTTGAGCGGAATTGGTTGAGTACTTTTCGGGGAAAATCTAGTTTTCAAAAAATCGTTTTCCGAGTTTTCTCTGTAAAAAATTGAGTCACAGCTTCCACTTTAAGGGGGGGGTAAGGGTTTACGCGTGAAAAAAAAAAACTTTTTTTTTTTTTTTTTTTAGACGTATGGATTGAGCAGATTTATTGAAACCTTTTGAACATTATTAAGGATGGATTCAACAACATTGAGTAATTTTTTAATGCGAAAATATCCACAAACAAACTGGTGACGGAGCTTTTCCAAGAACGTTCCTGACGATTTGCGGTGATCACTGTATCTCAGCTGGAAATTATCAGAAATAAAGAACCATTGAAATTTAGTCAAAGTATCATTAAATCCTCCCCCCAACGATCTCTGATTATTTTTTTTCACATTAAGGGGGTTTTCCACCTACAAAATGGCGCAATTTTTTATAAAAAAACAGCAGTTTTTACTTTAAATGACCACCAAAGATTGAAAAATGAAAAAAAAATAATCAGAGATCGTTGGGGGGAGGATTTAATGATACTTTGACTAAATTTCAATGGTTTTTTTATTTCTGATAATTTCCAGCTGAGATACAGTGATCACCGCAAATCGTCTGTTTCAAAAGACGTTCTTGGAAAAGCTCCGTCACCGGCTTGTTTGTGGATATTTTCGTATAAAAAAACTACTTCATGTTGTTGAATCTATACTCAATAATGTTCGAAAGGTTTCAATAAATTTGCTCAATCCATACGTCTAAAAAAAATTCGTAAGAAAAAGGGTTTTTTTTTCACGCGTAAACCCTTCCCCCCCCCCCCCCTTAAGCAATGGGATTCATCTTATTTGAACTCCCAATTTTCACTCGGGGTAAATTTTGCTGCGATTTCTGGCAGAATACACTCGATGAGTGGCATTTCATTACATGAAATTAATAATTCACAGTCCAGTTTTGTTGATTTGCAATTACAAGAAAATAGAATTTCGGAGGATGAACTTTCAGTCTCTAATTATGAATATATATATATTATGAATAATTTACAGTATTGGTGCCCCCAATGATTATACAGAGGGACTTGAAAAATGTTTCAACTACAAGCGATATATCATGTCTTGGCGGAGAGATTATGGTATAGCAGGTTTCGAATGGTCTCAATGTTCCCGAACTGGTATACAAAATTATTTAAGGTAAAATCATCATAACGACGACAATTATCCTCCCTTAGTCTCGGTTACGCACAAATCAATGAAATTACTCATGATTATTCAATCTTTCAGGTCTAACTTAGCAAAATGCTTTTACAACAAAAATCCTTATAAAGATCAAGGAAATCTCATTGAAGAATTGTTACCAGGGGACAAAGTTTCAATTGAAGCTCAGTGTGATGCCCATGGATACGGAATTGCGTGTGAAGTAAGTTAATTTTATTGGATTAGTAATGAAATGTTTTTTGAATAGGTTTGAATTCAATTACTTGAATTTTACCATTTTTAATTCTCAGGCAGAAAATGTGTGCCGGAATCTTGAATGCCGCCATAAAATGTGGTTTTGTGTGTATGCTGAAGCTCCAGCATTGGATGGCTCATCTTGTAACAATACGGGCGTAAGAACACAATTCCTCTCTCTGTTACTTTCTGCGATCTAAATAACTTGTTTTCTGGTTTTCTTTAAACCGATATAAATTGCAGATTTGTAAAAATGGAATATGCGTGGTGTAGCTCGAACCACTCTAGAATCGTTTGGAGGGAAACCGAACGAACCGGGCAGATACATTACTCTGTCACAACGAAAGAGAAAATTTATCTCAGAGAAAAAATGTTAAATCTATAATATATATTATGTGCATCATGTTATGTTCATTAGATATTTAATACAATCAATGCATTATGTGCGACCGTTATTTTAGCATCAATTTTCATTATGAGGATTATTTTCTCCATATCTTTCTCAAAGCGTTCACATAGTACTCGAATGAGATTACAATTATTCATGTTGAAAATATGAGCGTTCTTCCTCCGAATGTTACCAGAATCATCTCGGATCCTATTCGAAAAAGTTCATTCACGTTGAATGTAATGCTTAAACTGTCACGTCTATTCCTCATTCCTCATGGATTGATGAAAATTGCGAGCTCGATTTGAAAAACAAAATAGAAATGAAGGATGAAACCGTTTCTTTGAGTAATTATCGCTCATTACTAATAGTTTTCAATTTGACTTGTCGAATAATCACCAGAAAATTCAAAAAAATAAATTTGACCAAGAAAATTATGAGATTATTTTCTGTGTGTCAGAGCACGCGATCGGTCTCGTATGAAGAAAAATCTGAGCCCTATGCATTTATTATGTTCAACTGATTATACATCCCAATGAGTCAGTTATTTACACACACAGAAAAAGCTGAGCCGAGAATATGATTTTTCTGTTCATATTATATGCACTATGCACTGCATGAAATATGAACTATTGTTTCTTGCTTAATACATGGGCTATTAGCACAGAAAATATGCACTAATTGAACGTATTTTATGTTAAATTTTTAGAGCATAAAATATGCTCATAATGCGCATATTTTATGCGTTCTGAAAATGCATAGAATACGAAATTGTAAGTAACATAAAATATTTTCAAGGTAAACATAAAATATGTTCAAGGTAAAAATAAAATATGATGAAAAATGAATCATATTATTCGCTATAAATCACATAATTAATATCAAAAATGATGCCGAAAAGCTGCATACAATTGATCATCCCCGGCCACACGGATATGAGCTGGCACTGGTGAAATAAGTTTCTCATGAGACAGAAAAAAACATTCTGCGGTGGCTCCTCTTCAGTATCTTCTCTCTCTATTGACTGAAAAATAATTCGTAAAAATTCATCCATTAGTCTTCTTTCAAGTTAAGAGAGAATCAAAGTTGCAGAAAAAGTCTTCACAAAAATTCCCACATTTCATTGAGGATTACCGCAGAAACATGGATTGACTGTTCACTAACAAATTTCCATTTTTTCACGATTATGAAGTGTTCAGACAACTAGATTTTTTTAAATCAGTTTTTTGTAAATACACAGGAAATTGATCGGGATGGAGCGGTTTTGCTTCAATCCTTTCTTGTAGCTCTCAAAACTCTCTCTAAAGGAGGATTCGTGCGAGCTTGCTCTATCTTGCTGAAATTCCGGGATATTCGAAGAAAACGTTTACTTCCATATTTTTCTCATGCTAGCCTCATAATATAGTGGACGAAGGGGCATAGTCACGTACCTTCGATTGTTTTCGGTACATGAGCCATTAGTCATTTCGCACTTGGCTTTGGATTGAAATATCTCGAAAACTATGCAGCATTTATCGAGACATGCTGTGAATGAAATTCAGAGGGAAGATTAACCTCTTCAGGACAGGAAGCCGCTCCAGTGGCTTTCAGCTATTTTTGTAAATTGTTCTATCAATTCGTGTTTCTTAGTGAACTTAGTGATTATGTGAGAAATGGCATTTGAAATGTTGATTAGTATTTATTTGCGATTTCTGAGCAGGATTGAAAGGTGGCGCGGATGATGGCACTTTAGAAAAAATGTTAAAAACCGGTAAAGTGGATTTTGCTTCATGAATACGTTAAGGACGTTCCCAAGAAAATCACTTTTCTATAGATTTTTCTGAAACTTGGCATACACACAGTCAAAAGTGCCCTTTATATATAGAAATTTATTTGAATAGTCCTTGCGGGGGTTAATTAGGAGATATTAACAACTGAAATTCGTATGTTTAACATGTAAACCCACTCCCGATCAATGATTTCACACACATTTTATTAAATTTCAAGAGTAATTTTCTATTAATTTTTTTAAAAAACTGAGAATCAATAATTGAAGATATAAGAAATATTTTTCTGTAAAGATAACCAAAGCAAGCGGTATTAGTTTTGTTATAAATTTTCGTTAAAGTCAAGTACTTTTGTTGAATTTCACGGTTATTTTAACTTCTGCGCATATAAATGGCATTTTGAGCTTCTGCGCATATAAATGGCAGGGAAAGGGAACACTGCGCCTCAACCATATATCATTTTATCTATAGTATTTTACATAGGCAAATCTTTTTAAAAGTTGAGCTCCGCGGGTCCTTGGGAACCTCCTTAAGTTTGATGATATTTGTGAGAATGATGTTCTAAATAAGACATATTTTGGTTGATTTTTAGTAAAACATACTCCCAATCATTTTTCTTATGATTGATAATAGATATTCATTGATTTAACTGCGAAAAATACGAAAAAATTTTGGTATTTTCCGCTCCAGACCGGAAGCCACTACAGTGGCGCGGAAGCGGCGCAATCTTTTTGGGTATACAACTCATATATAATAATATAAAAATTCTAAACCGTAAACTGAAAAAGCCGTCCAAAAATAGCTCGGTCCTGAAAAGGTTAACGAATAAAATAAGCGAAACGCCGTTTTTCTACAACCAGTAGTTTCCGAGATATCAATTTTTAATGAATAATTCAGAAACAATGGACGAGGCCCGAAAGTAAACAAATGAGCGCTCGGACGTCCTTCTTGAATTTTTCATTTAAAAATTGATATCTTAATAACTACGAGTCATAGAAAAATGGCACCAGATCTCAGTACGGGATCGAAGGATGTTGAACAGAATGCTTATTCATCTTAATGAGCTAGTTGTCTGAACACTTCATAATCGTGAAAAAATGGAAATTTGTTAGTGAACAGATAACCAAAATACTATAGACAGATACTTAAATTCTCAAAGTGTTGTGTTCATGACACAGCTAAATGCGCTGAGCTGCGCTTTTTGCCGTTTTCCTTCGAGATTAACCCTGTATCCTCACATTTCTCAATTATTATCACTTGTTCATTTGAAAAAATCCTAATAATCCATGGCTATCTATACACGATAAGCAAGAAGTTTCACTTCTGTCGCGTGGGTTCCTCGCACCCTCTTTTTAATTTTTTTTTTAGATATATCTGAAAATTAACAAATATAAGGAAGATCGGGTGGCAAAATGGAGTACCCTAAAAATTCAGTAAATAATTTTTTTTCCAAAATTATTTTAGAATGGTTGGAAATGACTTCCAAGATTATTTTGAACTTAAAATCCCTCACCCTTGAGGATTTTCCATACTGACTCTGATCTCCTGACGGCTTCCCATTTTTCTCAATGTTTCTTAATCTCAACCCCCACCACCCAGCAGTTCAGGATGTGCTCGAAATCTTTACTTCCCTCCCCACAGAGTCTACAACTAACCTCCCTGTATCCCTTCTCTCCAGCCCTCCCAATATTTCCACTTCTTATCCTAGCCCAGGTCTTCCCAGTAAGAATAGTCATCCTCTGCCCTCTTTCAAGTTTGGAGTAGTACAGCTAATCTCTCGATTGGTTCATTTTCTCGGTGTCTTCCAAGCTCTCTGCCGCCAAGAAGCTCTAAAGTTTTTTCCTGGCCCATTCATACGCCTCCCTCTTCATCTCTTCACCTCTGCAAATTGCTTGCAGTCTCACCACCCCTTCGTTCCCCAGTGACTTCACCGATCTCCTTTCCAGCATGGAAGGATTCCCATTTTGGTCTGCTCTTAGTTCCTCTTTCAGGAATACCAGCGCTCCCCCCCCCCTCCCCACCCCCCTCCCCACCCCTTGTGTTCACCCCCCTAATGATAAAATTTTCGGGCACTATTGGTTTTGGTCCAAAAAACGCCTCATAACTCTTTTTTTTTTTAATTTTCTGTTGATGTGAAATATTGGAAACTCATTGAATTATTCAGAACGAGGGGTTGCTCACTCTTGAAGTCGTGGCGCCACACCGCAAAAATGTCAATTTGCAATCAAGTGAAATCAATGAAATCAGCGAAATCACTGGAGTCAGATGACTTCGACTTTTTGAAATCACTGTCAAATGATTTAATTTTTTTGAAAACAATTCTGAAATCATTGAAGTCATTAAAATTAGTGTTCTTTGCCATTGATATATTTCGGATGAAAGTACAAATTGTTTGAAATTAGAGCCAATGAGTGTACATGGGTACATCGATATTGAACAGTATCGAAAAACTATTTCCCCTCCTGTGATAACTGAGCTCGGCAATTTAAAACTACCTCATAATATTTTTAAGGCGGTTAAAAAATATTTCCAATGAAAAACATCTAAATATTGTAATGTGTCAATTTATATGAAGAGTTTTTGTTTCAATATGATAAAAACCCGATGTCCCACCCTCTTCTATTCGTAAAATTCAATTTATTGTGATTTCAATGACTTCATTCTATTTGAAGTCACTGACTACAAATTGATGAAGTTATTGGCAATCAATGGCAGTCATGAAGTCACGTTAATCAGCGCTCGAACTCATTGAAATCACATTTTTCTGAAGTCATTGGAATCAGACACTGAATTCACGTGAAGTCGACTTCATGTTGAAGTCATGGTGCCACTCAATCCTTGAGTGAGTAGCCCCTCGATTCAAAATCAAAATTTCAACGTGTCCGGTTAGCTGTTTCCTATAGCGGTAGCCCCTCGCCGGTCATTTCATGTATGTAAAGTACATTACCTTGAGCTGTTATCAGGAACTTAATGAGAACCTCCGTGGAATTTCAAAATCTTGCGTACATCAAGGGGTAGCGGGAGTGTTGAATGTTTGAATCAATTAGTCAGAAATATTTATCCTTGAAACAGAAGTAGAATTCACGTTCCTATTACATTGACTAGTCGTTAGTACTCTTATACTATGAAAACATGAATAAATATAGCCACACGAGTGATTTAGAAGTTTGATGCACACAAGACCATCCATTGCCTCTTCCAGGCTAAGTACGACTTTCACTTCGAAGATTTCGATTTTTCTGCTGCAGAGAAATATTCATGAGCATCATTTTTCGTTTTTCACCATCTTTCCAACTACAATCTCATGAAATCCAGTGTCCAAGAATCATGAACTCCATAAAGTTGAGATTTGCCTAGGCTTGATAACTGCTCTCATTTATATGAGTACATCTGTGGTACTGAAGAAAGAATTTGATTCTCCTAACAATGAATACAGTCAAAAGAGAGGTGAATAACGAAAAATAGTGTCATTCACGGGAAATTGTTTGAAGTGTACTTAAAATATTGTGATCTATACGAAAATACAATGGGTATAGACTTCTAAAGTAGGATTCTAGCTGAGGTCGTGAAAGAGGGAATACTTTTGTCTAAAAATATTGTTTCTTTGAGAATGGAAGAAACTGTCAAGGGATTTTGTAAAAGTTAACCATCTAAATTTTCCACAGTGTGTTCATCCCGCTATTTTTTATCAGGATCTTTTCATGTCTATCAACCAGTAAATTATGTTCCTCACATCCCAGAATTTTGACAGAATGTTCATCGATCGTCTCACAATTTTGATTGGTTAGAAGTGCTGAAATGCGATGATTCACCTTTACTCTCAATTTCTGTGTAATATCTCAGGGTGGCGATCGACCTGGAAAACCTGGAAAAGTCAGGGAATTTAGAATTTCTGGAATAGTCAGGGAAAAGTCAAGGAATTTTAATGTTAGTCAGGTAAATTCATAGTTTATTCTTTATTATCTCCATATTTTTAAGATTGATAGAAAATTGAAAAAATTGAACTTTTCGATCAGTTTGAAATCTGCAAAAAGGTTCACGAAAAATCACAATTATGAAAATTTAACGCAGTTTCGGGGATTATTGGAAAATTCTAATTAAAAAAATTGTTTTCAAGAATAACTAAGAATTTTAACGTAGGGAAACGTAAGGCAAAATGGACATTGTAATGAAAATATTGTAGATGGGTTTTCTTTCGATTATTTCATCGGGAAGCTGAGAGAATTTGAGTCGAGAAACATGCGCCAGAATTAGGTTTTTTCCATTTTTTGAAAATTCGATATTTTCTGGCATTTTTGAGGGGTAAGAGGTCAATAGTTCAGTGGTCAGAGCACCTGACATGTAATCAGATGTTCGTGGGTTCAAATCCTGCTTGCGCATTCCATATTTTTTTCCGAAGATTTGACTTTGATAATTATTTTCAAATTGTGGGCGCCCAGAATAAATAAATAATTTTATTAACTTATAAGTGACGAATGTGCAATTCTGTCACTTATAAGTGACGAATGTGCAATTCTGTCACTTATAAGTGACGAATATCCAATTCTGTCACTTATAAGAGCAATATAAACTGATTTTTTTTTTCTTTCGATTTTTGAGCAAATTCAGCTTTTTGGGAATATCTCTGGTTCTATTGGTCGTAGCGACTTGGAACTGATTTTAAATGAAAGGTGAGATCATTTCCCATCGATTTATGGGGTTCTAAGTATCAAAATATCGATTTTTCAGATAATTATGGGACAAAAACCGATGATCATAATTTTTCACGGAAGTTCCCATAACTATCTGAAAAATCGATGCTTTCAAATTCAAAACCCCATAAATCGATGGGAAATGATCTCACATTTCATTTAAAATCGGTCCCAGGTCGCTACGACCAATAGAACCAGATATATTCCAAAAAAACTGAATTTGCTCAAACATCGAAAGGCTTTTTACCCCTCAAAAATAACAAAAAATATCGAATTCTCAAAAAATTGAAAAAAATCAATTCTGGCACATATTTCTCGACGAAAATTTTCTCAGCTTCCCGATGGAATCATTAAAAGAATCCATCTCCAATATTTTCATTCATTTAAGGATTTTTTCATAATATATGCATAAATACTCAAATGTGTCCATTTTACCCCTCATGTCCGTATTGCCCCACCTTCCCCGATATTTAAATAATAGTTTTTTTTGTACGTCCTGGAATTTTTATTTTTAGTCAGGGAAAAGTCAGGGAATTTTGAAATTAGTTTTCAGTCGCCACCCTGTATCTGAAGATTCCAATGATATCGAGAACGTTCTAGTTCATTGCAGCACTGATCATGACAAACAAAATCCACGCCCCCTTTATTTTGAGATATTTCATCCAGATCTCAATGCATCGTTCACTTCTCTAATGGAAACGTCTAATAAATCCTCATTATTTGTAATTGATGATAATTCCTTCAGGTCACCGCTCAAGGAATGATCTAAGGATTCTGGTTAATCGACAATGCACTCTCCTCCATTAGTAATCAATTACACACATTTCAATAAATAAAGGAAAATCAATCAATTTATTAATTAGTAGAAGGAAGTAGTAAACATTTCATGTTGTCTCATGTTACTTACTCGATCAGCTGTTTATTTTGAAATATTTTCGAAAAAAGAGAAGGAGAGTGATAAAATTTGTGCCATTGTTAAAAGTTAGACATAATTATTCTATTTCCAAAAGAAGATAATTCAAAAAGAAATTATTTTCATGTGTTTTTTCCTTAAATCTTTGTAAATCAAAATTTCTGGAAATTTTCCTGGAAATTCAGTGAATCTATCCTCCCTCTCCCTCACTCTTCTCTTCAAATGACCGCATTTTTCTAATTTTAAATTCCTTTTTCCTTAAATTTTGTCTATAGTTTTCTCTTCTACGTTCTACGAATAAACTGCGAGTTAACCCTCTAACAAGAAAGTCATATTGAGTCCTTCCTATTATACCGAAGGAAGGGAGTGATCAATGGCAAACACGTAAAGTCCATTGGTGTATGACCTCATGAAGAAAAGTATCCCCACTCTCTTCCTTCGACCAATGATTTATGTGCATGTAACAAACGAGTAGAGAACAATATCGTTCCGATTCACCACAATGCATTGATATCTTCGAATCAATCTATCGACAACTGAATACTGTCATCTCTTCGTCCTCACGCTGGCTGTGATTTTTGTTTAAGAATAACGGATTTCTTCCTATCAAAAGTACTCGCTGCTATCACTGCGACTGTTCATCTTGCAAAACTAATTGGAGATGCAAAAAAAAATGGGACGAATAATATTTTTCTTCTTAACCCCTCAAGTACGAGGTCCATGCGTCGTATCGACCCTCTCCTTCAACATTAGAAAATCATTTTCTCAAATACTATCACAGATATAGAAATAAAAAAATTGATTTGGGTAGATAATGGAACTGTCTTTGGAGTGGTGGATTTTTTTTTTAAAATATTTTTACCACGTTTTTTTTTGATAAACTAAAGTTGTGGGCTGAAATTCCCCGTTTGATATATTCAATCGTCTCGTTTATCGAAAAAATTTCCCTTGAAAATTCCGAAATTTTTACTCAAATTACTCAGAAGGTTTGTCTATCAGATGGCGCAATGCAAATTTCAATCGGATTGATAATTTGTTTGTTATAAATAAATTTAGCGTGCAAGACTAGTTCAGCAGCTAATCATCTGATAGGATTAAAATTAGGCTCAAAAATTCACTCAATGTTTCTATAACGCAAAATCTGAGAAAAATTGATATCTCTATAGTATTTCTATGGGAAACCAATGCAATCAACGGGAGTTTTTCCATAATTTTTAGATGAAGCGTTCACGAGACGTTGCGCATTGAGCAGCGTAGTCTGATCGTCAGATAGCTCCCGGCCGATGGGACAGGCCGCAGCGTATGGGTCCCGTACTTGAAGGGTTAAAATCAATAAATATGTTGCCTAAGCTTTGTCCCAACCTTAGGGAATGACAAAGAAAAATTCATCCATTTCGTTCACATCAAATACGTCTGTAAATAATTGATGTAGGAAACAAAAACTTGACATCAAAGTTGTTTATTTTGAACAGAAGAATGTTTTTTCACGAAAACTTTTTCTTCCATCCTCAATTGTTTTATTCTTATTGAACAATGAGATTGCTAATAACAGCTCCTGTAAACTAGAGAATTAGTGAGAAGGAATGTGATTCTCCCAGGGATTCTATTTTCGAAATATCGGTATTACTTCTTACGAGAAAGACTTGCTTCGTAAGCGAAAAATTGTCATTGGCTAAATAGTTTCATAATTAGAACCAGAAAGGTACGCTTTTAGACGAGTCCACTAAATTTTGGTCCTATGTATAATTGCAAATCACCGCAGAACAAAATTCGCAGGACTTGCAGCTTGCAACTGTAAATGCTAGAAGGGTTATTCTTCAGACAGAAATTTTCAACAGAAATCACTCACGCGTCCTAGTAACCACTGGACATTCCAAGGGTAAATGTATCAGAAATTAATATAAGAGACATTGAAAACTAAAATGACTCTTCAAAAAATTTGAAGGGACTAATTGAAAAAATATTTTTACTCCGTTCTTCATTTCCCATTTATCATCAAAATGACCAATGTTTATGCGTATAAAATTCGAGGAAATCCTATTGAAAAATGCAATGAATTTCTTTGTCGATCTTATTGAAAACTTTGCAGTCCTCTCGCGAGTTCTTTCAAGTAGAAATATTGAACGGGATATATTCAATAAATGGTTTTTTCATTTGACCATACTCAGTAAATGAAATATTGTAGTATATTTTATTGAATATTTCTACTGTAGATGTTTATTGCTCTATACAACTCAGTTTTTTGACATTTTTCCTCTACAAATTCTTTAGCATAATTTTTTGCGTTTTTTCCACCCTTTCTTCTACCCCACATGAGGAAATTTCAATGAATATTCTTGAAAATCTATCATTTTTTTCTGCTATTGATTATGTTTTATACAAGATATCTATTGGAAAAAAAAATCCAACAAAATCAATGAAGAAGAAATGAAGTTTTCAATAAGATTTCGATCATTTTCAAAAATCCTTTCCGACTACAAAACTATTTTACGTAAAATCGTCCGTATATTTTCTAAATTTCGAGAATAGACCTGTGGGGACATTGTTCACGGGCGAGAACGATAGACAACGTGAAGACTATTATATAACACAGTGACCAATGCGCAGTATCTCTTGACTCATTGATAAAATAAACGAGGGTATTCTTGTGAGAGGGTTAGACAATACTACTGAACTATACATGAATAAACATTCACACAGTCGTACTGAAATTTGGACTGTCACGCATCATTCACTTGGATTACACACATCGAATAATATGTTTTTAAATACTTTTTTAAATATTATTTATTTATTTTTCAATGAAACAGCATTCGTAACAGTCCAAAAATCGCAACAATTACACGATTATACCAATTTACAACTCATGATTATTATTATTTTCATTAAATATAATTAAATAATAATAGGATTTTATTTTTCATGAAATTAACTAAATTAAAACCAGGTACAAGTGGCTTATATTGAATTGCCAACACTTTTCATCAATTTAAATAATTCTTGCAGTCTTAATTTATTCAAAATTCGATAAACTTCGTGTTATTAAAAAAAACTGCAGGAATTAAATCCTTGAACTTTTCTCAGTCATTCAGAAATAAATTATCATGAATTTTTGCCGTTCGATGATTAACTACAATTAATCGATAAATAATGAAAAATAAATGCTTTGGCATTTTGGTCAGACATCATTCGACCTGTACAACACATGTAAATCCGAAAGAAAAAACATTCAAATTCATTCAATAGTGAAGTGATATAATCCAAGACAGTGACGTCTGAATATTACATGCTCATTATTTTGAAAATATCTCAGTAACAATAAGGTTTAAGAGAATTTATAAAGGAATCTTTTTTGTAGTTCTTGAAATTTCCTACAAATAAAGCTCCTTAACATTTTTCTTCGAACCTAATCGTTTCAAAGTTACTCACAAGAGAACACGTTACAATTTTTACAACTGACCTGCTCTTACAGTTTCACTATCTCATATGTTTCATGACTGCAATTAGTTTCTCCTTCACTTCGTTTCTCTTTTTCTCTCTATATGTCGCTAAAACATTTAACTTCTTCTCACGTGAATTACAATCTCTCATTTCACTATGGCATTGAACTAACCGGAAGGCTCTCATCAAAAAAATAAACAAATGTAGAAAGAAGCACAAAATTTTTTCGGGCAGAAATACATTCATAAACAATTTGTTATTGCTTTAATTAATTTTTTTTCTGTCTTCTCTTTTCAATAACATCATTCAGTGCCACGTATTCGTATTCATAAATTCTATATATATTTATATATATTCATATATTATCTTCACACTTTAGAACCTTCCGCTACACTTTTTAGCAGTTTACTTAAATAATCTCAGAATGTTCTACTATTTAATCTACTAACTGCACAATCACGAATTTTTCATTTTTTTTTTGTTTTTTTTTCATTGTTTCTTCCTTATTCTATGTGAGTATTTTTATTTACTTCAAATGAAATTAAGCACACGGCACAATAATACTTGTACCTCAACAAACTATACAACATTAGGTTGTTTCATTCCTTTTTTGGTTTTATTGATGTCGCACAATTTCCTTTTTTGCTAATTTTTTTCTTCAGTGTGCTATTAAATTCTAGGAGAATTATCCAACAAAATCGATTGAATCTTACACCACTTGAGGCCCATGTCAATTCAGAATTCTGAGTGTACATCATTTCTTTTTTTTTCTTCTCATTTATTTTTACTTATTTTTTTGTTTAATATACGAGTACACCGAAAAAAGGGAAAATTTGTCATAATATTTTTACGAATATCTCTTTCACTGTCTTCTTTTTTCATACAAAAAGCAGATATGATTTGTCCTATTGAAAATGAATTATTGAGAATGCCAGTATTTCAACATGATTAATGAAAATATAAATATCAATTCAATAGTGAAATGGTGAAAGATGATGAGCAAAAAAATTCTTTTTAACTTTTCCGCGAATATCTCAGGAACGAGGAGATTCAAAAGAAATAGTCAGGAGACTTTTTTTCTAGATAATTTCATGGACTACAAGAAGGATCTCTTCATAAATTCTCGTGAACCTCACGATTCCCCAGATATTCGCAAAAAAAATCAACGAACTATTAAAAGTCTCATCTTCGTTTGCCATTTTACTGACGAAAGTATTAACCAAAATCCTTCAGAAAAAAAAAATAGCAGACACTTTAATGGAAAATTCAAGGTCGCTCAGCATATTTCTTTCTTTTTGTTCTTCATTTTTAATACGCATTCTGTTTTTTATTTCTTCAAGTTAAATGGCTGTGCCATTGTGCAATTACGCTTGGAGATTATCTTAAATATTTAATTCTCATTTTTTTTTCACCAATAAATATATATATATATATCTATATATTTCCTTACTTTTTTTTTGTTTATTACTTTAAGTGGTCTCAATATGCTGGAGCCTGAAAATCACTCATACCTCGTTGTTGCTGCTGTTGTGGAAACGGCTGCTCCTGATATGCAGCATCTGGTGCATCTGGATAACTCGTGTATCCAGCACCACCAACTGGATCAGCCTCATAGCTTGGTGCAAATGCTGCATCTGTACCTTGTTTGAATCTTTGGAATGCAAACCAAGCACTGCCCGCCTATTATTGAAAATGTTTTTTTTATCATCGGGAGAAGAATTTTACATTTTTTTTTCATGTTAATAATATATACGTAATACTTTATATGCTCACTGGGGATCAATTCGAAGGCCATGGAGTATGAAGGTATTTTCGTACATTTATGGGAGCGAACATACCAAATATTCTAGTGTTACCGAATTCTGCGTAGAGATATTCTTAGCATTTCGAGAGTGGAATATAAAACAAAGTAAACTTCGTTCCGATTTTTTAGGGATGTCTTGAAATCTGGAGGAGATAGAATGATTTTGCTAATCATCTCTCTTGCTGAGGAAAACCAAAGCTACCCGGAAGTCATGACAAAACTATCCCATATATATTTCAAGATATTCCGAGAAAGTAAATAGTAGAAAATAGATTCATCTCGGTTCTTCATTTTAATTCATTACTGATTTTAATTATAGAGATTGGAAAATATCGAAGGTACATGAAACTTGGTTGGAAGAAAAATGTTCCTGGCTGCAAACTAAAAATATTTAGTTCGATGCACTTTTCATATATCACGAGTATTTACACAGTATTGTTGAAGAAATTGGCCAAATTTGCGACGCGCACTGCGCGAACTATGCACAGTTCAAATCACGATAGCTCCGGAAATAGTGGAGACATGTGAAAAATGCAGAGGACTAAATTTATTCAGTTCGAATAGAGGAATATTTCTTGTTTTATTCTTTTCCCTGTTCCACGCTATTCAGCGATTCGCATTATGCAATTTTTAATAACTTTTGTTGGCGCGATGTTGAGCGAAGAATACTTTGAATGATTTAGTGTTTTCCGCGGAAGGAAAAAAAAATTGCTTTATATTTCATGACGCTCAGGGTAACTGAGTGGCAGATAAATTGCGTATAGACTGAAGAATCGAGCATTATAAGTGAAAACAACAGTCAAATTCAGTGATGAAGTGAAAACATGAAAGGAAGTCAACACCACTATGTGATCATTTTTTCCAAAATTCTGGGGCAATGGAAAAATTTTGTTGTCTGGCATAGTTTCCAAGATATTTACTAATAATTACATAGTGAATTAAACTCATCTCGTTCATCAACTTGTCAAGTCAAAACTTACCCAAGCGAAAATGGAGAAGAACAAGAATGCAATTGCACCTTGCACATTATTAACACCATATCCACCCTCCGGTGTATTTGATTTGTTCCATGCATTAGTCAAATAACAAAATCCAACGAAATTCAAGAATGTCCAAAGACCAGAAAATCTGCAAGAATAAATCGAATTAAATATTTCTAATAAAGTCACATATTGATGGCATCATCATTATCATTAATTCAAATGAAAAAACTCACCCAAGATCGAGTAGAACATAGTGTTTACGTGTTTTGACTGATGACATTTGTTCAAAAAGATATTCTCCAGCGAGAAATCCAATGCAGGCAAGAAATGCCAGTACACCAATGCCAACACCATAATTGCATGCATTTGCATCGTCGTTATAGAGGCATCGCTCTTTGTTATTCGCATCGGCTAGATATCCTTTGCTGCTTATGCAGCCGAAGATAATTATCGAGAATAGCTGTGATTGAAAAAGGCAAAAATATTTAATTGAAAAAATTTGAAATATAAGAAAACATAACTCCATGAAAATTGCTCCATCTCCATTCAATCTCGAGATATTCCCAAAGAATAAAAAAAAATGATCTCAATACATAATCAGCTCATCTCATTTTACCCCCTCACTAATGCATTACAATTTCATAATTGAATGAGAGTTTTTTAGTGAATTAAATATGTACGTGGCTCACCACAATCTCAGCGCATGCATTGGAGATTAAAACCGCCCTTTCATCCCCCCACTTTACTTGACAATTCGCTCCCCCTTTCTATGTGCAGTATCGATCATTGGATCGAATAACCCACTAACTCAATGGTCAAAAATTTTAGAATGAAAGAAATTAATAAAATTATCATGATATTAATTATACAATGAATTATAAATACACAGTCATGGTGGTTTCTATTGGGTTAAAATTTACGGAAAAATCAATAGCACAACCCCATCGTTGCGGGCGCGAAGGACAGTGAAGAGAGGGTGGGGACACAAGGGCTCTCTGTCAAATCGATGTATTAAAACATTTTTACTACAATTCCATTATGTTCAAGAAAATGAAGTTAAAGTCAGTTAATTGTTTCACATTGAAGTGAAATTATTAAACTTACCAGACATACTGCTTTGAGAATAACTTGAGGCCTTTGTACAAATGAAATTGGGTCGAATGGGGCACCAGCCTTACCACCACCGTACGCTCCACCACCGTCCATCTTAGAGCGACTGAGCTTCTGAAAATTCAAAGCACTCTCGAGGGATTATTTACGCGCAAGCGCGATTATTTCTTCCCTCTACTGTGCAATTGTGTGTGATGCCTCTTCACGCTCATATTCTCTGGCTTTTGTGTATTTTTATATTAAATTTTTTAAGAGAATGGAGAGACGAATCGAGTGTTACACGCAGAGTATGTTTATTAAAAGTCCTTATTTTATGAACTCTCTATGATCTCAACCAACGACGAATAAATAAGTCATCAAATAAAATTTTCATTTAATGTTATGAAAAATTATATGAAAAAAGATTTTCGACTTTTTTTCTCCTCTTCTTGTTTATTGATCGAAATGAGAATTATTTTTCACTCAATTATCATTATCTCAACGTGAGAATAATGAGCAATGAAGATTGAAGAGCAATGATCGATTCATTTTTTTCCGCGTAATTTTTTCAACAGACGTGCAACGCTCTCTGGTTTCGATTTTTTTTTAATTTCGCGTTTCAATCTGTGCTCATCAGATGGTGCATCAATTCAATTCTCTAATATTTCGTTTGTTTGAAAAAAATGGCCACGGAGAAAGACTTGGTAAACGGTAAGAAATTATGAAAATTATGAATAAAATTGCGGATTAGAAGTTACAATCAATCATGTTTTAAGCGGTAAGAGACTCACTGGAGGCAGGTGGTGAGCTGGGGAGAATAAAGGCGGAAATGCGAAGCGAAGTAATGAAATTATTGGATGGTTCGGCTGGAGCTAATCGGGTTAAGAGACCCGAATCCCCGCGGGATGTTGCTATTTTGAATGAACTAATTCGTGAGTACTTGGATTGGATTGGATACAAGTACACTTTGAATGTTCTCATATCAGGTAATTTTTAAGAGTCTAGTTATAATCTCGTGGAATGAGATTAATTAATTTCGTTTGTAAAACGTTTTTTTTTTTAAAGTATCTCAGAATGTGAGACAGGTAGAGATATTTTTGAGATTTTTTTTTAAAGAGAAACGAAAGTTACAAAAATAGTCCTTTCAAAAATTTCTCCATCTTCCCCAGATTTTGAGCTATTCAATAAAAACCTTTGGCAAAAGAAACTCCATCGGTTTTAGTCAATCGGAATGAAATACTTAATACTCTACTTTGAATTATAGAATGTGAGTTTGGAAAACAACCATTGGATCACACTTTCATAGCTCAAGATTTGGGACTAAAAGAAACAGACACAACAAAAAAATTACCTCTACTGTTCAATCTTGTTGAAACCTTCAGGAGTCTCAACAAATCATCACAAGACTGAAGAATTAAAAGGATGAAAGAAAAAAATAAAATGAGCTTCTTGATTTATCTTAAATATCACTTACACTCGTAGGATAATTGTATTGATTAAAGAAAAGTTGGATTAACATTAAAAAATAATTTTTATATTACTATTATTATTCTTTCTCATTTTTTATAGAACTACTCTGTTTATTTTTCCATTTTCTCTTTATAATCTTGAACATGACATTACGAAAGTACAATTTAATTATGATAATATCGACTTCATTAAATTCACAATTGTTATAATTAATTTATTGTAAATTATGTTCAACTTTTTTATTCTTATTCTCTTCAGTGTAATAATTAATCTGATTTCAAGTTTGCACTCATTTATTTTTTACTAAAAAAAAAAACTTAATTCTTATTTCACAAATGAGAGTAAAAATAAATTAAATAAAGTCAATTACATTTCCCATCTCTATATCGAACGAAAAAAATAAAAAATAAAAGAAAAATAAAACCTGCTAAATTACAAAAGATTTTTCCAAATTCACTCTTATTTACTTGAATCTCAGTGCTAGACTGGTTAATATGTTCATTTGTCCCATGAAATGTGGAAAAAACAATTCACAATCATTATTATCGTAGATCCAACAAAATTTTAGCAATCATACTGTAATTCAACGCATCAATACGTTGATACTAACGACGTCATTTGTGTTTAGATTTCTTTTTCTTCTTAGATTGTTTACTTTTACTCTTTGATTTTTTAGATTTTTTCTTATGTTTTTCTTCATCAGTACTTGAATCAGTTGTATCTGTATAACTCTCACTATCACTACTACTTTCTTTCCTGGATTTTCTTTTTTTGTGTTTTTTATGTTTTTTCTTACGTTTACGATGTGAATCTTCAGAGCTATCAGTGTCAGTTGTTGTACTATCACTCGTACTAGTATCATCATCTGAACTAGTTGATTTGATTCTTCTCTTAGTAACTTTGGTCTCTGTTTCTTTATCAATATCTACCTGTGTTTCATCTAATTTTGGTTTTTTCAATGTTTTACCATCCTCACCCTCGCTCTCAGAATCAGTTGCTGAATAGTCTGGTTCAAAGCTTGCCTCATCAAGGACAGAACGCTTACGATCAGAAACAAGTCTTGGATTTTTTCGTTGTTTCTTTGACGGTGATTCTTCGGGATTTACATTATCAGGAATTGTCTTCTCTTCATTTATCTGTAATTTTTCCTCCTTATGCTTCTGTTTCTTTTCCAATATTTTTTCCTTATCCTTCTTGTGTTTCTTTTCCTTCTTACGCTTACGATCACGCGACTTGCTGCGACTTCTATGATCTTTCTTTCGTTTTTTCTCCTCACGTCCTTTCTTATCCTTCTTTTTATCAATCTCTTCCTCCTCGGATTTACGCTTCGTCGTATTTGTTTTAACACCATCATCACGTTTATAAACAGACGGTGGTGTTCTACCACGGCGCTCTTTCTCACTTCTCTCTTGACGATAGTCTCCCCTTGATTGTCTAAATTCTTGCTTCGTTTCACCCTTTGTATCCCTCAAATCGTGTTTATCTTGTCTACCACCGCTACGTTCACGTGAATTATCTAAACGATGTTTTCTATCATCCAAAAATACTTTTCTCTCACTATTAGTAGATGAGGGTAAATCAACCCGTCTTTCTATCATGGGACTCAATTTTCTATCTCTAATTCTCGGTGATTTTGATCTACTCGGATTATCGTTTTTAATTGGCTCTTTTTTATCAACAAATTGCTTGATTGGCTGTATTTTTTTATCCTTATCGTCGTCGACTTTCTCACCCAATCTCTCTTTAGCTGATAGTCTTGTTGGTGAATGTGAATCACCCTTGAATTTTGATCTGTCTAGTTTACCCTTCTTAATTGGCTCAGTTATTTCAACATTTCTTTCGTTTCTACCAATATTAATTGTTACATTAACACTCTTACGCTCACGATTATTATCCTGTTCAGTTATCTTTGGTTCTGGATTTTGATAGAGTATTTTTCTACTCTCGCTTATTTTCTTGATCTCAATCGGCCTAATTGCATTAATTGCTTTTTGGAATATTGCATTTTCAGCGCGTTTCAATACCTCTGATGTTACAACTTTCGTTGATTTTGATTCATCAACTGGTGTGTCCGTTGGTTGCGGTGATTCAGGAACATTTTCATCTGATTTCTCAATTGTATCGTCACGCTCCCATTTTGATAGTTCAGGTAGTGGTGCAAGAAATTCATCTTTTTTGGGCGACTTTTCACTGTGAATTGGACTTGATACCGAAATTTGAACATTCTCATCGGTAATATCCGGATTATTCGGCAATGTTTCTTCGGGCTCGACATCCTCAGACTTGACTTTGTTTGCTTCTGTTGGTATTAACGTGTATTTTTCTGTTATAACTGCATTTATTTCGGTATCATCTAATCCACTGTAGAGACTTTCAATTGGTTTCATATCTGGTTTCAATTCAGGTATTGGTTTGAAATTTGGATTTGGTGGATTGTGACTGAATTCTGGATCAATTTCATGCGATTGCTCATGTTCAGTAAATTCCGGTGGCTCTGGATTCATCATTAGTGATTTATCCGCAAATTCATCCTTCATTGGGTCAATCACTGATACAGTCAATCCATTTGATTCATTACGCTCTTCATTTATATCATCTGATTTAATATCTGAGGATGTATCTATTTGTTTCGGCTCAACTGAAAAATTGTCAGCTTCGGCTGTTAATTTAGCATTTTCACTCTTCGCAAGTTCCCTCAGTGTTTTCTTCTCTTTTTTCTTCTTCTTCTTTTTCTCCTTCTCTTCGCTGTCTTTCTTCTTCTTTTTATCTTTAATTTTCTTCTCCTTCTTCTTCTCCTCCGTTTTCTCCTCGTGATCTTTCTCCTTCTTCTTGGGTCTTTCTGGCGATGAATCCTTATTTTCACTGCGTGATTTCTGGGGATGAGGACTCGAACTTTTCTTTGATTTCTTGCGATCAGCTGAGTGTCCCTCGTGCCTTTCACGATCTCTCTCAAAATCATAATCACGATCCTTACGATCTCTCTCACGGCCACGGTTCTTCTCATCAATTTTATGACGATCTCTGTCGTCTCTGTAACGATTTACATCATAATCTCTCTTATCCAATGGACGATCATCATCACGTCTATCACGAATGTATCTGTCGTCGCGCTCCTTATCCTTGTCTCGTCTCTCACTTTTCTCTCGAAGGGTTGATTTTTCACGATCGTCACGTTCTCTCTCACGATCTCGATCTCTGTCTGGTAGGCGACGATCACGATCGTCTCTCTCGCGATCTCGTATTCTGTTGAAATTAATTTAATTTATCAATTACAATTAGGAGGAGAACGGTTGGCATTTTCGTTGTTAAAATATATTTTTTTCAAGCAATAGTTTAAAATCTGAAGGAAATACGAGTTTTTTTTGGATGGCTTTTTCGTAGAGCTAAATTAGACCTACAAAGAAGATCCTCATGAAAATTTTCGTATTCCTATTAGATTCATAGAAATTTTCAAAAGAACTCCCATTGAAATAATATCAATTTTCATTTCTATCTTTAATCATTGAAAAATCGAATGATGCAATCAATAACGGGCCATAAATTTTTTCAAAATATCTCGAAATTGATTAGAAATTAAGTAATTTTGATGATCATTTTTTCTACAGTTTCAACTTTTCTATCAAAATGAGGTAATAAAGGAAAATACTCTTGTAATAATTTCGAGAGATGTCAAAAAAACAAATGGCAATGAAAATTGATTAATACAATTTTCTCAATTCTACCCGTAATCTTGGGAAGCTCAATTTATATTATGTATTCAAATCAAGATCTATTAGACCCTAAAGGTGTCTATATAACCCTATTTCCATTTCTTAATCAAGAACAATTATTTACCTATCATCACGCAGTGACTTGTCATCACCATCGCCATCCTTTCCATGGTCTTCATTATCTTTTGAAACTCGTGATCTATCACGTTCTTCTCTACTCCTCTCAGGATGATCAACACCAGGTGGTGGTAAATCATAATAGCCCTCTGTACCTGGTGGTGCTACATCATCAAAACGCTTGTGATCACGGCCAGGGCTGTTGAATCTCTGCGATTGTCCTGGATACCTGCTGACACAAATCCATTACATATTAAATTAAATAATTCCAATGCTTCAATCAATTTTGCTCCGATAATCTCACACGTTTTTTTTTTCTTTCCTTTCTTTCTTTCTTTTCTACTAAAAACATTCAATCTATTCATTCATCTAAATCATACATTCTTCATTCACTTGATGAATTCCAAATTTTATCAATCCCGGATTTGAGTACTCCAGGACAACTAATTTGTCATTACCTCCAGAAAAAAAATCGAAAAGATTTTAATTTTTTTTCGTGAATTTCTTTTTTAATTCTGAATCAAAGTGCACCTATTGCCGATTAATTTTGTTTTCAAGCATTTGCAGTGCTCCTTGAGTACTAATTCTTTTTTTCTCGTAACTGGAACCGGATAACACGAGCTGAAGGAGCTGAAAATTCATAAACTGAAATTAAATATTGATAAGATGATGTTTCTTGATCCCCACCTGTTGAATCTTACTGAAAATGATGTGTTAGATTTTTGGTTTTATTTTGAATTTTTAATATAAAATTAGCTGTTTAAATCAACATTTATAACTCATGAAAAAACCGTTATTGTAATTGAAATTCCATTTGATTATTCAATTATAATGAATTATGGCAAATTATAATTATTATAGTGATTATGTTGAGTTATAAATATTGATTTGGTCCTGAATTCACCTGAATCAAGAACCAAGTCGTTGCGTCGTGTTGGCCCGTGTCTTCTGGCTTCTTCACTATCAGCAGCGGCGCTCCAGTTTTTTTTTTAACTTTCTTTTTGTCTCTTGTCCTCTTCATTCATCATGGGACATTATATCTCTTTTGCGTTTCTTTATTATACATAATTATCACAGTGTTTCATACAGTATTTTGATTGAATTATTATGAATTTTATACGAGAATATCGTTTTTTTTTTTACAAAATTATTTTCTTCCAAGAAATTGACTAGACTCGTAATAATTACTATGCGCTTCTTTTTTTGTTCTCATTGTTTCAAAAAATCACATTCAAAGATTATTAATTCATGATAACCGCATGATTAATTCTCTGTTTTTTTTGTTTCCTGATTAATACTCTGTTTCGATCATTCACAATTTACCTTAAATTTAATTTACAGGTACATTTGCAGTGGTTTTGTTTTTTTTATATTAAAATAATTTCATCCTCAATTCTACTTTCATCCATTAATACTATTGAAATCACTCTCACTCACAGTCCAATCAGTTAACGTTAAATAATTCATCTATACCCAACGTTTAATAAATTTTTTTTGTCTCTGATATAATTTGTGCACTCTGTTGGATATATATGCATTTATGCGTTATACGATATTTTTTTTTACGAAAATTCATTTTCTCATTAAATTTTCGAATGTTACTTGTTTTATGCATTCAATTGACTACTCGCACATTCATTCTACGTAGTTTCTAAATATATATGTATCGATTGTTTCATATTTTCTAGATGATTCTTGCTATTAAATATGTAAAAATAATTTTTTCTCTCATTTATCATTGAATTGACCACTTTATGTAATTTTAGTATTTTTCTTTTACTTTTGTCATAATTAATAAACTTCAACTAACAAACAATTGAAATACTTATTACAGTTTATCATCGTTCTTATTGATTCGTATACGTATTTAAACATAATAAAGAAAATGAGATCATTAACGAGTAAATCAAATTCGTATTTACGATTAAGTGCGCACTTAATAATTACACGAAACAAAATACAATTGATGCGAAAATACCTGTTGTAAGAATCATAATAGTCTTTCCTTTCCGGTTGTTGTGTTGAACCCATTGACAATAGCGGTGGCATTGGATGCGACATCAATGGTGGTATGCTACTATGTTGTGATGACTGATTCCTTGATTGATAACGTGTACCTCTATCACGATTCGATACATCACGTTCACGTCCACGATATTCATAATCATTTGCTGGTGAATCATTGTAATAACTGCTGTATGTTTCACGTGGCTCACGGGATCTACCACGTTCTCGGTCACGTTCACGATCTCTTTGAAATCTGGAAGTAACGAGTTATAATTATTCAGTTGTTTACTTGGTGGGATGAGATGATTTTATCAAAATTTCTCCGAAGACACCTATTGCAAGAAATTTAACAATGCGAAAAAATGTATCTTGATAAATTTACTCAAAATGCATATTTACTGACATATCAACGAAATAAGGTAGTGTCTTCACAATATTTTTCATTGAGTCAATGATGATAAAATAATTACCTCGGAGGTGATCTAACTGGTGATCTGTACCGTGGAGGCAAATCACGGTCTCTATCTCTATCACGTTCTCTATCTCGCTCCCTGTCTCGATCCCTAGAGATTGAACCTCTGGGAGACTGACTGCGAGAATAAGATCTCGATCTGAAAAGATTGATTCAAATGAATATTCACTTGAAAATCACTTAATTCCGATTTTTCGTACACTAGACTTACCGACTGATTGAGAAGCTACCACTGCGAGATCTCCTCTTGGGTGTTCTACTGCGCCTAGGCGGTGGAGATCTCGTTGATCGTCTCTTTGGCGGTGGACTTCTGGATCTACTCAAACGTGATGGTAGTGGTGAACGGCGATTAAATGAACGAGAACGTGATCGTGTATAACTTCGTGATCTTGAGCGTGTTCTAGAGCGTCGACGATGTTTGCCAAGTCTTCTATCACGTTCATCTTTTTCTCGCAGCATCCGCTCAAATGCCTCCAAAGGATCATCAATAACTCTACGATAAACAGAAGAAAAATTTTTGAGAAAAGTTTAGAACTCATTTGGCTCACATGTAAATTTTTTCGTGATTATCTCGGAAATTATGCAATTTTTCGGAAAGCCTTTTTTGTTTAGTTCAGAAAATTTTCTTGACAATTTCTCGTAAGCCTACTTGTTTCAAATATAATCGTACAAGCGAGATAATTACAGGAAAAATTAACTTAGCATCTCTCATCACTTTATGATAAATTTGCAATGAGCGAATAACTTACCCTGGTGGATTCCCATTGTGCATGCTTCGACCGAGTCCAGGTGGTGGCGGCTGCATCCCTCTATAGCCTACTACACCAAAACAATTGTGTTAATGTCGCTCTACATTGATTTATCCATTAGTAAGAAATGGGTGAATTTAGATGCCGAGATATATTAGCTAAAAATTACAATTTACATATTCATATAGAATATATATATATGAACGAAACTTACGATGATGCATTCCCCTCATTGGTCTTGGTGGTCCATTGTAATTTCTCGGTGGCTGTGATGATCTGTAACCGGGCTGTTGATACGGTGGTCTGTCGTATCGCGGTGGGCCATAGTGTGGTCCTTGTTGATGAGAATACATTGGCATTCTGTGACCCATGTATGGATCTGGTAATAATGGTGGATTGTGTTGTGGCATTCTTGGAGGTGGTTGATTGTAACTTTGTGGTGGCGGAGGTGGTATACGTTCTTCACCAGGTGGATATGGCAGTAATGGCGCTTGATTAACCCCTGATTGTTGATGTAGATGAGGCTCATCAACCTGAATGCGCGAAAATAGCCAGTAAAAATAATTGCTGGATTGAGAGAGCAAAAATAATAGGAAAGAATAGAGTAAAATGGTTATTTCAATTAAATTATTCAGGATCGAATTTCTTCAGTCATTCCATTGCATTAGAGGGCCTCTCATTATACGATCATATTGTTTTACTGTCTCAAAACACATTCCGGTTTTTTTTTTTTTTTTTTTTGAAATTCGACCGTTTTACATATAAATTCTAGGCCTAATCTTAGGCGAATATCTCCAGTGATAATTATCGTAGTGCAGAAAATCAAGATCTAACTTGGAGGAAGGTTCAGTCCTGATCGATTTGCGCTGTTTTTCATATTTTTTTTAGCAATGATTCTCCAAAGGAGATATAAAAGAAGCATTGATTTTCGTGAAATGCGTTATTACTTGCTCGAAAAAATGGGAAATTTCATCAAAAATCACTCAAATTAACGGGAAATGACGATAATTAGAACCGAAAATATTCGTAAACAAGAGAAATTGAAAAAAAATCCCAAAAATCAATTAGGACAGAGGTTTACCATCGCAGATTCGTTCATGTTTTGAATGGAATTACTCTCACTTCTTTCAAGCAACTTTCATTATTTGAAATATTCAAATTTCAATGGCCCAGATGTGACATACTACATCATCACAAATGTCCACGTTACACCACCTTTCTCTATTCTACAATTTACTTGAACTCACAGTTGGTGTGCCAGGGCGATCTTCAGTTGAGCGACGAAGTTCTGAATCATAATGCATATTAGATGGATATCTCTGTTGATTA